>OY982949.1:15452927-16702927 GCA_963890685.1 Plagodis pulveraria | reverse complement strand
TATAGGGACAGAGAAAGCGACTTTGTTTTATAATATGTAGTGATATAAAGTTTTCCAATAAAGCGAAAATGACAAGGTGGTTCAAGCGATATGGGAGAAATCTAAAATCATAAAAATAACGTCTATGGGTTGGTTACGTTTCTCTAAAAACAAAAGTACGTCTATGCAACCGTTAATCAAAAGGGTAGCTGTTGACACAGTCTAAATTAATATACAATAAAATGTTAACATGATAGCTGTTGGGGCACATAACTTGATGAAATTAACAAATGATTTATTCTGCATTGGATTAACTTTATATTGAATAAACAAAATGTGTTTAAATTTTCTGTAAGTCACGTGATCTGGAACGGAAGTAAAAGTGGAAATGATGTCATAAGGGCAAAAACAATGTCACAGAATAGGTAATAGTAATTGAAGAGTTTACTTCCATCGGTTTTGACAGTGACAGTTGACATTAGTCTTTGCTAATAACAAGCGACCCACGAAATGTCGCATCACTATCGATTAACAGCCTTACTTATAAACGCTACTTAAATTTTAAACATTACTTAGCCGCTGATTCGCAAAATTTCTTACTCATAAACGCTACATAACTTTATCCAGTACCTAAGTACTGCTTAAATCAGCTGTCAATTTAAACACCGTCCCACCCTTGTTTTAATATTAAGTAACAAGATGGCGCCCATATTTCTGATCAGCTGATTTAGTTACAGACCCACCAACTTATCTGTTTAGGTGGCAGGAAAAAGAACTACAACATTCCTTCAAATTGTGACAGTTCGTAGTTGATTTCCTTGACCAGTAGCGCCCTCGAAAACTGCTCAGTTAAGTTGGTGGTACTACACAAAGAAAAGTATTATATTTACTTTTTAATTTCAAGATACTTAGCACTAGATACATGCTATTTGGCCATTTAGGTCATTCATAATACTTTTTAGTACAATGTTGTCAGTTTAAAATACGTTCGACCTCATTATCCATTGCTTAGCTATACAGGTGCTATGTAGCGTTTATAAGTAAGAAATATTTAAGCATTACTTAAACACTGTTTAGTTATCCATTACTTAGCAACAACATAGCGATGTTTTTATAAGTAAGGGGGTTAGTATTTAGGCCCCTATTACACTATTAAATACAGTGGATCCCATATTTGATCATATTTCGCCGTGAGATTTGATCAATGATTAGCATAGATAGTAAAACCACTCAAAACTCGGAACAAGAATCTATGTGCAAACAATTTGCAATCATTAGGTACTCATAGTAATTGAACAACTTCAAACAGTTGGAATAGCTAATATTTATCATTATTTTTATTCCAATATCACTGCACGCCATTGTCACGATCACTTGAAAGTGTTTAAAATTCGGGATTACAATAATGTCCGATAAAATAGTAGTTTAATACCATGTATGAAAAAGAATCAATAATACTGCCATCCGTGCTTCAAACTGCGTTGTCTGTCTGTCCTTGTTTTGTTCGTTCAAGTTTTATTTGAGTGACTTACTTATGACTTTACTTTAATGCGCTGGTTTTCCCCGACAGATCCTATGTCCTAAGTGTCACGGTAGTTTGGACATGTTATTTTATAGTTTTTTTTCTAATACACCCGGAATCTTGCCTTTAAACCGTAATAACTTTTTTGTTGGTGGTGTAATACCACAAAATAACTTATGTTTGTATTCTGCAATGTATCCTTATACTTAATAAATTATTACTTGATACAATTAATCTAAAAAAAACTGAGCTTTCATAGTGGGAAATCTGTGTAAATGTTATCAAGTTACTTTTAAATTCATTACAAAAAAAACTAAAAGCTATTTTGAATTTAGCTTTCTTTTAAAAAGTTCTATAGTTATTATCCTTTCCAACGTTATGCTACAAGACAGAATTCATACATCAGGGGTCGACATAAGAGATACTTGGTTGCTAAAGTCACGATTAAGAAAATACTTTTTTTATGTTGATTATGTTTTTACAAAATACAAATATACGATAAAAAAAAAAGTCATGTGTGGGATTATATTATTTATGGGGATAGGAAAAAAAATAAAAAAATCCTATCGTATTTTTGTGATTTTGTAATAAAATCCGCATAGCAGGCTCTATTGCAAACCTAACAATATTAAGATTATGGTTTTATTGAATTTAAGTGGGCCTCGAGCTTGTTCTGTCAAAATAACAATTAAAAAACCTACATACGTCTTGACTTTTATTTTTGTTGCAATTACAATGATAATTATAGTGTGTACCTACTGGTGCATGTTCAATGTTTGTTTTGCCTGGGTCGCCACCAGCACAGCGAGCATAGGGTTGTGGCGGCGCGGCGATTACCTTGGCTGCACCAGTGGTTGGTCTCACGCCTGGCGCATGTAACTTCAGATGGCAAAACACGCTCCACAGATATAGGTAATGGCTTTTCGTTGCCAAGGTCTTGGTTAAATGCTACACTATCAAAAATATGAGTTGGGTTAGAATGGACTGAAACTGTGGTACCACTATTTTTAAATTAACTAACCTCTCTTCGACACCGTTCAATTTCGAGATCTGTGAAGTGGCGTCAATTGCTGTGAGCTCAGTTCGAGATCTGCTAAAACCTTTTGCACGCTCAGCGGCGGAGTTTTTGCTAGCTAATATTTCTTTCGCACGCTCAGCGGCAGCATGTTAATTAACATGTTAAATAATATAGCATGGTAGGGCTCCGCCTCAATTTTTGCTAGGCTTCGTGCGTGCTCTACTTTGGCAGCTAGTTGTTGAGCTCATATAGTATTTGAAGAACGAGTAGTTGCAAAATGAACAAGAGTACTATGGGATACATTACCAGGTACATTTTTAGCTAAAGTGTGAGGTCAGCTGGATGGCGCTTGTGCATGGTTACTGGTATAGGTACTGTTATTTCTGAACACTCTGAAAAATCAGGTGTCTCTTTAGCGAGTAACGAGCGGGCATTAGTGTTCATTGGCATAGCTTATCACTTATTTTACCAAATACTTCTGACACCAATAATATTATATTATATTATAAAAATGAGAGAAACTCGATAAGCTCATTGATTCATTTATTTGCAATAAGACAATTTCAAAAATATACGTCAAATTTGAACAGAGAATTACAAAAAGGTTTTTGTGCAATGCTGGACGGCAACAAATACTAAATCTTTATTGATGTAGTAGCGAGTAACAGAAAACTAGTTTCAGAGAATAAAGTTGCTGAACGCAAGATTGTATTGTATGCGCAAGGTGTTTTAAGTCTTTTGCTTATACTGGACCCATAAAGGAAGTTTTTTAGGTTTTTGAGCCAGCTCTGAACTAACTTTTACTCGCATTATACGAGTAGATATTTAAGCCTATATGCATCCTCGCATAGCACTCAAATATTTATAATACGTTTTCAGAAGGCACTGAACACAGTTCTGAGCAGTACAGTGACATCTGCGTAAAAATAGCAGTTAAATCGAAAGCTAACTAACCTTGTGTACAACTCGGGTACACGTAGTAAAACAGAGTTATGAATGAAATCTAAGCGTCACGTGTTGCAGATATCCATCCTGTATGCTACCCAGGAAATACGTGTGTACTAGAATGAGACAGAAACACCTAGGTTACCTATATCAAATGGGAGTTACCGACACCCCACTTTCCCACCCCAATGTGAATGTGTTCCGTGTACGGTCAGATGCGGAATTCTATACCACAAAGTGCAGAAAGGTTGCACATTTCGGATACACTTTGAACAGCCCACGATCAGCAATTTCAGGTTCCGACTGTACCACCCTAAATGCACGGGGTGGATTTCAGTATTGATTTCATGCTGTCTTTTTCGTACATTGTGCATCTTATTCTCTTCAAAGATTATGTTCTCCTGGTAGACGTGCAGGTGATTCTATGCTATTTTGTAAAGATTGCATAGAATTACCTGCACCTGAAGCTTTTCATACCTTTGGCATGTGCATACTTAAATGCACATTTACGCTGCAACCACTATTCTTGGTGCCCGCATTTATTTTGAACCATCATTCATCACATCATTATTAATTAACTGTGAGTTAGTATAATCGACCGAAAGGCCTAGCCTTTTAGACGATTTAATTAATAAAACTTCGCAACTCTAAAACTGACTTCGATACTGAATCCGCACATTAGGTAGAAACACGGCTGGATGCGTATGACCACCTCTAGTCTTAAGTAATAATAATAATAACAATTATTTTAAAGATATTTTAAGAAAACATTAAATTTATATTTAAATAAAACATTTAAAAATATATAAATTTACACACTTCAAAAATGCCTAGTAAATTTTGAACTATAAAAAATATTCAATTAATATTTAACAAATCGATTTATCCAGACTGTTTTTTTTAACTTATTTCTATGTTTAAGTTAACAATGAATCCCTATATTATCTATGAAACAATACTCTCCGCATAAATCTGAGCATTGAGGTTGCTCCTGATCCAAATGAGATCTGTTCTTCCACCGATCCAAATACCGGCCCAAACCATTATTGTTCCCCCTCCACGTGGGTGAACTTCTTGACAGAATTTTTAACGTTCTTGACACCCAGAGCTCTTCCAAACCCGAATACGTCTTGTATCAGGCCGCATAACGAAACAAGACTCGTTAGAAAGCACACGAATAAAGTCCTCTATTGCGACAATACTCGAAAACGTAATTGATCCCTAGGCACTTTTGATGTGTGTATCTAGAGACAATTCCGCCTAATTTTCCTGTTAAGCCAACGTGACGTCACAAACGCCACGCAGCCAAACCGAAAGAATTTTCGACGCGTGTCGCTTCTACACAAAGCATCCTCGGGAGATCTAGACTCTTCGAACGCACGATCGAGAATTTCTCGATATTTATAAATTATTTATTCAGATCTTCTTAAGAATTGATTTCCGCAAAGTAACGCCTGAACCTATTCATTATCTAGTCCTTATTTGCGCCAAACCAAATCTGAGCATATCTAAGTACTATAATTATTAAACGTGACCAGATTGAAATAACCTTCATATTACCATACGCTGCAATATACATATTATGGCCATTTTTCAGCTCCACAGTAAGAAAACTAGTCAGCAGAAGTTATTTTATTTATTGCGGAATTTGCAGGTAGGTTAGCATTTACGTCAATCTCTCCATCCGAGGAATCCCCATAGAGCCACTGGCACGCTCAGGGGATTACTCAGTGTCACGGAAGTACAGGGATGATGAGGGTAATAATGTGGATGGATAACAGGGGAAGCAGTTACTGGAAATCTAGGTGCCTATAATATTTTACAGATCTGGTTGAATTTAAATAGTCGTGTGTTTAAACAATAATTAAAATAAATGTAAGTCCATTTATTGTAGTTTATATACAGAGTAGTATATGTTACCGCAGCGGAAGTAGCTTAACATAGCTGGTCAGATAAGTATCTACCTTGCCAGTGCCTACCTGATTGGATCAACAAGAATTTATTTAATTATGCAAGGTCTGATGTAAGTAAGTAAGTATGTTCCTCCGAAATAGTTACATGTACCTCGTTAGTTACCTACTAAATTTCTCAAACAATAAACATTATCTATTACTATATTATATATTTATAATTAGTGTTTAAGCAATGTAATTTATGATCAATGAACACATTTTTTTTTTAAGTTTGAATGAGCTATATACGCTTTGAGCACGGTATAAACATACAAAAATTTTATAGTTTCAAAACATTTAACCTATATTTTACATAATTGATAATTTGTAGGTACTACATATATTTTGGTGACTAGCATCACGGACTCTTCAATTCAGCCCTAGGCGATTTTTTTGTTGTCCTCCGGAGTAAAGGACGATTATCACAGCAGTCTATGGATAGCGTGACAGTAGCACATTGTTATTAGAGGTCTTACTTATCATTTGGTAGAATATCTGCTCGTTTCGTTATCTTAATCTCATAGTTAAAGAAAGTTGCCTTCCGTTGCTACATTTAGTATCATTTGGCATGTGGCTGACATACAAACAAATTATGACTATAACAAATAAAATTGTTATATTATTTCATATGAAGCAGAAAAAATGAATTTATCTGTGAAGGCCCTTGAATGAAATGCACCAAACACTATGCATTTCTTAAACGGCTACATGTTTATGACTTATGAATGCCTGGTAGAAATGCAGCGTTCCAGACGAGCTTGCAAAATTCCGTACAATGCAATGGTAGGTAAGCATTTTGCATGTGCGGCTCAATTCTAAAATAGAAACCTCTGTCAAATATAACAATAGCTGACACTCACTACCCCGTGTAAGTAAAGTATTAGCTTCGGGTTTACCTAATAATGTCTTAAGTTTTTGCGATAATATAGTAATTAAACAACTTTTTTAATCGGTTTAAATCGCGTATATTTATCATTATTTTTGTCCCGACGTTTTGTTAGTGGAATCGTGGTCATGGCCCCGTGACCACGATTGCAAAACAACAAAAATAATACAGACAAAAACAATGATAATATATATACGCGATTTAAACCGTTCAAAGTTGTTTAATTACTTCAGGTACACCTATTTTTTTAATTATTTTATTTCGGTTCCATATAATATACTTTTATCCATATAAATCACAATTGGAAGCGTAATTATGGCAAAGCATATGTACTATATTTTCTAGAAACCCGAAACAAATAATTAAGAAAATCGTTTGAGAATTTCCTGTTGTGAAAGTTAAATATATAATAAATAATTACTATTATGAAACGCGAATGGCGGGGGATGTACTACTATTTCAAGAAAACAACGGGAAAAGAACAGTAATACACAAGATGTCAGTTAGTCATCCAAATTTATTATATCGCCTTCAAATAATGTCCGAATTTTAGAAACGATACACTTTTGCCAACTTCCAATCATCAAAACATTATATAAACGCCATTTCCGGGATTGACTTCAGTTCTTGCCGCGAACCTCCTTTATGTCTTCTACCGAATTAAAACGGGTGCCACGAACTTGTAATAAAGAAGACTGCTGGAGCCATATCTGGTGAGTTTTTGGTCAAATATTCGATCACAATGATGGCCTTGTACGAAGACGCATTATCGTAGAGCGAAATCCAAGAAATTTCTTTCCCCAAATTTGTCCTTTTTCGTCGAGTTTGCTCATTAAATGCGGCATAATGCTCAATCAATATTCTTAATTTTCCGTTTGTCCTTCCGGCAAGAATTCCGAGTGCAAAACACTGTGATAGGTAAAGAAACCAATAATCAAGTCAATAATAACAAATATTTTGAGGAAACATTAAATTTATATCTTAGAAAAACACTGGTAAATATGTCTCTAGTGTCATTCTGCCTATTTTTTCTGTTAAGCCGACGTGATGTCACAAATGTCACACAACCAAACCGAGAGAATTTTCGAAGCGTTTCGTTTCTACACGAAGCATCCTCAGGAGGTCTTGACTCGTCGAGCTTATGACTTTGACTTTGATCGAATTCAGCGTGGTTATTTTCAGTTTCAGTTTAGTAGGAAAGCGCCATTTAGAAGCTTTTTGACTAGTTTACATGTAAAACTCGTAAACCCACGTCTTGTCACCAGTAACAATGCGTTCCATGAATTTTGGGTCGTCTATATAGCATGTCCTCAGCAACTCTTATATAATTGAATTTTATTAGAAAATTCAGGTATTTTGAGACTAGCCGAGCGGCAACACGTTTCATACCTAAGTGATTATTTAAAATGGTACGGATCGATTCGTGAGACAGACTCATACAAAGTTCGGTATACATAAAAATTTCGGTGGCTATCGCTCCTTGAGTGAAGATTTTTAGACACTTTTTCATTCACTTTTGCGACGTTAACTTCACTTGCAGACGTTGATGGCCTCCAAGTGCGAGCCAAACGTCCATCACACCTCCGTCTGATTTTGAACGCTATTTACATATCTCATAAGCACGTAATATTGATAATCGATTCACCGTAAGCTTTTTGTAACATTTTCAGTGTCTCTGAATACGAAATTTCATTGGCGATGCAAAATTTCAGACAAACTTTTGTTCGATGTTTTTTTTCCATTATGAAATTAGCAATACACACTGTACAGTATCTCCCGGATCGTTCACTGCTGAACACAGCCTCTTCCATTATGGGGGGATTTGCCATAATCCAGGTGTCCGTTTGGCAGGCGTCTTGGGGATCGCAATGTGAGATATTAGTTCCTCAGAAAGTGCTGCTGCCCATCTTCTGGCGTGTTACACTTAGGCGCTTCTTACGACACCCATGGGTAGAGATGGGGGGTGACATTCTAGCCCGGCACCCTACGAGCGGTCGGCACCTCACGGGTAGTACTGTAATACACACTACATATAACTAAAAACAGCGCTAACCGATACTTTTTTGATTGAATGAATGCCGTCATTATGCTTTATTTTATTATCACTGTAGTTTTTAGGAATGATGATTTAGGAATGTATGTAATACAGACAGAATAGTAATTTGTGAAAATGTTCATGAAATCTACGTCATAAGAAAAAATAATAATGAGTAAAAATAATCTTGCCCCAAAAGCTTCTATAATTGCTTCAATCGATCTTATTACAAGCGACCTAGGAAGGCCTAAAATGTTGCATTTCTTGCATTTCGCTCTGAATACACCAAATATGCCTCAATATATGTCTGTTATTCAATCGCTACGTAATAACCTGAAAACAGTTTTCAGCCTACGCAACAGAGACTATTTTTCACTAACCCCCTAGGAAGGAAAAGGATGTATCTTTGTGACTCATGGTGCCCTAGTACAAAAAAGTTGAAATATCGAATAATCGATAATGTACATTTTTGGACGAACGTAACATACCGAATAATTGCTTATAACTTTCTTAAACATAGCGCGGAAATTCAAATAGTGCCTAACAAGGACATAATCAAAAATTCAGTGTTTGCTTACATTGCCGTCTCGTTAAAACATTTTTAACGCACTCACGCTCATCACTTGAAATTAAACTAATTTTCAAAAAGAAGATGGTTGTTGCGTAGTATATTTTTTTATGTTTCACCATTTCTATATTTTCACTGCATCATTTGATCATGATTATTTTGTTAACTGCCAATCATCCAAGGTGATGCCATTTAAATTTCTTCAACTTCAGTCAAACATTTTCAGTGAGACTCAATTAACTAAGAACGCATTTACCAATACGCTATACCTGGATTACTTATAATTATACATAATTGCAACTATTGTCGGACCTTTATCTTAAAGGAGTGAATCTATTGATCCTGAACGCATTATTACACCTCTGTATCCAATGAAAAATTTAAATTAGTGAACTACGAGCTGGATTCATATCCGCGACCATGCTATTAGCCAGGACATGCTCTGCCAACTGAGCTATCCGTAGTGAGTCATAGCTCATATTGATCTCTTCCCTCCTATCATACCCATGGTAGTATGTCCAAATCCTGCCATTGTTAACGTAGTTCCTAACGTTATAATTTTGTTAACATATCTGCTAAGCAGGCGTTAGTTCAAAAATTATAATGTTCGAATTATCAAGATGCGTCATCGCAAACAAGTTTAATAGTAACTGAAATTTTACTATTGTCTGTAGTTCAATTCAGTTTGGCTGCAGATGTCGGCTCGTTCCCTTAAGACTAAACGGTATGATAGGAACGTAGGGATACATTTGAGCTATGACTCACCCTCTAAGATAACTCAGTTGGCAGAACATTTCTCGGCTAAAGGACGGATGGTCGCGGGATCGAATCACACTAGTGGTTAAAAAAAAATCTGTCGTTGTATTTTTTTATCTTTTATGCCAGATATGTTATCTTTTGACCGCTATTTCACCTGATGGTTAGTGATATGCAACACACCGCTAGGTGCTTGGCGACAGATTTTCTACTTGAGGGTGGTAGTTAGCCAGGTGGGCATTCGCAAAATGCCCTACCACCATGCTATAACGACTGCCATCTTGAGACGACAACCAACATGCCTTCCGAAGCACTGAAGCGCTCAGCAGTAGTGTCACTAGCGGTCACCCATCCAACTCATGATCGTGGCCGACGTTGATTAACATTGCTGATCGGTTAAGATCAGCTAGGCAAACTTCGCTACGAGCGTTTCAAGAACAGCTAGGCTAATTTTGTAAGTTCAATATTAGATATACAATTTATCATCATAAGATCCTGCTTACCTCAATCAATCTCTATCTGCTATCGTAACGTGATATTAGGTTTACTCGAAGTACGCACGAGCTTAATCGTAGGCACGGCGATAGTTACACTCGCAGCTAAATTCAGCTTTTAGTGTGACTCAAAATGATTCAGCGATTGCTGAGCACCCGAAGCCGAGGCAGCGTGTCTAAGCGCTTCCGTGTGGCAGCGTGTCTAAGCGGCAAGGTAAACTATAAGCGCGGGTTGATAGCAGTTACTAGGCTAGCAGAAAGTTACAAGCGGTGTTCGGAACAGATGAAACAGGTAGCAGGTACGGAGTACGGAGTGTGCATGTGTGCATGTATACCTGTATGTTAAAGTTGTAAACGTGAGTAAGTCTGCCTTACCACCGAAGTAAGTGCCTCTAACCCAACCCATACTGATTTCCTGTCCGGAAACGGAGTTCAAAGAAGTTCTTAATATGATTACAAGCACTATCGCGTGCTAAGCTAAAATCATATTTTTACAAATTATTAGACACAAAATTGTATGCCCCGGGCGGGAATCGAATCCACATCCTCCGATTTTGCGCCGGATACCTAAAGCACTTGGCCACCTGGGCACGCTATTTCTATATATCTGTATATAGAAACATAATCTATCCCATCAAATTTTGTGCTCCAATATTTTTTTTAAATAAGTAATGTTTTCCATATCGAGGGATCCAACTACACTTTAAGCTAAAGATAGCGAGTTTGGTAGCTATGATATATATATATCCAAGCGCGGCAAGCTATATATAATATTTTTTTGTTTTTTTTTTTTGTTATAGTGACGGATCAAGCTCGAGGCACACCTGATGTTAAGCGGACTAACCTCTGCCTAGAACAGGTGAATTTCATCACAAGTGACGAATTGCACTGCACCCGTCACCTTGAGACTAAGTCGCATGTGCCTGTAATTTCACTGGCCCTCAAGGACTGCTGCCGGAACAGCAGTTAGGTACTTGGCGCCAGATTTCTACTTGAGGGTGGTAGCTAGCCAGGCGGTGAATCGCAAAATGCCCTTCCAGCATGCGGTGAAGCTCAAGCCGGCGGTGGGGATATCGAACCAGGGACAGTAGTCCATAGCTATTACCGCTGGGCCATCATTGCTTCAAATAAATAATTTATATATATATATAAAGCTCGATTACGCTTAACTATTTTACTACTAGCGATACATCGCGCATCTTCCTAGCACAGTTGTCTTGCGAAGCGCATCTATATGGGACATCTTACCTCTTACACTCCCTAATAGCACACCGACGGACGTCGCAGCACTAGTTGTAGCTCGATCTTACAGCTTATAGGGTTCCTATTAATTGGTTTGCTTTCACGTAGAGTTACTTTAAATTAAATTTTTACCAAAAAATGGCACAAACTTCAACACTCAAATGTGTGAAATAACTTGTAGAAGTCAGTACCATGATGGTTCAACAGTACCTATTACCACAAAAATGCTAACGACTTTGACAAGTTATTTCACACATTTAAGTGTAGAAGTGGGTGCCATTTTTTGGTTTAAAAAAATCACCCTTTTTAGTGTACCTTGGTACTAATGGGATCATTCACAAATGATTATATCATCAAGATGGGAAAATACTATTCAGTTATGAGTGTAACTCAAAAACGGCTTAACCCCTTTTGTTGAAATTTAAATGGGACTACACGGCAAGCAGCAGTTTTCAAATAAAAAAAGAATCACCCAGTCAAAAGTTCTGAGGTATCAAATATAAAACAAAACAAAACAGACGAATTGAGTGTACCTCCTCCTATTTTAAAGTCGGTAGAAAAATATTATTATAACGGGAGTACTCCATATGTATGCACAGTTCTGTGGAAGAGATTGTTTCTCATACTATCAAGGCTATACCGAAACTATCATAAATAAGGACAACGAAATTATTTCCCGGCCAGGCCTAGGGCTACATCCCGCATCAGTCGATTGGGTTCCAACCCAATCGACTGATCGGGATGACGAACGGGATGACCGATGGAATGCCAGCACTCACTAAAACCCGGATGAAATGACTTCCTGCAGCAGAAAAAATGTGGCGGCTGTTCGGCTCGGCATTCATCATATCGCCGCAATGGCCCCAGTGTGGGACTTGGCAATTATAGCCAAGTCGTAATGAGTTGCTTATATATAATAAATTACAATTTTTATAATAACTTTAGACTTTACTTTATATTTAAAATACTGAGTAGAGCTTGTCTTGAATAGCTCGCCTAAGATTAAAACAGTCCCCGGAGAGAATAGTTTGCTTTTTACGTGTGTAATTAAAACAAATATTGTAATAATTGTAGAATATAGTTTGTAACACATTGTTCAAAGATATTAAAACATAATGGCCGCGAGTTTTTTCCCCGTTCTTCACGCAGTGGCTCTATTATATTATTTTGGTAGCGTGGCATAATAATGTAGTTCATATCAATATTAAAAAATGTAATTTTCGCATTAACGCCTGCTATCAGTGCCCAGTGGGGCGCCGGGTTCGAATGTCATCCCCTATTACTACCTGTGGGTGTCATAAGAGGCGACTAAAGTTAAAGTACCGGAAGGTGGGCAGCAGTGCCTTCTGAGGAACTGATGTTTTAAACTGCGATCCGCCCGCCAAGCGTGGTGATTATGGCAAATCCCCCTAAATGGGGGAGTTCAGCAGTGGACAATAGCTGACATAGTCATCAGATAACCTTACAAAATTGCAAAGAAAGGAACCTTACAAACCGTGAGCATACGTCCCTATAGCCGGGACATGCTCAGCTCGACTATCCCTTCGCTCCTATCATACCGATGGCAGGGCTTTCGAATCAATCTCGTTTTTTTTTGATTGATAAACCTTTGAACGCAATCTCACCTGGTGTAGTAAGTAATGATGTGGTGTGGGATGGTGTAAACATGCTTAACCTAGAATTACTGGCTCTTAAGGACAGCTGCTGGAACACACCGTTAGGTGCTTGGCGACAGATTTTCTACTTGAGGGTGGTAGCTAGCCAGGCGATCATTCGCAAAATGCCCTTCCACCGTACAAAATGTTCGTGGATAAAATTTTTCCTTTCGTTGTAATTTTGTAAACCTTATCTGCTAAGCAGGCGTTAACACAAAAATTACAATGTTGAGTTGAGTCATCGTAAACTAGTTTTTTGTAGTAGGGTTCAGCCCAATTGACTGATGCGGGATGACGGCAAGAGGCCAGGTGAAATGACTATAACTCCCTGGACTAACCTCTAACGGCCTCTAGTATGGGACGCAAAATGCGTTGATATTTTAGCACCGTCTCATCTTCCAGGGACTAAGGGTTGGTGGTGCACTTTCAGGGCTAGAAACCTTAAGTAGGTAGCGCAAACATAAAACTTAGTAGTGTATTATGTTTGTGCCGTTTTTCAAGCCGAGGCATACTTTGGTTACTATACGATATACGTATTGTTGTATGAGTTCAGAGGAAGCAATTTTATAACATTTACATTTACACTTGCAGTGACAGTTGCACGTGCACTTACAGCTGCAACATGCTTTTAATGTTTTTTTTTATTTATTTTTTTATTATGACGGAACAAGCTCGAGGCCCACCTGATGTTAAGCAGACTAACATCTGCCTATAACATATGCATTTCGCCACAAGGCACAAATTGCACTGCACCCGTCACCTTGAGACATAGGTTTAAGTCTCATGTGCCTGTAATTTCACTGGCTCTCAAGGACTGCTGTCGGAACATACTGTTAGGTGTTTGGCGACAGATTTTCTATTTGAGGGTGGTCGCTTGCCAGGCAGGCATTCGCAAAATGCCCTTCCACCTTGCGGAGAAGCTCAAGCCCGCGGCGGGATTCGAACCATGGACCTGCTGCGCGGCAGTCCATAGCCAAAGCCACTGAGCCATCACTGCTTCAAAGTAATTTATTCGCTTTCTTTTCTATTATTGCCTTAAAAAAATACTAAGAAACAAAGCCGCAAGTATTAGAGCACGATTACGATGTAGCAGTTAAGGAGAAATGGAAAGGAGCATGTTATTGAAGAACCTTAGCAACTAAGTAAATAACGTAACTATAAGACCAAAAACAAGAGTCAGGGATATTACTGCTACAAAAAGCTATTAAGCGTCTTAACTGTTCCGATTATTTATAATCTACTACTAAGATGGAACTCATAAGTTTCACTTGTGGCTAAAATAATACACAAAACAGTCATTAAAATTGAGAAAAACTAGTTAATGTGTGACCACTTGCTAGCAAAAGTGAATAAAATACTTATAAAAACGTACTCCTATGATCTTTGCTTAATTTATATTGGCGCTGCCTTGCGGAATTGATGTGTATTCTACGAAATGGTTGCCCGTTCACAACCTTCATGCCGCGTTCAGTGGAGCACTTAACTATGAATTAGTCTAGTTTTAGAATACCTCAGTAGATGGCGTTTTCAATAACCTCCTAAAACAAAAAAATGTAATCTAATAAAGAAATTCTCTAATAATAATCTATTAGAAATATTATAGAAAAGTTGGATAATTCTTGTAAAGTATGTACTGTTTTATTCAATTTCATCAAAATACCTCACAAGTATATTTCGTGTATACATACAACTTTCTAACATTAATGATTATTTTAGAAATGGTTGAAAAAAATATGTGACTTATACCACCATATCATATTGTTAAGGATACGGCAACAGACGTTATTACTCATATAAATAATTACTTCTTTTTATTTCATATTTTACCATCAGTAGATATAAATTACATGCATGAAATTAAATTTCTCTGAAATATTACTTTCACCTTATAGACATTAGCAGAGTGTTGTAGCAACGTTGTTAAACTGGTACTGAACCAAAAATTTCACCAAAAAAATATCTCTTTCAGTGAAAAAACAATATTTAAGAAAACGTTACCAATAAATCATAGAAAATGTACCGTAACTACCAGATCTGTAGCTGTTTTCGTAAGAATCATAAAATATGTACTTATAATTTACCTAATCTTTTTTGTAACACATTATTTCGCGACCGCCATTAGACAATGTCACGCTCGTCAGTTATCTGGTCACAACGCACCGCTACACGCATGTCTATGCAAAGAATTGTAACACCTCATACATAGTTAGATCTAATAACACTCAAACCACATTGACCGTAGCAGCCGCGATCCCTAGCGCTGGATTCTAAAAAAGACAGATTGTTTCGTTTAAATCTATATCAGTGAAAAACTTTTCATGAAGTTTGTACGGGTAGTGAAATGAGTTTGATTGTTTATTTGTTTTACTGTTTCTTGCATTTATAAGATCAAGTGTAATTGGTGAGTCCCAGGTTAATAACTTTAATAATATGTGCCGTTTGCTTAACGTATAATCATTACTTGTATAAGTAATTTATAGTATTTGTTATCACTATAATTTCATCACTGTTTGTGTTAAAAAATATCTTTACAATGATCTTAATGTTTGCCCGTGACTTTTTGCATAACAGTCCATTAATATGTTTTCATTTAGGTGTACCTGCCTTAATAATTTATTTTTTCAAAACTGCCAACTGTTTTGTTATTAGGGTTAAACTAAATCAAATGCTAATGGGAGAGGACTATTGTACCACCCCTATAAGGACGGGATAACCGTTGTAGTGATGTAAATTGACTTTTTAGTTAATCTAAAAATATTGCATCACGTACATATTTGACGAATTGATTTTTAGTAGATTAACTTATTTATGTCTAATTAATAATTTAACCTGCATAATGCATAAACACAGATATGTTGCTAACATAATAAATCCATTGCTTGATTCTCGCGGTTAGTATTTTGTTTTTATCCTACTTACATTGTTATTGGTCCTGCTACTTTTACTAATGTCTGCTTTAACACACAACTTCGATTCGCTTTCACAATAGTTTCTCTATTTTATTTTCTATTCAGTACCTATTAAATCGACCCAAATAAGTAAACATGGGTGTTTGTCTACTGAGTCTGCAATGACTTGTAGGTTGTCTATATTCCTTCATAGTAGTGTAGCTGTAGTGTCGTTTATATGATTTTTGTTTTATAGTATTTTGTTAAGAAAGGCATAGAACAAAAAAATATGTGTATTAGAAATAAAGGAAATATGATTAAGCTACAATATTTAGGGGGTAAAATAAAAATAGTTGGGCATGTAAACTTTATCAATCGTACTTGAGTATTATATCACGTGCTGTACAAACAACGAGAGATAATATCAATTGCATGTTGGTAGGGCATTTTGCGAATGCCCGCCTGGCAAGCTACCACTCTCAAGTAGAAAATCTGTTGCCAAGCACCTAACGATGTGTTCCGGCAGCTGTCCTTGAGTGCCAGTACTTCTTGGTTATCCTAAACAACATCTTCGACCACATCATCACTTACCATCAGGTGAGATAGTGGTCAAAGGCTAACCTATCAGGAATAAAAACAATTAAAAAAAGCTCTAACTTCGTACCAAACACTAATTCAATAAATATTGTATAATAATGGGAAACAACTTAAGAATAAAGTTATTTATCTATAATTAACCCTCGTCACCCCACGTGGAGGGCGATAATTCCCGTCCCACCCACCTCCCCTTCTCCATATCTTCCTGTAGTAGACGCAAGATGCCACGAAGGAAAAATACCAGAAGGTGGACAGCAGCGCTTTCTGAAGAACAACCTTTTTACACTCCGGTCTCTAGGACGCCTGCCAAGGGCGGGGATTACGGCAAACTCCTCTAATGGAGGTTATTGTTAAACGTTATGGCTGCCTCCTTACAATATATTGTGTGCAAAGCGATGTAAAAAACAAAATACCAAGCTTTATTGCTGTACCGGCCTTGGAAAAATGATGATGCAATTTTTATTAAAACCATCGTGAGCTATTCTAGATAATGTGATAATCTGATGAGTAACTAATATAATTTATTGTATTTGTTTGTTATCACGTCGTTTTTGTTTATTTCTGGTTCAGATTGCCATGACTATTCTAAACTATTGGAAAATGTTCCAGAATATTCGATCATATTCGTTCGCCGATCGACCATCCAAAGCAGACATTTAATTAGAGCAGAGCAGATCTAATATTGGTGCGTTTTGTAGAGCTATTTTGTGGCTTCGTGCGTATTGATTGATGATAGGTACTGTTGTATTTTATCACACGTCTCTGTATCTCGTATAAACACTTTTAAAACATTGGTATTAATGTTTGAAGTGAAGGCGTATTAGGTAACGAGGCGTTAAAAGTTAAAAAAAAACATATTTTCTGTCATCATTTTATATATCTCTGAATATATGCAAATAATAGATGGTTAACCCACCCCAAGGAAACCTACAAGAAGTAATAGTAAGTATCTATAATACTTTTCAATTTAGAAGGTTAAATTTATGGTACCTCTAGACATCCATAAAACAGAGTGCACCTCATTATGCCGTTTATCCCATGGTAAACATTAAGATTAGGTTGCATGGTGGTAGGGCATTTTGCGAATGCCCGCCTGGCTAGCTACCACCCTCAAGTAGAAAATTCTGTCGCCAAGCATCTAACGGTGTGTTCCGGCAGCTGTCCTTGAGAGCCAGTACTTCTAGGTTAGCCTGAACAACATCTTCGACCACATCGTCACATACGATCAGGTGAGATAGTGGTCAAAGGCTAAACTATCAGGCATAAAAAAAAACAAAAAAAATGGTTACTAACTTATAGCTACGTTAGGTTATCAAGAAACAATAATGACACATGTATCTATGTACAAATAAGTATCGTTATCGTTATATATAAATAACAACAATAAATACTTTAGAGCTTCACTAATCTGTCAAATGTGTAAAGTTAGAGAACGTTTCACAAAACTGTTTACATACTATTGTAGTTTGTGTAGTTTAACTGGCACTTTTATAGTTTATTTAGGTTACACGGCATAATTATATGTCTAGCAATAAAATTAACTAGAACATTTAATTTCGTGATTTAAATGACAATAACAGGAACATACATTTTGTTTGCTTATAGTTAAATATAGACATTCTAAACCTAGTCTGTTTACGTTCCTATATCATCATGCACCAACAGGTGAGATGGTAGGCAAGGGCTAGCCTACAAAAAAATACCGGCTAAGTGCGATTGGACTGGCACACCGAGGGTTCCGTATCAACACAGAAAGTATCAAAAATTGATATATTTTCATAAATTTCGAGATCTTTAGCGGAAGTCCGACGCGCGCTTGGTCGGGTTTTATTATTTTGTTCCTACACGTACAATTTTCGACCATGATCATACCAAGTTCGATGCTTGAATGTATTACCGATTTTACGATAGAGCACATTACGTAATAAATACAGAAACGTGTATTTATTACGTAATTTTACGATAGAGCACATTACGTAATAAATACAGAAACGTGTATTTATTACGTAATTTGTTCTATCGTAAAATCGGTAATACGTACAGAAACGTGTATTTATTACGTAATTTGCTCTATCGTAAAATCGGTAATACATTCAAGCATCGAACTTGGTATGATCATGATCAAAAATTGTTTGGGGATTCCTTTTATTTTTAACTTTTTGCCCGTTGCTTAACTTAGCTGATCGGTAAAGAACGGCTACGCGAACTTCCCTACGAGCGCTACGAACTATGAATCGTTTGACAATCCGCCATACCAACACATATTCTGTGATAATTTCAATCGGTTTCCTATTACGGCTCCAATGATGCCATTTATTGGTCGAACAAACGGACGGATGAGGTGTACAAATCAGATAAACCGGGTTTTTTTTTTCAATTTAGGGTTGTAATGTACTTTTAATCGTAATTCTAAAAATATTGAAAAGAAAAGCAGCGGATAGTTTTTGTTCAGTAAATTCACATGGTACAATAAATATATGGGAATTATCGTAATGGTAGAATAGAGATGTACCATATTTACAGTCAGATTTCACTATAATTGCACATTTGGAATGAATTTTAACTAGAATTGAAGAAAATAATTGTGTAAAGCTTGCAATTTTGCATTTGAATACCCCGTGGGTACGTATTATTTGTTGATTTATCAAATCAGCGTCTGAATTATTATAACATGATTACTTAGCTTTTAGCTGTCCTGTATATTTAAATTATGCGAGCAGTGTCAGTTGTAGTTTGTAATGATTTAGGTATGAGTTACTTTAACTGTATACGTTTAGTTACGATTACTTTATGTAACTTGTACAAATTGGCAAGTATCACGGCTTACCTTACAGAACATTATACAGGAATTATGCGAATAAATAATTTAAGATGGTTACACAATTTGATGAGCAGTATCCCACCAGTAATCGCCATTGATTGTACTCAAGATATAGAATTGTGACTACGTATCGTTCATCATTTTATTTATTTCGGTGTTGGTAGTGTATGCACTGTGTCGAGTAGACGACAATAGGCTCGTCTCTTTTATACGGGATTTTATAAAATATCTGGCTTACCATATGTGTTCTTTTCAGTTATTTTCCGTAGTTCCATTGGACGTCCCATGGACGGGACTACGGAAAAAAGTAATTTAACCGTGGACTCATTGGCCAATGGAACCACGGAAAATAACTTTTACTCCAGTATCGTTTTTCCATGAAACCATTAATAGAGTTGTCACAATATGATGCGCACAATGTAATTCAACTTGAAAATCCAATTAAAATTTATATGTTAAGAATTTTATGTAATCTAAATAAGACAACTTTATGAAATACCACGGAAAATTAAAATTTCTGAGCCTATCCTCCAATATACTCTCGTTCAACTAGTTGAACAAATAGGAGTAAAGGATTTCTTAGATGCATCTAAGCATTGACTAACGAAGATTTTCTAGAGCTTGATGATGGCACTTTAGGTGGGCCCTCGGCCGTATTAGAGAGCTGTGAAATCTTTATTTCCGGCTCTTAAAGCACTTGGATTAGAGATTAACACTGCCAAATGTGAACTCTTCTCTGGCAGTTCTACTACGCCTGATTTGGAAGCCAAATTCTCATCTCTGATTCCTGGACTTAAGTTTATGGACCGGGAAACCTTGTCTCTTCTTGGAGCCCCTTTATTTGCTGAAGGCATTCCCGAAAGCTTGACGGCCAAGTGTCATACCCTGGCTTTGCTTGCACAACATTTCAGGTTGCTCCCTGCACATGTCTCGCTCACACTCCTTAGAGCATGTTTTGCGATGCCTAAGCTCACCTTTGTTATAAGAACGGCTTCTACTTGGATGTTCCCTGAGGTAGTGCAGCGCCCTGAAAGGGATCCTAGAAGAGATGCTAAATTTCAGAATAATGATTCGCAGTGGAGCCAGGCCAGCCTGCCTATTCGATACGGTGGCTTGGGTGTGCGTCGTCTGCTTGAGTCCGGTCCCTCCGCTTTTCTCGCTTCCGCGTATAGAGTCACGGAGCTTGTCACTCAAGTCTTACCGAACAATGGTGATGAGATCTCTGTTCCATACGCGTCAGAGGCGTCCAGCGTTGGCTGGTTGTCGAGCCGACAACGCCTTACCACTAACCACCTAGGCCTGGAAGGCAAAGGGGTTGGGACGACATTATATCTAAGAAAAACTTCACGCAACTTCTCGAAGTTAGCTCGGGAGCCTCACGAGCCCGTCTGAACGCCGCCGCTGTGCCAGAGTCGGGAGCCAGGTTTCATGCCTATCCTTCTCCACAAATGGGCACGCTTCTAGATAACGACTCTGTACGCGTAGCGATGGCACTCAGACTTGGCTGTGCTGTCTGTGAGACCTATACCGGCGTCTGCGGCGCCCATGTGGAGTCGGATGGCCACCATGGTCTCAGCCGTACTCGAAGTGCAGGTCAGCGACCTCGGCACCACGCTCTAAATGAGATTATTAGGCGCGCTTTGGTTTCAGCCGAAGTGCCATCAGTGTTGGAGCCCCCTGGTTTGTCCCGGTTAGATGGTAGGCGCCCAGACGGGCTCACAATGGTACCGTGGCATAGGGGTTGGTGTATTATTTGGGATGCCACGTGTGTGTGCACTTTCGGCGCTTGCCACCTCCGTGGTTCTGGAGCGGAGGCTGCCGCAAAGGGAAAATGCTCAAAATACGCCGATTTAGCCCTGGCATACGAGTTTGTTCCCTTTGCTATAAATTTTTAGACCTCGGCACACCAAGGGCCATATGTTTCAATATGGCCCTTGGTGTGCCGAGGTCTAAAAATGTATTGCCGATATTGCACAACGTCTGAGGGAGAAAGGAAGGGACCCCCGCGCTGGGTGGTTTTTGATCCAGCAAATTTCTATTAGCAGCTCGGTAGCGGTAACGCTGCAGCCATAATGGGCACGTTTGGGCAGGGTGCATTGCGTAGGAGAATTTTTGACAAATAATTTATTTTATAATTTAATGTTTATATTTAACCATTACAAAATTGTAAATTCTATATCTACTATTGTAATATTTAAACTGTTTATGTTTTTTTGCGGGATAACAAGAATATTGCTCTGAGTATATTATCGTAGAAAGACATTAATTTAGTATTCACTAAAAAACTTTAACTAAAAAATACATAATATTTTTAAAGATTCGTTAAAGCAAAAGGCCTTAAAGCTTTATAAATAAATGTTACATTTCCTAAAGGCTTATAATGAAATAGTATACCCCGATAGTAAAAATAAAATACATTTTGAGCCTATGTTCGAAATTTAGTTCATTAAATCTGGGCGACAAAATGCACCTCACGCTCCCACTAACATTACATGGAAAAGCACGCCTACACTAAAAGGTACAAAAAAGGTTTCTAAATATACGTGTTATTGTTATATTTCCTTACAAAATAAAATGTCGAAATTCTACATATTGTACCAATGAAACATGTTGATAGCTATAATATTTTAATATAATATTAAATTACTTTTCAAATAATGCGCTGCATATAGTAAGTACTGTGGATTTTTGCACACGTACGCGCGGTGGTAGTTATGTTTAATTAAGTACATTTTAAACTTCGGGGCGGGCACTAGCTTGCTACACAATATCACCACGTGGAATGTGTCCCTAGTATAATCTTCTTTCGGTTTTCCATTGTTTTTTTTTTCTGAAAGTAGGGTATACTCATAGAATATATAACTGAAGCGTAGGCGTCGTAAGCGTTTAATTAAATCAGCGTTTTGTGAAATCCGTTATCTCGGTAGTAAACATTGTTTACTATTTGCGGCTAACTTTACAAGCTAGCTGTGCTAGCCAAGCTTTATTAATTAAACCATTTCATTTTAGATAACACTGGCATTAGTTCCAGCTAACAAAGTGTACCTAATGCCTGATTAAAGGCGAAATGCAACTTCAGGTATTAAATCGAACATTTCCTCTATGCAGTGCCAAAGGGTTGAGACGATCGGAGAGAGCTTGATCGTCGATGATCAGAGTCGCTCTGCATTTAATACGGTCATATGGAAGAAGCTGGTACTGGGGAGCTCCCGCCCGAGGAGTCTTATTAAGTTGCACACTATGTTCCCTGCACCTTGGCAGGAATAACCACTAAAACGATCCTGGTGCTCCACATTTGCGCTTGAACAAGGAAATGTCACAGTTGCTCTTACCCTGTTTCTTTGTTTAGCCTCTGTTCATTTTTGGACCATAGTTTGGGTGACACCGGGTCACATTAATCTTCATTGCGTGATATGCTGGAGCATAGGACAACCACCTTCGAGGGACATTTTATGCACACCATGTTCTCCAACGTGCTGCATAGACCCGTCTCCGAATCAGAGAGCGAGGGTCCTGGCAAACGCCCTGTATATACGTCCAGTCCTCGTACAAGGGTGAGCATCCACCAATGGGTCTTCCAGTGGACGCCGCTCTCCTTCTTCTTCTTGGGCCATGACGGTCTCGCAGTAGGTTCAAATCGCATTCCATGCCTTTTCGCCCCGGTTCATCATGTTTATGACTGCCGACAGCGATAGGTCGGGACCAACCGCGTTTAAGAACATAGACCGCGCTATTTTGGACAATCTTCTAGAGTGTGCTACGCCGAATTTAAGAAAGTCACTCTCTTCTCGCCACATTGCATAGGTTTTTTCCAAAACACCTATGTCCGGTGAGCACAATGGGGTGAGCGATTACCAAGCTTTGCCCAGCCATTCGCTAAGCACCGGATAGATGGCCGCAATCGTGAGGCTTCTAGTGCGTGGCTCCCCTTACTCACTACTTACTTCAGGGCCCATTTGCGGATGGCCACTTGTCGAGCGTTGATTCGTCGGCGCTCAATCTCTTGACGGAAGGGCATAGATCTGCGACTCTTCGTATCGGTAGCTGTCGCATGTATCTTCCTCAAGTATCTCCGATCCCAAGTTCCAGGGCAACGACCAGGTCAGAGCGGTCGTAGCCTCAGAAAGACCGTGCGGTATGACCTAGCTCTCAAAGAGAGAGCCATTACCCACTCACTCACACACACACACACACACACATACACTCTCATTCGCTTTTGAGCAATATTTATTTGCGATGTCTTTTTGACTCTCACTTGCGTAATGGCGTGTATGGTAGACTTGCTCTGCCATAACCCGAATCGATTCTTTGACAAGTTCGGGCCTACAAAATTGAGGTACTTTATGAGACGGGCTGCGATAACGCGCTTAAAGAGCTTAACCACTTCATCAAGCAGCACGATCGGTCGATAGGCTGCCGGAGAAAGCATAGGAAGCCTCTCCTTCTTTAGCAAAACCAACTTCCCCACTTTTTGCTTCCGGGGAAGATTTGCCTTCTGAAACTGGCTGTCCAAAGGATGCTCCATACAGTGCAAATGATCTTGCCACCACGGTAAAGAGCCGGTGGCACTTTTGGTCTACCAAGATTCGGCAATAGCTAAGCTAGGGCGGACGTCACTCTCATTAGTTTTTGAGCCATGACTGCAAAGGGCTCTTTGAATTTCCTTTGAGCGTATCGTCAAGACTATTTTTGTGGACCAACATCCACACACCGGCACACGACCCGGGATCCAGCGTCCAGCCCAGCGTCAACACGGCGGCTTCCAGTTCCCCCACTGATACTTCCGGGCTCTCTACGGTCTCTTATTCCTCCACCTGCTGATAAAGCATTCGCGGAGCCACATTCTCATTACGGGAAGGGAACAGTGTCCCCACTCAGCTCCTGGCTCCTGTGTGGACGTGAGGGAAGGGGTCTATGGGCGGAGCTTGCTCATAATGAGCTTATACGGCCTACCCGTATAAGCTCATTATGAGCGTAGCGATCCCACGCCCTCTCCTTGGCCTCACCAATGGCCGAGCGCAGCACTTTTTTTGCATCCTGATAGGTTCTATAGTGGTTCCTTTGTACGACCTCGTCGCGTCCGTTTAGTCTCCGAATTTCGTATACTGATGTCTTGTACATGCAGGCTGCACGAAGACGAGCGTGGTCCTCGGACCATGTAACCACCAGTCTGGTTACTCGTTATGTGTAACGAGTATCTACTGGCCAATGCCAGTGGATACTAGTTTCGGCAGGATAGTTTCTAATTTAGTGAGAGTGCGATTTGGCGAGAAGTAGTCTACTATATAAAATATAATCATCTCCCCAACCAATACCAAAAAAATATAGTGTCGCCTTATCGCGGAAACACTAGGCCGCACAGTTACCACCATGATTTGATCTCCAACCCAGTCGTCCTGAGAGTGAACCGGGTAAGGCTTCTAGACTATAATAATATCAGTCAACCACTGGGCCATGCTTTAAACCATAAGGGTTGATATTCGCCTGTAAGAATAATCTCCTATTCTAATCTCCAGGAATTATCATCTCCTTATTGTCTTATAATCACCTCATGAGTCCTTTTCGATGGACAGGTGGGCTACGACTTAGTCTTTGGCCGCCTTTCCTTTACTCACTATTTTTTTTTGGCTGTGTACCAAACACTTGATCCCCAGCCCATGGTTCGCGGGCTTCGTCAGCTGCGCACAAAACGTACAATGGGTTTACCTATTACAGCTTGAAGCCCGATGACCGAGCTGACCGCTCCTGTAGCACTGTTGGCTACGGTCGACCGTTGCAAGAGCACTATGTTTTGACGTGTCCTGATTCTAGGCATCGGAAGCATCGAAGCTCACGCTTTTGCAGCAGCTATCTTGACCTCTCCCAAAATCAGCAGAATAAGCTTAAGCGACTCCAACATTTGTGTATAAGGTTCATATATGGCTTACGCAATTATGATCATATTTCCGAATTCCGTACGAAGTACAAGTGGCCACCTACTGGAATGGTCATATATTACATCTCCCTTATAGTTTCAGATATTTTCTTCGTCTCCGCACTACCTCAAGGAATGTTTCTAATTCCTCTACAATACCCATTTTTTATCATTACCGTCATATGATTTGTTGCTACAGGTAGCCGTAAAGAGAACCTCTTTCTATCATTGTTCATTTATTTTTGAAGCTATTAAATTGTGGAATCCGTTACCGCGTGAAATAATCTTTTTAAAATTAGGTTATTAGGGCTTGTTTAGCTTACGGTCTAACTAATATCTACAAACATTACCTTTCTAACTTCTATGATTGCATGTTTTACATATCTGTAGAGTTATATTTTAGGTATATTTATTTATGTTTAAAAATATATTTGTACTTATTATTATCGTATGTTATGTATGTATATAGTTATTAACAATAATATTATATAAAGAAAAATATAAGCTAAAACATATGTTACACATACAAGGAAAACGAACAAAGTCTTAATTTTATAGTGCTACTTCCGGACAGCCAGTGATTAAATCCATTGTAGGATAAAAAAAAACAAAAAAAAAAAATATGTCAATACCGAAAAGTCTTCCTGTATTTTTTTTATATTTTTTTTTATGTTATTGTACCGGAACATGCTCGAGGCCCACCCGATGTTAAGTGGACTAACCTCTGCCTATAACAGTTGCAATTCATGACAACTCACGAATTGCACTGCGCCCGTCACATTGAGACATAGTTGTTAAGTCTCATTGTGCCTGTAATTTCACTGGCTCTCAAGGACTACTGCCGGAACACACCTTTCGGTGCTTGGCGACAGACTTTCTACTTGAGGGTGGTCGCTAGCCAGGCGGGCATTCTCAAAATGCCCTTCCACCATGCGGTGAAGCTCAAGCTCTGGGCGGGATTCGAACCATGGACCTGCTGCGCGGCAGTCCATAGCCAATGCCACTGAGCCATCACTGATTCAAAACGTATTTTTCAGGGCGAATACATACAGCAAGGCACTCATTGGTAGGATGCAAGGTGCTCCTTGATACTGGTCAATATTTACGTTGCTATGATAGAGTCATCGAAATCATACAAGAAGGATCGAGTTGATTTTGTAAAAGGAGGGTCATCTACAAAATCAAAATCCAAGCCTTACCCTTTTTTCTAGGCGCAGCTTCCGATTGGACTCTTTTGATGGACAAGTATGAAAACATGATAAAATTCCTTAGGATGTTAGTGTTTCGTCATCCAGATCAGATATATTTCTGTACTCGAAAGATCTAAAATGCATAGTACTTATAGAACGTACTGTACCGTGGGAACCAAACATACCTAAATACCACATAATAAAAAATAAATATTATGGCTTTGTGACGTCACGTAGGTTATTTTCGACAACAGCCTTTATGAATATTTATAATACGATTATATAAATTACACAGCAAAAATACATTTGAAATTAAAATATGCCGTAGAATAACCAACTAAAAGACCTTGGCCTGTCAAAAACCGTAACTTTCATCCTAGAACGTGTACTCAAGGCGACATTTGTAGGATCTTACCAAATTTGGTTAGGCAGGAGAGGAGGATCAAGCAGTGAACGGGAGCCTTGATGACAATTTACAGGGGTCTCTTAAGCCTAATACTTAGGCTGCAAGTCCCAGGCGTCTGTGACTTGAACCTCTTCCACTGCTACGCTATTGACCCGCACCCACACGGTGAATCCATGGAATGCTAAGTGATTCGTCTCACAAGTTCCTAAAGAAAAATCGAAGTAGCTCGTTTGCCAAAGTAATGCAACATTTTAGTGGCAATAGTTATTTTCTATTCAATAATTTCTAGTAAACTACTGATTGAACTTGGCTCTTCTTTTGATTTAATGAGGCACATTTGTAAGGTAATCATTCGCTTAAAATGTTTTAAATGTATTTTAAAATATTTGAATAACCTTTCAACCATCGACAAGAGTAGCAATCATCCAGATTGCTACTCTTGTCGATGGTGAAAGGTATTTTAGGCAAGTGACAATGATCTTGTTAAAAGCATAGATCACACAAAATAGTGTGAAAAAATATTATTAACACATAAATGACCGACTTCCAACAGTTAAAAGTATGAAATATCTTGTGGAATTCGGGCCGTGATAATGTTAGGTCAGTGTTTGGGATCAGCACGGTACTGAATTCTACAAGTTTTTTCCAAACTTTTAAGTGTTTGAAGTCGAGTCTGTTTTTATATTTTTTCTAATTACTTTTAGTTGTATGTATGTGCATAACTGTCAAACTATTATTAGATAGTCTTCGATTGAAAACGAAAGACATACGATGAACTTTATAAGAATTACACAGAATGTCAAAGAACCTAAAAACACGGCTTCAGTCCTTGATTAAATTGATTCAATCTTATAGATGCTTTAAGAATGTAATTACACAAAAGATTATGGATGTGGTACTTGTAACACCCGATTTTTACTAACTTCGTTATAAAGACGTCAATTTATATTAGGATGAATCTAGTAATCTCCATTATTCCCAAGACTACAACTGTAGACTTATGTTTATATAATTGATACCGGGTTTCATCAATCAACGTGAGTAGGCCACGTGTAAACGCCCAGCAACTCAGCTAGTAAAGGTTCCATGATGTAATTAGAACCCTGATAAATGTTGCTGTGTTTCAAAACGTAATGTTGATGAAAATATGAGATTCGTAGAAAATTTATAGGTATATCATTAATTGATTACATACACACAAAAAATAATAAAATGCATCTGCAAGAGATTTCAATGGCATTTTGGCACTCTTTGGCAATTTTGTGAATTGGTCAAGTGGCATAAATTGTCAGATTCATGCCATTCAATAAGAGTACCATACCCTGGGGCAGACCACTAAGGGTCATCTCACCAGCCAATTTCAGTATCAGTTACCAATAATTAGTTGTAAAAAAAGTGTCTCATGACTCAATGATTCCCAATTCACAATCAGTGGTAATTATGACGAAAAATAGAAATGGAATTATTGCTTCGACATTAGAAGATTGGTTAAGAAAATGGTTAATTAGAAGCGATGAATCAGATAATGACTAGCATTTCGCTATAGAAATCGCACAGCCACATTTATGCTTCGGAAATTCGGAATTTGAATGCAATTTATTTGACTCTGAAGCGGGAACTGTTTTTTTTTTATTTATTTATGTTATTGTGACGGAATAAGCTCGAGGCCCACCTGTTGTTATGCGGACTGACCTCTGCCTAGAACAGATAAAGTTTATCACGAGTGACGAATTGCACTGCGCCCGTCACCTTGGGACATAGTTGTTTAAGTCTCATGTGCCTGTTCTAAATATGTTCGAAGACAAGCAAATGATAAATTAAAATCTAAAGCCAGTAATCAATTCAGGCTTCAGTGAATTTTCGAGATACAAGTAATTTAAGTAGAGTAAAAGTCAATTTAAGTAGAGTAAACAAGAGCCCATCACAAATGATAATCTTGGAAACAATTATTTACTTAGATGTTGTAACCTAGAAACTTTTTTGTACAAAAAGGATTTAAGCTTTGTCATCGACAATTTTACCTAGCAACGCGTAGTTTACTCACCCTCTTGTCTTGTTAATGTCGAAGATTAGTTTTATGTTTGTATATTTTTATACACATTCTTTCTCAAAACAAAACCACATTGTGTGTTACATAAATAATATATATACGAGTAATTGTTGTACGTGTAACCTAAATAAACTCTAAAAGATTATGAACCTTTGATATTTTAATAATATCTGTGGCTTTAATAGACGAAGATTGCAAATCCTTTCAGAGCCAAGCTAAATGATTTCTTTTATAAATATGTACAATTATTATTACCTGAGTGGAGTTTGGGATATATTATTGGTCTATTGCTGTACTCGTACACGGTGGTCTTCAAATTAAATAATGAATCAAGATCTTATAATATTAATTACAACTGTCGGCGGTGGTCGAGGCATATTTTGTACTATTCGATACAAAATCATCATACTAAAGGGATTTCGAAGAATTATATGTTTACAATTTGATAACATAACTACAACATTTCGACGTACTGTAGACAATCCATTTGTGCGATCTATCTGAAATCTTCAATTATTTCATAGTCAATTGCCAGAAAAATTGGGCGTAATATTGATATACATTACGCGGAAAATGCTGATTTGTGGTATACATGCCAAATGAACCAGATAAATACTGCATAAATATGGAATATAGTATAGAAAATACTGACCGCATTGGCTGGTATCAATTAAAGGAAAGTTTTGAAACCCATACAGTCTTTCATCACACTGGTGAAGCCCATTATCATAAAGACAAGAGCCAACTAGCAACACTTGTCTTTATGATTTTACTAAATATTTAACTCTACTCTCGATGATGACTAAGTAAAGACTAGGCTGTCATTTAAGTGCCTTCTATGCACCACGGCACCGGCATCGATGAAACAAATGGCTAACAAGAAGAAAACATTTTGCATTGCGATTAAGGGTTTCTAACTTTAATTTTTTAAAGGTGACTTTAAAATTAAGTTATGTCCTTGTAGAATATTTTATCGAATATTTGATATAAACTTATTAGGAACCGGCTAGGACCCGCGTTATATTTACCGGAAAGATTCCGACCAGTTTCGGACTGTTTTGAAGTCCTTCGTCTGGGAGTCACGAAACTGAGTCAGTTACGCGCTGAGGCCCGTGCTCGTCACTTCGCGCAATCGTGACTCCCAGACGAAGGACTTCAAAACAGTCCGAAACTGGTCGGAATCTTTCCGGTAAATATAACGCGGGTCCTAGCCGGTTCCTAATAAGTTAATATGGATAAAACTCGCGATAGTTTCCAAAGTAAAATATTTGATATAGTTTCTGCTAACGCATATATGGTTACTGGTATATCAACTAAACGATAAAATATAAAATAATTCGCTCCGTCTTTTGGGTTCACCGATTCTTGACGAATCTTTGTCACCATTTGTCGAAGAACAAATTCAAAAGTTTAGAAATGCTTGTAGCAGATTATTTAAAAATAACGCCCATATGGCTTTAACTATTATTAGATTTTGCCTCTAAATTTACATACTTTTTGAGATGTTGTCAGCTGTGGAAACACAGTAAGCTTCTTTTAAGCTTTGACAATATATTAAAAGATACGTTATTTTCGGTTTTGAATGTTCAGATGGATGATAGGGCTTGGGTGCAAGCTTCCCTCCCTGTGAGGTTGGGGGACATAGGAATACGCAAAACTTCTAGTGTGTCATTACCAGCTTTTTTGTCTTCTGTACACAGTACACACAAATTAGTAGAAAACATTCTGCTGAGGCCAAAACGACATGGGGACTGGCTTGTCCAAATACTGAATTCCCAAAAATGTTGTCATCTCAGAAACAGTGGGATCGGCCCCTATGCGAGCTAGCACGGAAAGATCTTTTAAATACGTGTCCTAGTATCGCAGATCGTGCTCGTATTCTCGCTGTTTCTGTGTGGGAATCTGGTCTTTGGTTACAAGCCATTCCTTCTTACAAAACTGGTAGCTTTATAGATCCTTCCGCTTTTCGTCTCGCTATTAGCTGACGCTTGGGTGCAAGGTGATGTGTTGCACATCACTGCCAGTGTGGTACTGCAGTTGACCAACTCGGTCACCATGGCCTCTCCTGCTCTCGAAGTGCTGGTCGAATTTCCCGCCACGCCAGCTTAACGATATCATTCGCCGAGCTTTTACCAGCGCCAATGTTCCAGCTGTTCTCGAACCGAAAGGTCTGATGTGTGACGATGGTAAAAGACCTGACGGCATGACTCTGGTTCCATGTAAGTTACATATTTGAGCCGTTTGGTGTAGAGACGTTGGGTCCGTGGGGACCGGGAGCTCATCGTATTTTCCAATACTTATCAGAGCGCTTGGTCGATGCGACGCGTGATCAAAATGCTGGCACCTATTTGGCTCTGCAATTCAACGGGACAATGCTGCCAGTATGCTGGGCACGCTGCCAACTGGTAGTGGGCTAGAGCATTTGGATTGCCTATGAGTCCAAATGCTTTTATTGTGGTAGCTGTAGTGTTGTATATAGTTCGTAGTATTTTGTTAATGAATACAATTTATAAAGAAAAGAAAAAGTTTATATAGCAAAATGTTTAGTATATGAACACTTGCAAAATAGGTTGTAAAACCTTCTTGTCCCAAATAACATCAATAACACTGAAAAAAGAGATCACAATATTCATGAGTTTCTTGCTTGAATCCAATGTTCGCAGTTCTCATAAGTCCAATATGCTCAAATTAGGTGATAAGTAAATGTCATCGATATTATTAAATGATCTTGATAAATTTAAAATGACACTAAATTAGAAAGATAATGAAGATGAAATAATAGTCGATGTGATAGACTTTATTTTATTACGTAAATCTATTAATAAAGAGAAGACAGACACATCTGATAATAATCTCTCGTTCTCTAGAGTTTCTCAATATATTCTGAGATGGAAATCTTACTTCAGGTTTGATGATTGGTTTATCGAAAAGTTAGCGCACTTAAGTGCGGCGCAGAGTAAAGCGAGGAAGAGTGTTAGGTTACTGGTGACAAGGAGCGAGCTGAGTGGGTGAAGCGCGAGCTTATCTCGGCGCCAAAAAAATATATATTTATGTTAATTAAACATTTATTATTTTCTCATCAGTAGGTATCAGCAGATTAAACTAGTGATTTCCAAGTAGCACTGAATTCTCCTGAATATACGCAAGCCGAAAAACATTCAATTACGTTACCTGCAATCACTATTTTTGCTAAGCAAGCTAGATGTAAACGGCAGCCATAATATACTTAAAAATAAAACTCGATGACTGAAGATATTTGTATGTTAAAAAGACTAACGTTAATCTTTAAGCTCTTTGTTATAGCTATTCAATAGATATTATTTATCATTTATACATTACGAATATATATGCATTCGTAGTTCATACATAGATATTTTCCATTATTGGACATTAAAAACACAGTAAATTATGAATACATTTACAGATATTGTTGTTATATTTTAGTGTGCTGTAGGTAAAATTTACTGTTTTCCATAACGTACTCATCTAAGTAGCTAGTAAATACACGTATACCGCACATACCTTGTTTTAGTATAAATGTTGTTAAGATTTCAGATTGCCTAGATAGGCATTGTAGGCAGAGTTCTTCTACCCAGACAATCTGTTTGGAATGCTTAACTTGCCGGCCGTTCGCCGGGCTTAAGTAAGAAGTACAATTAAGCAATACATGAAAATTACATATACACGTACCATAATTTTTCGATATTCTTCTTGCGTTGATGATCCCTAATAACCCTTTCCTACTACGTCATTATTGGCCAATAATTGATAACAGTACTTACGCTAGGTGTATGACGAGGGAGGGATTATTCACAATCCCGACGTTGCAAAACACTGATCCAGGCACTAAACAAATTTATTCTGCCACGAGTTAGCTAGCAATTTTTACAAATCCCTTTTTTTCCAAAAGTTCAGAGAACTCAAATGTTAAAAACCAAAACAAAGCGACAAGCAAACTTCTACGTTTCACTCCATAGTCCATAGATCAAAATAGACGACTATCTTGGGAGCGTTCGGAAACTTGCCGCTAAGTTGATCGGTCCGAACAAATGTTATAGGATGGTTTATAGCGTAAATCACGGAATAAACAAAAAAAAAGTAAAACTAAGGTTTAAAAAATTCGAAATATAATTACATTGAAATAAAATACTTCTTAGACAAACTTAGTCGAAATATTCACCTAAAAAGCGATTAAATTGACGCTTTTCAGTTACCAAATATAATTATACAGAATGGTTTTTTAATTTAATTCCTATGTTAAAGTTAACAACGAATCCCTTTATAATAAATTAAAAAATTTGAAGAAATGTAACCGATGTTAATATCGTCATCAAATGGCAGTAAAACGAAAAAATATAGGATTTCTACTATGTTTATTGTAAAATTATATTAATTAATAATCTGTGTGTACCACTTACACTAATCATACAATAAAAGCGATTTGGCATGCTTAAGATCAGTTCATCAAAATCACTTGGAGGAATGGCCGTCCACGTTCTTTGTAACAAGTCAAAAAGCAGTTGTGGGGAATGCACGGCATCCACACTTGGCAGAGCTCTTCTTTGTAGCATATCCCATGCATGTTCAATGGGGTTGAGGTCTGAAGATTGAGCAGGCTACGGCAGAACGTTGATGCGAGCGTCGGCAAGAGTGCGAGTTACGACTCTAGCCGTGTGTGGACGTGCATTATCGTGCATTAGACGAAACGAATTACCCAAACGGTGGCGACTAGCCAGGCAGGCATTTGAAAAATACCCTACTACCACGCAATAATGACTTCCATCTTAAACCGGGACAGACGGCGTAGTCCTATTATGTACTCATAAGACTTCACAAGTCCCCATCGGTTTGAAATAAAATATAATAATAACAATAATTTACCAACCATAATATATAAATAAACAATAATATTCACGTGAAGAAAAACACATTTTGTGCCGACTCCACTTAGAGTGGTATACAAATAATTAAACAAATAAGAATTAAGGGCAGCACAGGCACGGTAAAGAAAACAGGCCTGTGATATGATAGCTGTAAAATTAATAATTAAAGTAGTATTTTATGGTTTCAATGTTTATTATTATTACAGTTGTCAAACTTAAAAGTGTTTTAATCAGAAAAATATTGATCCTAGACCACTAGATTCTTCACAATAGTGTTAGACCTTATTGAGATATTTATTCCAGATGTCAAATTATAAAGGGGTTTATCTCTGGAATTAATAATTGAAAATCTTCAAACTAAGGGCCTGTTTCAAATGTTCGAGTAAGTTCCGGGTATACTACCCAGAACATAAAATAACTGAATGATAAAAGTGACAGTTAACATGCAGCCCGTTTCAAGCTTTAACGATGGATAAGCTAAATCGATGACTGTGAAACGCAAAAATAGTGTTTTATTTATTAAATATGTTCTGGGTAGTATAACCGGAACTTAATCGAACATTAAGTATATTCGAAGACTTATTAAGTCACTTTTGCGAAACAACTAGTGATGTACAATAAATAGAGATAAATCCCTTGTACTCTCATTCAAAAGAAAATTTTGTGATTATTTAATTTTAGTCAATTGGTTTTAGCCACTTTTATAACCTGAACTTACATCCGTCTTATTTTTATTAGATAAACTCGTAGGAACCCAAAACTGAAAACTTGCCATATTTAAGGCCAGTCTTCTTTTGTTTGATTGTTCTGTCCTTATACAGTACTTACACAGTTTATTCACCACCAGTTTCAGCTGGAAGGTTTGTCCAAACTCTTGATTAAAGGACAGACTAAATATTAAACAATTGTTCGTAATTTGTATTGTATGACGCGATATATTATCAATAAACTTTCAGTATCCAGCCTGTAATTTTGACAAACGTTCCAGGAACTTGAAGTTGGTACTGACGGAACAAATGGTATTTTTCTTTCATTTAGTGTATTATTGCTTATTTTTTTTTTTAAGCTGATTGAGAGGTTTAAGAATTTATTTAACACAAATCCCATTATGAGCTCTATGAGATTACAATGGCAATTTGTGGAGAAAAAGTTCACTAATAACCATGAATGGGAGATGTCTCGATTGTGCATCACAGTTGTAAGTCCACACTCCCGGTTTTACTTGACAATGCACTATCATCTGAGAAATCACTGAGATGTTAGTTCCGATGTCTTTTTCCTTTAGTAATTTCACTTGCTGCAGTGTATAGCAAGTGTAACCTTTGTTTATTTTTACAATCTCATTCTCAAAGTGGTGTTTGTAAAATATTGAACCTCACGAACAAGGGTGTGCCTCCATTTAACCGATTAACGATGCCAGAAGTGATAGTGACATCAAATTGGCGTACAAATTGACTATGCAATTTGATAAAATGACATAATTACATTTTTGAAATTGCTTTTTATGGTATTACTGTCTCCCGTGCACGTCTTTGCCCTATGTGAAATTTGGATATAACAAGAGCGCTAACAACTCAGTAATTAAGGATATGATAAATCATATGTGACTAAATACCCTCTAAAGAAGCCGCGTGGTATGCGTAAGCGTTTCCCAGCGACAAAAGAATAAAAACAAAAGATAACACATGTGATAGTTTTCTTCTTTACATACTTAGCTTTTCTAGTTTAAGTCACTTTTGTGAAATAACTTGTGATGTACAATAAATAGAGATCAATCTCCGTTACTCTCTTACTCTCTACTCTCGTGTACTCTAATATTTTGAGATTATTCACTTTAGTCAATTAGTTTAGCCACTTTGACAACCTTACCTTACATTCGTCTTATTTTTAGCTATTTATTGGATATATGTATATCCTGTGTGATATACCTACACAAACTAAATTTCATCATCATTGGTTTAATAAAACATGCAAAGTTATTTGCTTTCTGCATCCTTTTATGACATTAATTATATTACAACAAATGTTTCGCTTGGGGCTTAGGGTAACTTCCGAAGAAAGATTAGGCTGTAGGACCCATAATACCATCATTTCACCCCAAAAAAAAAGAGACATGTATAGTACCGCTCATTATAGTAGAACGAGCCCCACACAGTTTATATCTATCTCGCTTCACGTGTCGTATTTTTCAAGATACATAATAATATAATACATATGTGCATCTTTGATGTTTTGCAACAATGTTAGATTTTGTTTTCGGATTAAATTTATATCGGATAAAAACTTATATGAATGATTAAACTATAAATTAAACACTGCCGAAACAAAAAAAATGTTGACAAGTTTGTTCATTGCTGTGTTACATAGTGTAAAAAGAAAGTTACTGGCAAATATTTTGATACATTTTATCTTAATGAAAGTTTAGTTGTGTAAAATTAGCAGCAGTATAAAATAATTACAAATACAAAGAATGCATAAACACTTTAATTTTAAATATTTGAAATACACTTTTTTCTTAATAAGTCTAGCAACTTCACACTCTCTTTTGTATTTTAAAAAAGCACTGCCAATCTTCAGACGCATGCCCACTATGTAGTGTCAACTTTTTCAAATCTTTATTTTTTATTTTTACATTCTAATCCCGTGGAACTCATTCGTGGAATGAAACGTAATTTTTGCAGTCTGGTTTGTTTATGGTAATCTATTGTAACCCCCCCCCCCTAAACTTATTTTTTTTTTAATTTGAAATTTTTTTAACCTCAATTTTATACCTAAGTTATTTTATTATTAATGTTTCTGTGTTAATTAACTGCTAATTTAATGATTTATTGTCATTAAATTAGCAGTTAATTAACACAGAAACATGAATAATAAAATAACTAAAACACCTAAATTAAATCAGTTTTGGAATCAGTTCCAAAACTGATCCTATTCTTGCTTTAACTAGAGGATCGTGCTTGACTAAAAAATCTGATCCCAAATTTTCAAAGTACTAAAGAAGCCTAAAATAATGTATTCAATATTTTTCTTTTATCTTAAATTATTGTGATTTGAAATATGGCATGTGGATCGTCTAGAATAATGGTAGGACCTTAAGAAGTGATCTATTGTAGTAATCCATTTTCTTTTAAGGTACTTAGGAAAGAATTTATGTAACCTAATAGATAATACTCCTAAATAGTATCTACTTAACCGATAAATTGAAATTTATAATTAAAATAAGAATCATAAAGACACCTAAGTATATGAACTTATTATACAAGTTTTTATTTTATACTATAGTATTTTTGTAGAAAATTTATATCAATTAACTTTAATATAATTTAGAATATTATATGTACATTTGATAATGTAAAGTAATGGAATTTGAATGTATTATTAGAATAACGTAGACATTCTGAATTAGTGAACGGATAATAATAAATATCTCATAAAATAGTGGAATTAGGTATCTAAGACCAATAGTAAATATTAGGGAATCTGAAGTCTAAAACTAGGTAAATCATTGTTAAAGATGTTACATAGGAGATATATGTATTTTTTTTCTAAACCATAAATTCAAGGCAAAGCAATTATAAGCGAAGTACCATTAGGGTATTGATTCGTTAAAATTAATTAAATCATTAAGGTATAAAAACATTAAAAGCGAAATAATTTTTGTATGGGAGTAAATATATTTCTTATAGAAATCAGCGGGAAATTACAATGAACAACAATGTTTTTTTTTCAAACAGATAATAGTAGGTATATGAAACCTAAAGTAATTTGTACAGAACCTAAATTTAATACCACGTGTATAAATTATTATTGTAGGTAATCTCAAATTACATATTACATATAGGTACCGGGAAAACCTGACATAAAATCTAGATAAAATAGGTAATATAGAATTCGGCTTAAAATAGCATAAGTATAAATAACTATAATTTAAGTATGTATTGGTTATTGTAAGGAAAATAATATGAAACTATAATTTACTTGAATGATGTACACCTAGTATATTGCCATGACTCTTTTAGACTACCTGAGATTTCCTCAAAATTGCCTAAACATATTATAGCTTAACAATAAGAACCTAAGGTGCTTAACTGCTTATCTAGTAAAGCAATTGGAATGTATTAGAAGATATTTCCTCTAAAGTACCTAACATAGTAAACTAGACCTTAACTCTAGAAAACTAAGATGTATGACTTAACTATAATCATGTTATGCGAGAGAGACTGACAAAGGAAATATACCAAAAGGATAATCTACGAACTCCGTAATTACCTTATATTATATTTGACTTCCATCATTCAAAGATCGAAATAGGAAAGGTTAGACTAAAATTAATTTAATTAATATACTACAAAATCCGTGTTAGATTAACTAAAATAACAACTATACCTAGACGAACTTTATCTATCGGAAATATAAAGAAAACTACGAAATTTTGAGTATTGTATTCTAACGTACAATTTTCCCATTTACTTAGAACTTCCTCAAATTATATTCACAACGTCATAGAGTAAATTGAATATTTCAATAAGAAATATATTGTACAAAATTATATTATGATTTTTTTTAATTAAATTGAATTACTTTAAAGTTGGTCTAATTAAAAGAGTAGGAGAATGGACTAGACTTATAGTAACTAGTTTACTTTAACTGACTTCTACACTATTAAATTTTGAAAGTATAACGTTTATTGGAAGTAAATAGCAAACAGATATTTTATAATATTTTGTTTTTGTAAAATTTGATTATTTGATAAGTTACAACTTTGATAATTACATGGATCCATCGTGTTTTAGTTAGCAGTTATAAGGAAAAGATCAGATTCCAAGTGCCAGAGACTTGCAACCCCTGGAGTACGTTTAAGAAGGCCTTCTTTACGGCGCACGAAGCCAATGCTCATCGGTTCACTTAGGTATAGCCTTCTCCTTAAATCAAGTACTGCTTAATTTCCTATTTTATCACATTATTGGATTATTCATAATATCCATATTATAATGAGTGTCATTGATTGATTAATTTTCAGTTTCTTTTTACAAATTTCTTACATATAACATATCTAGTTAACTTCATTGATATAATATTTTCCAGTTTGAAATATAATGTGTTTCAGAGTATCATAATACAATCCATATTATAATTGATTTCAATGAAAAGTTTGGTTTTATATTTTAGGACTTTTTTTTTTTTTTTTTTTTTTTCGTATATTGATCTTTATACAATTTAACTTTAAATCTATATAACATCATATCGAAAAACCATTAGGTTTGTCTCGATACTTGAATTCACATCATGCGCTTGACATTTATTATCACTAATAAGATGTTCAATAACACTATTCATCCGTGAACTATAACTTACCTACTAAAAAGTGTAGCAAGCACCTATTTTAATATATGCACAGAATATATACTAGTAATTGAAGCAAATGCTGTTCCTCGGCAAGGCGCGTGGCGCGGCAGCGGCGCGGCGGGGCGCTTCCTTGGAGCTCGAACTATATAACCGGTTCTGGAGAACGTCATGTGACGGAGTAGGATTGTGCACATGCAGCGGACTGCAGCGCCTATTCAACGATTGAAATCTATACAGAGTGTTATTATTTTTTTTTTTTTTTTTTTTTTTTTTTGTTTTTTTTTTTTTTTTTTTTTTTTTCGTATTAAATGAATATGTTATAAACAGTTTCGTTTTTTTTATTACAGATTTATACTTGTACATATAGGTACTCACATAACTATATATATGTATGTATATTTTATGTATTTTATTTACTAATTGTGTTTTAATTTATTATAGAAATATTTTTTGTAAATACGTTTGTAATTCATGTCGTTTATGTCATGCTTTATCTTTTGGGGCAAACTATTTAATAGGGTGGGAATTTTGTACGCGACAGTTCTTCTTCCATAGTAATTATTTTGTTTTGGTATTTTTAGCATATTATGTGTAATATTTCTAGTAACAATTTTATGCGATACAGGTATTTTTATTTCCATGTTATAAAATTGTTCAATCAATAATGACATATTCACTTTATCATGTACCGGTAGTATATTGCAGAACTCAAATATATCAATAAGGTTTTCTTTATATTGTTTTTTAATGTTACCGGGGACTATTAATTTTAATAATCTGACTTGCAAATTCAATATTTTATCAATAAATGTTTTAAATGTTCGGCCATAGCTTGTGATTCCGTAAGATATGATGGATTCCGCTAAAGCTACGTACATATTAAGTAGAATCTGAAATGGTACCTTCGGTTTGATAATATAAAATTTTGCTAGTATAGCTCTTAGCTTGTCACAAATTAAATCAATATGGTAACCCCAGTTAAATCTGTTATCTATTATTAGGCCTAGGTATGCATGACTAGTTACCTGTTCTATAGCATCACATGTACAGTTATTTATATGAGAATGCATTGTACTGTGTAAACACTCGTGGCTATGTGCAATTATTCTAAATGAATTTGTTTTTTTAATGTGACTTGAGTGAACATGAATTATTTTCGTTTTGGATGCATTTAAAACTAGGCCAGCGTCATGCGACCATTTTGATACTTGTGTGAAATCATCTTGCATATATTTCACAGCCGTGCTGAGGTTTTTACTATATGCTAGGAGGCAGGTATCATCTGCATATTGGTAAATTGAACAGTTATAGATTACATGTTCCATATCGTTTACATATGCGAGATAATGCAAAGGTCCTAGTACCGATCCTTGGGCTGTCCCTTCAGTGACGTCAACAGCCGCACTATACTCGTCTCCCACCTTCACATGATATTTTCGACCTCTGAGATAATCTTCGCACCATTTTAGGATAGGACCTCGTATACCAGTATTGTTAAGTTTTTTTAGTAAGGTTTCATGCCTGAGAGTATCAAACGCCTTGCTAAAATCAATAAACAAAAGTATCACATGATTTTTGTCATTGAGACACTGATTAACTTCGTCCGTAAATTTTGATAGCAGTTGTGTAGTTGATTTATTACGTTGAAATCCATATTGTACATTGGAGAGTACATTATTTTTTACATAAAAGTCTTGTATCTGTTGACAAATAAATTTTTCTACAATTTTATCAATTACAGGTAGTATAGTAATTGGCCTATAGTTGCAGTATTCTTTATGACTACCTGTTTTATATATTGGTCTAACAATTCCGGTCTTTAAATCCTGTGGATATTTGCCCGTAGCCATACTAGTGTTTATCAACTTAACTATAACCCATAACATTTTTTCACAAATAGACTTGATATCCACACACCTTATGTTGTCTATACCCGCTGCTTTATTAGTACTCAAACTACGGATAATTTTGTCCACATTTTCTAAAGATGCTTTTTTGATATACATTGATTTATCTAGTGGATACGTATATTCTGATTCATTCAATAGGCGTTTGTTACACTTAGGCATGATTCTTTTGACACATTCACTAAATTCTCGTGCGAAATTTTCGGCTATGGTTTTTGTATTGTTCTTATTTTTGTTAAAAGCTCTTAAAATGGCTTCATCGACTGAAGTTTTATTACGACCTGATAGAGAATTAAGTATTTGCCATAGTTTACGTAAATTTAGTTTGTGTTTACTTACTTTGCCTAAGTTTGTAAAATCACGTGTTTGTGATATCAAAAGTGAAGTATACTTTTACTCAGACTCAAGTACTCATATATGAATATATAAGGTTTAGAGGAATTATCTTCCCTCTGATTTTCTCATGTCGAATATAAGATCTGTCATACTTACAGCAGAAAGACTTATTGAAAGTGTGGTTGCATTTGCACCAATGTTCTACAATGTATAAGGTTTAGAGGAATTATCTTCCCTCTGATTTTCTCATGTCGAATATAAGATCTGTCATACTTACAGCAGAAAGACTTATTGAAAGTGTGGTCGCATTTGCACCAATGTTCAACAATGTATCATGTATGTATCAACATGGTTGAATAGAATTTACATTTCATATTGTTGTACGAGGTCTTATATGCCTCATTCTTGTCGTAAAAAAAATGTCAATCCATCTTGGTTGAACAAACTTAAATCATTTATTATAATATCATTCATTATTTTAAAACGTTGGTATTATTTATGAATATAATGTTCTCAGGATAACTTTATTCTAGTAATTTCATCTCTGTCATTTGATATAGGAATGTGAATTTATGTAAAGAATAGTGTAGAATAATTCTAAGATACAGATTAATCTTTAAAATGATTTAAATACCTTTTTTAAGATCAATTTCCCATGGCAAATTTTCTTCAAAATATCAATATTGAAAGGGTCTCTCGACCATGCAAAGGAAAATAAGTATCCGCATATTATATGAAAACACAAATTTCCGAACATATTGTTTCCCAAACGATATTAGATATAATTACGCTTTGCTTTGCTATGTTTTATTCCATGTATATTACTAATCTACTCTTCTTCATATTGAAAAGACATCTCAACCATATAAAGGAAGTTAGATATTCGCTCAAATATCAATTTCCGAATATGTCGCTTTCCAAACAATATCAAGGTTAGCTTTGCAGTTTTCTACGCTTTCTACTCATCTTCATATTGAAAGGACATTTCAACCATGTAATGGAATGGAATGGTAATAATCCGCACGGAAATATTAACTTCCAAGCATGTCAATTTCCAAACAATATCAAGGTCGCTGTGCATTTTGCATGGAATGCAGAGAAAAATTATGAGAAAAAGTTATCCTTTAAAACGTATTATTTGATTTATTGTATTTTACGTTTTAACCAATTACCCACATATACCTAATAAACATGAATAACCCTTTCTTACTTATAACTATTAATTCCCTAATTCCTAAATGAATTCCTAGTCTTATAAAATGTGTTTTATTTAAAAACTAGAGACGTATCTCATATTTACATTTAAAAGTGCATGAAAGAAATCAGTAGTGCAATGATTCTTTCAAGGAGGTTTTCCTGACTAATCTGGAATCGTTCAGGTCATCATCCTGATGTTGTCTATGATTGCCCTTCACAACACTCCAGACAAATAATCCGAAGATTTCAACGCTGGGGATGTCCAGAGTGCTGTAGCCCTAGTATATAAAGGAAATAAATACTTGTAAGTATAGACCAACTCTATAGACCTTGCAAATAGAGATTCTGGTGCAATGGCATGGTCCGCACGTGAGACCCCAGTCCTCCAATTTACAAGATATACAAAGATGGGAGACTTAGCCGTCCCTCAATGCAAAAGGTATAAACGACTCTGGACTCGTCTCAAACATCCCAGCCTATCATGGGGAAAGGTCCCTATCAGATGGTTCTCAGTCGACTCCGTTAGGTTTACCAAACCATCTCCAATACCATGATTGGTCCTATCGGGAAAATGCGGTGATTCGTTTTGCAAATATTTGTGATGTTGAAACGTAAATGTAAATACTATCCTATTACAGATGATAGTCTTTCCTTATCAGAAAGAATCTTGCTAAAGCAATCTACAATCTGCATAAAATTTCATTCCAAGTACTCTTTCAACACCAGACTTACGTTAAGATCTAAGAAGTAAAATGTTGTAAAGTAAATGAAAATACTCTCCTACTATAGGTCCTACTATAGGTCTTTCCTTATCGGAGAGAATCTTGCTTAAGCAATCTATAAACTGCATAAGATTTCATTCCAGATACTCTTCCAACACTTCACCCACATCGTATCCATCCACTATTCTCCCATCACGATCAAATTCTTTTCCTAAGAAAAGGTCTTGCAATTTCACAATCACTTGATCGCAATAAAGATATTCACTTCACTTCACAATATTTCACATAAAATCACCGTAGTAAAAAAAATGTTAAGCAAAATAAGGATCACCTTAGCTGTAAGACACGAGAATTTACTATGACCGATTTCTTCTTTCGATTCCTGCCTTGTTGACAGATCCTCTAAATTGAAATTTGATCGTATATATTTTTTTTCAAGATATTCATTGCCAGGTATTGTTTATTATTTATTAAAACTTTTAAACTAAGAATGAATAATTTATTTCTGATCTTTAGATTCTTAACCTATATTATTCGCCTTTAGTGACGGAACTTTCTTTCCAAGGTATGTTCCGTTACATTCAACCCCCAAAATTTGCGCAGGTGATATGATAATTTAACCGAAGTAAATTTTTAACAAACTACAAACATTTATCATTAATTGGTTCTTTAATTTATTTATAATAAAAACTTATTGGTAAATTAACTCAAAATTTTTTTTATTATATTTCTAAGCTTTAAATAAATAAATAATATAAAAGCTTTTATAGCGATAACCATAAATAAAGATTTCTTTTCACCAAGTCGATTCAATCTTGGTAGAAAATGCGTTTGTGTGACACACTCATCCTAATGATACAAAGGTAGGCGTTAGACCCCAAACCAATCATACGTTCAGAGAAAACCACCCCCTTAGTCCTTCCTAAGACTAAATCTTCTCTTTAGGCATAAAGTTTTATATTCCACTTAATATCAATTTCATGTAATCAAACTTCTGGTTTTGGAGATGTATAGTGTACTGCAATATTTAATGTAGAGTGAGATCCATATGAAATCAGTTTATACTGATGACTTGTCTTCTGATTTATCCTAACACCAAATCTCCTTCATATAAGTCGCTGATATGTACTGTTTTTTTAGCATTTAAGCTCCGTCGATAGGGTTATGCATCTGAATTCATTTGACAACAAATTGCTTCAAACCAAGAATATTAATAAATCATCAAAGCACTCCATTAATTTTATTATAATACTATCACATATACTTTTCCTTCCTTTCTATTAACCGATAACATTTTCACTCTTTTCTACTTAATTCATTCGAGGCATTATCAATCATTGCGTTTCATACTCTTTAACAATGAATCAATAGCCCAAAATAAATATTGTAAATTGATAACTAACAAAACCATATTTTGGCCGTAACAAACACACTCGAGGAATCGTGAAATTCCATAACTAAATCAGTATTTATATATTATTAAAAATAATATTTTTTTTATAACTTTAAATAGTACATTCTTTTAAATACGATTTCAAATACTAAATTTTAAATAACTTGTATTCATTTATTTACTAGTGAAGATTTTGATTAGAAAATATTAAACTTTGATTAAGTAAAATAAATCATTGTTAAATAATAAAGGGTTTTCCAATAAAGACTTGACAACTTTTTTTCAAAATATAATGCAAACCATTTGAGATATTTCAAAAACTTTAGTATTGGGTTGAAGTACAATCAAAACATTTATGAATGGAACTCGACTTCGTTCATATGGCCACCGCGAGCACGTTTGCAGCGGTCGATTCGTTGGACCCAATTATCGATGACTCGGCCACATATTTCGGCTGAAACGGCTGCTATTTCGCGGTCAACGTTGGCTCTGAGCTCTTCCAACATCGTCGGCTAGTTGGCATACACCAATGACTTGACGTAGCCCCAAAGAAAAAAGTCTTGGGGCGTTAAATCGCACGAACGAGGCGGCCAATCGACTAGTCCATTCGGTTGAGATAACGCGCTCATTAAACTTACTCTTCAATAAATCGATTGTAACGTGTGCTGTGTGGCTTGTGGCACCGTCCTGTTGAAACCATGTGTTGTTCAAGTCTATATCTTCCAATTCTGGCCATAAATAATCGGTAGTCATGGCGCGATAACGATTACTATTCACAGTAACGTGACGATCATAATCGTCGACGAAAAAATATGGCCCTATGACGCCGCCGGCATGCAAACCGCACCAAACAGTTATTTTTTGTGGATGAAGTGGTGTTTCACGAAGCACATGTGGATTTTCACCAGACCAATAACGCATATTTTGCTTATTGACGAACCCATTGAGCCAAAAATGAGCTTCGTCACTGAAGATGATTTTGCGATGAAATTGATCATATTGGCGCATCTTTTCCAGAGCCTAATCGGAGAATGTACGTCGCTTCAAATGGTCCATCTGCTTCAATTCTTGAGTCAGCTTGATCTTGTATGGGTGTAAACCAAGATCCTTACGATTATTAATATTCACCATAAAGTGGTCTGTGCGATGCCCAACTCTTGAGAACGTCGTGGAATTGACTTATATGCATCATTTGCTACGGACGTTTCAACGGCAGCGATATTTTCGACACTTCGACCAACCCGTTGTGTCACTGGCACGGCAACATCATACAGCGAATATGTAGACTCAAATTTTTGCACTAAACTTCTGACTGCCTGTCTACTAGGACGAGAACTACGACCAAAAATCAGAGTTAACGCTCTTAATGTAGCGGTCACCGACTCCGAATTTCTGTAGTACATTTTTATAATTTGCAGACGTTGTACGTTCGTATACTTTACCTTGATGAAAATGTTAAGTTTATTGTATAAATTGACAGTGAAAGTTTGATGATTAGTGAAAGGGTGCGTTCAGAAATTTAATTCAAAGTTGTCAAGTCCCTATTGAGAAACCCCTTATAAATTAAACGAACGATTTCAATCTATACATTAAAAGGTTTCATTAGATTATCAAAAACCAAATTTTTTGGAAAAGACCGCCATCTAGCCCTAAAATATTTTATTTACTCCTTGATTATTATTTTTATCACTAAGCAAATTTCTTTTCTTATAATCAGATCGAAGTAACTTTTTTATTTTTAGATAGGTATTTTCCCTGTTTTCACTGTTTTATTTAAATAACTTTCTAAGTCTTCCAAAAACTTTACCGGAAGAATCTCATTTTCATTTGAAAATTTTGGCTTTTCAATACTTTAGTGATATTATAATATGTTATAGTTTTATGTTCCTTCGACTTTTCTAGCGTTTCTTGAATTTTTGAATTATTCCTGTTCAAAGATTTTTTCAGCATAATTTTGATTTTTGATCACTGAATCTTCCGGATCTTGAGTTCTAATTTCCTCAATATTTTCTTGAGTTAATTTTGATCGTTTAATCTCTTCTCCAAATTTATTTATCTTTGATGATAGAATTCCAATAGATCATCTCATCATTCTAAACAATTTTTTCCTTTCCCTTTTGTTTATATTTCAAATTTGTCTTAGCTATTTTCTGTTCCTTAAAAGCACTTTAATTTCCTGATGATGGTAATTTTGTACTATCTTCCAAATTATTCAGTTATATACTGTCAGCTTCAGGTGTTTCATTCGGTATTGTCAAATGTCGCTCTCGCTTTGGTCTCTCCATTTTATTGTGTTAGTAAATTATCTTCCAAATTTTTATAGATTTATTAACATTATTGTTTATTCTTGTAGCCTCACTGTAATACATAATTTTGTTTTATATTTCTTTATTACTTTAATTTGTTTGATGCAAATATATAATTCTTAAATTTTCTCCAATAAGTAATTGAAAAATTTGTATTTAATACAACTTTCTGACTAAAGTTATTACATCAATGATTTTACTACATCTTCATGTATAATCATTCCTCATTTTAAATATACTGTTTAATATCGAATTGATTCATGTTAACATCCCATAAAATCATTATTAATACCTCTCCTTTTTCACGGCAACAAATTGTGGTATGAAGCGCACCTTTACAAATCACAATAACCCTAGAATCAACCATATTAATCTATCATCACTGTTCTAAAATCTATTATTTTTAATACTTAAATTCTACTATTTTATTTTTACTTAGCTACTAAAACCCTGGTCACGGTACTCCAAATTGTAACATCCCCCCCTAAAATTTATATTTTTTTTATTTTATATTGAATTCTTCTATTTTATACCCAAATGAATAAATCATTAAATTAGCAGTTTATTAACACAGAAACATTAATAATAAAAAACTAAAACACCTAAATTAAACTGATCCCAAAACTGATCCTATTTTTGCTTTAACTAAAGGATCGTGCTTGACAAAAATTCTGATCCCAAATTTTCAAAGTACTAAAGAAGCCTATAATAATGTATTCAATATTTTCCTCCTTCTTTAATCTTAAATTATTGTGATTTGAAATATGGCAAGTGAATCGTCTAGTATGATGGTAGGACCTTAAGAAGTGACCTATTGTAGTAATCCATTTTCTTTTAAGGTACTTAGGAAAGAATTTATGTAACCTAACAGATAATACTCCTAAATAGTATCTACTTAACCGATAAATTGAAATTTATAATTAAAATAAGAATCATAAAGATACCTAAGTATATGAACTTATTATACAAGTTTTTATTTTATACTATAGTATTTTTGTAGAAAATTTATATCAATTAACTTTAATATAATTTAGAATATTATATGTACATTTGATAATGTAAAGTAATGGAATTTGAATGTATTATTAGAATAACGTAGACATTCTGAATTAGTGAACAGATAATAATAAATATCTCATAAAATAGTGGAATTAGGTATCTAAGACCAATAGTAAATATAAGGGAATCTGAAGTCTAAAACTAGGTAAATCATTGTTAAAGATGTTACATAGGAGATATATGTATTTTTTTTCTAAACCATAAATCAATGCAAAGCAATTATAAGCGAAGTACCATTAGGGTATTGATTCGTTAAAATTAATTGAATCATTATGGTATAAAAACATTAAGCTTTCGATTTTTAGATGTGGATTGCCTATTACATTAAGTATTCTAAATTATTGTAACATATATCACTTCCCTTGTGTGTGTCCCTTCCCAACATGTAAGTTGCCTTTTGTTTGTAAAATTTATACTACGTTTTGGTGTGAAATTTAAGTAATTGTTATGAATAAATGGTGTAAAATTAGAGAGTAAAACGTTTTATGAACCGAAATAGTATGTTTACTTAACTACCAAGTTAAGATTTTCAGGTAATATCTTGGGACCTCCTTGGTTAACGCGTGTTAAAAGCGGTGAGATGATGTGCCAAAAAAAGATTGAATGGAAAGCATCTGTTTTCGAAAATGAGATACGAACGAAAAGTACGCCATGAAGTAACCAGCTTCGTCCTGTTTTAAGCGAACATTGTCAAGGTTTTATTCCATTAGACTTTCGCCCTCTTTTCCCCTTACGTTAATTCTGGACTACACGATAGACACACGCACATTCTATTTTAAAATACCCACATCAATAATTTTGTGGAACATTTTGTGGCACACTTTACTGAAAAACGTATAGATTTGGGCTTTATCATAGTTAAGTTCAAAAACAAAAGTGACATCTGTAAAAAAAATTGTAACCATAAAATAAAGAAAATTAACAATTTTGTATTCATTGGATAAAATGTTATTGTACTACTAACGCAATCTGTTAGCCAAGTATAAATCAATTAAAAAAGTAAAACCCGACTGAAAATTATTTATTTTCGTTATACGTTTTATAGTTCCATTGAAATTAAAACTGCAAGTTATATATATAATATTTATGGAATCTTTTTTAAAGCTCTTCATTTTGATACCTCACTGGATGGCTTTTGAAGATTTTTGTTCTCTCATAATAATATGTCGTCTAAAATCCGCCGGTTCTTTTTTTATTTACTAAGTGTCACTTGCGCTATCAAGATGAATCTAACGAAAACTCATACACTAAGTTAAACCGCTTAGAGGTTAAGGTGGAATATAGAAGCTCGCAAATATACATATATACATACATGAACCCTGAAAACATAACACTCCTTTTGTGTGCAGTCGTGTAAAAACCAAAGAATTAACATCGCTGCAACAGAACTAAACTCAATACTCAAATACATTTTAGTTAATCTACTAGATGACACCACTAGAAGCAGGTTGTAAAACAAACGCGAGCCCTCACAAAGCTCACATTTTTGCTAGGATATTTATGTATAATTCACTTTCAAAAGCGATATGCATGGTCAAAGTTATCTTCTATACTCTAAATTGTAATGGATTTAATCTAACTTAATAATCACTATAATAAATTTTGCACTTGAATCATGACATGACAAATTATAATAACCTCAATGTACCGCTCATAAGCATCAACGTAATTATGGTTATTCCATACGGACCTGACACTATCTATGTAGTAGCCCTTGTAAACGAGCTAATGGCTTTATGTGACAACTAAATAACGCGTAAGGGACATAATCGCGTGGTCTCTTGCCTACACGTTTAACTAACATGACTAGAAAATTTCATATTATAAAAAAACGTGGGTTAATTTGAAAAAATAACTTTTAATTAAGTAATATATATATATATATATTAGGTCCTTACATATGAAATTGGCGTTTTGTATGGGAGGAACAAAAAGTCGAATATTTTTTAATATAATATATTTAATTAATCAAAGTATGAACCATTATTTTCTATGCACTTTTGCCATCTCATAGGTAGTTCATTGATCCCTTTACTAAAAAAACCAGTCGGACGGGAATAAATAAAATCTTTGAAGGCGATTTGGACTGCCCCATCGGAGTTGAATTTTTTCCCTTGCAAGAAGTTATCCAAATTTCGAAAAAAATGGTAATCTGTTGGAGCAAGGTCCGGGGAGTACGGAGGATGTCTTAGACTTTCCAATTGAAGCTCTTCTAATTTAGTAGCCGTCTGTAGCGCAGTGTGTGGTCTAGCGTTGTCGTGAAGCAGCAGTGGCGTGGAGCGATTGACCAGCCTAGGTTGTTTAGCCGCTAGCTTTTCCATCATGGTTTGCAATTCCTGACAATAGACATCAGCCGTAATAGTCTGGCCAGATTTGAAAAAACTGTAATGAACAATACCGGCACTAGTCCACCAAACGCTTACAAGTAACTTTTTGGGGTTAATTTTCGCTTGGGGCAGGATTTGGCTGGCTGGCCAGGATCTAACCATTGCGCTGAGCGCTTCCGATTATCGTAAAGAACCCATTTTTCATCACAGGTAATGATTCGGTTTAAAATACCTTCATTATTGTGCCGGTTTAGTAATGTAACGCAGCAGTCGACGCGCGTTTGCCGGTTTGTTTCAGTCAATTCGTGAGGTACCCACCTTTCAAGCTTTTTAATCTTCCCAATTTGCTTCAAGTGAATTAAAACAGTTTTATCACTAACATCGCAGCCTGCAGCTAACTCGGACGTGGTTTGCGATGGATCCGCTTCCACAATAGCCTTCAACTCTTCATTATCAACTTGAGTCTCAGGCCGTCCACGGGGCTTGTTCTGCAGGTCGAAATTTCCAGAACGAAAACGTTGGAACCAAAAACGAACTGTGTTTTCTTTTGCAACACGACCGCCATACACATCATTCACCCTTCGAGTTGTTTCCGCAGCACTAGTGCCACGGCGGAACTCGTACTCGTAAATAATGCGATATTTAAGGTTTTCCATTTTGTAAAATGAGTGACGCAAACAGAAAAAAACAGAAGAAAAAAAACAAATGAATGACGATCATCGAAGCACAAATACATGAGTCTATAGCTGTACAAATTTGAATTTGGAATTCCTTACCAAAGAGGAGAAATTCGTGATTAAAGTGGCCAGTACGAAAAACGCCAATTTCATATGTAAGGACCTAATATATATATATATATAACTAATATAAATGACTTCCTTATTTGAAACATTTTCTGACATGTACAGAATTTAAATAGCATTGACAGAGAAACTATTTTTTTTGACAATATTCTGATCTTTTTTAGGAATTATTTTGGAAACAGACAATTTCCAATAGGACTTTAACCCGTCTTTTGGGTAAAAAAATTAGGTGCTTGCTGTCATATTCCAGCGATAAAGTAATATGACGGCCCCCAAGTCAAGAGAACTTAATTTTTTACAAAGGGAGAGAGTGGGTGTAGCAACTTAGAAATCCTGTGGTTGTAATAAATCGTATGTTGTAATATAATGTACCGGGAAAATTGTCCTGTCGGAGCGAGGTAGTTTTACTACTTATTCTTATTTTTATTTTATTTGGGGGCGGTATGCCCAGCGCTGACGTCCCGCTTGGGGTGTATTTTGCATTTCTCCCGCCAGCTTCTACCCAAGTCATCCCACTCCTTGATTTAGCGGAGAAGGACTTTGGGTCCCTGGCATAGCTGCTCCAGTGACATGTGTGATGGTGGTAAGGATATCGTCGATTAGAATGACTCTTGTAGTCCGATTGTAAAAAGTATTTGTTCATGGCTTCGCAGTGCAATAGTACATGCTCCACGGTCTCATCTTTTAGCATACAGCCTCTACATAGATTAGCTTTACTACTTACACGACGTAGTAGTTTAGACTATGTAGAGATATGTTTGGCCATTACACAGAGACATGGCTCAGGAACTTCCATGGTAACGAAATATATTTCAAGAAATGAGCGGTGGATTGGCCACGTATACGCTGCGTCACGTGCCCGCGTGACTCATTCACTTAAGTTTTGAGCACTTTCACACAGATAAAGGTGTAGGACTTCACACAGATGAGCTTTAAGGTTACTTTGTATCTGAATGATGCGTTTCACAACAAAAAGTATGGAAGCGATGCCATAGAACATATAATATTGCGATGCGAAAACGATTGAACAGAGTAGATAGTCACCGTGGAATCAGTGTGAGCAAAAATTTTGCTAATATGGCAGTACGAAGAATAGTTACCTGGTAGATAGTAAAATCGAATTAGTTTCGATACGAGTAAAAGAGCAGTAAATTCCACGTGAGTTTGAAAAAAAAGGGGGCCTTACTTTTACCACGGGTACCACGCCAGGAAAACGTCGCGTAGTGGTGTATCACTCAATCAATTTTCTATGACGAAACCCATAGAGCTTTTACTAAAAGGTTAACATATAGAATTACGGAGGCGCAATAAATATTGATATTTATTCCAAAACCGAGCGATCGTCGAACGCTTAAATCGTATCGTTAGAATAATTTAATTTAATCTAGTGCGAGGTTCTTGACTTCGGTCATGGATACCCCTAAATCTATCTATACTTATAATAAAACTGTAACATGTCCAGTTCTGTAAATTGAAGAAATTTTGAAAAAAAGATATGTTCTCTGTAGCTGATACTGATGCCAAAACTGTATTTTTTTTTTACTTTTGTCTGTCTGTATCCCGGCCGCGCATCACTCCAAAACTACTGAATGGAATTCAATGAAACTTAACACGATTTGAGTTCATACTACGAAGAAGGTTATTATATACTTTTTATTCCGAAACTCAGCATGGTTTCTTTGGGAAAGGGGATGAAAGACAAAATGTACACTTAGCTGTTATTTATTAACGCGTAGTCCGATTTCAATTATTCTTTTTTTCTTAGAGTAGTGACGAGTGCGCCCGGCACCCCACGGGCAGCCCGGCATCTTTATTTAGTTTTGCAAGCTTGCTAAGATAAAACTATAAAATCTGGAACATTCGCCACAATCAGTTTTTTAGCTATCTTTCTTTTGCCGGATACATTTTGGAGACTGCGCAATGGCAATGCACAATCTAATATATTTTCGTTCTACCGCCAAACAAGGAGAACCTCGGCAAAAAGACGCCGTTTTATAATTGAAATTCCAAAGAAACGCACACAGTACTTTGCTTCAACATTTATTGTGCGAACCGCGAAGGAACTCTCTGAGCTACTTAACCTACTGTCTTCTGGAAAATACAACCCAGGAGTTTTCAAACCCAACGTTAAAAGCTCCTTTCTGAGCTATGCTTTACTAAGAGAGCTTGACCGCAGACCACAGCGTTGCTAAATATAAACAGTGCCTAAATGTGAATAATTAGTTTGCAAGAACGGCAATCGCGAACGAAGTCGCAGGTACAGCTAGTCGTCGATATCAATGTATGGTTTTTCTATCGACTGCTCATGCAAACCATAAATACTTCTCGTCTTGCCACTTGTCAGTTCGTATTAATATAAAATAATAATTCTAAAAATGGTGAAAAATCTAACCAAAGCAAACGCGTCCGATATGATACAACTTACTGAGATCGTCTAAATCAAAATATACTATGTTTAAAGAGCAGCGGTATTTCTCTCGAATCTAAATAGCTAAAAACATTAGTTTGATATCCAAATCAGCACAATAGGAAACTACCGATACTTATAAATAATCGCTGTTAGATTTGCTTATAAATTCGTGCCATGATGTAAGCAATCGTTCAAGGAAATGTCAGTCATTTCTGATGAACGTTCAAAATAATGCGGATCGTTTTATCGGCCGTGAATTCAGGGCATCACGAAATTATCGTCATTAAGCGGGAGCGGATGAAACAATGTGACGCTCAAGATAGTTTCGCATCATGTTATCACATTAAATTTTTGAACGTAAAAATAGCTTTTTACCGTTTTTATATTTTGACATTTGAATCGACGATGGCGCGTTTTTTGATATAATTGAATAACTTATAAAGCAAAAGTAGATCGACGTAGGTGTTCATTTACAAATATATGTATATGTAATATATATATATGAGAAGCATAGAAGTATTATTATATATTAGTAATAGCTATGGACTGCCGTGCCGCAGTACCCTGGTTCGATCCCCACCGCCGGCTTGAGCTTCACCGCATGGTGGTTAGGGCATTTTGCGATTGCCCGCCTGGCTAGCTACCACCTTCAAGTAGAAAGTCTGTCGCCAGGCACCGAAAGGTGTGTTCCTGCAGTAGTCCTTGAGAGCCAGTGAAATTACAGGCACAATGAGACTTAAAACCTATGTCTCAATGTGACGGGCGCAGTGCAATTCGTGACTTGTGATGAATTGCAAATGTTATAGGCAGAGGTTAGTCCACTTAAAATTAGGTGGGCCTCGAGCTTGTTCCGTCACAATAACATAATATATATATATATACATTTGTAAACATATACATCGACCGTAAATTCAAATATATTTAATATATATATATATATATATATATTTGATCGACATTTCGAACGCACATTGCGGTCCATGGAGACACATCCAGGGCCACTTCTATCTGAAGGCCAGCTGCATAATAACTATAACCACACTGCTTGTATTGATGCCCTGAATTTACGGTCGATAAAACGGCCCGCTTTGTTTTGTACGGTAGTCAGAAATTACTGACATTTCCTTAAACGATTGCTATATATAATTAAATTTATATATTTGCAGCAGTATATAGTAGTAGTATATAGCCTAAACAGTAAAATAAGACATATCTAGAAAGCTGAGAAAATAAGCTATCATATTATTGACAGTAATCTAACATGGCGTAAGGGATATTTTGCTCAAAATGAGTTTTGAATGCAGTCCACTAGAGCATTTTGCGCTCTTTCACAGAAATGAAGAGAATTTTGCACAGAAATACAGACGATAATGATTCACGGTTTATCACTTAATGAATAGATGGTTTCGTAATTGTTTACAACAAAGTATCTTGCGTTATTCTCAGAACTACTTATGTGCATTTTTATTGCATTACATTTCAAGCACGAGTAATTGTGTTATTGGTGGTGTTAGATAAAACTTAAATGCAATCACGAACATAACAAGTTAGTTTAGTTGCGTGGATTCTTTATCTACACAGAAAAAAAAGACTTCTTTAGCCAAGAATATACATTGTCTTAATAAATTCAAGACAATGCTGTATTACAACAAAAATATATTCTGAACTGAAAAATAATCGAGTCTTGATATTACACTCGAATATTCTTAGGAATATTGTTTTGACCTTAAAAAAATTTCTTCACATAAAGTATTCAAATTATTATTTCAAGATAACGAAAATATTCTTCTAACAATAAAATAGGAATTCTTCTGTTAACATTTTATTCTCTAAATAAAATTTATATATTCTTTCTTGAAATATTTTTAAATATTCTTGTTTGAATGTAAATAAGGTGCTTCACTTACGAATATTTATGGTAAGATTCTTGGATTCAAAACTAACCATATTCTTATTTAATCACTTTAACGATTTCTCCAAAGAAGAATGCAATATATACTTTGATTCAAGAATATATTCCTGAGAATATTGTGTTCTATTTTCAAGAATATATTGTTTTCAATATATATGAATCACAAATATTCTTGAATAAAAACACACTGCGTTGGCTCAAGTATTCCTTTTTTTCTGTGTAAGCGTTGCAATAGTGTGTGTCATTAAATTTTAAACAAATCGGTGTGAGGTAGTTTGATAATTTATCAATAAAAGTTTCTAAGTTATGTGAGGTAGCGGGATTAACTAGTTTAAATGAAAACATTTTCTGTTCTTAACACGTAATAGCTAAGCTGAGCTTATCTTGATCTCTATTTATAAGTGCGTATATTGTAGCGTAATTGTCGGAGTACGGGACAAAGCCGGTGTAAATTGATTTCGTCATTCCACTAAATTTATTAGCTAAGTAGTACACATTTTCTGTGCGTACTACTTTGTTGTGTAAATTAAACATGTGTTTAATTCGAACAGCGTTTTGAAATGTTCCGTTATCTTTAAGAGCGGCCGGTTTTTTGAGTTTCCGTCAAACTCAGGACTAACCACAGACCTAGAATTTTTTCGCTACGCTCAATAGACCTACGAAGTGTGTGAGTGAAAGGTCCTAAGCTGCTACAAACCGTCGCGAGAAAAAAAGAGATAGTGAAACAAGAAGACGGTATGTCATTTTTTACTCGAGTAAGAGGCCATAGCGTCCCGGCCTCTTCTAAGTCGGCGCGAATTTTGTGTATTTGCTCAAATATCTTACGATTATAATATAAAATATCTATTCTGCAAGCATGGTGTCTTGTTCAGTGAGTGAATGTGAGGTTACAAGACACAGTAACCCGAATATATACACGTTTCACAGGTAATTTATGTTTATTTGTACTGCTTTTTGGATAATCATTATTTTGTCATATTGTTTTAAAATTAGTTATATGAACTATGTAAATATTAGATAATAGGTTTATCTTCATACTTATCATCAAATTACATTGCTAAATGAAGAATTGGTTGGTATTTTACGAAAAGTACAAAAACATTTGTTTACGATAGGGCTTGACAAAGTCCTGACGTCACAAGTATCGATAAAGTCGATAGTTTATGTCTGACCTGTAAATTCGACGTGAATGCTCGGGTACATAATATGTACCCGAATATTATTCGAACCTCAAAAATAACCGATAGTTAGTTTAATCATATTTTTTTTTTTAAATAATATAATTACATAATAATTAGCGAGAAATTGACAGATCAGTTTATAGCTTATTGAGTATTTACGAATAAGGGAGTAAATATTATCACAAGATATATTATTCAAAATTTATTATGATGTTTTCTGTGAAAAGTTCCCCTAACTCTCAATAAATAATTGGAAATATCTCTTACTTCTATCATAATATTAGTATCTTTATACAAATGGCTATTTAACAGAATTTGAAATAACTATATGCACGCGTATAATAATGTTTGTGTTCTTACAGATTACCAACAAATTTTCAGTATGTTATAAAAGGGTTTGGATTATTGACGCAATCTAAATAAAAACTCTACAGTTTGTAGTAAACTTTGAATCAAAATGCTTCATACAAAGAAAACATTGATGTATACTAATGAAAGACTCAAAACCAACTTTTAATGTCCCTGAATGCATAAAGCTGTGGAAATGGTAGTCAATAGCTTTAGGAAATGATGACAGAAGTAACGTAAAGTTTAATTTGTAGTAAAATACATGGTCAAATAATTTTGTTTCATGTAAAGACTGTAGGATATGTTGAGTCATTCTAGTAACCCTTCCCTTAGCGTCCCTGGTGCAATAAAATCTACAATACTCGCTTCATTGCAGCGCTAGATAGCTATGGCTATCCTGACACAAAATAATTTTTATTTTTCCTTTCAGATCAAATTGAAAATAAGACGGCCCTGACCTTACTTAAATAGAGATATATTACCACCGTTAGCCATTACCTGCCCTTCAAATCAAGTACTGTCTCCAAGGAAAAACTTATTAACTAATGTTCTAAATTGTGACAAAAATTACAGAAAAAAATTGCAAGCTGAAACAAAAATATTGATAAAACGGCTTTTAGACTTAAAAGCAGACTTTAAAGAATTATATGTTTTGTAGGCCAGTTAGTAAAGATCATCAAAATTATGTACACATCGTCATTTCTACAGCCCAATGAGCTATGTTTAGACAAGGGACAAATTCGACCTTTGCTTACCACATGTGAATGCTTTACGCAAATGGTATTCAGATAAATGTTATTTAATAATTTACCTGTATATTTGCAGCTTAATGATTTTGTTAATGGTAATCATAATACTTAGTAATGGTAAGTTTTATTTCATCTTGTTACGATGAAGTTATAGTAGTTTACATTTAAAAGTGCTGTACCATTTTAGACCTACAATAAATGCATTTGACTTCAACTTTGAATGAGTTTTATTTTAAACAGATCAAAAAGGGAGCAGGATCTCAGTAAGGTTGTATTCATGTTATGATATTTGGTTTGATTTTCATTTGAAAACATCGTATTTTGTTTGAAAGGATATACTTTAAGATTCATCCCTTTGAAATTTCATCATAATCAGTTAAGTAGTTTGGTTTTTAAATCATAATAACTTGAAAAATAAGTTGTTCAAGTTAATGAAATTGCATATATTGCATTTCTGTGATTTCAGTGTTGTTTACGATCATTACAATAGTCTCAATGAAATATATAGGGCATAATTTCAAACGAATGTGTCCTAAGATTGAACAAGTAAAACTGTCGATAGTATTACGCCCGCGTCATTACAACACTATGTCACTCACACATTTACATTTCATTTTTTGTTACACCATTCATCCGTCACTGTTGGTCTTGTACATCCTAAGCCTATGGGACTAACCATGCGAGCTATTTTAACGTCACATGACGACTTATCTGCATTGGTTTTTTAGTAGTACTTGTGCTCGCTTCAGATTCTACTAAGCTTGGTTATGTTTAAAGAAATTCCAAGAAACGGTAACCTTGCTTAAATTCTTGTCGGATTTCAATTCAATTTTAACAAAATCGTTAAACGTGTACAATGTATATTTTAGTAAGGTGGTGGATATTAAAACTTCATAGGCAGATCGGGTGAAAATATAACATCAATGGAAAATTGCCCGGACTTGTACAACTTGTCTGTAGCAATTGACAATACCGCACTCCAACCAAAGATCAAAGAAATCTTCTGTAGATGGAAATAACGCAAATAAAATGGTAGAGCCTTATATAAGCTACGCGTGAACCGTATACAACGTCATATATAATGGTTGTCACTGATACATATAATAGTGGTCTACTTATATGAAAAAGTACCTGTGCGTAAGCCTCGGAGCAATTAAGTAAGAAAGGGGAAGTCTAAAGAAAAACAAAGGCAAAGCATACATTTTAGCCAATTTAATGTTCTCAAACTCATTCACACAGCGTATCCAATATCTGCCAATTTTGTCCTCATTCAGATAGACCATCGCACATTACACACATCACACAACGGAATAAATCAATTAAAAACAACGTTCAATACTTATAAGTACACACTTATAAGTATTGCATTTAATGTACTTTCTTTAATATAATAGAACCCAATTTAGGTTACAATTTCGAATAAAAATGTAAACAGTGCATTAATAGTATTGCCAGACATACATTTTAGGTTGTTGCCAAAAGTGTGCAGTTTTTAAAAGTCGGTTTGCGTACAATACAGTTTCGTTATATACTTTTACTAATCAAGCGTATGTTTATTAGGGAAATCTAAGAGGCTATTGTATCTAATAGCAGAAATAACAAGTGAAGAATTTTGTAATGTATTAAATAAAATGGCCTTGAGGTCAGTGGCAAGTCCTAAACTATCATTTATAAAGTACTATACAGACACCGACCTCAAAACTAATTGGTTTACGTACCTACTTAGGTTTTTCAAAACAGTTTGACGTTTTCAGTGTTATTTGTCCCTTTTTAGTTAATTACATTTATTGTTCGCAGTTTCATAAATCTTTACTGAGTATAGGTTAGTTAAATTTTCAAACACATTTCGGTACTATAGTTGCATCCAATTTTTGCAATATAAAGTATGCCAGATCCTTTTATTACATAGTATGAGTGATAAACCTACCGATTTTCGTTCAAATCCGCCCAGTAAATTGTGCAACGTCGGTGAAACGCTCATATTTTAAAATCAACAGTCCATATCTAGAAAACCATTAAACCCATTTTGATAAAAATTAGAGAGATAATTATGAGTTGAGATGTACTTCATTAAATAAAACAAGAATTTGTGCAATATAATTTTTAGTTTCTACGTAATAAGTTGACCAACATACAAATATACTAACACAAACATACATATACTTATGAAATATGGCGAACGTGTTTAAAAGCCAGTATAGACTAACATATCCAAAAACTGTGTAGTTCTGATAATATTACATACAAGATCGAATTGATGACCATGAAGTCAGTTAAAAAGACTCGCCAAGTGGTTTTGTTTCTAACTACGGCACCTGCGACGAAACTGTACCATATACGTGACCTGACACGCCCTTGGTCGTGAACGTAAACTCAGGAATATCATAAAAAACATTATAATAATCGTGAGGATTGTGCAGAAGAGATTGTGTTGTGAAGTTTTCTATGAACAGATTTTGCTGTAAGTATATTTTGTCTATTTATATCTTCAAAAACGTATCTGCCATAAACCCCACAATTTAGTTATTTTTCTTCCATCGCACACATAAAAGTAGGTTCAGTTCGATGTTTTACCGGGCTCTATCTTTCCTTCTTAGTTTGTCAGAGGCGTAAGCCATATTTGAAGTAGTTCCTTTGATAATACCATGGGTACCATTGTAGGATTAGATAAAAATGCCCTTGGACTTGCTTAGAAGAACGGAAGGAAGAATAATATAGAACAATTCTTTGTTAGTTACGTAATATTTTTATTACGATAGATGTTGATGTCACATATTTCAAATATGACTTACTAGAAGAGTAAGTCATATTTGAAATATGACTTACTCTTCTGAAAGAGAGTAGCTCTTAGATATGACAGCTGTCAAAGTGACACTTGATCAAAAAATAACTCGATTTTGATTTTATATTTTGTTTTCTATCGTTCTAAAATTACTATGATACCTATAGATGTGTCCTAGTAATTTTACATACATCTATAGGTAAAAAGTAGGTAAAAAGAGTAAGTCATATTTCAAATATGACTTACTCTTCTGAAAGAGAGTAGCTCTTAGATATGACAGCTGTCAAAGTGACACTTGATCAAAAAAAAACTCGATTTTGATTTTATATTTTGTTTTCTATCGTTCTAAAATTACTATGATACCTATAGATGTGTCCTAGTAATTTTACATACATCTATAGGTATCCTTGTAATTTAAGAACTATAGAAAACAAAATATAATATCAAAATTTTTATTTTTTTCTGATTTGGTCACCTATGTGACAGCTATCAAAGTCATTTGATGTCATAATTCCTGATTTATATTTTATAATTAAATAGAAAATAATCTTTAAAAATATAAACATCTAGGTATTAGCTGTGTCAGGTGTCAAAGTGACATTTGATGTCATATTTCTCGATTTTGATTACATATTTTAAAATATTATTGGAAAACTTTAATAAATATTAAAAAAAATACTTGAAAAATATACAAAAATATATCTAGTGACTATTCCGGTTAATTATCCTGTCAAACTAACGTGACGTCATAAACGCAACGCAGACAATAGGAAGAATTTTCGACGCATTTCGCTTCTTAACGAAGCATCCTCAGGAGGTATTGACTCTTTGAGCGCGATCGTGCGCTTTGGATAGCGAATCGGTTGGACAGGAAAATTAGATGGAGTTCTCATTTGACATATTTTTATATTTCTCAAGTGTTTATTCAAATATAAATTTAACGTGTTCTTAAATAATTTTAAAATATTTGTTATTATTATGTACGATTTTCCGCAAAGTAACAACTGAATTTATTGATTACCTATTTTCTTTCAAAGCAAAACGATTACCGTATTAATTACTTATATAATTCGGTAGTATTTCTCCAGGAAAACTCACAAATTGAACCCGCATACCAAATTAATTAACTATTAAAACGTTACTTACATAATTATATGTTACTTACATAATTGGATCATTGTACATTTTGGGTAAATCTTAATTATTATATAATCATATAAGTCTCAGCGCTATTGAGTCTGATATGTTTACTAACCAACATTTTAACTTTAATATGGATATCATTATGGATAACTATAAATTACTCGATAAGAAAAATATCAAACAAGTGCCATGAATAGGCTGCTATAGCTGCATCGTAGTACTCTCCGAGTGGAACGCCATTAGTTTCAGTTCCTCTTGTATCTCCTCTATCTCTTGTAGTTCCTCTTGTCCTAAGTAAGGCATTGCATTTATCATGTAGGTACTTAGTACCACTGTCACACATTAGTATTTTTATACCGCACTTGCTTGGTTTATTGGGAATATTGAAGCACTCGTAGCGAAGTTTGCTAAGCTGTTCTTAACCGATCAGCTAAGTTAAGGAACGTCCGCCGCGGTCATGAGTTGGATGGGTGACCGCTAGTGACATTACTACTGAGCGCTTCCGTGCTTCGGAGGGCACGTTAAGCCATCGGTCCAGGTTGTTGTCTTAGGATGGCAGTCGTTAAAGCAGGTAGGGCATTTTGCGATTGCCCGCCTGGTTGCCTACCACCCTCAAGTAGAAAAACTGTCGCCAAGCACCTAACGGTGTGTTCCAGCAGCTGGCCTTGTGAGCCAGTAATTCTAGGTTAGTCTGAACAACATCTTCGACCTCATCATCACTTACCATCAGGTGATATAGTGGTCAAAGGCTAATCTAAATGGACATCGCTCTCGAAAACCAAGTATCTGCTCGTCGATTGTCACGTGAGCTCCTGGTGTATAATTGAAGCGCTCGTAGCGAAGTTTGCTTAGCTGTTCTTAACCGATCAGCAAAGTTAAGCAACGTCCGCCGCGGTCATGAGTTGGATGGGTGACCGGTAGTGACATTGCTACTGAGCGTTTCCGTGCTTTGGAGGGCACGTTGAACCGTCGGTCCCAGTTGTCATCTTAGGATGGTAGTAGTTACAGCGTGGTGGTTTGGCATTTTGCTAATGCCCGCCGGGCTATCACCCTTAAGTAGAAAATCTGTCGCCAAGCACCTGACGGTGTGTTCCGGCAGCTGTTCTTGAGAGCCAGTAATTCTAGATTAGCCTGAACAACATCTTTGACCACATCATCACTTTCCATCAGGTGAGATAGTGGTCAAAGGCTAACCTATCAAGCATAAAAACAAATATATAAATTGGTTGATAAAAATATCCCAAAAAAGAATGATGGATTAGGTTAGTCTTTGAAGATTTGTTGTTGTTCTTTTCTTTTTAAATGCTCTTCTCTCTTTAAAGTTGTCTCGGCGTTAGTCCATCTTACGATTTCGAAGATAATTTCACAGGTAAAAAAATTATGAAAGCTTATGTCGGGCTCTTAAATATTACGAAACATTATTTTCGGGTCCCTCTGATCAAACAATATATTGCGCAGACGTTGGTTCACGCTTGATGGATTTCGTTGTTGACCAGCAATGCGTATTCTTGTCTCTAATAGAACTCTGAGGCAGTGTAAAAATTAAAGAAAATTATTAAAGAACTCGACGATGACGACGCGGGTTTTTCTAGGTTTTCTTCGCCTGCAGGTTGGTTTTGGCTTAGTGACGGCTCTTCCGCTTGTTGTTCATCTACGTACGCCTCTTCTGTGTCGCTCTGTACATCGTAATCGCTTTCGTGATCTCTTGTTCGCTCGCAGGATAGCTCGAAACCTTGTCATCACTCTCAAGAAGATCAGACCAGATAGACAAGTTCGATCCAATGGATGAGGTGGTTTACTCATTATTGCGCCAGAATACCTAATATATAAAACAATAACATAAAACTACTTACCATGCAAAAAAACAACAACTAAAACAGAAAACATAAATGCATTAAAAACTATTCCCATAACTTATTATTATCTAAAAGACACGTAAAAGGTGAGGTATGATAAGGTAAAGCAAGCCATGCGTAATTTTGCCTCAGTAGACACCGATATTTCAATAATGGCAAAACTTACCTAAACAATATTTCGTTGTATACGGTTTGCCTCTCGAAGCTTTTTCAAACATGACAAGTTTATATCTTTTTGCCTTTGATATTCAGGACAACATTTATTAGTAGCGAAATGATTACCATCGCACCAAATACATTTTTAACTATCAACGCCTATTTCACATGAATCTGCTAGATGGTTTAGACCATATTTAAAACACTTAGGTTTTAAACGACATTGAGTCTTGGTGTGGCCATATCTGCAGCACTGAAAACATTGTATGGTAGGTAAAGAGTATAACTCTACAGGAATTGAGTTATAACACAAAAAGCTCGTGTGGGAAAGACTTGGCCATCAAAAGTCAATACGACCGTTGGCGAAGTTTTCCAATGTGTAGATCCTTCTATGATAACTTTAAAATTAAGACGACCAGCTTAAATTATGGGACAACAATCATTGGGAACCTTCATTTCTGTCATAATTTCTTCGGGAGACATACTGATTGGGATGCCACGGACAGTGCCTAAACTCGTTATATTGTAGGATGGAATGAAGGCTTTAAATTAATTATATGATAATGACGACGATTCCATAAATTTATTGGCACAAGCAGCCGAGTAAAATCTAAAGAGATTCTATTGCGACCGACGCTTTTGATGGAACCATCTATGCTGCTTCAAACTACTTGGAACGACTAAATGAACAAGGTGCCAGCAATTGGAGAGGATTCATTTCTCTGTACATGTACCGTGATAGGATCACGATCATTTGGGCCATATGACAGACGAGCAGAAGGAACGTAAAAAAATTGTGATTGGAGTGGAGTTTGTTGGTAAATATGGGTGTTTGAATCTCTGATAGAAGGAATTGAATGAGGGGGAGCTTGTTGACCAGGTTAGAGAACCACATCTGATTTTAATATGAGTGTGTCATTGGACGACTCTGCTTCGGAACGAGAAAGATCTGCATTACACTTTAGTGCTTTTTTCGCTTTCAAACGAAATAAGTGTTTCGTATGACAGATCGTAAACAGATATTGATATTGATTCAAACAAGGCTGGAGAAGGAAGTTTAAAAATAGCTAAGGATCCACCAGGATCAGGGAGACCCAATCCACAATTAATAGAAATACTAATGTGCTAATGCAACCACTAAAAATATCTATAGGTCTAAAAATATATATAAATATATATATATCACGCTAAATTAAATTCCAAATATTTTACACCAAAAATCCATGACTCGACATTACACCTTCAAAAACCAAAGCTTATCTTAGAATATCTAGGGTAACGTCTCGACCCGGATGAAGTAAAAAAAAATCATACTAATACAAACCACATTCAAATAAAACTTACTTATCGAATTATGAACTTAAAAAATCCAATAAAAGTTAACGCTGTCAAAATTATCAGGAGTAAAAAAAAAAACATTTACTGTGGCAATATTTTTATATGTTAGCATTAACCTCTGCCTATAACAGATGCATTTCATCACGAGTGACGAACTGCACTGCAATCTGCCTGTAATTTTACTGGGTCTCAAGTGCTGCTGCCGGAAAACACGATGCTTGGCGACAGATTTCTACTTGAGGGCGGGTGATAATAGCCTGGCGAGCATTAGCAAAATGCCCATCCACGATGCCGTGAGGCTAAAGTCGGCGGTGGGTATCGAACTATGGACCTGCGGCATGGCAGTACATAGCTGTTGCCGCTCCGCTGTCATAAAGTGCCGTAAAGCTGACGTAGTTACCTTGTTGAATTCCAAAGATATGTTTTGGCACCAGCCGCTATAGTGGTCTATGGTAGCTGTCGCTCTAGTTAACGTCTGGACACCTCTTTCGTGTTTACACATAAATAAAGTGTTTACAATGCCCTTGAATGGATTTATGAAACGTAATCTTTAAATTTTAATGAAGTTATCCATATTACTATTGAACTTATTTGAAACAATTGGGTCACAACTAAAACATACATATAGCGTTATGTATATCCCTAGTGAGTTTTTAATCTTTTCTTGTTTGCTTTAGGGTGTGGCGCGATGACAGACAAGTGGTTTCAAAGGGCAGCCACCAGACGACAACGTCCGTTTCAAATTCCAACTATTCTGGGCGCTACCGATGATGCTGCTCTACCAGTTCAAGTCATTGGCCATAATAATAGTCACCGGCCGACAAAAAAAGGCTTAGCTGTAAGTTTTCTCACATTCAAAATGACGTCCTACCTTTTTTCGATTCATTATCCATTATTACTCTTATTATATACTTGTTTTTTAAGCAGATTTCTATATTTACGTAGTTTGAAAAATTGATTTCTTTGTGAAAATATTACCGTGAGCAAAAACTTGAAGAACAACAAAAGTACATATTAAAATAGAATGTCATCGCTCTTCTGAGCTGTCGCTTAGAAGGCTTGTACTATAATCCCCCATTAAGGGGGGTTTGTATGATCCTCACGCTTGGCAAATGTCTTGGGAATCGCAATATAAGGTAACAGTTCCTGAGAAGGCGCTGCTACCTGACTACCGATATTTTTACCTTAGTCGCTTAGTTAGATTCTCACGACAACCACGAGAAGAGATGGGGGGATGACATTTTATCCCGACCCCATGGAGGTCACAAAGCTTAATTGTAACGAACATTGGCTTTGTTGTTATTTCTGGCTGCAAAGCTATCAAGCTACCTTAAGGGTAATCAGGGCGTTTAGATAGTAAGGATGCCTAATATGCAACTAAACGACACTTACATCGTAGTTATTTAGTGGCTTGCTGCTCATTAGGCGCTTTTGGCGTGTATAATTTCCGGTGTCCAATCATAGGGCACAATTCTTAGCTAAAAACAGATTTTTTATGTAAGATTATGCCACTTATGATGCCGTTAATGATCCTAATTTTCTTTATATAACCGTTAAGATAGTCTTTGACCACAATGTCACCTGATGGTAAACCACAATGTCACCTGATGGTAAGTGATTATGTGTTCGAAGATATGGTTCAGGCTAACTTAGGACTACTGGCTCGCAAGGACAGCTGCCGAAACACACCTTTAGGTGCTTGGCAACAGATTTTTTACATGAGGGTGGTAGCTAGGAAAGGCAAGCATTCGCAAAATTCCCTACTACCGTACTATAACGACTGCTATCTTATGACAACAACCGGGATCGCCGAAAGCGCTAAATAGTAATTCCACCGCGGTCACCCACCCAACTTATGAACGTAGCGGACGACCGAAAAATGTTTACGTTAGAGTTCGTGATGACGGGACGTTACGCATTTGAAATTTAAGCGCGCGTTAATTTAACTTGTGCCATGCGCCATTATCTGGTAAAGTTTCTGCAGTTCTTGCTCTTTGACTTTAACTAGACCAAGGATTGCAAGCCTGTTGTCATGTTAAAACCTTTACTTTTGAACATTGTGACGAACATTCTTCCTTTTCTTGACATATTGTTTTGATCTTCTCAATTTAAATTAGTTTTCTAAGTAATTATTATTTTGCACACCTTCAACTGCGTTTATGTTTGCAAGGTGGCTCTTGGTTCTTTTCCTCTTGGTCCAGCTATCCTAAGTCATCCACTAAAACTTTATGGCATGATGCAAACACTGTATTATATTACTTATGCGTACTTTATGAATAAACAACTCTCCGTACCTTGTTATAAATTGCAAGTTATACAAAATCACATCGTTTCTACGATAGACAGCAGACACAAAATGTGTAGTTTTAATATACGATTTCTTTTATTCAGTCATTATACCTAGACACCTGGGAGCTAAAAATAAAAACTTATTTGAAAAAAACTTAAAAAAATTGCAAACGATGGGCTTAACCACACTAGAAACCGATAACGGACGGTCGTGTTTGTCGTCCATTGCCACTTCCCCTTCATAATGTCATCGAACAATCAACTTATTGATCGGCCTCAAAGTGAGTCATAGAACGTTCTCATATGTATGCAATATCTCACAAGCCTGAACGGCAGTACTAAAACAGGTGTAGGGAAAAATAAGACGCCGCACAGTAGATCGAAACTCGTCTTTCATAGACATAGAATCTTGAATTATTAAAGGTCAATTTTTTTGCTTGGGACGAGTTCTGTTAATCATTGTTATACTATAAAATGGGATGTGCGACAATTGTGAGCACAAATAGGCAAGATATAATTTTTTTTTGAAAAATTTGTATGGGACTAACATATAAAATGTCAATATCTCCGTAATCACAAGTTTGGCCGTTATATCCTTGCACACGTATATAGTACTAATTATTTATGATTTTTTGATATACTTTGTTTTGCGGCACCACTTGCGATTTTTTTTTTAAAAATCGTCAAAGTTATTAATTTTTTTTTATATTGATGACTGTTTGTAATGCTAAAATATGCGATTATTAGTTCTAGTTTAGGGTATTTTATAAATCTTAACAGAAAACTTTCTAAGAAATCACAAGACTGTTAACCAAAACATTTTCACGTCTCAATACAACTTGCACGGTAATAATAAATTATATATTTTTGAATCTAATCTAGTCACCAGTAATGGTGACTAATAACTAACTTAATGACCTCCGTTACTTCTAATGGTTAAGTAGTCATTTGTTAATGACCTCCGTTACTTCTAATGGTTAAGTAGTCATTTGTTTATGACCTCCGTTACTTCTTATGGTTAAGTACTCATTTGTTAATGACCTCCGTTACTTCCGTTAATACTAATTAATATTGTACCTAATTAAGTAAATGAATATAACATCTAAAGTGACAAATGCTGCTTAATTTCAAAATTAGTTGTGATAATGATACCCTCATTACCAAAACTAATTATAAATTAAGAAAAAATAGTACCCTCATAATTAGTCAATACCTATAAATAGTCAAAAATCAAATTATGTAGCTTCAGTTCATTTTGAGTACTTCTACTGCTAACAACTAATAGTATCTACCTACCCGCTTACCCCGTGATTGTGAATAATGGAAAGTGTAATTTCAAACTTGGACTTGTTTGTTATTCTGAGTAGTCAGAATACTAAATTCGATCACGAAATATTATTTAACACGCTTGTTAATCGACTAGATTCTAGCCTTTCCGATGAAGACCGTGTTACCCTCAAGGAATTTTGTCGGAAATTCACACGGGCTGTTCAGAAGAGATGGATAAGATCCCACCGCAAACCTGATATTTTTAGACGTGATTATTCCAATTGGCTTGAGGCAAATATTGACTGGCCAAGCTGCGTACAAACAAATTTGCTCATACAAGAATCGGTAAATGAAAGTACTTATGCTGAACCCTTACCATCAACGTCAACGATGATATCGGCTTCAACAATGACAAAAAGGTCGCGAAAGCCCTTTGAAGATTTAAGCAACAAGCAGAAGAAGAGGAGATCAAATGAACATAAAGATGAAGAACCTGTTGAATTAGCATATTCAGCTGCAGCACTTTTAAAACAAGATGGTCGTGAGGATATTGCATACGTTATTGAATACATGTTAAAAAATCCAGATGCAACAGCAAGAATTAAGGAAATGATCAAAAAACCAGTCCCTAAAGTATTATTTTCACCAGAGAAAGCACTGGGTTTGTTGCTTTCATTAAAATTATCAAAATGGCAATACATCACTTTGAGGGAAACAACAACTCGAGAAGGTTCGAAAGATATATATCCGTCGTATTATAAACTTCAAAAGGCTAAGCTTCAGTGTTACCCTCCGGAGACATTTGTGACCATAACGGATAGCTCAGCTTCGATTGCACTCCAAGCATTACTAGATTTAACAGTGACCAGGATTATTGAAAGTCTTCCTAGTACTAGTGAAATACAAGGCAAGCAATTGATTTTAATATCGAAGTGGGGATTTGACGGTGCATCCAACCAAAGTAGATATAAGCAGAAAATAGACAGTGAGCAAGATGATTCCAGCATATTTATGACCTCTTTGGTTCCTCTAAAGTTAACAACAGGAGAAGGTGATACTATTTGGATAAATCCAAAACCCTGCTCTTCTACATATTGCCGCCCAGTGCAGTTCAGTTTTTTGAAGGAGAGCAAAGAAGTTGTCATGAATGAAAAAACTAGAATGGATAATGAAATCCAGGCTTTGATTTCCACAAAATACCAAGCAAATGAGATTAGTCATCAATTGTTATTAACAATGATCGATGGCAAAATTTGTACATATCTCTCGGAAGCTAAATCAAATGCGGCCTGCTACCTGTGTTTGGCTAAGCCAACCGAAATGAATCAGTTAGATAATGTAACGTCAAAGACCGTTTCTACTGGTTCCTATGAATTTGGATTGTCACCACTACATGCCCGTATTAATGTAATGGAATGTCTTTTACACATAGCTTATCGCCTCGATTTTAAGAAGTGGTCTGCGAGGGAGGAATCTCACAAGATACTGTTACAGACCAGAAAAAAGCTTATCCAAGATCGATTCAGAGATGATCTTAATCTCTTGATCGACATCGTTAAACAAGGGTCAGGCACAACTAACGATGGTAATACTGCGAGAAGGTTTTTCGAGTTTCCTGAGAAAACTGCAGCAATAACAGGACTGGATGAAAACCTTATCTACAGGTTTGCCGTGATTCTGCAGGCAATCACTTCTGGTGAGATAATTGATGTGCCTAAGTTTAAAGAGTATACCAAATTAACTGCCGAAAGATATGTAGAACTTTATAATTGGTATTACATGTCCTCAACTGTCCACAAATTATTAATCCACGGAGGTGATATAATAGCCGAAAATGCTATTGTGCCAATTGGGAGTCTATCAGAAGAAGCTTCAGAGGCCCGCAATAAAGACTTCAGAAGATTCAGGGAACATCATTCAAGGAAGAAGAGTAGACAAACATCTAACGAAGACATCCTCAACATGCTTCTTCTCTCATCTGATCCTCTGATTTCTTCAATAAGACCAAAACTGGATGCCCATAAGAAGCAGGTATACTTTAGAGAAGCTTTAGATCTACTCAAACTTCAGGAACCTCCGATAGAGTTCTTGGATGTAATGGGAACTGTAGAGTCAGATTCTGAAGTGGATTCTGATGGTGGTGAAGTATTAGAATAATTTAACTTTTAATATTATAAGTAGTTACTTAATTATTGTAATTTTATTTTCACTTGTATTTGACTTATTTATTTATTTATTTTACTTATATTAATTGTACTTACCTAAATCATTTTATTTGATTCCAATTTAATATTTATTGTGTGTAATAATTTCAATTTATTTTAAATTTCAGTTGATTTCATCTTTTGTTAGATTTAAGTATTTAATTTAATTTATTTTGAAGAATTTTATGATTTCTGATATTTATATTTGATATTCATGATTTTATTATGTTTTTTACATTAATAAAAAAATCAATTCTTTCTAAACTTCTTTTTTAATTTTATAACCCAACTTATCTAAGTATCTAATACTAGATAGTTTAAATCTCATATAAGATAAAAGTTTTTATCTTAATTTAATGATAGTTTTATACTATGGATCTGCATAGTATAAAACTGATAAATTACGTATATTTGAAGCATTAAATATAGCCTATAAAAAAGAATGATAATTCTGCACTAATTATTAAATTACGGAGCTCTTAAACTTAATACATATTCTTTTGAGTGTATCCTTTCGCTAATTGCTTTATTAGGTATTTAGTCTATCTGATCACCTAACGGAGGTCATTAACAAATGAGTACTTTTACAGTACTCATTTGTTATTGATTACCATACCATTACAGGTGACTAGATTAGATTCAAAAATATATAATTTATTATTACCGTGCAAGTTGTATTGAGACGTGAAAATGTTTTGGTTAACAGTCTTGTGATTTCTTAGAAAGTTTTCTGTTAAGATTTATAAAATACCCTAAACTAGAACTAATAATCGCATATTTTAGCATTACAAACAGTCATCAATATAAAAAAAAATTAATAACTTTGACGATTTTTAAAAAAAAAATCGCAAGTGGTGCCGCAAAACAAAGTATATCAAAAAATCATAAATAATTAGTACTATATACGTGTGCAAGGATATAACGGCCAAACTTGTGATTACGGAGATATTGACATTTTATATGTTAGTCCCATACAAATTTTTCAAAAAAAAATTATATCTTGCCTATTTGTGCTCACAATTGTCGCACATCCCATTTTATAGTATAACAATGATTAACAGAACTCGTCCCAAGCAAAAAAATTGACCTTTAATAATTCAAGATTCTATGTCTATGAAAGACGAGTTTCGATCTACTGTGCGCCGTCCTTGTTCCTTTATTGTCGTCTACAACATAAATTCACCTTATTTGACGCTTTAAGGAACAATAACATGGTCTATATAAGTCTGCATTCTCAAGTAATATTTTAATACAGGTACAAAAATTTTACAGTAACATAATGACAGCTTTGTTCGTCCAAGTACTAGTAAATGTAGGTAGTGTATAATGTTATTTTAACGTATTCAAAAACTTAGAAGTAAATAGTTTGTTCAATCGTTGATTTTCCAGAAAATTATCTTGATTCTTCATCAGAATTAATAAGAAGTTTCTTGTAAGAATAAAAAACAATGCTGCACAAACTTTGTGCAATTATGGCCGAGCGGTTATATCTTTGGAGTGCGGTTTCGCAGGTTCGATCCCCACCACCCCGGCTTGAGCTTCACTGGTGGGAGGGCATTTTGCGAATGCTCGCCTTGCTAGCTACCACCCTCAAGTAGAAAATCTGTCGCCAAGCACCTGACATTGTGTTCCGGCAGCAGTCCTTGTGAGCCAGTAAAATGTACCTGTAGCACACGAGACTCAACAACAGTATGTTTCAGTGTGAATCGCGCAGTCAAATTCATCACTTGTCAAGAAATGGATCTGTTCATCCATTTCGTCATATCAACAGATCCATTTCGTCTTATGCTGTGATAATCGCGCACATAGTCATATGTCTTATATGTGATGAGCTTACCGCTTAACATCAGGTGGGCCTCGTGCTTGTTACGTCACAGTAGCAAGAAAAAAATCTAGCTACTACTTACGTCTAGGTTTAAGAGAGTGTTATTACGCCATAACCACTCCTCACATGCGCCCTCACTAGACGACTGGCAGGTAGTACTCTATTAGTACGAGATTTCCAAAGTAGGGTTGAGGCCATGAAGGCGGTCAGCAATAAAACCGATACCTAATAGAAATTTCGGCCGAAGAATGATTTCGGCTTTTATAGTGTTAGTCTAGTAGTTACTCTATTTGAAGCCTAGGTGTCTAAACACTGATATTTCTCTAGACCTGTTTTAGTCCTATATTAATGCTCTTTACCATCTACCGCGCACATTTTTAAACTAAGACTGCTACTAAGTATTTATTTATTGCAAACACAACTTGCATATAATAAGGAAAATATCATACTGTAGTCATACACTTTCATTTATTTTCACAGGAATGGATGTGGACTATAACGAATCAAGAGAGGCAGCGACGAGAAAAAGCAGTAGATTCTGGGGGTGAATTGCAGATCATGCTTCCGATGCAAGTACCTTATCGCTCGAATATCGGAGATGTGTGTTTGCTTGCAGAGTCTCCGTACAGAATATTGAGGGTGAGAAACAAAAATCCTTATTTGTGATATTGCCTCGAGTCAGACATGCACACGACATGATTTCAATTGCATAATAACAACAGTTTCATAATGATGGCCTAGTGGTAACCGTAGTCATCTTTGTATTTGCGACGGTTTAAGTTTTCAACTACTTCTACTACAGATTCTGCGACGCGTCAGCAATATACTATCGGATGGGTGAGAGGGCTAACGTGCTAACATAAGGTACATCTCTACTTTTGAATCAATACACATTGAAACCGATTCTAGCGAATGAACTTCTGCGCTGCGAGCTATATTTTGGTTGCATGCTTATCTACAGACATACGACTATCCAGTGATTTCCCTCCCTGAATAAAGTTAATTGTGAGGTTATAATTCAATCCCAGAGACCGTTTCATGGTTATGTCTTAGATATTTATAAGATAAACTGTCAAAGAAATGCCTTAGAAAGTTCAAATAGCGGCAGATAAATTTATGAATACACAAAAAGAGATAGGTCAAAAATTATTACCACTGTATCAGGTTTGTGAATTAAACAAGCACCATCGCGTGCTGACCGAAATCACATTTACAAATTATTGGAGTACAACATTTTTTATTCCGGACGGGAATCGAACCCGCTTCCTCAATCGTAAGAGTAAGGTTTCGGTGGCGGAATGGATAAGGCACCTGGCGCGAAATCGGAGAACGAGGGTTCAATTCCCGTTCTAAACAAATAAAAGTAAAATGGTATATCATTATATATTAATCATACTCATTTGTATATTAGAGAATGAAAATATGAATGTGGTAGTAATTCGAAATATTTAAATCCAACGGGCAACATTCTTCTCAACTCTCATGGGCCCTTATTCTCTATGATTCAAACACGATACGCTTCGCGTTGCGATGTCTCCATGGAAAGATCGTGAAATGGTTATCGGCATCACATCAACACTGATAACTTAAAATGGTATACTCATTTGTATATTTGAGAATGAAAATATGAATGTGGTAGTAATTCGAAATATTTAAATCCAAGAGGCAACATTCTTCTTAACTCTCATGGGCCCTTATTCTCTATGATTCAAACACGATACCCTTGACGCTTCGCGTTGTGATGTCTCCATGGAAAGATCGTGAAATGGTTATCGGCATCACATCAACAGTGATAACTTAACCGTATTAACCTTTATATATATTTACATAGGCATCTAAATCTGAACTAATGAAATGTGTTGTTATCCTGTATTACATACGGATTACGAGTACGGCCATTCACAGCCTATACTCAGCGAATCTCCACTGGATTTGCCATCATCCCCACTCTTTGCAGGCGTCTTGGAGATCGCCGGTGCCCACATTATAGTATTTAATATTTCGTCGCTTCTTGCGACTCCTACAAGAAGATATGGGTGGGTGCAACTTCTAGCCCGGCGCCTTTTAAAGTATTCTGACTGGTTCAGAATCTACTATACACCCATAGGGCCAGTAGGCACAAATATTGGGTACTTCGTTTTAAAGGATCAAATTGAAAGGACCGCGGGCCATTTGACCGTAAACAGAAATCGTATACGTTCCAAAAGACTGGTTATGAAATTATGTAAGCAAATTCAATATTATAAAAATATTAGGACGCTCAAATCATTATAACAATTTTCATTGATTTTTTAAATCTTCTCATAAAATCAAATAGCGTAAACGGACAAAAAAAATGTTAACAATATTTTTTTTTGTCCCTTATACTATTTTTAAATGTAAATTACTCTTATTTCAAAAAAACAAAAATAATCAACTAAGTACCATAAAATGAATAACAAATATGAGTCTGCTACAAATACAAATCAATCTTATTTTAAACAAATAAAGCTACAGCAAAATATTGTTTATTTTGCTTCTAGGTTAGCCTGAACAACATCTTCGACCACATCATCACTTACCATCAGGTGAGATAGTGGTTAAAGGCTAACCTATCGGGCATAAAAAAAAACCTACATTAATATGTTGATCATACACAAACTAAAACACTTAAGTGAATGGTACAAGTCAAGAAAGAGCACAGACGAGTTAACGTTTTTCAAAATCTCATACTTATAACATGACTAATCAAGATAATAATCAAAATAAATGTATCATCATGGCCCCTTTCCTTCTCTATGAAAGAGTGATTCAGGAGTGATCCTGGCAGTCTTGTGCCCGTCTCATCAAGTCATGGCCTCCGTGCTGTCTGACGTCATCAACCCGGCGATGCAGGGGCTGTCGCGCCCTCGAGTGTTGGTCACACCAAGACTCTCCTTGTCCAACAGCTTACACCCATTCTCGCAGTGTGTCCTGTCCATGTCAACTTTGTTACTCGCGTCTCACATTTTGGTTTTTCTTTTTACTCAGTTATTGCGCTATTGGTTGCGAAGAATGATTTCGGGCATAGCTCTTTCCATGGTTCCCTGTGTGGCACTGAACTTTCAGCGGATTTTTCGGTGAGTGTCATTGGGTCGGTACCATAAGTAGACACGTGCATGACACATTGCTCTAAAACTCTAAATAAAACCATTTACAAAGTTCAATAATAAGTAGGTTAGGTATTTAGAAACGGATTTACATATGAAATTTTTCTAAACACACACGCTTAACTGTCTGTCCATTAGTCAGTAATTCGTATTTTCAGATTCTTGCTAAAGTTTAATATATTTTTTAAAATATTAAGCTTTAGCGTTCTAAATATGATGCCTTTATGTTTCCTAGTCGGATCCGGATAATATTTGACATCCTTAAGCAACCCTTGAAAAAGCTGTTCTATGTTTGGTTCGGCTTTTTTTATTTTTTGTTATTTTGGGAAGAAAAGTATAATGAGGTTTCAAAGGTTGGTCTTGAAAAAATAAGGAGTGTTAAACTTGGCATTACCTCAATCTCATAAAGAATTAATAAACAATTTTCCTTTTCATGTGTACCAATCGCTATAACCCCTTTCTAGTAATTTATATATTAACGAAGTAATAATTAAATTTCGTAAAATCTGGGATGTAAGGACACTCTGCCATAATAGAATGCCAAAGTGAACAATCTTCAACGAAATGTAGAGGAACGATAATGTTGCACATAGCTGCATACACACACACACACAGCTCAACTGGTTTATTTCGCATATTTCCACAGCATAATGTCGTTTGGAGTATAAATGTGCAACATAAGCAGCTATTATAGGGACCATCTTTATCTTGAAAAAAAAAGCGGGCAATTCATGCTATATATGGAATAAATTCTAGTGTATGACTGAGTTCATTTTTAAGAAATCAACACACTAACCTTACCAAGTCTTTATATTCATGAAAATATATGCTCGAAAGAACTTAGGTAGATTTAAATTAAACGGCGTCCACCACAATTACAACACGAGGAATTAAAGTAAACTAGCGGTGCCAGATTTAAGATTAGCAGAGACAAATAAAAAGTCTTTCTTCGGTAATTGTATGCAATTTCTTCTAAAATTCCTATTGATGTGCACCAGACTAGAGGTGTTTCTCAGAAGGAAAATTCAAGCTTTAATTAAATAAGTGTATTATAAAATTGGTGATCATTTAGAAGACAAAAATACATTTATACATAACATCACGCCTCTTTCCCGTAGAGGTAGGCAGAGACCACTGATTTCCACTTCCTACGATCCTTACATATCTCTTTCGCTTCATTCTTACTCATCAATCCTTCCCTACTTCTGATTTGTTGATTTAACCTTGACCTGACCAAATAAACCCTGACAACTCGGTCTTTTATTTTATGTGTATATTTTTAATGATATATATAGTAAATTATATTGCCAAGTGTTGCAACGAATATGGTATTTGACTGTGCCAATTGTATATTTTTATTGTAATTTTATTAACCGGCTTTAACAACGTAATCAATTTTGGCCTAGGGTCGAATAGCCTGCGGTCCTTCCACTTTGGGACATGAAACTTCGATAAACTTTTTTATATATTAGTTTAAATTAACATAATTTACTTCAAAAAAGTCAAGCTTTGTTTTTTAATCGTGTCATTTAGTAAAATATATGCAAATGCAACTTCCGAGTTTATTTAGCCCATTACCACTATATCACCCTATGGTAAGTGAAGATATGTTTGAATATGTTGTTCATGCTAACATACAATTACTCACTCGAAAGGAGAGCTGACGGAACACACCGTTAGGTGAAATGGTAGACCTCTTCGCTATATGGACATCTAATGTTCGCACTTTAACAAAAAAACAACTGCCCATTTTTAAACAAATAGGTGATTATTGTTGTTATACTCAGTTATATTTTCCGATCGAATAATGCCAGAGTGATTTGTTTCTCAAATATGCATATTGGAATGTTTTGGAGAGAGATAGAGAGAGAGGAGCGAACAATAGTATTGAGAAAGGTTATTAATATTTTTAATATTGTTAGGTTTGCAATAACGCCTGCTATGCGGATTACATTACAAAATCACAAATATACGATAGGAAATATTTTTTTCTGCACATGACTTAAATTTTTCCTATAATTGCTTGACTGGTTCAGTTCTGTTGAATTTCTGTTCTTACTGAACGCGTATGTTTCCACAATATTTGTCCATAAATGAGGTATGCCCTAACGCCTGTTTCTGGTATGCCCTAATGTCTTTCGGTGTAAGTAACCACTGAAAAACTTTCTTCCCCATCGGTTATCAGTTCGTCGAGCATCCTTTTGTGGCGCCTTTTTATTATAAAAATTGTCTAGAAATCAGTAGTATTTTATTATATTTCTTATTATTCATAGGGTATATGTTCTAAGTATAATTTATATTGTTGTAAAAATAGGTACAATGATTGATTCAGAAATACTAAAACATAGTTTGTGATTACCTAAACGACAAAAAAGCTTGGACAATTCCGCCTCTGCCATGATATCGCTAGGCACCTACGTAATTTAAACAAATATTGTAATAATACACATTGCTAAAAAACGTTTAAAAAGAATGGCCCTGATTGTCTTGCCCGTTCTTTTCGCAGTGGCTCTATATATTTTTTTTCTGAACTATTGCAGTACAATTTACAATATTTCAATATAAAAAATTGAAATTAAATAAGACGCCTAAATTGCATAAATGATTTTGACTTTTACTTTGACTTTGTAATTTCTTAAAATAAAACATCTAAGTTAACGACAATGATTAGATGTTAAATTATTATATCTATGACGATAATATAAAAGGTTTTATGATCAAAGAAACGCCAGAAGCAGGAATGACTATATATATGTATATTATGTAGAAGTGAAATAAACAACACATGAAAATTCACTTACAAAGCGAGGATACGTGCGAGGACTAGCAATAAAATTCACGAAATAGATGTTTCGTACGTTGTGGTTACTGTTTTCTCCTCGAAAACTGAACAGTTAAATTACTTTTAGGCATTCAAATTTTTGAAGAGATCCTTTTCATATTTCACCATGGTTCTTCTGAATATGGCGGCAAAACGGATCATTATTGTTATTTTCAATGTCATATTTTCCTAAGTAGTTATTAATTGCTCAACGATTTGGATCTTTAACTGGCCTTGATTTTATTTAAAAAATATTAATTGGATTGGCTCAGTTTCAGAGGAGAAATCCGGGAAATACGAAACCTTAATTCTCTGATTTTTTCCTTGCACGCTTCTTTCTTCTTATAAGGGGTTGATGCAGATCAATTAGGAGCTTGTATCGGAAAATAAAAAGTGAAATATGAATTAAACAAACTTCAATCTCAATGCGCGTTGCGCGTGGCGGTTATGATGTTTTATTTGTCAAGAAGCGCGAACATTATTAAGAAGGGAAAGCAATACTTCTTATATGAATGCGGTTGTACGATTTTATTACTTTTAACGCTAATTTATTAATAATATAATCAGTCACATTTTATGAATTTAGAAGTGAAAACGATTTATCCTTGAGGAGGGGATTCAAAAAATAATTAGAAAATAATAATTGTTTTTTACGTCATCTTATAATATAATATTATAATATATATAATTATAAATATACTTAAAAATTTGGCTTTTAGCAAAAACTCGATAAGTGCACTCATTTGCAGCCGGATCTTAGACTATCACCCCTGTGTGACCCCACAACACCGACCCGCAGGACAAGTTTTGTACGCATGTAAGACATATAATCATCTACAGGGCATAGTTAAATTAAATGCAGCAGCTGTTCAGTTGAGAACACTAGCATTCGACGATTACGCAATGGCTTAAGGTTGAACTGGCCGGTCGCTTCTTCATACAAACGCCGTAGGGTGATCACTCCCTTATTTGAGGTTTTAGGTCCAGAATTAAGCATAATACCGATTGATCTCGTCATTATCTAGGCTTGTATCATGCCGAAATTTTAAAAAGATAATTAAGTTGAAAGTTATGAGTCTCGAAAATGTTGTATGAAAATGTTTCGAAGCTCATAACTCTCAAGTTAATTATCTTATTAAATTTCGGCATCATACAAGCCTAGATAATGACGAGATCAATCGGTATTATGCTTTATTTTGGACCTTAAATCCTTAAATAAGGGAGAGATCACCCTACCACGTTTGTATGGAGAACGGGCCGGCCAGTTCACCCTTAAAAGCGTCGCACAGCTAGCAATCGTTAACATCGTCTGACAAATGTTATTGCGCACTAACTTTCTTACGCTCTATTGTAAATATTTACCATTTTCAACAGCCAGCAACCCTCATTTGCGGCCAGATTTAATTAGGCATACAGATATAATAATAAATATTAAGAAAAAAATTGCTTTAATTTGATATATAAATCATAAAAGTACGTTATGAACGTATAAATGAATAGAAATCATACCTGTTTACCTGGCTGCGAAGATGTGCGGCCAAGTGCACAACGGCAACCACGAATTTTCAGAATCTTTATATATATATATTGTCGTGACGATATTTTATTTAAAATACAATTAATTTTTTTTCCAAAAATAAATTAACAATAATTTAACCAAACATTTTGCCACATTTTGATAGGCAACCTGGTAGATATATATTCGGCTTATCATAAATATCTCGATGAGTGCACCAATTTTTTTGACTATGACAATATACTCAAAAATTAAACATATATAAATTTACTTTGTAATTTATTGTGGCATTGATGTTGGCTACATAACTGCCAAATAATCTAAAAAAAAATCTAATATTATGTTCAGTTCCCTGCTTATCAATATAAAACGATTCCATCCATTTATTCCTGTGGTATATCGTAAAAGGTGATTTAAGGAAAATGCGACTAATGATCGGCATGTCACTACTCACGTTGGTGTCGATAGGTGTTATGCTACAAATTGAGCTCACTAAAGGGCTAGCAGCTCTTCAAAAATTAACCGCTGTGATAACTTAAAACGTAGCGGATGTACTAGGACATATGCAATGAGAGCATTTACAATGCTGGTTAGCTTCCAGCAGGCAGCCGGATAAAACAGTAACTAAAACTCTATACAATTATGCCCTTATGTCGTAAAACATATTTATATTTTTACATGTTCTTGTGATATCCTTTGTACTGTTAGAGAAAAATATTATACTGCCCTCATACAAGTGGATTAATGGTAGGAATATGATTCATCATTCAATAATTTTGCTGTTTTGCGAATGTCTGTTTTGTGCCATGCGAATATAGTTGATTATATTATGCTTGTAAATTTATTATAATGTAAAATAGTAGTAGTATATTTTTGACACTTCTAACATATATATCAAATAATTTATTTATATTATGAGTTGAATTAATAAATAATTCAACTCGTAATTTTGTTGTTTGGTTGGGGCGTCGGATGCGGGGGCAACCGACCCCCACAAGAGATAGGCTCTCACGAGGTGTAGGTACCCCGATATTCCGGGGTATTCTAGAGGGGGAGAGGAAGTTGTGACTTCGACGTTGGGTTACCGCAAGGCGAACAGCGGCATCGGCGGGGACTGCGGAGTATGCGTGTGCGGTGCCGCACTCCCAGTCGACGACGAAGGAACATAGTGGGGTTTTAGTCGGTGGTGGCACAATCATCATAACCATCGGCTTCCCCAGTGGTCGAATACGCGTAAATGCATATCCCTACGAATGAAAAAAGGTGGTGACTGTTTCATCACCATGGTTGAGAAAATAGATAAATACCGTTGTCGGGCTACTCAATATCGAATTTTCGCAACGACTCTTTTTTATGGTTGAGGATATATATAAGCAAATAAATTATAACTTCTATTACTAACATATTATTATAACTTATCAGCAATGGGCTAAAACAAAGAAAAAGAAATTATAATATTTTAACGATTGATTACATAAAATCAACAAGCAAACGGAATCAGAAATATAAACCTTAAAATTAATTAATGATATACACAACTTTATGCTGACGCACGATTCCGTCCAAAAGTTAAACATAACAGTTATTTCACTTTCTCTCTTCGCTTAAAAGGTATTACTTGGTGCAAGTAACTGATGGACGGCTTACCCTATTTAAGCAATATTATAAACTTTTCGCATAAATAAGTTGATATAGCATAATGAATATACATAAATTGTTACATTCAACGTTTTTAAATAAAACTCAATAGCTAAAACTAGTCACATTTTAAGATTAAGTTAATATCGTTGTTTAATAATGAAAGAGATAGATAGGTTTTGATGCGTTCGTAGCGGAGTTTACTTGCGCTCCTTACTTTGATGGGTGACCGCTAGTGGCATTATTACTTCTAAGCGCTTCCGTGTTTTGGAGTACACTATGCCGGTTGTTATCTTAGGATGGCAGTCGTTATAGCATGGTGGTAGGGTAATTTGCGAATGCCCGCCTGGCTAGCTACCACCCTCAAGTAGAAAATCTGTCGCCAAACACTTAACGGTGTGTTCCGGCAGCTGTCCTTGAGAGCCAGTAATTCTAGGTTAGTCTGAACAACATCTTCGACCACATCATCACTTACCATCAGGTGTGATAGTGGTCAAAGGCTAACCTATCACGCATAAAAAAAAAAAAAAAAATTCATTCGAATAACTTTCGATACAAACGCTCACCGGGCGAGTTACAAGCATCTAGTGGGAACTCAAAGTTCAAATCAAAATCATTTATTCAATTTTGGCGTAAAGAAAGTTCCTGTGAACGTTGATTACAAAATATTACTATTAAGATGTGTTACGCCGCTAGTGCACTATTCTACTCTAACTGGGAACTAGCTATCCATTGCTGTTGCTAGTTACCAGTTACCACTTAGAAATAAATGTGTTGCCAAGCAGCTAATGGTGTGTTCTTGCAGCTTACCTTGAAAGCTAACGGTTGAAATGTATTCATGTAATAATAAAGAGTTTGTTGCGTTTGAAGAAATTTCAATACTCATATAAATAACAACATTGTGACTCATATCGGCATTTTAACGCTATACAATACAGTATACACCATTCGATTTATTGTTTTCTTTTATTTCTAATAGGATAGCCTTCGACTACTATCTCACCTGATGGTCAATGATGATGCGGTCGAAGGTGTTTTTCAGACTAACCTACAATACAGGCGACAGATGCTTGCCGATAGATTTTATACGACACCATGCTATAATGTCTGCTTTCTAAGACAACAACCAGGACCAAAGGATTAATTTGCCCTTCAAAGCACGGAAGGTTTCGTAAATGGTATCGGCTGTATGACCAGGCAAGCCTTTTCTTCTCACATTGAACTATCATCACCCAACTTAATTTAAGTTTAATATATGAAAGTAGAATTTTATAATTTATGTTTCTAAATAAATGATGCTTTTATTTTTTCCTAGCATATTTTTATATTCTTCTCTTTCCATGCCAATTTCGGTAACGGCGACTGGTTGATTGTTTTTTATTTAAGCAGCTTATCAACCCTCTGATAAGAACAAATTTGGCTGACCTAATATCCAATTTTATTCTTAAATTAGAGTGTACATCGGATACATGTTAGGATGCTTTTCGACGTCTTTTTAAGAACTCTGTCAAAATCTGTTCATTATCATCCATCCAATCATTTGAAGTCGCTGTGGGGTGCTGGGCTAGAATTGCAACCCCCCGTAACTTCCTGTGGGAGTTGTATAAGGAGTCGTATACTATAGGAAAATTACTAGAAGATGGGCAGCACATTCGTCTGAAAAACTGCCATCTTATACTGTAATAAAATTTTCTATTGAAGTTACCTATGCACACAAGTTCTTTTTATGACAAGTCCTTTACTGTTCAAGCTGCTCGCCTTTGGAACTCTCTACCAGTTGAAATTAGAAAGATCACATTACTTCTTTCATTTAAAAGTGAAGTTAAGAAATTTTACCTCTCTTCAATTCATAATGATTAACAATCCAACTTTGCAAGCATAATTTTTATAATTGTTGTTTATTGTATATATATACAATAAATATTACAATTTGGTATTATGTATCTATTTTATTTATTTATATTTGTATTTTAATGTACCTAGTTTATCTATTATAGTTTATTTATATTATATAGAATTATATATCGCACATTTATTAACGTATGTTTTATATAGTTTAAATATTTTGAGTAGTAATAACTATGATTTATACATAATGCACTTTAGCTTATACCTCCATCTAAATTAATATGTTTCAATTCAGCCTACGGTTGCCTGGAAGAGATTGCTGCCTAGCAATAAGGCCGCCGATTGTACTATTTTTAATCTTGTAACTAGTATTATTAAATTTTGAAGCGCTCGTAGCGATGTTTACTTAGCTGTTTTCAATCGATCAGCAAAGTTAAGCAACGTCGCCCTCGGTCATTGGGTGACCGTTAGTGACATTACTACTGACCGTTTTCGTGCTTCGGAGGGCACGTTAAGCCGTCGGTCCCGGTTGTCGTCTTAGGATGGCAGTCGTTATAGCATGGTGATAGGGGATTTTACGAATGTCCGCCTGGCTAGCTACCACCCTCAAGTAGAAAATCTGTCGCCAAGCACCTAACGGTGTGTTCCGGCAGCTGTTTTTGAGAGCCAGTACTTCTAGTTAGCCTGAACAACATCTTCGACCACATCATCACGTACCATCAGGTGAGATAGTGGTCAAAGGCTAACCTATCAAGCATAAAATAAAAAAATTATATAGTGCCATAAAGTGTTATCTATCTACCTATCTATCTAAACCCCAAAACGCCTGCTGAGCTTGAGGATTACGGACTTTAAGATGGGGGACATATTCTGGCTGTTCTTGATGATGATGAATCCGTGTATTATGCTGGAATTTCTATATTGTAGCGATGCAATTATTTAGCAACAATAGCTGTATTACGTTCGAGGCACATCGCGATTAAGAATTGTGTAAACATTCCATGCGCCAAATACCGAAATACATTCTAGGAGGTAGTGACCGTGGACAGCCACTACCTCACTCACTACCTCCTAGAATGGAGTGAACTATTTTTGGGATACCTTTTCTAAGCAGCTTTCCGTCAGTGCTTAAAGAAGTGCCTCTTCAAATAGATCTACTTCGTCATTCGCAGTGCGGCTGAAATTCGCGTTGTCACCATATTGCAGCGCAGAAGCGACTACTGCATGCACTACTGCTTCTCAGAGCCATTGGCTAGAGTGTCCAAGCCGTATGTGGATCATTGATATACGTCCCCCAAACGGTGTCGGCTAAAGTCAACGACTAATAATATGCAGCTAACACAACCTGAAAGGCACTCCCACTAAACAACCTTCAATACCCCAAATCTGAGTGCATTAGCTAGAGTATAAAGGTAATATATAGATATACATCAACACCATCAAATGAGGTGACCGTTTTTTGGAAACTGCTAGCGGTACCTTTTAACATATTTTAAAAATACTAAGCAATCGATTTCGAACTATTTCAGAGCAAAACTTGATTATATTAGTAAACCTATTTACAGTTGCAATTGCCATATTATTACGCTTACTTACTTACATTAATCGATGATTACTATCCTAAGCGCTGATACAATAGCGCATCTGTTTAAATATAGGTAATGGACATACGGTGTAATCGCATTAAAATTGGTAAGTGGAAAGCTCTTGATAACGCATCGCTATCTTTTTATATCATTATTATCACAATGATTGGACGTATGCTGTGAATTTATCTGAATAGCCTAGAAAATGTGGCTATTCCGTCGCGCAAACACTGTTCCTGTAATATCGGTGGCGCCGACTAAGCTTACCTCTGTGAGTACTGTTTTTCAAATTAAGTGTTGTTGCAATTCTTGATACTATTATTATAAAGTTTTATTATTATTATGTTGGTTCTTGTTCTCAAAGGGTAACAATTACCAAGTCCGTAGACAATAAAAACAATATTTATATTACAGAGTTAAATTGGGGCGTATTTTCAATAGAGGTCAGGTCAGAACAAAGTTTTTGTTTTGCTTAGTTTTTATTTTATATTAATGTGTTATTAAATATTAACGATTTCTTAGATACAGTACATTTATCAGGATAGCACGGTGTTTGCGTGTCATTTTCACATAGTGAATATACACAGATTTAGTAATTGACTTTTTATGCTTCCGTCGGTTACCAAAAAGTAATATCAATTGCAACGGCCCATGGCGGCATTGTGAAATATTAAAATTATGATGATCTTAGTGCTTGAGCTGTGGCATTCGACGGTTCTGATAGAATTTCGACGTGAGCGCCATAAAAGGAATTGGCAGACCATACGATGATCCGTTCTTAAAACCAGCTTATTATGAAAGACGAAAATTGTTTCTCGTAAAATGCTGCTACGTATTTGGAGGTTGATAATGATCTCTTGGAGGCTTGCCTCAACTTCGCAGACAATATCAGATTTGACTTAGCGTCTCTAGAGCTCATCCGATGAACGTATTTTTGTTTATTTGCACACGATTGGCGACAAATATTATTATTATTGCATGTGTGCGCTAATACCTATGTCCACTCACACATGCGTACGGCATGAATATGAAGTTTCTGCGAAGCCTTGCCGCTCACTTCTGTTCGAGCCTCCTATATTCCTGTCTGTTTTTACACATACCATTGTAGAACCGCAATTAAAGGTTATATCTAAGAAAGTTCAGCATTTCTTTGGAGATCCTCAATATCCACCCCTTCAGTTAAGCCAGTATCCTGTACACCCAATTTTTGGACCTACGATACCGGATTTACAACCAGCGCAAGCATTGGACACGGAAATACTGCGCAAGCGAAGCGGCCATTACGTGGATAAAACATTCTCGATACCAAGTTACGAGTACATTAACAACAGAGGAACCTACACACCAGGTTAAAATAAATCGAGAAGGATATGTGCTAAGCATAAAGACCTCGGAAAAGTGCGAGTTTACTGTGAGTTCGTTCCAATTACCTATATCCCTTGTAATAATAGCTACGAGTAGATGACATTGCCATTGTTGTTAACTAAAGTCACCTAGAAATTATCATCTCAGTGCATAGCACAAATACCTTTTAGCTACTATCTCACTTTCACATCTTCTCTACTCCCCTTTCTAAGTAATTTCTGTGTTAAGTATCCTTTGTGCTCCAAGCAGCTATGGAAGTCAAATCTCTCATTAAAAAGCGAGCAAGCCATAAAGCCAAACTCACGCAATTTAAAGCTTACCTTGACGTAATCAGCAGCTGTAATTCATTAAGTTCATTGCAAACCAACGAGTTAAACATACGTCTAGCTAAAATAGAAGAGCTTTATAGTGACTTTGACTGTATACAAACCGATATAGAAAATATATGTGAAATTCCAGACGACCAGTACAAAGAACGGGAGATGTTCGAGACGCAGTATTTCGAGGCGATTGCTGTTGCCCGAGAGATGTTGTGCAAGCAGGAGGCACCTGCAGCCTTTGGGTCAGTCGCAGGTTCTGGTACTGTTTTTGGACACAAAGGTAGGGGCAGCAAATTAATAAAGGCATACCTAAGCATTTTTGTTTGCCTAACCGTTAGGGCAATCCATATTGCACTTGTGACTGACTTAAGCGCAGAAACCTTCATATTTGCTTTAAGAAGGTTCATCGCCCGCAGAGGAAAACCGACCACCATCTTCTCCGACAACGGCACTTGCTTTGTAGGCGCTTGCAATGAACTAGCGCGTTAATTAAAGTTAAATTGAGATCGTATCGGTTCGTATGCTGCTAGTTTATCAATAAACTTTAAATTTTCTCCGGCATACAGCCCACATTTTAATGCTACAGCTGAAAGCGCTGTAAAGTCAGTAAAGCACCACTTAAAACGTATCCTGGCTTATGCCAATCTCACCTACGAAGAAATGTACACCGTGCTAACCCAAATACAGGCTATTGTGAACACGAGGCCACTTACACCGTTATCCTCCGGTCCAAGACGCAAGCAAACTGAGCACACTATCTCGATATAACAGAATTCAACAATTGAAAGCACATTTCTGGGACAGATTTTATAAAGAATATATCATAGAACTTCAACGGAGACAGAAGTGGCGCAGAGATGGAAGAGATTTGAAGCTTGGAGAGATGGTGCTCGTGAAAGATGACCGTCTTCCCCCAAACAAATGGATGCTCGGTCGAGTGGCACAGCTGTTCCCTGGCAAGGATGGCGTAACTAGAGTAGCTGATATACGAACCTCTTCTGGGACCATCCGGCGAGCCTTTAACCGCCTATGCCCTCTGCCTTCGGAGGATAAATCAGATGCTCCGTCGCCGCAACGCAATGTACAAAAGAAGCAGTTTGACACTCCTGAGCACTAGTATAACGTTTCCACCGACAAACCAGAGAGCCTGTGAATTTGCCCATTCCTGAGGTGGCAATATGTTAGCGCCTTGCATGTGTGCGCTAATACCTATGTCCACTCACACATGCGTACGGCATGAATATGAAGTTTCTGCGAAGCCTTGCCGCTCACTTCTGTTCGAGCCTCCTATATTCCTGTCTGTTTTTACACATACCATTGTAGAACCGCAATTAAAGGTTATATCTAAGAAAGTTCAGCGTTTCTTTGGAGATCCTCAATATCCACCCCTTCAGTAAAGCCAGTAACCTGTACATCCACAAGTCAAACAGGAGGGTATAAGATTTTAATGTTACGAAAAAGTTTAATAAAACATGAATAATGTTGTGTGATACGTAGAGGAGATATTGGGGTAGAGATATATATCATATCATTAACAGGCAAAGAAAGTGTAAGGATGACTATTAGTGTAATTTGTGGTAATTTTAAAATAATAATGCAGTGGCGTCCCTGACACGCATCTGGCTTCTTCTTCTGCAACGCAAGCGACCACCACCAGTGCTTCGAAGTCGCGGAATACTAAAGTTCGAAATTAATAATCTAAGCTAATATTTTTAGCTTTCTAAGATTGAATAAGCAATCCATTTTAAGGTTGGACCGTGCCAATAGGCTATCCATAGATTTAAATATTCTACCCGTGGAAGTTTTTTTTTTTTTTATGTTATTTTGATGGATCAAGCGCGAGACCCACCTGATGTTAAGCGGTATCCTCTGCCTATAACAGATGCATTACATCACAAGTAACGAACTGCACTGCGCCCATCACCTTGAGACATACCTGTTAAGGCGATCCTGGCCAGAAAACGCCTTACAAGAATTAACTTTTCTCAAAGAAAAAACTCAATTATTGAATTGAAAAAAATATATGTTATTTTTAAGCATATGCTTGAGTGTAATCATAAATCTAATACACATAACAAGTAACTTCACTCGATCGAAAATAATCCCAAAGTCACCTCAATTTAAATTTAAAACCGATTTATTTGTTCCTTATTACCAATATTTAATTTTTAATGCATTACTTAGTAATTAAATCAATTAATTCATAAATAAAAATATTAGAAAGTTATCATGCTAATTTTATATGATTTTTTAACATGAATTCATGGTATTAGAGCTCGCTCACTTGACCGCCAGTGCGCTCGCAGAGCTCGTCGACGTAGGACGTGTGTCAATGTTTGCGATCTACGCTATTCCACACAGAACAAGACCAAAATGGGTACCAAATACGACAAAATAAAAAATGCTCTAGTCTAGCTTTTAGAAATCGTACGAGTCCAGGAGCAAACGGCGGTAAGTATGTAGATACTTACCGCCGCCGCGCCGTTTGCTTTCTTTACGCTCAACTCGTTACGCCTATCTTGATGACTTACTGATTGACGGTGAATAACAATCGATTTCGTAAGTAGCAATGGTCACTGATAAGGGTGTTATTTTTAAAAATAAATGGAACAGATGTCAACACTGAAAACTGTGAAATAACTTGTCGAAGTTGGTACCATGCGCACAATATTGTGACATGTGACAATAACATATTCTACTTTTTATTCCGATTTTCCGAACAGTTCCTGATGGATCGGGTAAACAAAATTAATTGCAGGTGAAGCCATGGGCTGAATCTAGTTATTATGTAATTGATTGTTCAAAACTATTTATCTAACTCTTGTAGTCTTTCAACTTGTGGCATTTTACGAACCATATAATATTAATACGTACATAATGGTAAATTAAGGTAATTAAAATTGTTATCACTATTATTTATTATATGTCCAATGCCAATTATACCAAAAAATAATTAATACAATTAATTATGTTGTATATCTTTGTATTTGTTATTTGAGTAATTCTCAACTCTCATGTAAAAAAAAAGATTACCATATTTAATTATGTATATTAGTATCACACATAAAAACAGTCATTTCTTTTCATTTTAGCAAGCTTTATGAACCTAGAAAGTTATTAAAAAAAACAATTCAAAATCACGGGTGTGACATCGAGTAACATGGTTGTGACGTGGCATGAGTTTCCATATAGCCAGATTTATGTATTTTACTTATAATTTAATTTATACTAGGGGCCCGATCCGCCTTCGCACGGGTATAAAATATACAGCCTATGTCATTCACTGAAAAATTATTAAAATCGATCCAGTAGTTTTGATTTATTCATTACTGCCCGTGGCCCGCACGCGTTAAATTTAGAGTAAAACAATTCTTCTTTCCCTAAACCATAAAGATTTCCTGCTATCTTTGGAATATCTAAATTCATACACTACATTTTTACTTATTTACTTTTTACATTTTTACACTACTACACGCTCCCGCCGCCCAGGCCGGCCGGAACCGCCACAAATGCTACGTCCCGGAATTTTTAAATCTGTGATATCTTCGAAAATATTCATTTAAATTATATGCTGTAAATGGTCGTATAGATCTGTATTAAATCAAAAATGTTTATAAAGTATTTAATTAGATAAGGATTACTGCTGTATTGGTTAAAATCTCTTCGAAAATTAGCCATTATTTGTCGTAAAAAGTAAATGACAAAAAAAAAATATTGTTGGATATCCATAAGAGATAGACATATACCATAGCAGAATTTTATGAAGACCTTTTTAATGTGTACAATACTTAGTACATTATTTTGATAAATCTCGTAGGGTACAGCCTGCGTTTGCAATGTAAGCGAAAAAAAATTAAATTATTTACGACATCACATTAGAAACCTCAAAAATAACAGTATTTCTCCACTATTTAATGGATGTTATTATACATATAAACCTTCATTGTTTAGACAAAACAAAAATGTGAATAGTAAAAATTGTTAGGTCCTTATATGATTAGGTAATCGCCAAAGCCAAATCAACTTCAAAATTTATTTCACCTCTTCTAGTTGGTGTCAGTTAATCATATAAATAATTAAATCGAATGTAATTTTTTTTTATTAATATATGACACTACTTCTGGGTCTTTCCAAGCAAATATTACATTTGATGCCATATTGTTGGACTTAATTTTACGAGATATGGTTCTACTGTATCTTCAATAATAGACACCATCTGGCAAATTTTATTTATATTTCTGGCCAATTTTTCTTGATCTCGCACACCTGCCTGAAAATGGTTGCCTTGATCAGAGATTACTGCATTGTCAATAACTACGTCATCGATTGATTACTGTCTACCTTGGCAAAATTGGATTCTTTGATGGAAAGATATGTACCCACCACCCATATGTACCCATTGACTTTGAATTAATCGCTCTGTGCAGGACAGCTTTATGAAATTTATTATAATGTGGCTCTTGTCAAAACCAAGACCATTGATACAGATTTTTAGTTTCAAAAATATCTCACTCTAGGCTAGTTCTCTCTAGGCGCTCAACTTAACAAGTTATCGGCTTGGATATCTTGGCTTCTTTATTCAACTTGCACAACAGTACATTGGAATGAGATTATATTATATCGAAAATGTTGTGAAATTTGTTTCCTATTTTTAGGTGGCATACTTACTGAACTCACGATATAATTCTATAAGATTTGTTTGTAACACTTGGTCTGCAAATAATAATCTAAAAAACCTAAACTACTACTTAACGATTCTGAAAGTCATGGGCCTTTTGTCACAACCGTGGATCTATGAAAACCACGGTTATGATGACCATGGACTTGAAATATTCCCACCATGTCAGCTATAACCACAAAGATTAAACAAAACTAGCCGTGTTAAAACAATCACTAGATTAATGGTTATTCAACACACTATATTAGGGGTAAAAGTATGAAATTGCCGATTTGTATTGAAAAATAAATTGAAATTACTTTATTTTTTATATTACCATATTTATTTAATAAAAATAATTACCACTTTTATTTATAAGTTGCTACTATCTAATTGGGAAGTCATTTATGCCTTTGCAATAGAACTCTGGTGATCTAGATTCGACAAACTGCGTGAAAGTATTTTGTACTGCCTCCTGGGAAGAAAGCTATTTATCACGTAGGAAATTGTCCATATCACGAAAAATATGGTAGTTCGCTGGAGCAAGGTCTGGCGAATACCGAAGATGATGAGTGGTTCCTAATCGTAGTTCTTGTAGAGTTAAAACGGTTTCTCGTGCTGTATGAGGTCTCGCGTTATCATGGAGCAATAATGGTGAAGATCGATTCATGAGTCGAGGCTGTTTCACTGCTAGTTTTTCTATCAAGGTTCGTAATCCGACACAGTAGACATCTACCGTTATTGCTTGACCAGATCGGAGAAAGCTATAGTGAATAACGCCATGCTGATACCACCGTTACCATTACATTTTTATTGGTAAGCTTTGCTTAGGACACTGTTGCGGCATTTGACTTAGGGTCAGCCATTGCATTTGTCACTCACGGTTATCGTAAAGATTCCACTTTTCATCACATGACAATTTGATCCAATAATATTTCATTTCTGTATCGATTCAACAAGGCAACACAAGTTTCAACACGCGTTTCTTTCTGCAGATTGGTCAAATCATGAGGCACCCATTTTCCATTATTTTTTATTTTATTGATTTGACGCAAATGAGTCAACATTGTTGGTAAGGTAACCTTAAACCATGCCGCCAATTTCTGGGTAGTTTAGCTTGTATCGGATTTCACCATCTCTTTCAATTCATCTTATTCACCTGTGTCTTCCACGTGGTTCGTTCTTCAGATAATAGTTTCCATCAGGAAAGCGTTTACACCAAAATCGCACGGTGCGTTCATTAGCAGTCCCCTTTTCAAACGCAATATTGATACTGCGTACTCTTTCCGCTGTGTCGATTTGTTGTTACAAATCAGCCACCAGTGATCAGAAGGCTAATTTAAAATTGTACTATTTCGGGTAAAAGATATAAAAATAAGATATCACAAAAGTTTATTTTAGGAGATTAGATGAAACTTTATATTTTTCTATATAAAATTTGTACATCTGTGGAACATGACTATTCTAGATAAGAAATCATACTAAGAGCATTTTCTTTTTCCAGTAGACCTGTTACTGAATTCTGGGAATCTCACATGACATGGTTGTGACATTTAGTGTTTTTTTTATATATGTATAATATGTATTATATTTTTTGAAATAATAAATTACAATTTGTGCATTCAATATCTTTCCCTATGATAAAAAATATAATAGAACTTTAATATATTAATTTAATATAGTTCTCTCAAATAAACACATTTTCCTTAAGAATGAGAATTACCCATCTAATAAAATAACGGTAGGCACACAATCACCCTAACATCATGTATTAATATAAACTACTGACTGAACCCCCAACAGAATCCGATTATTTTTCCGGCGTATGTACCAATACACGACACAAGCTAATTCCGTTCTAAAATTTCATACTGACTTGATCTCCGTTACAGATGTAGGTAGGTACACAACCTGGCTGATGAGCGAAAGACATGCGCGCGGCGAATCACACACAACTTTGTGTCGCGTAAATGAATACGTCGAGCTCCCAAATAGTGCGGCCTGAGGTAGCGTAAAATACCTAAAGTCCATGGAAAGGCTCGCCTTAAGTCTCATTTTGCCTGTTATTTCACTGGCTTTCAAGGACTGCTGCCGGAACACACCGTTAGGTGCTTGGCGACAGATTTTTTACTTGAGGGTGATCGCTAGCCAGGCGGGCATTCGCAAAATGCCCTACCACCATGCTATAACGACTGCCAGCCTAAGACGATAACCAGGACCGACGGCTTAACGTGCCCTCTGAAGCACGGAAGCGCTCAGTAGTAATGTCACTAGCGGTCACCCACCCAACTCATGTTCGCGCGCGACGCTGCTTAACTTTGCTGATCGGTTGAGATAAGCTAAGTAAACTTCGCTACGAGCGCTTCAAAAGTAGTTAGTTAAACAATATTATTATAAATCATATTTGGAAAACGTTTTACACAACATATCTTAATTTTGGGTTTGTAACTCATTGCGTTTACGAACCAGAGACCCGTGACAAACGGACGGATGTTCAGACAGATAGCGGTGCGTCATTTATCGGTGTATGTTTTGCCCCTTTGGTACGGAACCCTAAAAATGAGTCCTTGGTTTATTTTAACTTGAAATTTGACTGTGGCGAATCTCATGACCATTTAAATAAATATTACATAATATCTACTGCCCTAAGTAAAAGATATGGTTTAAGACTTTGTGTAAATATAATTTTCTTTAAAATCTTTTGCTTTAGTCAGTGACTGAGTATTTTTTTTTTATATTGGCAACTCCACTTGTTGCTTTCTGCTAAGATGTTGTGCTTATTTAACATTCAACATTTGAAATGTTAAATACGACGGCGACGAGATACATATCGCCATCGAAAAATTTTGACTATAAAATATTTGCAAATGAGTGTCACGACGAGTAAATACTCACAAATAAGTGTCAAAATCGATTAAACTAGGGCGGGCATGTTAGGGTCTGTTGACAAGTGCAACACGTAGTAAAATGGAAGCAAACACGCGACGAGTTCTTTGCCCTACCATGTTAGCACTTAGACATAACGATGGATCTCTATCGAACTTGTTGCAAGACTATTCAACAAACTCTAATCACAGAAGCATTGGGATGAGACTATAAATAGGAAGATCACGAGAGTTTCAAAATAAAATATTTAGTGGTTTTATAAAGTATTTGCTTAGTTCTCTTACAAAAGAGTGAACATGAAAAAAAAATATAAAGTTATACAAAATACCAAATTTTGTAAAGCAAGAAAAAGGATTTTATAAATATGAAAACAATCAAAAATATTAAAAAGGAAATTAAAGTATTGCTTAATATCTGCCACCGCGCCAAAAAATATTAACGTCAAAAATCTATCAATACGACAATGTACATAATGTTATTTTTTCTATTTTAAATAGCATCTATATGACTGTCATATGTATTTTAGACCATTTCTTAATAGTTTAACAAATACTATTTAAATTTTACAATAATACCGTTAACTCCGATGCTAACAAGATTTAAATTACCTATAATGGTTCGTATAATAACTTTGTACCATACTTATAAGTATTTAACGGGGCTTATTCATGATAACAAAATGCATTCAAAAATAACAAATCATTGTAATTCTAAGACTGGTGAAATGTGGCATATCACCCCTTTAATACTATGATTAATTAACAAAACACAATGTCTAATTTTGAATATTATTTAAATATCAATGACGTTTAAAATATATTGTTGCCTGTACCGTTTATATAATTATTTTGTTTGGATTCATAGAAGAGAAATTAAAACTTATATTTTTGATAATCAATTGAAGTTATCGCCTTTTTTAATGACTACTAAGTTACTTTTGTAAAACCAAACGTATTTAATTGGTTTCCTTCCCTCATGAAGCGATTAAGATGATTATGATCAGGGTGAAGGTTGTCCACACGATTCCTTTACTTATTTCTCAGTCTATTCGACGAAGCTGTTGGCTCCGCTCGCCTCTTTGCAACAAATTCGCGCGCGTTTCAACCCTCTAAAGAAATGTCGCTCACATGTGAAACAAACAATGTAAAAGTATAAGTGATTACTTTTAAAATAAGTCAGCATGAATTCGTTTCATCAAAATATACGATTAAAAAATCTACAGAGTCTTAAAAGTGGCGCCATAAAATTACCTCGACATTGGTCCAAAATGTTTGGAGGCATTAATATTTCTAAGCCTTCAACTGAAGAAATACTGGAGGTAAATTATAAGCTACACGTACAAAAAACTTTTAAAGTTAATTATCGAAAGTAGGGACGTTTTACCACTACGTATAATTTATATTTTCGTGGAAAAGTATTTTCTGATAATTTGTAGAACAATATACTAGTAATATTATGCGTATGTTATAAGTCCACGTTTATATGATATTTCAACTAGCAATTTATTTCATTTGATTAAGCTGATGCCACGTAATATTTTTCTTCTAACTTGTAATAACAATGTTATTTTCATCAAATGTCAAAAGTAATTTTAGTGTGCAAAGGTGTTTCTCATTGAACCATACTTTATTTTGAACTTCAATATGAAATCAAGTGTATGTGTATTGCTTAAGTATGTTTACAGTGTCTTAAAATAAATACATGTAATTAATTATATATGTTACTAGCTTTCCGGCCGCGCCACCGCCCGCGCGATGGCGGTTATCTAGCAAACCATTAACCTCTTTTTGCGCAGTTGGATAAAAACTATCCTATGTCCTTTCCCGGGTCTCAAACTATTTCTTTACCAAATTTCATCGAAATCAGTCCGGTAGATTTTAAGTTTATTCGTTGCATACAAAAAATACAAAAATACAAATCTTCCCTCTTTATAATATTAGTAGTATAGATGACTTTTGAGTTAAAATTGTACAGAGATAATAGAATCAAATCTGTTGCTAAGCAACCAATGGGGGGCGCTGCGGGCAGCTACCGGTACTCCCAAGGACTGTAAGTAGCAAGTAGTACTCTTTCTAGTTTTGGTCGGATACTTTCTTTCGAGCACATCAACACTATATAGTATCTATCTATTATTATAATCTATATAGTCCACGTAGCCTATTAGTAAAATGAAAAAGCTTTAGAATAACTTGATACAAATTTTCAATAATATAATGTGCAATTACTGTTTTGTGACCTATTGTGAATAATTATTTCATATAACAGTTATAGGGCCCAAAAATTTATTTTTTATTGTTGGAAGTCAGCTCCGTTTAGCTATAATTATCACTCATTTTGTGATGATTACAAAATGGATTGTGTAACTTGCACAATACTGGTAACTATCGGAAATAATTGTAATTATTATATCATCCAGGTACCGGTTAAATAGTATTTTTTTTTAATCGAGTGCAATACTAAAATCTACTTTTTTTGCATGTTGATGAAATTTAATTGGGACCAAGTTAAAGTTATACTACACTCAACAAAAAATATCATCAAGGTTCGATGATCCAGTGCAGGGGCGGTAATACATAAATATTTTCACTTGGAGACATTCCTAATTTTTTGAAGTTGGTTTTACAAAAATAGATAGCTAATATTAAAATAACTTTGTTTTTTAATATTAAGAAGGGATGAGATGGACAAGTGGCCCACCTGATGTCTTAACAGAAGAGATGCTTACATCATACCAGCAAACCTAAATACTCGTATAGTATAGATAACAGGAGTACATGTACTTCACATGCCAAATAACGTGCAAAAAGGGAGGATTTATCTCCCTTTGTGATCTTGTTTTATTAAGTTCGTTTTCTTTTATTCATCGTTATCAGGCCGGAGGCCAGAATAAAAATTAAAATATGCTTTTTGGGCTGTATGATGCTGTAAAAAACCACATAAAAGTTAGATATTCACAAAAATTTTAGCCGAGATAATGGAAACGTCGCGAATTTCGGAGGTAGAAAAGAGGGACACGTTTGGATTCTATTCATATGGACAGGCGTTATCTCTTTATATCTATGTCTGTGGTCACGCCTGTCCATAACAATTGCAATACCAACGTCTTCGTTTTGCATGACATTGTACTGCGCTTGTCACTCCTAGAAGTTAGTTCTTGCAACTCGTTTGCCCAGTTCAATTTTATTTGATTTAACTCTGGTTACGGGAGCAGCTTTGATAAGTTACCTCCCGTATTTTTAGTATTTCTCCCATATTTTATAAGTTTTGTATAACAATTTAAAATATTTTATTATGTTCATATATTAAATCATAATTAGCGGGAGAAAAAATATTTTCGTTTATCATTGCTTTTTTATTATTATTGTATTAAAGTAGTACTTAGTTTGAACATCCACGCATTCGTATCAAAATGTCTTCATGAATTGAATATGATATAATTTTAAATGCGCTGTTTATCAGTATTTTTGCCCTAGATTGTATACTGTAGTTGTATGCTTAAAAAAATCTATTAAATACGCTTATACTCTCCGGAATACTCAATTAGTTATGTTTATTTTATAAGTCATCAAATATTTGAAGAATAAAAACTATATACAGAGATGTGAGAGAATGTTGAAACTATAACACATTTTATTAATTTGGTCCTAAGGGAAAGGATCTGGAAAATAATTTCACTTTAATTAATAATTTCAAACTTAAATCGTGCTCTTATTTTAAGTAATTACGATTAATAAGGTATCTAGGGACAAGACAAAAATAAACAAATGAAATATCTACTTATATCTAATGAATATAAATAAATGTTGGCAAAATGAAAATATTATTTAATTTAAGTAGAAATAAAATTAATGTTCATTTGTCGTAATCAAGATTTAAAATTGATTCGGGTCACCGGAGTTCAAGCAGCAGATTTATGTATGAAAGCATTCTAGTCTTTATGAGACCAAGTAATAAAAACTCTCGGATTATTTGAAGTTTCTTTGTTCTCATTTGAATAATGGGTATCCTCTTTGCTGTACAGGTTGTAGAATATATAAATTCAGGTAAAATGTTATTAATTATTGTTGAAGCGTATCTAGAGCATTTTGAAAACATGAAATATATTTTTTCTATTAAATATTTGCCTATTACGGGATGGGATTAAGACGGCCATGCGTTAATTTGTTTTTAACCCGTGAGGAGGTGCGCCGATTGAAGTTGAATTTTTGGTTCCCTATACCTTTGCCTCCACATGCAAAACCACTGTCGTAATCATGTGCCGAAAAATAGCTAGTTAGTTTATGGCGATATATCAAGAACAATGTAATTGGATAATAGGTCAGGAATAGCTTTTCCTGACCTATTATCCAATTATGTTTGAAATTGAATGTATCAAAGGTCACCTAATCTAAAGTGGATTGTCTTAAAGTAACTATTCTATGGCTATCATTGAAAACATTTGTAATTTGCGAAATAGTCAAGTTCTTTAGTATAGAAGGTAAATTTAATAGCATACTGACACGCAAGTATTCTTTAAGTCCTTAAAATTTAAAATGGAATTTAGCTTAGTGTCTTTATTACAAACCTACGGCGGTATGCCGATATGATAGGGATTGGTGCGTCGACAATTTTAGGTAAACAATAATGTTGCTTTAACGAAACGTCATAAAAACACCGCCGTGGATGGTATCGATCCGTACTTTTGATATAATGCTTAATTTCTTAAGATCGCGTTTGGTGATATTTTGCTTAAACTGTCAATTTCCAAGACAACACTGTAGAAATGGCAAAGATAATAAACATGCTGCCAGCAGTGCTCTGTTGAATTGCAATGCTTATTTTAATTATCTACTTAGTTTAGATGCTCCTTGCTACTTTATTGCCTTCTTCGTACCCTGGTCATGGTATGCAGAGTCGGTGGTACAAACATGACATGTTATAATGCAACAAAAAAAATAACATTGAGCCTTCTTTGTAATTTGTACACGAACAGTGAATTTTAATATCGTTATTACTTGAATGAAGAAATTGTAATAATAGTGAACCTAAACGGGCTGATAATCATTTTTTTATCTTAATTAACTTTATCATCATCATATGGAAAAATTACTTATATAATGGTATTACACTACGAGTACAAAATTTTTAAAAACATTTATTATCCAATATGTAATGATTATATTGTTTTATATGAAAACTTTAGTCTGTGTTCAGTCTAAGTTAAATGATGGTTCATTACAAGAATGGCTGAAAAAAAAATTATGAACCAAAATACTCCATTTCTGATTGCTATGAGTATGTGACTTTTGGCTTCTTTGTTTTGAAATTTATATATTGATCGAAATATTTGATTCAAAAGCCAAGGATTATAAACATATTATACTTATTATGCCTGTTTCACCTCAAGAATGTACAAGATTCAGGGCTATTCTGGAACTTGGTGTATTGACATGTATATTGATACATCGTAATGCTAGAATGGTGGGTGACTAGACTAGAATAGTGTAATCTTATGTACGGTCCGACAGGTGCAGCAATGGTACGAAGAAACTGGAAACAATCTAAGGAGACCTTGTAATGGCTGACCACTATTACCGGAGAAGATAGCTCTATTGTTTTCACTGTGTTGAGAATTTATCACCTGAATGCAATTTAAGTACAGCAACAGCTTCTTCAGACCTGAAGTACATCCTCGAGGAACCTCCTGTAGGAATATACTCTTATACGATCCAAGCGGTGTGTAGCCGGGCTTTATCCTGCATCAACGTCAGTCCATCACCCATATTTAGGAAATATGTCCCAGCATATTCATTAAGGATCTCTTAAGCGTACCTTTCCCAGTCATGGTCCCGTTTCTATGGCCACTAACTAGCTCTGTGCAACATTTCGAAGAGATGTCAGCCCATACGCGACACAGAGTCTCCACCGTATGGACTCTTTCTATGGAGCAAGCTTGAATGTATCTATTAACAGGTCACATTATACTCTTCGCTTTCCATCGAATGTGAATAGTAGGAATCGAAACTCATCATTGAACAAAACTCTGCATATGCTTCTTCACCCCTCTGTGTGTGTTTATGGGCGTAGCGCAGTCTTGCTATTCGATGCCATCTTTCAATCGTCAACAATATGTATTAAATTATGTACAATAATAAATAATTATCAAATCATACAAGTTACTAAAACACACTTAGGAAGGTAATCTAGTAATTTTTTTCATATCCATAACCGCCAAGTTTATTAAATATCAACCTTTAATAACGTAACTACTTCTTATATATATACAATTCTACATTCCTAGATAGCTTTTTATTTTGTCGCGGAAAGTATATAACGTATGAATGGTGCTATACTTAGTAGGAGCAACTATATGACAGTCATGGTACGCTATCGTTGTCATACAAGTTGGACAACTCAGTAGGAGCAGAATTAAAAACAGCTGATAACCGTTTTTTTATGAGTTCAACGAAGTTACTTGTAAAAATATACTTAACTATGAAAAAATACCGTTTCAAGTTGGTGGGATAAATTAATGTGAACGGTGCATTATATTTATGAAATCATTGTCGTAATCTTGTATGAAAGCATTTTATTAAGAAACCTGTAGACTATTCATTTCCCCATTACTTTCAATAAAAGTAGGTAGCTACCAAACGATAAGGGTGAAGAAATGGATTAAAAGGGAAAGTGAAGAAACAAATAAAAAGTTATGAAGGTCTGTTTACCTTATATACTCGTATGTTAAGGTAAAGCTCGGTCTGTACTGTTTCATTACTTAGAAAGAAACAAAGGATATTTAGTGATAATTAATTTCCGCGAAATGCTAAAACACTTCACAGAAACTAGTACATATGAAATCGACAAAAAACCAACAATTGCATATTCATGAAACCTATACATACATATAAAAGTCTAATAATCATCATCATCGAAGCTGGTTTAAAAGTGTAATATGTAATTAACATATTATATTTAAAAAAAACACTTATGTATTTGCACGCGCAATCCCAAATGGCAATTGTCTCTTTTTCAGCTTTGCCAAAATGTTTTCGCATGTCTGTCCGGATGTCTGGATTTTTGATTTGATAGGTCACATTTCTCAACCGATTCTCGTAAAATTTTGTACATCCTTGAAAGCCTAGATGGTATCCCTGAAGGCATCCGTCATTCATTTGAACAGTTTTGTCGTGTTTAATGTTTCTTTTTGTTAACTTTTCACAATAAAATAACGAAACAAAGAAAAAGTCTGCTCATCAACTTGAATTTTCTTCCGCTGTATTTCGGTTGGGCAAATATTCTACGAACAGATTCAACGATATTTTTTGGTAACTATGTGTATTTATCTTATTTGTTAAATAAAGGGCAAATTCACCACGAAGTGCGCCTATGTTTCAGCTAACGCAAATATACTTTTGTGTGTCTGTTCGGATTTCCAATTGTTCTCCTCTACCGATCGCATTTTTCAACCGATTTTCGTGAATTTTTAGAGCAGATTTGATAATTACATCAATTTATATGTCGATTCAGTTTCTGGAAAATTTTCAAACGGCGTTGATATGGGGCTTGAAAATGTAAAAAAATAACATCGTGGAGTCTAGAGGTCTTGAGCTCAGAGAGACACATAAACATTTATTTAAAAAAAAGTTTTGTCGTTTAAACAAAAATAGTGCACACATATATATTTTATTGAAATGCCCTTTTCTATCACTATCCCACAATTTCAATATATTGTGGCACACTTAACTGAAAAACTACTACGCCCGTAGATTTGTGCTTTAACATAGTCATTTAATTTCATATCTAGATGAGTTACCGGTGAAAAAATATATAATTGTATAACCATTAAAAAATTAACATTAACAATTTTGTATTCATTGGCGAGAATTTTATTGTACTATTAACGGCATCTGTTACAAAACAAAAGAGTTGACGTCGCTGCAAAAAAACTATACTCAATACTCAAATACATCGTAGTTAATCTACTTAATACTAGATGACACCACTAGAATCAGGTTGTAAAATAAACGCGAGCCCTCACAAAGCACAACTTATTGCTATAGTTATAATAATTTATAAATTTATAATATAAACAAACATATCAATATATTCACATTAGCCAATACATGTGACATATAAGTTAGGTTTAAAAACGCGTGATTTACTTATGTAGTTAAACAAGAATACAAACTTGATCTTTATGTAAGTGATTATAAGAAACTAATAAAGTCTTTCATAAAATAGGTAAATCTCACGACAAGCTCTTATATCATATAATTTGTGTTATGTAGTAAATTGATGGGTTTGATTTCATTTCAAGTTGATTTATTTCTGCCAAGAGCATATAAATAATCGATTATTTTTAACAATTGAAATTAATTTATTTTTTACAATCGCTATACATATTTCTATGTATGTTTTAATTTTGTTTAATTGGTCAGTGTTGCATGGTCGCTGGCATATCAATTCATTACGGTCTATTTGTTCGATAGAAGGTAGGTATTCCTCTACTAATTTGACTCTACTTAAAACAACATTCGCTTGACCTGCAGTGGAGAGCTTTGAGACTAAATAGACTGTGCAGACCTAGCATAATATAGGTGGCAACAACGTTCGTTCAGCAGTACCGTGACTATATTTAGCCGGAAATTGCACGGAATTGGGTTGAGTAAGGTGCACCCTCTTTACCGAAGTCTAAACAGACGGATGTCAGTATCATACATTTATGCTCTCTGAAAGCAGGGCCATATTATTTCTTATGTCCAATAAACATTAACTAGACCTTTAGAGATATCTACGTTGTAACGGATCATCACCTTCGAGAACAGTAGTTTTATGATTGTACACTAGTTGTTAAGTAGGATAAATTCGCTTCGCTTTTTCAATCAGAAATTAGCCAGTTGGTTCTTTGTAATAGCAAAATGTCCTGACTAAAGTTCGCCAAATATTCGTAGTGCATTCAGAACATTTTGTCGTCTAGTACACAAACAATTTGCCAATCTTAAACTTATCATTTTAAAGTTGTATAAATCGAGAAACCATCATAAAAAGCGTTTCTTGCCCGACCATAGAGATTTTATCTATAAACGAAATTTCTGTGTTCCACTGCCCACCACTTCCACTTTTGCCGCATCAAAAGTAAGTAATTACTAGTAAGAATAGGCATTTTCAATATTTTACCATCTTTTTGCGCTTGCAATTTTAGTTCGGAATGTAATGTGTATTTTCCAAATGTGTCCAAGTGCGCTGAGTGATCAGCGCCCTGCTAACTCTGTTAGTGCACAAACTTCAACAACATGCTTTCCGTAACACTGATTTAAGTACTTGAGTTATGAACACATTGAAAAGATATGTTTTTTCAGTGCCCGCGTTACCCTTATCAAACAACCTTAAGCGCCCATCACTACTTCAATTTTTCGTTCGACGACGTTCTGAAATATGTCTTGCTTTGAATAAAAATGCATCATTTTGTCCAACATTCTTTGCTCTTCTAGCATTAAGAAACTTCGGTTTTGTCAAGTACTCTAGCATTTTCAACTCATTTCGATACGGAACATACTAAAGAAGCAATAGTAACAGTTTTCTGGTTATGAATATCTGAAATATGGCATGTATATTTACCCTCGTAGTGTGGTAGGAACAAACAATGATAAAGCAATGGCAATGTCGACACTAAGATTAATCTTGTGTTGTAGGTTTGCTATCATTTCCAGGTAACACATCTATTTTCAGAGTATTAGTTAAGGGTTACACCGCGATATGACTAGACATCGGGTATGACTAAATCGTTTTGAGACTAAATCTCGATATGACTACATCACGTTAGGGCTAAATAGCTATCTGACCATATATGCATACGCCCTGTTATCAGATTGACTTTATATGGATATGATGTACAATGGTATTCAAAAGTGGCACTTCAGTTCAACTTTCAGCATAATATACTTCGTGGAGAAAAAACATTCCGCTTCCTATGGAGTTCCAGATGCTAAGAATAAATAAAAAATGAATTCCACTTTGACGTTCTCTTTTCTCACTGATGGTGACTTTTTCATGTTTACCGTAAAATTTTGTGAATCGTGTTCTTAAAACGGAAACTGTAGAAAATTTTTATTTTATTAAATATACAAAGAATAATGAAGCTATTCTTCATAATGGCTACTGGTACAATTTTGTGTCAAACAGTTCAATCGGAACGTCTTTCTGGCGTTGCTACTGAAGACAAGAGTGTAGTGCTTCTCTAACGTTATATAAAGAAAATACAGTAAACATCATGTAGATTCTGCACAGTTGTGAGCAAGATTACGATAAAATGAAAGAAGACCTTTTGCTGGATTTGGCAAAACCAAAGGTCTGCGAAGATATGTCGTCAGTAAAAAAGGTTTATGAACAAACACTGGAAGAACTGCCTTATACTTCAACCAGTGCCACTAGATCTAATAATTTTGTGAAGGGGCGTCCTATTACACAGACACCGCAAGTTCAGACTCAAAGTGCAAAAAACCGAATTTTCTACATCTAGCGAAGTGACGGTGCCAATGACGGTTATTAAAGATTTATATAATATCCGTATGCAACACAAATCTACGTTGCTGCTGTTTCTGTTTAATTTAAAAAAAGAAGCGCTGAGACAAGACAAAAAAAAAGCCAAAACTCCTTATTTGCAGCCAACCGAAAACGGAATGTCATATTGTTTAATCAAAAGTATAAAACTGAATTAAGAAAGCTTGAGAAAAAGGAAATTACGGCTTTCGTTTCCTAAAAAAAATTCAGTTATTTAAAAACGAGTCACCTCTTTAATAAAGGTAACTACTGAAAAAAAAAACTGTACCTAAGAAAACAAACGACAGCTTTTTCGTTACGCTATCTGTTCTTTTCGAGATGTAATTAGCCCTAACGCGATATAGGTAGCCAGATTTAGTCTTAAAGCGATTTAGTCACACCTGCTATACAGTCACATCAAGATGTAGTCGTATAGCTTCTATCCCTTAATTAAGATATATTGTATTTTAATTTTAAACAACATGAAGTTAACATTATTACATACAATATATTTTAAAATGCAAGGTGACCGCAGACGAGCAGGTGACCGACCGTAGAGTAGCTGTGGTCTGGTGCAGTTGCAGTTACTGGGAATGCCAGTACTGGTAGTCAGTTACTGGAAGGGAGCCTGGTACTGGAAGGTCAGCCTGGTACTGGAACCCTTGAATGCATGGGGGCTCCGGTTATGATTGTTCTAATTGCATGAGCTGGTGGGTCCACTGTCCTTCTGCTACCGAGCATGAAGGGACTAGCAGAGCGCCTGGAAGGATATAGCAAACATTAGGCTGCCTGAAAGTCCAAGAATAGAAAAGATGTTAAATTTACAGTAAGAATATAGAAAAGATATGGTACATAACAAGTCACATAATGCTATTAGCTTGAAGAATTAATAAGCATATATAATAACTTTATATTGTACACACAAGCAATAAGGTTTCAGGTCATAAAACAATCACTCACCTATTAAGAGGCTTTTTGTAGCAGGTATGTTGGGAATCAACACATTAGAGCTGAGGCGTAAATGTGCTATAATGATCCACTACTACCTGCTACTCAATAATAGGATAGATAATCCATCCACCTTGTCACACTGTTCCCTATTTGTACCAGATCGAGTACGTCCTCGGCGAGCTGCAAGCGCGCGATCTTTGCTTACAACCCCACCTGAGTGGTTGGTGCGCACGCAGACTGCTCATTATGCACCCACGGCCCAAGCAGTAACATTACTGAACGCTCTGATTGCTCAAGAACCGGAAGTAGATATATTCCACTCATATCTAAATGCATTTTTAGATTATTCTATTCGTTTTTTAAGTGTGTAAGTGTACTTGCAATGTGTAAATAAATGTCTTATTGTGTGTCTTGGTAAGAATACTGTAAGCGCAATAAGTAATTGAATAAATAAAAAAAAAGTAGGTACACGCGTATTTAGGTTATGGTTATAGATTGCGGGCAATCAAGTTAGCACTGTATTAATTATATATTTTCGCGCTGAGAGGTGGCTGACGAATGGTCGTGACTTTTTGTTTATCGACATAAAAGTTCCCTCATAAGGTAGCGAAGAACTTCCGGTACTAAGTTCTAAGGTATCTGATTTAAAATTTCTTTTTGACAAATTACAGGAGTGAAGAGATACTAACAATTTATTTGTAAGATATAGTTTATTTTATTTTATTGCATACAAAACATCGATTTCGTTAATTTTCTTCCTATTACTCGCTGGTCTCGTTTCCTCAAGCTGCTGGTCCCGATAACAATCGGGACCAGCAGCTTAGCAACATAACAATGTTAGAATAGCAGTAGTATGCTGGTAGGGCATTTTGCGAATGCCAGCTATTTTCCTCAAATAGAAAATCTGTCGGTCACAGAAGAATAGTGTGTTTTGGCAGTAATCATTGAGAGCCAAATATTTCTAGGTAAGCTGGAACAGCACCTTCGACTTACATCATCACTTACGATCAGGTGAGAGAATGGTACCCGCTATAAAAGTATCATTCGTGGTATTGATGCTTAACTGTGTGTGTGCATACAAAACATCGATTTCGTTAATTTTCTTCCTATTACTCGCTGGTCTCGTTTCCTCAAGCTGCTGGTCCCGATAACAATCGGGACCAGCAGCTTAGCAACATAACAATGTTAGAATAGCAGTAGTATGCTGGTAGGGCATTTTGCGAATGCCAGCTATTTTCCTCAAATAGAAAATCTGTCGGTCACAGAAGAATAGTGTGTTTTGGCAGTAATCATTGAGAGCCAAATATTTCTAGGTAAGCTGGAACAGCACCTTCGACTTACATCATCACTTACGATCAGGTGAGAAAATGGTACCCGCTATAAAAGTATCATTCGTGGTATTGATGCTTAACTGTGTGTATTACAATCTTGTTTGTCAGGTGCATAATGTGATCCTGGGTGCTACTCGTATTATTTGTATCGTACTTGCCGTTTCGTACCCTTGACACCACCGGCTTGCTCTACTGGTAGTGTAAAGGGTATTTTTTAATACTTGTTACACTACCAGCAAATATTGTTGTCACTAATTCCATCAAATAATAGAACTTGCGTAGTACTAACCTAATATTTGTAAATAATAAATAGGTACGTTAGGAACAAAAATAACATTACGTCAATTATATTATAATATTGAAGTTGTTTTAAACAATAAACACAAAATAAAATTCTAAACACTTAAGTTAAGGGAAGACTAAAATTAATACCGCAATTTATCTAATGCACGGTCTACAGTGATCTCATCATTCAGTAACTGCATTTGTATGTGCATGATAAAATCGTCATTTGCTATTTGATTACAGTTACGTTTTGCAGTTTATAATGGTTGTAACATTAACAATTTCACTATCACTATTTATTTTGGATTCTTCTTTTATATAATCCAAACATTGAGTAATTATATTTGCTGGAATAAGTGGCAAAACCGCTGTCATAGCTACAATTCTTCTATCTGACATAGTTTTGGAATATCCAAGGGATTTGGCTTTTTTCCAAATATTACGAGTCCAATGGTAGTAACACCCTCGGAGGATAATGTCTGGAAAGGATTTCAAAATAGCGTTCATCGCCCCTTATTTCGTAACCACAATGGAATTTTTGTGGAGCAAACAGTGATATTTGTGACTTTTTCAGCTGTAATAGCACATAATAACTGCTTTCCTTTCTATTAGACATCAGTGCAAAAATTAATGGTCTAATATTAGTTCTTTCCATGGTACTATTTATGTCACCGTGCAGGCTATATAGTTGCTTAAAGGGGCTAGGACAACTAGCAAATGTACCGTCGCAAAATAATTCTTTAACTTTTGGAATTAGACTTCATGATTCTTCTGAACAAAAAACTAAAATTCGATTATCATCATCGTCCATATAATCCGCCATAATAAAGGAGTGAAACTTCAGTGGTACTTCTACTTCACTGACTTCCTTAAATATAGTCTTAGATATTCCCGCAGCCTTATTTCTTGCACCGTATAGGAAGTGTTTTACACCATCGTATTTTGGAAAATTTGTGAGTAAATTAAGACCACTATTTTTTAAGTTGTATATTTGTTCTCGTAGAGTTGAGGTATCGGATCATCGGAACTCATGACCATCTCCCGCATATTACACATTTCTTTGAGTACATAGTTTTTATATACTTCTGGATTACAAATGTGTTCCTTCTTTTTAATAATTATATTGTCCTTGAACAAAAACACAATTAAATAAGCTGATCAACAAAATAAACACATAAAAGTCGTTGAATTAGAATAATTTAAATAGAATGTGTACGTATGATTGACATATATTTTAAGAACTCCGTTAATTGTAACTAATAAAAAATAAATAGCTTTGAGATAGTAAGACTAACAAGACATTTAATGGTTCTGTATTTTGAACATCTCCGTATACTACTGCCGTTTTTATATGTTTTATGTCTGTGACATTTATATCTATCGTAAAGCAAGGCAGTCCCTCCGTGAATATTTATAAAAATTAATCTCTTCCGAATTTTGATCCATTTTAATTTTCGTTGTGATATTTTTTTATTTAAATGGGATGTCAAACTTTCACTGTCTACTTTTAAAATTGAAACAGTATTAATGCATAGTTATTTTTTTATCCAAGAAGGTGCCATATGTAGTTTAAGAACATATAATATATTAGGTCCTTACATATGAAATTGGCGTTTTGTATGGGAGGAACAAAAAGTCGAATATTTTTTAATATAATATATTTAATTAATCAAAGTATGAACCATTATTTTCTATGCACTTTTGCCATCTCATAGGTAGTTCATTGATCCCTTTACTAAAAAAACCAGTCGGACGGGAATCAATAAAATCTTTGAAGGCGATTTGGACTGCCCCATCGGTGTTGAATTTTTTCCCTTGCAAGAAGTTATCCGAATTTCGAAAAAAATGGTAATCTGTTGGAGCAAGGTCCGGGGAGTACGGAGGATGTCTTAGACTTTCCAATTGAAGCTCTTCTAATTTAGTAGCCGTCTGTAGCGCAGTGTGTGGTCTAGCGTTGTCGTGAAGCAGCAGTGGCGTGGAGCGATTGACCAGCCTAGGTTGTTTAGCCGCTAGCTTTTCCATCATGGTTTGCAATTCCTGACAATAGACATCAGCCGTAATAGTCTGGCCAGATTTGAAAAAACTGTAATGAACAATACCGGCACTAGTCCACCAAACGCTTACAAGTAACTTTTTTGGGGTTAATTTTCGCTTGGGGCAGGATTTGGCTGGCTGGCCAGGATCTAACCATTGCGCTGAGCGCTTCCGATTATCGTAAAGAACCCATTTTTCATCACAGGTAATGATTCGGTTTAAAATACCTTCATTATTGTGCCGGTTTAGTAATGTAACGCAGCAGTCGACGCGCGTTTGCCGGTTTGTTTCAGTCAATTCGTGAGGTACCCACCTTTCAAGCTTTTTAATCTTCCCAATTTGCTTCAAGTGAATTAAAACAGTTTTATCACTAACATCGCAGCCTGCAGCTAACTCGGACGTGGTTTGCGATGGATCCGCTTCCACAATAGCCTTCAACTCTACATTATCAACTTGAGTCTCAGGCCGTCCACGGGGCTTGTTCTGCAGGTCGAAATTTCCAGAACGAAAACGTTGGAACCAAAAACGAACTGTGTTTTCTTTTGCAACACGACCGCCATACACATCATTCACCCTTCGAGTTGTTTCCGCAGCACTAGTGCCACGGCGGAACTCGTACTCGTAAATAATGCGATATTTAAGGTTTTCCATTTTGTAAAATGAGTGACGCAAACAGAAAAAAACAGAAGAAAAAAAACAAATGAATGACGATCATCGAAGCACAAATACATGAGTCTATAGCTGTACAAATTTGAATTTGGAATTCCTTACCAAAGAGGAGAAATTCGTGATTAAAGTGGCCAGTACGAAAAACGCTAATTTCATATGTTAGGACCTAATATATAACGTAATATATCGGTATATAGTGGTTACATATTTGAGCCGTTTTTCCAAAACTTATCAGAGCGCTTAGTCGATGCGACGCGTGATTAAAACACAGGCACCTATTTGGCTCATCGAATAAGCCTGCAATTCAGCGGGGCAATGCTGCCAGCATACTCGGGCCGCTACCTGTGAGTCTGCAATGACTTCTAGGTTGTCTAAATGCTTTTATTGTAGTAGCTGTAGTGTTGTATATAGTTCGTAGTATTTGGTTAACAAAGACATACGGGCGTTAAAAAAAAAAGTAAATAAGTGACAACACTATTTGCTGGTAGTGTAACGGATATTAAAAAATACCCTTTACACGGTATGTTTAGCCGGTGATGTCAAGCGTACGAAACGGTACTTGCGCTTTCAAATATAAATGCTCCACTATTTACCACGTTTTTATGAACCCACTTTCTTGTTTGCCTTTCTGTCGTTCCGGCTGGAATCTTATACCTCCGATTTTGAGCTATGATTCCGGATAGCTAAGGGGAAACCCTTAGCTATCCGGCTGAAACTTTTAGGGTGGCTCACTACTCGGTGACAATGCGTTATTAAATCACTTTCAAGTATGTCGGTCTGCTGAACACGTGGTATATCGTTTCGAGTGCAATCTTGTAACTTTTTGACACTTCTCTTGATTATTTTTAAGAAACGTTTTATTTAGATTGATTTTTCAATCTACATACATTCTCGGTGTTCATTTATGTTCATATATTTATTTGTAGGAAATTCAATAATGGCTTATGACTTATATAACTAAAACTATTATTGTATTAACAACGATAATTTATAACATTGCTTGTTACACATTAGATAAAAACCTGCTAAAGGCTGAAATTATGTAACGTGCTAAATTTTGCCGTATATCAGATGCATTTCGTTATTAAATCTATTGAGTAACGAACTCCATTGCGCCCATCACCCATCTCCACACATAAAGTTTTACAGTCCCATGTCAGTAATTCCACCGGCACCCATACCCCTCAAACCGTGATATAGTAATATTATTGCTTGGCGGTAAAAATAGATATTGTGGCAGAGTATCCCGGACGAATCCGTTCACTGGGAAAAGATCAATAACACACTAAACTTTAGCATTTCAACTATTTTTAAACATTAGGATAGGCAACGTGTTTCATACTCAAATCATTATTTAAAATAGTAGGAATCGTCTAGTAAGAAACCGAAAGTTCGGCGGATATCTCTCTCAAACTTAAGGAGAATTTTCACCCACTATTTCCTTCACTATTGCGATGTTAACTTCACTTGCAGACGTTGATGGCCTACCAGAGCGTGGCAAAACTTCCATCGCATCTCGACCGCTCTTGAATGTTTTGTACCATTCATAAGCACGTGTTATTTATTGATAAAGTCGATTCAACGGAAGCCTTCTTTTTAGTGACTCCGAATACGAAATTCTATTGGCGATGCAAAATTTAAGAAAAGCTCTATGTTCGAAGTTTTTGTCCATTATAAACTTCGCAATACACACTAGCTAAAAACAGCATTTTACTTAATTTAAATAACAGATGCAACTCAAACCCCGCGCTAAAATGAAAAATAGTGATGCCGATATAAAAATACAAAAGAAAATTGCAACCATAAACATTCTCGATACTTTTTTGACAGAATGTATATCATATAATTTTTTATATCTTTTGTAGGCTGCTGAAAGTGGCAACGCCGAGGATTTTATGCGCTTGTACTTAAGCGAACCATCTCGACTGACTGTGAGAGACGTTCGAGGTCGCACAGCTGCTCACCAAGCTGCCGCACGAAACAACACGAATATACTTCATTTCATCAATAACTACGGTGGAGGTGAGCTATTAGTCCAGGTGACATATTTTATATCTGATAATATTCTACTTATAAACGTCACAAAAGGGGATGCTACGAGTGTATTATATTTTAAGATATCTGCATATAAAGTAATTTTAGCATCATGACATATATAATTAAATTATTTATTCTCCCAAAAGCCACGCAAGTGCCACACGTATTGTTTGATTAAATTCTATAAACAATGATAAATAAAAAATAAAAAGTTTAACTTTATAGTTATAATATAAATCATTATTACATTAGAAAGCTCAACAGACAATGACCAGGATTACGAATTTGATATGCAAGTTGCACTAGCGCACTCAAAACCATTTGAATAGAAATACATATTAAATTTAGAAACGCTTCGGTGAATTTAATCAATACAAACAACCGTCAAAGACTTAATTTCATATATATTTAAAAAATAGAAAGCAAATATGCCTTGAAATAATAAAATTCCCTTTTATAAATTTATTCGTTCTTTCCTCTGCTAACAGCTGGTATTATTTAAGCAGTAAATATTGTTAATTGCTATTTAAGAAATGTTTGATTCCGTTTAAATCATCTTAAGATATACATGTTACGATATATTACTTTCATAGCTCGGTATCGTAACATTATATTGCCATATCGCTCCATATCTTAAGATACTGTAAGATGAGAATATGTAGATGATACATATTCTCATCTTATATAATATCATACGGTTTCTGATGTTTATTGTTATATTAAGTTCATATAATAAACTAGCGGCCCGCCCCGGCTTCGCACGGGTATTTAACAAAAAATATAGATTGAAGCACATATAAAGTAGTTATTGTGACATAACTGTAATAGTTAGACTTATGGTATTGCGGACTTTTTTGTAGATTTCCGCAGCGTACGCGATATAACGATTTTTAGGTATTTTTTTACACATTGGGTTACAGTAAAATTTTTTGAAAATATTCTAGAGCCTATGTATTCGGGCCGATCAACTTAGTGGCAAGTTTTCGAACGCACCCAAGGTAGTCGTCTATTTTGATCTATGGACAATTTTGTGTAAAAATAACTTGAATTTTTGGCTTTGACTTAGTCGCCTTTTAGTTGGTTTTACTTTTGATTTAATTGGCACAAAAAAAATTGTTTGTTGCTTTGCGCGTATTTGTTTTATAGTATATTTGTTTACACTATGCGATCTATAAATTTGTCAATATAATTAGTTTGTAATTGTGCTGTGTCGTGACGTTGGACTCTCGGAGGACTGGAGGAGGAACGAGCCCCCAGCCTTAGTCGTAAGTGACTGTTTAGTTTTACTGGCCAGTAGATTAATCAGGTCACGATAGGCTGGAGGGATCAACGACGGAACAAAGAAAACCTATCATAAATTGTACGTAACTTTATTGCTTGTATTTTGTACCTTATTTTATTTCAGCCCGGCGAACGGCCGGCAAGTTAAGCATTCAAAACAGATTGTCCAGGTGGCAGCCACTCTGCCTAACAATCCCTGCCTGGGCAATCTGGAATCTTAACACTATGATCATCAGGAATAGTGTAGGATTCTAACTTTGAAAGCATTACTTAATTGCTCTGAGGATTCTAATGATAAAAGAATTTATCAAATCCGACCAGTATTTTTTAAGTTTATTATAAGTACATACAAAAATACAAATCTCTTCTCTTTATAAAATTATATTAGTATAGACTCATTGCTTTAATTTCAAGCGTCTGCCTATTACGATTCAAAATACCTATATATCAATATGACTGATGGACGAACGGACCCAGCGCCTTAGGTTCAGGTGACACACTTTCCTCCCCATTTACACACCTTCAATCAACTCTAGTAAAAAATATTATTGTGGCTTGTTTTTGTTTTAAAAAGTCTATCCACATACCAATTTTCATCACTATCACTTCAAAAACAATTATCATTCCATACAAAGTTTCATCCCCAATTTCACCACCTTAAGTCATCACTGTCGAAAAATGGTGTCCCTCATCCTAGCGTACTCACCTAAGAAATTTTTGATTTTGACTATGCCATAAAATAGTGCTGAAATAGTGACAAATAGTGCCGTAAGAAAGAAAAATAGTGCCACTATATAAAAAAAGTTACAGCTATAGTTTGGTGAGGTCGCTAGGATGATATCATTCTGGCTTACTCACCTCTCGTCAGTAAAAACGGCTCAAGCTACAATTAAAATTAATATCTCAAAAAATAGTGCCTAAATAGTGACCACGGTATACCAAGTCTCAAAAATAGTGCTTCACACAGTCAAAAGTTATTCAGGTCTCTTGGTGAGTAAGCTGGGGTGAGGCTCATCCTAGCGTACTCACCTCCATATCTCAGGAATGGCTACGAATTTCAATTAGTTCTTGGTCTCAAAAAATAGTGCTAAAATAGTGACAAATAGTGCCACAAAATAGAAAAATAGTGCCACTCAATTAAAAAAGTTACAGCTATAGTTTGGTGAGTTCGCTAGGATGATATCATTCTGGCGTACTCACCTCTCGTCCGTAAAAACGGCTCAAGTTACAATTAAGGTTAATATCTCAAAAAATAGTGCCTAAATAGTGACCACGGTATACCAAGTCTCAAAAATAGTGCTTCACACAGTCAAAAGTTATTCAGGTCTCTTGGTGAGTAAGCTGGGATGAGGCTCATCCTAGCGTACTCACCTCCATATCTCAGGAATGGCTGCGAATTTCAATTAGTTCTTGGTCTCAAAAAATAGTGCTGAAATAGTGACTAACAATGGCAGAAACATCAACTTGGCTCAAAACATAGAACATAACTAAAAATACATTGGAAGTCCCACGTACATTTTGTTTGGTCTAGTACAGTCGGACACATATTGCTTTAAGAGGTTTTATCTGTTGACGCTATGACCGTCCTCAATATTATTCTGATTTGATTTCATTCACACATGGTTATTAATTTGTATCTATAAATCCTATAATAGCTAATTCATGTAAAATATTTAATTAATTAACATTTAACTTTCTTATTTGCTTAGTAGAATAAACAAAGCACAATGCATTGGAAAATATGCTAAACTAAATATGAGTAATAAAAACGACTTAAAATACCATAGAAAAAAATATTAATGATTTTTTTACGTTCACTGATTCCGTAGTTAAAAACAAATTTTATGTTAGGAAAAAAATAAATGGGTATGTCTTATTATTTAGTATCTATAACTATGCTTCGCAAAGGTATAGATTGATTTTAATAAAAATACATGTCATTCATTTATAGCAATAAAATATATTAATTTCAGCCAATATTTACACATTTCACATAAGTATCTATCTTCTGACTAAATATTATTGTGACTTGAGCACCATAAAATAAAACGTATGATCCAATTATTTTTTTTATTTCACTCCTTCATTAAAAAAAACTATTCAAATCAAATCTATTCAGTATGCTATTTTATCTGTGAAAATAAACATTTCTTAAAAGTAATTGTAGCTAAGCTACTATATATGCGTACTATCTATCCACAACAATATACAACAGAAATATGTTATATATTAGCAAATCTTATAATACATGAGCTATCTAATTATTTCTATACACATAAACTATAAAAACACAAAAAAAACATATTTTCCTATCTTTTCAGCTTTAATGTTTTGTTACAAAGAATAACTACTTTCCATAGTCACATATTTTTATCCTGGATAAAAATATGACATATAAAATCATAATATATTTTATATTATTAGGGTAGTGGAACCAATAAATGAACGATTAAGCCGAATTGCCAACTTTGAATGTCTGTAATTAAATTATCTGAAAAGTTCAAGCTTATTTTATGCATATTTTTGACGCCCGAAAACTAATAGATTATTATAAAAATAAAACAATTTTATCACGAGTACCCCGTTATTTATAAAATAACAATGTATATATTTTTTTGGGTTTTCCCCCTATAGTTGAACACTGAACCCTAATTATGAACGTTTTACACCCAATAGGTGAACTAACATTTTGAGATGTACAATAAAGTGACGCCCCTTTACATTATTTCATAATGTTAGTTTAAGTAGAAACTGTTGTAACTACCTAATTTTAAGAACATTTTTAATGAAAATAATACAAAATAAAACTCGTTTATTCATCAAAATAAATCGTAAAAAATCACAATCATAAAGATGGTCTAACAAAACAGCATAATTACTAGAGAATACTTTTCGCATATTATTTACACATATTCAGATCTATACTCAGGATTTAAAAAAGTTATCATTCCTCTTCTCTCAATACGAGGATATGGTAATCTCTTTTTTATATCTCAAATCTCAAGTCGAATCTTCGGAAGGTGGCTGTGGGCGTTCAACTTTTGGTTCCACTACCCTACATATATTCACAAATAATAGCGACAGATACTTTTTCCTACTATTGTTGTTGTTGTTGTAAAAGTTAACAGTTCCCTAAACAACGCAACATTTGGTAAGTTTCTTTAGCCAAAATCATTTATTCAATTTAGGCGTCTACGATTATGAAGGTCAATTACAAATTTTAGTATTAAAATATTCTACATTGTACTGCCACGTTCAGCAAATAAATTGTATAGAGCCACTGCGAGAAGAACGGGCAAGAACCTCGGGGCCATTCTTTTAAACATCTTTTAACAATGTGTTACATACTTACTATATAATAAAGTTATTACAATATTTGTTTATATTATGTAGGTGACAGGCAATAGCTTAGCAGAGGCAGAATTGTCCAGGCGTTTTTGTCGTTTAAGTAATTAGAAACTGTGTAGTAGGATTTTTAAATCAATATGTTTTTCACATGCAACTTGAATTTCCCTTCTGTGAGCGTTGTAATATGTTTGGGAACTTTATTATAAAACCGTACACAATTACCTAAGAAGGACCTTTTATTTGTCTTTGCTAATCTAAAACCTGGCACCCCTATTTTATCTTTATTCCTAGTATTGTAATCGTGATTGTCACTGTTTAATTTAAATTTACTAAATTTTTTACGAACATACATAATATTTTCAAATATATACAGACTTGGTAAAGTTAAAATATCAATTTCTTTAAAAAGATCCCTCAGAGAATCCCTAGGACCCATTTTATATATGGCTCAAATTGGACGCTTTTGTATGATAAAAATTGTCTCTATCTCAGCAGCAGTTCCCCACAGCAATACACCATACGACATAATACTGTGGAAGTACGCGAAATAAACTAGGCGAGCAGTAGCTACGCCTGTTAACTGTCTTATCCTAAAAACTGCATATGCAGCAGAACTAAGTCTTCCGGAGAGATCAGGTATATGTGGATCCCATTGTAAAGTGGAATCCATTTTGATTCCCAGGAAGAGTGTCGCTTTGTCAATAGGGAGTTTATCTGGGCCAAGCTTTATGTTTGGTTCAACATAAGGAACATTTGGTAAAGAAAACTTTAAACATTTCGTGTTTTTGAATTTAGGAGAAGATTATTAGCGGCGAACCATTTACAAATCTTAGATAATACATTATTTACATGCGTCAGTTCACTGTTTTTCCTATCTACTTTAAAAATCAGAGAGGTATGATCTGCGAATAAAACAATATCGCAGAAATCTTTGACCATGCAAGGCAGGTCATTAATATATGTTAGAAACAGAAAAGGTCCCAAAATTGATCCCTTTGGTCGACCACATCATCACTTACCATCAGGTGAGATAGTGTCTACTACGACTAATGTCTTGTATATATTAAGCAATGTGGCACTGTGTTAGGAGAATTGTAACAAACTTTCGTGCGCAAATCGTCATAACAATTCCAAGTCTTTCTTAAAGTACGTTAGCATTTGCATTTATAATTTCCCATGGTTGCAATATCACCACCGGAGTAGTCGATAACAGAAAGTATTTCAAATGAAAACCCATTAAACTTAATAATCTTAGGCACGTCACTGATTTTGAAAGATTTATTGCAATTCATTTCAAAGAATAAAATCTCTGAAAACTCGTAATTGTACCTAGTTTTTCCTTTACACAATGGATAAAATGTACACGGTCTCTCTACATCGTTTATTAATGCGGCTTCATTCAGAGCTCCAAGTCCTTGGTTTTTAATTATCTCAGTATTAATAGGTACCCAGCTACACTTTTTGCTTTATTAACGCCACAATAAAAATTCGAACATATATGGGTTCTTTCTGCACAGTAAATTCTGTAATTTTGTAAACTGTCAACTATTTTAGAAACATTACACGCGCAGTCTATACATTGTTCTTTTTTAGAAACTTTGTCTTCATGTATGTTAGTTAATATTGGTCCTTACATATGAAATTGGCGTTTTGTATGGGAGGAACAAAAAGTCGAATATTTTTTAATATAATATATTTAATTAATCAAAGTATGAACCATTATTTTCTATGCACTTTTGCCATCTCATAGGTAGTTCATTGATCCCTTTACTAAAAAAACCAGTCGGACGGGAATCAATAAAATCTTTGAAGGCGATTTGGACTGCCCCATCGGAGTTGAATTTTTTCCCTTGCAAGAAGTTATCCAAATTTCGAAAAAAATGGTAATCTGTTGGAGCAAGGTCCGGGGAGTACGGAGGATGTCTTAGACTTTCCAATTGAAGCTCTTCTAATTTAGTAGCCGTCTGTAGCGCAGTGCAGTCTAGCGTTGTCGTGAAACAGCAGTGGCGTGGAGCGATTGACCAGCCTAGGTTGTTTAGCCGCTAGCTTTTCCATCATGGTTTGCAATTCCTGACAATAGACATCAGCCGTAATAGTCTGGCCAGATTTGAAAAAACTGTAATGAACAATACCGGCACTAGTCCACCAAACGCTTACAAGTAACTTTTTTGGGGTTAATTTTAGCTTGGGGCAGGATTTGGCTGGCTGGCCAGGATCTAACCATTGCGCTGAGCGCTTCCGATTATCGTAAAGAACCCATTTTTCATCACAGGTAATGATTCGGTTTAAAATACCTTCATTATTGTGCCGGTTTAGTAATGTAACGCAGCAGTCGACGCGCGTTTGCCGGTTTGTTTCAGTCAATTCGTGAGGTACCCACTTTTCAAGCTTTTTAATCTTCCCAATTTGCTTCAAGTGAATTAAAACAGTTTTATCACTAACATTGCAGCCTGCAGCTAACTCGGACGTGGTTTGCGATGGATCCGCTTCCACAATAGCCTTCAACTCTTCATTATCAACTTGAGTCTCAGGCCTTTGCATTGACAGGTTGTTCTGCAGGTCGAAATTTCCAGAACGAAAACGTTGGAACCAAAAACGAACTGTGTTTTCTTTTGCAACACGACCGCCATACACATCATTCACCCTTCGAGTTGTTTCCGCAGCACTAGTGCCACGGCGGAACTCGTACTCGTAAATAATGCGATATTTAAGGTTTTCCATTTTGTAAAATGAGTGACGCAAACAGAAAAAAACAGAAGAAAAAAAACAAATGAATGACGATCATCGAAGCACAAATACATGAGTCTATAGCTGTACAAATTTGAATTTGGAATTCCTTACCAAAGAGGAGAAATTCGTGATTAAAGTGGCCAGTACGAAAAACGCCAATTTCATATGTAAGGACCTAATATTTTAGAGCGCAAATTATATATATTTTTTGGTTTTATTGTTTTTTTAACGTTTTGTGTTTTACGATTTTTAGTGTACGTTATGAGGCTTCTAATCAATTGTGTGAGATCGGTATTTTGACTATTTATATGTTTTTTGATACGTTATCTATCTAAATAAGCTATTGCCAGACTTTGAATAACAGAATCAAAAGCACAAGTATTCACGAAAGTTGTGTTTGAGATCCCTGAGGTAGCAATGCTTCCATTTTGTAAAATATGGAGAAAACACGACAGTTACGCTTATTTTGTTTAGTGTTTCTTTTCATAGTAGCTTGTCCTCGCCAATCTTCAATATATTTTGGATCTGTTCGGAATATTGAATTTCCGTAAAACGAGCTTTCGTCCTCTATTAATGTTGTTTCAGTAACTGGCTTACAATTTTTATAAGAGTGTGCAGTTACTGAATTTTCCCTTTCATTGATATCTCCAAAGCTGCTTGACGCTAACCGTAAAGAACCAGTTATTAGGGGTTCATGTTTAACTATAAATTCGAAAACACGATATTTGTTGAGAGAGGTTTTAAAGAAAAGTTTTTTTATATCTTTGAAATAGTTTTCCGCGTTAGAACTGCTCGGAGAAAGATTGTCTGTTTTAAAATAGCCGATCATGACATTTCCCCAAAGGGGCAGTTTTTTGAGTAATCTAAGCAAAGTATTTTTTATTGTTGGAAGGTAATAAATATTTCCATACTCAGTTATTTCTTCATCAGTAAGTTGACTAATTAATGCTTCCTTCGATTCAAGTTCGTCATATAATAAAACCAGAGGGTTTTTTTCTTCTGGCTCAAAGTTATCTGCCCAAATACAGTTTGGGGTGCCATTTTTGATATCAGAGTCGTTTGTGTCCATTTTATCGTCTCGTAAGTTAGTACTGATTTTGTTTTTAATTGATGCAAGCGCTAATTCACATCGTGTTTCTTGTCCATTTCTATAGCCACGGTATTTATTGTTAGCGACAACTACCATATTTGCTAAAACATATTTCACTTCTTCATATGATATACTTCTTTTCATAAATCTAATGATATTGACAAGTTTTGAAAAAACTTTGGTTGTATAATGCTTTCTCGAAATGCGACGTATCTAATCTAATGAAACATGTAGGTATTTTTTCATAGGTAACTCAAGTATAATAAAATAAACAATATAAGTACCTTGGCAGGCAGTTGATCATCCATCATGTAAAAGTGATTAATGCATGTTTTGAAATTAACATGTATAGGTACCTAGTTAAAAAAAACTATAATAGTTAACGTATTTAGTTAAAACCTACCTAAATGTAAGTTATTATATAAAATAGATTGTGACAAGTCTTCATTATCTCAAATGCTGTCATTTTTAGGGTATTATATTGTGTACTCGTCTGTACTACACCAGATCATTTTGTATGTGGTAGTTCAAATGTATTTTTAGCTATGTTTTATGTTTTGAGCCAAGTTGATGTTTCTGCCATTGTTAGTCACTATTTCCGCACTATTTTTTGAGACCAAGAACTAATTGAAATTCGCAGCCATTCCTGAGATATGGAGGTGAGTACGCTAGGATGAGCCTCATCCCAGCTTACTCACCAAGAGACCTGAATAACTTTTGACTGTGTGAAGCACTATTTTTGAGACTTGGAATACCGTGGTCACTATTTAGGCACTATTTTTTGAGATATTAACCTTAATTGTAACTTGAGCCGTTTTTACGGACGAGAGGGGAGTACGCCAGAATGATATCATCCTAGCGAACTCACCAAACTATAGCTGTAACTTTTTTAATTGAGTGGCACTATTTTTCTATTTTGTGGCACTATTTGTCACTATTTCAGCACTATTTTTTGAGACCAAGAACTAATTGAAATTCGTAGCCATTCCTGAGATATGGAGGTGAGTACGCTAGGATGAGCCTCACCCCAGCTTACTCACCAAGAGACCTGAATAACTTTTGACTGTGTGAAGCACTATTTTTGAGACTTGGTATACCGTGGTCACTATTTAGGCACTATTTTTTGAGATATTAATTTTAATTGTAGCTTGAGCCGTTTTTACTGACGAGAGGTGAGTAAGCCAGAATGATATCATCCTAGCGACCTCACCAAACTATAGCTGTAACTTTTTTTATATAGTGGCACTATTTTTCTTTCTTACGGCACTATTTGTCACTATTTCAGCACTATTTTATGGCATAGTCAAAATCAAAAATTTCTTAGGTGAGTACGCTAGGATGAGGGACACGAAAAATGTTGAACATGTAATTTTTATTTGGAATGATCTATCCGAATACTAATTTCAGAACTGTAAGTTAAAAAACAAAGGACTTTCACCGATTTATACCCCCTTAGGGGTTGAATTTCATAATCCTTTCTTAGTACACCCCTACGCATACAGACAAATACACCCTCCAAATTTCAAGTCTCTGCGACCAACGGTTTAGGCTGTGCGTTGTCTGTCAGTCAGTGAGCAAGGACTTTGATTCTTATATATATAAATTATTTATATTTATGGCGAGCGCAACTTTATCTTAACAAAATGCATCAGACAGTTACCTAAATTCCGACTTTAAAGGAGTACATTTCACCGTTTTATTGTTCGTTTCCCAGCATATTGCAAGACATTTTATTATTTGTCTCGAATAAATACAGCGTCGATATGAGAAGACTCGTTTCTAATATGCTTGTGACGAACACAATCTATTATTTGAAGATAAGTGTCTTAAATAAGCTTCTAATGAAAAAAATCCATCCAATCTTCTGTCTACTCATAGTAATTATTCAACATATAAAAATATTAATTTTGTGCTACACAAGGACAAGAGAAAAAGATGTTTCTTAGAAGGTTTGCTTCTAAATTAACGCAACAACCATCATGAGGTGTTAATGTTTGCTTGTTCCCATTGCATATGAAAATCTACCCTGAGCGACGTAGGCTATGCAATAGCTTTAACCATACTGGAAAAATTACTATTTCTATAAAATTAATTATTATTATTAATTTTATACAATTTCTATTGTACTTGTATACAATTTGTGATAAAGATAACTAAGAATGTGGGCAGGTACCTTGAACAGTTTAATAATGTATAAGCATGTCATTTAACCAAGTCAGCTTAAGTTCAGTAAACAACGAACCAAAAACAGCTTAGCATTCTGTAACATTAAAATTTAGACACATAATTTTTATATAAGTAAAGTTATTGTCTGATAAAGTGAACTTCTAATGTTTAGGTAAGTACATAATGTTGTTTCGATGTAGGGATACTTTCACATAAATTTTTCATTATATGTACTTACATTATACCATCTCAACCCGTGGGTGTCGTAAGAGGCGACTAAGGGTAACACACCGACGGTAGCACACAGAGGGTGGCACTTTCTGAAGAACTGATATCTCACTGAGATACCCAAGCCGCCTGCCAAGAGTGGGGATTATGGCAAACCCCCCCTTAATGGGGGAGGCTGTGTTCAGCAGTGGACCTTACGGCTGATATAGTACAGTACAGTACTTACATTATGTATGTTGTTATATAAAGAGACGACATTTCTACTCCTGGCCTGTCTATATACTACCGGCATAGTTTGCCAGCATTCATTTATAAATAAACAAAACAATGTTAAATAACTTACTTTGGTAGAGATATTTTAAAATGTGGATGGTCTGTTGGACATGGCTCATATCTTCAGGTATGTCTGACAATATAATATATCAACAATATATTAAATTGGTTTGTTCCGTGGGTAGCAGATACCACGCCTTGATTAAGGTAATAGACTAGTATGTTCCGAAAAGTAATATTACTTTGTTGATGCTGAGAAAATGTTTTTCCAATATTTCAACCCTCCCGAGCCTTGTTGTCAAATTAATGTAATTATAGGTAGGAAGCTTCTGTTTATCAATCACGACTCAAGCTTTACTTGATCTGAGTATAAAAAAGTGGCAGGGTTATTATAAATATTCCTAAAATTCAGCCTCCTGAGACCGAACACCACCCATAAATAAAATGTTAGTATATTAGTTAATTGACTAATATTCCGTTGTGACCCGGGCTAGAATTGCACTATCATCTTAAGAGTCGCTAAAGGCCATGAATGTAAAAATAACATAAAGCACTTCTGAAGCACAGCCATTTACACTGCGGTCCCTAAGGCGCCTACCAAGCCTGGGGATTAAGACACAAATTTAAGCCCCATTTTAGTTGAAGACATTTGCGATTCGATTATGAATAAGGGGTTAAGTATTTACAATTACTCACAAATAACTTTGGGCATGTGGTAGTTACGTGGTTAAATTTACCGTTAGATAGGTGCAAGGCTGTTTATTAGTGGAGCCACCACGCAGCAATATCTAACATAACTATTTTCAAAATTGGAGAAGAATTTAACTTTTGCATTTATGGGTCCATAAGAATTAAAATCTTATGTGGCGAGTGTTACGTGGTGTTAAGCAGAACACTAAGGTAAATTCCTTGTTATAAGTAGGGGAAATAGTTACGAACCATACGGTCTATTTGTTTCTTTTGGAAAAATAAATATGGATATAAAAAATACTAGAAATCTACCTGGAACACTAACTCGTATGTTGCTTTACTAATTTGTTCTCTGGCAGAGCTTAAAGCATATGCAAATAAATGCTTGTTTTTTGAAAATATTTTTTTTTTACTCTATGTCGGACAATCTAACGCGTCTTTAAACTTTGTTTGAAGAGCCCTTCGAATGTTATCATCCTCAAAATAATATATAGGCACATATGATTATGTAAAAATATTGCTAAACCCATAATGAGTAATACTCATGTTTCTGTTAAAAGTATAATTTTACTGTTCTTACCAACAAATGATAAAAGTATAAGATATTTATGTTAGGTAGGTACTAACTTAGTTTCTAGTTTATTTATTTTATTTCTAGGTCAATGAACTCCCTTTGTATTCTCGCTTTTTGTAAAAACTTTTATAAAACTCATTAAAAATTTACTTAAAATAACATTTAATTAATTATAACATCATTTAGCTAGTGTACTTTTGGATCGGTTTCAGTAAAAGGTTAGTTATTTGACTGACTATCAATTAGTAACATGAGATTGTTATTGATTGACATTGCTACATATTTTATTATATACTAAAATAGTTATGGATATAAAAAATACTAGAAATCTACCTGGAATGAAACACTAATTCTTATGTTGCTTTACTAATTTTTTTCTCTGGCAGAGCTTAAAGCATATGAAAATGAATGCTTGTTTTGTGAAAAGAATTTATTTACTGTATGTCGGACAATCTAAGGCGTCTTCAAACTTTTTTTGAAGAGCCCTTTGAATGTAATTATCCTCAAAATAATATATAAGTACATATGATAATGTATAAACAATAATGAGTAATACTCATGTTGCTGTTAAAAGTATAATTTTACTGTTTTTACCAACAAAGGATAAAAGAACAAGATATTTATATTAGGTGGGTACAAACTTAGTTTCTCGTTTATTTATTTTATTGTTAGGTCGATGAACTCCCGTTCTTTTCTCGCTCTTTGTAAAAACTTTTATAAAACTCATTAGAAATTTACTTAAAATATCATTTAATTAATTATAACATCGTTTAGCTAGTTTACTTTTGGATGAGTTTCAGTAAAGGGTGAGTTATTTGACTATCAATTAGTAACATGAGATTGTTATTGACATTGCTACATATTTTTTTAAATATAGTATGTGATATATTTGAGCATCGTCTGTTCAAAAGGGGCTATTTCCAATTTGTGTGATTTCTTTTTTTTATATCCGGTTTAGAATCTAAGATCTCATCGTGTCCTGTGCTCAAGTTTTATCAAAAACCTTTTTTCAAAGGGTCTGTTCAAAAAGTGCTATATGTTGTTGGTCGATTTTGGTTGTGGAGACCTAGAAAATTTCTAAGCAAAGAGAGCTATTTTGTATATAAAGTTCGCTTAGGAAGAGAAATTTGGTTCAAAAATAGCTATATTCTTGCTACTAAAATTGTACTAATTCTTTTTGAGTGACTTGGAAATACCTACACATATAAAACACTGAGTTTATATGCGATGGATGTGCGGGACAGAATAAAAATATTCTCATAGTTCACATATTTTTATTCTGTCCCGATACATTGGCTCTTAAACAAATTCCCTCCAAACTACGTTTTGTATTTCTTTTAAATAAGTTTAACATTCCCTCTCAGAGGACATAGTTTTCTTCTCCGGCTGACAGAGTTTTTGGTAGATTAGAGAAAGACATTAAGCAACAAATAGTAATGACACTTTCTGAAGCATACAATCAATTTTTTAGAAAACACGGGATATTGAATGTGCTGGGTGAAAACTGGTACCTTTATGACATCAAGAAACTAAAACAAAGTTACAGATATCCGTTCAGTAAAACGAATTATTCTGAAAAACTCAAAACGATCTGATTGCAAGATTATCATCTATGATACATATCTGTTTGAAATTAGTCAAGAACCCATAAATATTCTGAAGAGGGGTAAGCGGCATTGCCAAACTGTTGCAGAATTGCCTATGAGATCTCAAGTTATAAATGGTAACAAAAAGAAACATGTAACTACTCATCAAACAATTTGGGGATTACTGGGCTGACTTACCAGAGTTGAATTTTTTAAAACATATTAATGTTGATGAAGAAGCAACAACCACCAATGATGACATTGCAGATCATCAACATGATGATCTGCAATGTCAACCACCGCAGATGAATGTTTAAAAGACGACATTGGTCAAATTTGAATATAATTTGTTTTGATCTTTTATAGTTTTTCTTTTATTTATGCTAAACCTCTAATATATCCCAATATCAGTTACCAAAAGGTGCTATTTATTTTCATTCCACATCAAAAAGTGCTATTTTGTGTTATTCCACATCAAAAGGTGATATTTTTTTTAAATCTGATCATAAGGTGTTATCTCCATGTTGATGGTTTAATTTTGTATATACTAGTGATAATTCAAGAGTTATTATGTTCATTAGAAAAAAATATACGGTCTCATACATTTTTTATTGAGTTGAGTTTTTTTTTTAAATTTACCGTAAGTTTGTTAAAGTGGAAATAGCCCCTTTTGAACAGGCGATCCTCATTAGTGTGAAAATAAAAACTTGTATTCTCATGAGTTCTTTTGTGAAAACTAACATCGGAAAAGCTGTTCTAAGAATTTCCCGTTCGAGCCTTTTTGTGACTTGACTCAATTTAGATAATACACAACTTCCGGGAATATGGCTCAAGAAGAAAAATATGGTGGATTATTTTCATGTTATTTAATTTGATGACTCGACCAATTTTATTTTGGTGACATTTATTATTTTTTCGGAAAGAAACTACTTTTCAGACTTTGTCGCCTGAGCTTCTACGTGACTTAATTCAGTTTTTCTTAGGTACAAACAGTTACCCGTAGAATGTAGAAGCACTCGAAATAAAGCGTTGGAGATGTAAAAACACATTACACAACAAAATACGCTACATCTTTTGCCATAACACGTTCGTCTGCATGATACCACTTACACTTGAGCAGTAAAATTACTCCATTAAAACGACCTTGTTTTTTAACGTACACTGATAAAATGAAATATAAAATGTTAATAAAAAATATCATTAACAATTTCAAAATACTTTTGACGCCTATACTAGGTATCTTGGAGACCATCTTCCTATTTACAGTATTATCGTTGGTATAATTATTTTGTAATTATGTTATTAAATAAATGTGATATACCATATTTACTGTCAAGAAAGTGCGGGAAAAGTCAATAATACACAAAACATAAGTTATTCATCCGAATTTATTTTAAACTTTCAAAGTATGCTCCGTCAGAAACTTACGCCAAAGAATAATCTAAACATCAAAACATTTTATATACTTTTTTTCGGAATTGTATTTAGTTCTTGCCGCGAATTGTCCTATATGTCGGTAACCGAATGTAAACGGGAGCCACGAAGTTGTTATTTCAGTTAAGGAAGAAAGAAGTCGCTATTTACCGTTTGACAATCCGGCAAACATCATGAGGGCACAAAACTGCGAAAGGCAAAGAAAATAGACAATACGACTTTGACTTTTGATCGAATTTGGCGTGTTTTTTTCGATTTCGGTTCAGTTGAAAGGCGCTACACATAAGTTGAATTTAAAAAAAACGTTATTTTGTTAAACATGAAATGCACACTGGAAACTCGTATACCTACGTCTCAATGCGTTTCATGAATGTTGGGTCAGAATTGACTTGTTCTAGCATGTCTTCAGCGTCTCTTAAGCATTAACATTGAGTTTTTGGAAAAATATCAGGTCTTTTGGGAAAAGCCCAGTCATTATTTAATATAGTACGAATCAACTCCACGACGTAACAAACAGAAAGTTCAGCAGCTATCTCTCTCAAACTTAATGAGGATTTTCAGTCACTATTTTCTCCATTTTTGCAATGTTAACTTTATTTGCAGACGTTGATGGCCTACCAGAGCGAAGCAAATCTTCCATAACGTTTCGACCGCTCTTGAACGCTTTGTATCGCTCATAAAAACGTGTTTTTCATTAAGTCGATTTAACCTAAGCCTTCTGTAACATGTTCCATGACTCCGAACAAGAAATTCTATTTGCAATGCAAAAAAAGTTAAGACTAACTCTTTTTTCGATATTTTTGACCATTATGAAAACTAAAAACAGCACCGGATTTACTCTAAATAGCAGATGCAATCAAACCCCATGCTAAAATGGAAAACAGTTGAGCCAATACAACAACAACAAAATCAAATTGGAATCATAAACAAATCATCTATTCCGATACATTTTTGAAATGATTATTACGGAATAATAAATTATATTTAACAACTACCCTCTTCACTATTAATAAGTAATATTTATTTAACTTACCTAGGTACCTACAGTTACACTTCAAAACAAACATGCTTCGTTCTTATGGTACGTTGCTAATATATTATTTTATTTTTTTGAATTGTCGACAGTTAGTTGATAAATAATGACACACTACTCTGTGTTATTTTAGTAAATACCCTGTTCTGGGAGAAGGGCGTTGGCATGCCTTAACACAGGTTTGTGTTGTGTTAACACAGGCCCAGAGGGGCCGCTCCACTGGGCTTTGCCTCTAAGTCCAGACTGGAGCGGCAACGGGTAGGCTGCGGTGCTGTATGGGCAGCACCGCATCTGAGGCGGGCTGTGGTGTTGTATGGGCGACACCACAGCTGACGGTGAGGGGCCACGGCGGGAGAGGAGTGCCGGTATCACGGTGCGCCGCTCTCCCTACCTTCCGTGGCCACGGCGGGGCCGCCACCGTTGGATGGCGGACGCGGAGGGGCCGCAGGGGAGGAGGAGTGTTGGTATAGCGAGGCGCCGCTCTCCCTATCCTCTGCGGCCGAAGTAGCAGGCGACGGGGCTACTCATCTGACCCGTCGCAGGGGTCCTTGGGCGTCGGAAGCGGGGTCGTCTGACGCCCATTTGCGGGCTTGGTCCCCGGGTGGTAGCGACGTGCCATGTGTTCTGGTGCGTCGTGAGGGGTAGCACCCCAGGAGGGGTCCGGCAACGGACAACCGTGGCGGGTTCGTGGTTGAGTGCTAAAGCGACCCTGCGATCCCGCCGAGAAGCGGTAGAGATGGAACACCGTGTGTTATTTAGTCGGTAGGGGCACTTGCTGCTGTGGGTGTAGTTGGTGTCGAGCCCGACATATCCCGGCCACCTTCCCCGGGGTGGACGGGAATGCGTAAATGCATTTTTCACACGATAAAAAAAAAAAAAAAAAAAAAAAAAAAAAGGTTTGTCCTAGTTTGGGTGCCAATGATCATCCTAGGAATATTAACTTTGTTATACTTATAATAAGCTCTTTTAATACCCAACTAAATACTGTGTGTAAAGTTATACTAAGTTTGTGAAGTTTGTGAAGATAAAATAAAAATCATTTCAAATCATTTCATATTTGTATTGTTCCAGATTTAGACGCTCGTGATAATGCTGGTAACACGCCACTTCATGTAGCTGTAGAAAATGAAGCATTGGATGCAATTGAGTTCATGTTACAGCAGTGAGTTATTAACCTATAGACAGTAACAAAGGCGGCTCTTATTCTTATTAAAAGTACTTACTGAGCAAAAATTTGTGTATACAGTACATCTTGCTCCAGGTAATAAAAGTTCTTCTTAGTCGCTACATTCTTGACGGTGTGGTCGTGGTCATTACACCAGGAGTTGTAACACGCCTTACAATAGTTACTATTACTCTCGCACCGCTCGGGCCTTCCTGGTACATTCGTAGACACAATCTACGAATGTTGAACAGCTTTCACTTGACCTGTCCAGCACATGGGTGATCTGCCGCGAGTTTATCTACCGTCCACTTTTCTTTGTGCCCACAGCACTGAGAATGCGGCCTTGTACTATAGGAGACAGGCTTTGCTTTTATTTATAGCTGATAGGTTGGCTTTGACCACTATTTCACCTGATGGTAAGTGATGATGTGGTTGAAGTTGCTGTACAGTGTAACCTAAAATTACTGGCTCACAAAGACACCTGCCGGAACACACCGTTAGGTGGCTGACAGATTTTCTACTTGAGGGTGGTAGCTAGCCAGGCGGCCATTCGCAAAATACCCTACCACCATGCTGTTACGACTGCCATCCTAGAAAAAAGAAAAGAAAGACGAAGAAACCATCTAAGTCATGACCCTGGCGGACATTGCTTAATTTAGCTGATCGGTTAAGAAAGCAAACTTCGCTACGAGCGCTTCAAAGAAGTTGCTTGAGGTTGAGTTCGTTAAGAATGTTCTAAAATTGGCCCATGATACGCCACCCCTTTTCTCCGGTACCACTTTTCAGAGCGTCTACTTTCTTTATCTCTGTCTTTCTTAACGTCCACGTCTCAGCACCGTAGAGAAATATAGGAACTAATCATGCTCTAACATGTTATTTTTGTGTGAATTGTCAAATTTTTTTTCACAGTATTTTATATTGTTGAGCTCTTCTACCTTAGTGTTTATCGAGAGATAGGACATTGAGATTTGAAACAGTGACTGGCAGTACTTTTTCCAAAATTTGGATCAAACAAATTTTAAAGGTGATTATTGCATAAGCGCCTACTTTCCTTTCCTGGCAGCTTTTGAGGCTCTTTTCGATTTAACAAGGGCTACAAACTAAGTTTATCTATAGGCCGCATCAAATAAAAGTGCCATTCTCAGCATATTTCTAATCAGTTCTCTCAAATAAGAACGATAGCTTCGATGTCGTTGATAATTAAATCTACCTAGGTCAGAGTGTCTTATTAGGTAGGTCCAGCTGCGACAAATTAATTTTGCATAAATTACGGTCAGAACGGTTAATAGGACATGTAAATAGCGGAAAAATATTATTTATAAGTAAACGTTTGTTTCAGACACGTAGCTACGGATGTATTGAATGAGAAAACACAAGCTCCGATACATTTAGCGACAGAATTAAACAAGGTGAGAAATTAAATATATTCCAATAGTAGCAGACATGGTCTGATAATACTAAGTGACAATTACTGCTGATTCGCCAATTTTAGATTAGATTTTTACCAAGCACTTGAGATAATCAGAGTAGTGGTCAGCTCAAGTGCTATTTTGCAGTTGCACTATAAAAGTACAGATCAAGTTATTTTTTATATAATGGTTTTACAAATTATCTCTTAGGAATATAAATATTACTTGATCTGACTTGACTTTCATATAAAATATTATTCATTTAAATACGTTTGTAGGTAACCTTGAAAAATTATATGCACATATCACAGTTTTAATGTTTTTCAACTCTGGAATGCAAGAGCCCTCAAATTATTAAATATGATGATGATAATAGCGTCAATGTAAGTCTTGACATAGAAACAGAAGCCAAAACTACAAAAACGATTTCTGGGCTTAGTTTGGGAATTGGCAAGAAGATGATATTTTAATTTCATAAAAAGAAGGTAGTAAAGTGCCTTCACCCAATCTGACAAATGTAGGAAACATATTTTCACTGCCGTGCATAATTTAATACAAAACTTGTTGTAAATGTGCTTATAGGTGACTGTTCTCCAAGTGTTTGCCAAGTACAAAGATCAATTTAATGTTGACTTGGGAGGTGAGCATGGGCGTACGGCACTACATTTTGCTGCCATCCACGACCACGATCAGTGCGCAAAAGTTTTGGTAAGATATGTAATTTTTGGTAGTCGCTGGTAGGCAACAATGATTTTAGCTAATTTCTAAAAGTAGGCCACAGTATGTACCTCAGTATAAGCACCTATATAAAGAAGGTATTAATAGACTGTTATCCTAAAGGTGTGGATAGTAAAATAACGACGGAAAGAAGAAGTAAAGTTAAAAGTCTGTGTAAACTAATTACTAAATTGCAGATAGTACAGTTGGGTTAACCAAAAAAAACATTATTTTAAAAACCTACTAGTTGTTTCTGCTTTATAGAAATATTCCTCAGTTTAGACTTTTAAAATAGAGTAGGGTAAAATTGGCTAGAGTTTAACTGATAGGTACACGAAAATGCGTTTCGCAAATACACAACACAGGACAATAAAGAATTGAAAACTATTTCTATCAAATTTTTTTTTTTAATGTTATTGTGGCGGAACTAGCTCGAGGCCCACCTGATGTTAAGTGGACTAACCTCTGCCTATAACAGTTGCAATTCATGACAACTCACGAATTGCACTGCGCCCGTCACATTGAGACATAGTTGTTAAGTCTCATTGTGCCTGTAATTTCACTGGCTCTCAAGGACTACTGTCGGAACACACCTTTCGGTGCTTGGCGACAGACTTTCTACTTGAGGGTGGTCGCTAGCCAGGCGGGCATTCGCAAAACGCCCTTCCACCATGCGGTGAAGCTCAAGCTCTGGGCGGGATTCGAACCATGGACCTGCTGCGCGGCAGTCCATAGCCAATGCCACTGAGCCATCACTGCTTCAAAAAAATTAGAGTGGCATCTAGCAATAATAACAATATAATTAAATGTATGGTATTATGTTTATTATGTATTGTATATGTTATTTATATTATGAACATTTACTAAACTAAGTACACCATGGCAGAAAAATAACCAATGTTTTTAGATATATATTATATTCGATATATTAAATATCGATAGATAGCTAACACAAGTTTAGGTCCCATGGAAAAACAAGTAGAAATAAATATCTACATTTTAGATCAATATTTTAGGAATTTATTTTTTATTTTTTTTATTTTCGTGATGATCATTACTCAATTACAATCTTAGGCTGAAACAGCTTAACTAGATTAAGAGGTATTTAGGATAAAGATAGCATATAACCAGGTTTTACATAGGTATATCTGTAGCAACAATTTGTGCAATTACGTTGAAGCGCATCTAAAACAATTATATATACTACTCAAAACGAAATAAGGGCCACTAAGATTTGTTGCTATTTGTACCACGAAAACAATAAAGACATTTCATTGTTTAACTTATGTAACAACAAAATAATGTTATTGCTTACATTGTAAGCAAACAATTGTCCAAAATAATGATGTGTTTGTAACATGAATGTTTTTTTTTTTTTTTTTAAGAGATTAGAAACTTAAGAATTCGTAATATTAATATAATGCTACGTATCAATTACTTTCAGTTTACTACAGTGCACTTAAATATAAATAAGCTAGTGCCCCATATTTTGTTTTGAGTAGTATAGTTTACCAAATTCATTCTACAACCCTGTTTTGGTGCAACTATAACTTTTTGCCAATGTGCCTACATTGCAACCAAGTAATTTTGCATTGCTATTATTCTGCATTTCAAGCTTAAGTAATTTAGCCTGAACAGTCATTCTGCTATTATGCTCGTTTACACAGACCTTTTACCATCCCGATTCTATGACCATTAATAATCTTTATCTGAGCTAGTTCGGCCACGACATTGCTCGTTATCTAAAATTTATAACATAACAACTTGCGCCCAGAAATTTGGGTATCCCAACAACGCCTCAGTTTGTATAGATATGTTATACAAAACTGGTTTTATTTATAATAAAAACTCAATCAAACATTTCAATAATTTCATTGTTAAAGAGTACTCATATATTTTACTGAGACTTTAGTCCGAGCAAAAGATTCTAACTGAATCATTTGGTATATAATATTTCTTTAGTATACAGCTAGGCACTACTATTGAAGGATATTTTAATTATTTTAAGAATTAATAATTCATTTCAATTTTATAATATTTAATTTATGACAATGCATTTTATACAATTGTACAATTGTAGTGTAATTTTCAAACCTAGAAGTAATGACGAGTTAAATTAGCTCTGTTTTGCAAACTAACATACATAATATTAATATTTACGGTAAACTTGGGTTAGTAAATTGTTTTATCGCCATTTTTCTTAATTTAGTACGAGTACTATCAGTCTAGTATTTCATATATTTTTAACAGATAACAGAATTAGATGCAGAATGGAAACGTCCGTGTAATAACGGATACTATCCGATCCACGAGGCCGCAAAAAACGCATCTTCTCGCACTATGGAAGAATTTCTTCAATGGGGAGAATCTAAGGGCTGTACAAGAGAATCCATGATATCTCTTTATGATAACGAGGGTAATGTGCCGTTGCATTCAGCTGTACACGGAGGGGATATTAAAGCTGTGGAGCTTTGCTTGAGATCCGGTGCTAAGATATCAACACAACAACATGATCTGTCGACACCAGTTCATTTAGCTTGTGCTCAGGTTGGTATTTTATCAATGACTATGTTTCATCATTTGAGAGAAATCGTTAATTTTGAGTTTTAAGACTACGGCGGTTTTTGTCCATAATTATCATCTTCAAATATGTTCGAAACTGGTCGGATTAATTTCCACACAACTAATTAAGATTCTGCAAGTGTTCCCGTTCCATTCCACACTATGTATTTTAATTTTGATAATTTAATTACCTAGATAATAAAAATCTGATGGTTTTATAATTTAACAGGGAGCCTTAGAAATAGTCAAGTTAATGTTCACAATGCAACCAAAAGAGAAAGTCGCCTGCCTCAAATCTTGCGATGTCCAGAAAATGACTCCACTCCACTGCGCGGCAATGTTTGACCATCCAGACATCGTAAACTATCTAATAAATGAAGGATCGGACATAAATCCACTGGACAAGGAGAGAAGGTCACCCTTGTTGCTAGCTGCTTCAAGAGCTGGTTGGAGAACCGTTCACACTTTGGTAGGTTTATTTAGTAAATTGTATCTTAACATAATATGTTGACACATGCGTTGACACTTTGGCGCCGTAACACATCTTTCTGAATCAAACGTGAGCTGCGGTTATTTCACCGTAGCGACTCAAGCATGCAAATCTAAGCATTGGTTACATATTGGTATCGTTTGGTATAGAGACATTAGCTGGACACTAGGCGTTTTTCATCCATTCGCTTAGTCGATGCGAGGTGTGATCAAAATGCTGGCAGTTATATGACTCAACGAACAAGCATTGCAATTCAACGAAGATATGCTGATAGCATGTGAGCACGCTGCCAGCTGGAAGCAGGCTCTTACCTAATACCACAATAAAGAACATAAAAAACAAACTAAAGTTTCCCTATTCACCCATGGTTCGGGGCTAAGTGTGAAGCGCTAAAACATTCGTATTACCTGGCATGGGTCGGTTACAAAATAGTACGGCTAGGGTTACATGCCCTAGCCGTACTATTTTGTGCACATACAAAATGAAGAACATTTCAAGCCTGCCAAGTACTGTAAAACGGGTCTTACACAAGGCTATCAGCGATTTATCGATATTACCTATGGCGTGGTAAGTCTTAAATGAGTAGCCAAGGTGAAAGATAAAGTCATTTTTTTGATTCCGACATCGTAATTAGACTACATTAGGCTACTGTAGTATTTTTCAATGATAATTTTATATTCAAGATGCTTCTTACTAATAAATAACAGCATGATATTTGTTAGATGTGACAGCTGTCGCGTTGACTTCACGTTTGTGAATTCTGATAAGTTGATCATAAGATCAATACCTGCATTTCCCAATAAAGGCACTACTGCTTTGAACATTCTGACGATCTTAGAAAAAGTATTAATTTTTTTGACATAATGAATAAACACAATAAATAGCACATGTTTGTAAACATGGTAGTGGCTTAATTTGTTTTTAAAATCCGCTTTTCTGGTACTCTTCACATTTTCATATATATTATACATGTAATTAAAGGTTTATACTTTATAAACCTTAATTTATACTTTATGACTGATTACAATTTAATATGAGAACTTCACCTAGTCGTTTTTTGATCACTTGTAACTTGGAGATCATAAAATTATGTTATGAACATATTTACAAATGTAAATAATTAAATTTAAAAATGTGTCTATTAGTCAGTCATGCCAATATTTTATTTTAGTATTTTTGTATAGTAAAGCTTAAACTTGCACCGAGGCACTTGTGAAATACTTACGTTCGTTTGATCCCTTGCTGTATCTTTATTTCTTAATTTTGAGTAATGCAATTAATATATATGATATTAAAGGATTTATTCCATTAGAAACACGATTACTTAAAGTTTCCTCCATAGAGAAAAAAAACAACGTTATATCTAAACAATTAAATAAACCCTTAATACGGCGTAAATACTTCACGGAAAGTCACCCCTTTTGAATAATAATACCAATATCACTACACAGAATCTTGAAACCTATCCTATATAATATGGCAAAGCCTGCTCAAATAACTCCCGTTCAAACACATCTATCATCAGCAACGATACCGTACACTGAATGCTCTTCCACGGAAAATATATGAGCTAAAAAACTGTCGCGAGTTTTGTCCATAATTATTATTCAGTAACCGGCTAGGACTCACGTAATATTTACCGGATATTGCTCCGACCAGTTTCAAACTTATTTTAAGTTCTTCGTCTGGGAGTCATGATTGTGCACATTTAAGATTTGTCAAGAATCTGTGAACCCAAACGGAGGGAACTTTTTCTAAGAATTTTATATTAGACGCAAGTTTGTTGAATTTTTCAATAATTGAAACTTTATCCAGACATGTGTCACAAGCAAAAAGTTCACACTTAGAAACATTTTGTTCAAGGCCAATATAAGACGAGAATTGTTTATACATAAACAATTCTCGTCTTATTAATAACTCGCAAGTCATTCAAGACTATGTTCGCATGGCCTCTTATAGTTCCGTTATCCAAATACTAAACGGTAAGTTTTGATTGGAAACGAGAGGGGATTCCGGATTTTTTTCCTTCACTTCTGTCAAAAGCGTTCTCATGATGTATAAAAGTATAATGCATTGTTAAGATCCACCTTCAAAAGCACTTCTCCACAATTTTGATCAAGAAATGTACGAAGTAAATGTAGAACAGCCTCACAACCACCCTGCGAGCCAAAACCGAGTTGTAAGTGTTGAAAATGGGTTACTTAATAAACATTTTTTTCTTACAACTGCATATGACTGTCAGGCGACGATAGGTGATGCCTACTGATATAGACTATTCTAGTAGAATTAATAATTGTGGACTGCAGATTATTTTTGAAAACATGACTAAGCTTATTTTAGAAATACATCACCTCCATTACACGTTATTACAAAATGATTTCATTTCAGTAGATTTTGAACTAGGAATACTGCAGCAACAGCATACACCAGATTTTTCTTAAATAATTATTTATATATATTACATGTATTTTTTTGAGACCCATTAATTCTATGTTAAGCCTGTTAACACTTTCGACCACATCGTCACTTAACATCAAGTGAGATTGTGGTCCAAGGCTTACCTACCAGTAATTAAAAAAAACATCAATACATAGCTGCCCAGCAAAGTTTTGATGTAATTTAATTAATATTATGCTATATTTAGAGATCAGTTAATCGGAATTGTTGATGGTGAGTCTTGCATTTAAAAGCAAGACTTATATTAATAACATTAATGTGGTAATAATCGTATGTATAATTGAGCACTTAAGATGGCAGGTTATGTTTATATCTACATAACTGCTACTTAGCAGCTTGTTTCAATAAAAATAATGTTAAGAGGGGTGAGGCTTGTGTCCTTGTGAAAAGAGGATAAAAAGAGAAACTGTTTATATAACTAATTTATTTAAGTGTAGTAGAGTTAGTTGCGAATAAAATTGTGATTGTAGGTATACAAAGAGTTCGACAGCGTAAAAAAATATTAGGGTTATTAAAAAATATATATAAGGTCCTGTAATAAAAAAAACTACGTATAATAATATCAGAATAGTAGACGATTACAAGAATTTAAACGCATATTTGTGAATTATAACATGGCCTTTTTTAGAAATGACCAGGTTTGTAAATATGACTTGTATTGACAATTTTGACTTTAAAAACCTTATAAGACTGTGTGGGAATTGCATTTATCCGTTCTGACGATTGATGAATTTCAGTTGATGAAAGCACCTGTAAAATACATTCACCATAAACCTTTGACATAAATGTACAACGAATCGCAACCTATTTAAGCATTTTTTTATACTTAAACTCTATTACGATATTTGCTCTTTAATTAGATACTTCAAAATGTACATGACGTACGTAAATGAAAAAATGAAATGGGTGGCTGGTGGTGTAAATATATGAACACAAAATTAAAAAATAAAACACGAAATTATTATAGGTTAGTGCCCTATCATAATTTTGTCATTTTTCTTATAGAATCCTTCAAGTTATAATAACTAATCATACTTGAAATAATAATAAAATAAAGTAAGCTCTCGAAATAATTGTATGAATAGTACATAACGACATCCCAAATAATTAATAACTCTAGACTTAATCTTCTTCCTAACTCTATGACAAAAATTAAAGTAGGTAGTCAATTTATTATTGTCACACCCCGCAGGCATTGCAAAAGTGTTGAATATTTATAGAATTGACATATAAATTCAATGTAATTGTAAATAAAAAATACAATATTTATAGTCCCTATAACAAATGACATTCAGAATGTTATGAAAATCTTGAAAAATAAATAGTTTGGTTATTATGATATTCGACGAATATAATTGGCATCTTTTGTCACGTTATTAATTTAAGCTATCTGATCAATTTGTGTTTGTACCTGTGTTTTTCTTGACGCCATAAAAACATCAAATGTCAAGCCAGTGAAACAATAATTAAATAGAGACCAAATGTAAAATCACCCACCAATAGCGCTCTTTCCATATATTCCCAAAATATTTGAAATTTTTAGAGCCCAGTAAAATTAAATGTAGATAGCTTAAAGGTGAAAGACAAAATAAAACTCGTCGTATTATAAATTATCATATTTGTATTATGACAATTTATAAAATTTACCAAGCGGTAATAAAACAACAACCAAGCGCCGACTTAACGTGCCCTCCGAAGAACGGAAGCGCTCTGTAGTAAATTTTACTAGCGTTAACTCACCAAGTCATGATCGCATCGCAGCTTGCTTAGCCCAGTTGCTCAGTTAATAACGACTAAGACGTTCAGCTCTTCAAAAGAACGACTGCTTCCCATAAATTCCATTCCAACGGGTAGAAGTTGCTAACAAGCAAATAAAGTTAACTCGCATTTTTCAAGAGTTATTGTTTATTACTAGCATATAATTTTTAATGAATTTTAATATAGATGTTCTTTCCCCTGCGAGTCGACCAAATAGAATCATCGTAATTTTAACCACATAATATGTTATTTTTATTACAGATACGCCTTGGGGCTGACATCCAGCTAAAAGATATAAATTCAAGAAATGTCCTGCATCTGGTGGTGATGAATGGAGGTCGTCTCGAAGATTTTGCGGCCAGCTGCAAGGTTCATCAAACTTATATCCTTTCATTAGCATTACATATCTATTTGTTATACTCAAAACATGTGAATTTCTAATATTAATTCTTATTCCTGCTTACCTCACGCTTTAATACTCGTATTTCAAATTCAATATATTTCACATTTCATTTTACTTCTTGCGAGAAATACCCTTTTGGTCAATCAGTCATCAATTTTCAAACTTTTGGACCAACTTCAAACGTCCTAACTTAATTTGCGATGCTGAAAATATCTTACAAAGTAGCATAATTTGTAAGTGAGTTAGCGCGCTTTCCTTTTCGTCGAGTCTCGCCAGTTCATCAGTAAAATTTAACAAACTTGTATTGGTTTCCTCGAACTTCTTCTCTAGGGACGACTTATCCTTATATTTTCTCAGTTAGTAATTCGTGATCCTTGCGTTAAATTACAACTTTATTACTAGTTAGCTGATAGCCAATCAATGCCCTTTTGCTCATATATATATAACAGAAATATATTTTTCATAACTACTTCGTTGGTGCAGTGGCTTAAGCGCTACTTTGTGAAAGTTGGTGATATGGGTTCGAATCCCGGTTCCTTTTTTTTATCATGAATAGACACGCATTTGACTGCAGGAATTCCGACAGGAATTGAGTCTTTTAAACAATAAAATTTCACAGTTCGGAGTCTGCAACTGTGCCCGGTAGTTTACCAAAACATATCTGGCGTTACGTATTTAATTACCTCTACCTTCGTTTTTTAAGTATTTTAAATTTATTGGACCATCTATTATATTTCGTTACCAGCATTGGCCCGCGACTTTGCCCGCGTTTCCTTTTGCTATCTGTAAATTTTCTTTTACATATAATATAAAACATTATCACTCCTTCATTATATATATTGCATTCTTGTTAACATATGCGTCGTTGGAGAGCATTTTGCGCATGCTCACCTGGCTTGATACTGCCATCAAGCAGAAAATCCGTTACCAAGAACCTACCTGTTACGGTAACTGTGTTTGAGGGCCAGCAGTTTTAGTCATATCCGTCGTTTGCGACGGCACTTAACGGTGTGTTCCGGCAGCATTCCTTGAGAGCCAGTAATTCTAGGTTAAGCCTGTTTAACACCTTCGACCACATCATCACTTACCATCAGGTGAGATTGTGGTCAAAAGCTTACCTATCAGCAATATAGACAATATAATTGTCGATCCTTACATCGACAACACGTATGTGTTAATATCACGTGAATAACCTGTCCTAATCAATTAATAATATTATAGAAATATTATCTTATAATACGTTAATCAGAATATTTTTTTAATTTTAATGCTCTTAACTTCAAGAACACACGACTTTCATACAAACTTTCAGCCCTATTTTGAGCCTCTTAATCCTGCCACATAAAACTTACATACAGCTTACATAAAACATGTTTCTAGCCGATAACTCCTACCTATATTACTAATCTACAATTTCAACTTCATTATATGATGTTCTATATGATGATCTATTTTTCAGATGCAAAATTTACATTTTAGTCCCCATATGTTTGTATCGCTTTATTTGTAATATCGTCAAATTATTAGTACAGCACTTATTTATTTTATATTAGTTCTAAATAATTCCACATAACCTTCTTAATCCTGCTCTTTCATTAGTTCTTAGCTAATTTCTCAAACCCGAGCGACACAGTCGGCAACCAGCTAAAACAATGAGTTTTCAACGATGGTTTACAACTTTGTTGACAGTGGTTTCACACCAGATTTTGTTTGACCTTCCAACGCCCTTAGCGGGCGAGCATGCCTGAGCAACCGCGGTGAGAAACTACGGTTTTCGACTTGATGGGCGCCGGTTGCCAACCAAACGAGGGCAGTTTGTCGCTCCCGCCGGCGAGAGCACACGCCTGACGGGAGCGCACGTATATCGCAGTTTCTCTCTTTGAGAGACGTATTAAAGACACGACCAAATAAAGGGAATGCTTAATAATTTAATTCTGTAACAAAATACTCATAAACAGGACAGTAATATCGCAACAATTTCGCTACCCTTATTTAATACAAATTTTATTACAAGCACTATCGTGAGTTAAGCGAAAATGACATTTACAAATTATTATTTTATTTTGTGCTCTATAATTAAATTGTAAAGCACAACATTCTTGTCCCAGACGGGAATGACTTTAACTCTTGACCTCGTAGAAGCGTCCATTTCTATTATCATCTACGATATGCTAGGGTAAATCAGCAAGTTTCAGGAGCCCATATACAGACGCGGGGAGCAGGTGGTTTTAAAGTTCGTGCTTTTTAAGGGAGTGAGGGACCTTTCGCTTTAGTGTTATATGGAAGATTTGCTCAGAAAACTTTTATCATCCTTTTCTATTTACTCGTCATCAAGCCAAACGCTATGTTATTAAACTTGCTAAGTTGATGTTCGAAATAAGGCTGGAATCAAATACGGGTACCCAGTTTTTTTATTCAAGATGCGATAATATTTGTGCTTTTATCACAAATAAATATGTCGAAATGTCTGACAATAGTAAGACACGTTGATTTTTTTTGTTACTTAATATTTTTTTATCTACCCGAGTGACGATCCATAGCCTGGTGCCCCATATTCGAACAAGATTCTGTTTGCTAAATCTATAAGTTATTCACATATATTCTAAAACAAACACTTTTTCGGATTGCATAAATTGTATCCATTACCTCCACCTCCACATCTGTGCTACGTACTACTAACACAATGCTACTAACAAAATATTCTTGAAAATTATTATTAAAGTTCAAGCCTTCTAAAACAATGACTAAAAGCATATCAAAGAAGGTAAAAGATAAGTGCTCCTGTAACTCGTTCCTTTCATCACGATTCCACTTTATCCGTACTATATAACTCAGTTTAGTGTTTGACAATGCCTTACTTTACTTACATTATGTTTCAGAGTAACTCCATCACAAAAGAAACTGTTAAACATAAAGAGGTTTAATAGCTAAAGTGCTTCTACAGTAATACGTTCAGTGCTGTACATTACCTATATATACAAGAATGGCCAATTAGTTGATATTATATAAAACAAAGTTACTTTCCGAATACAAAACAGAAATATTTTAAAATAAATAACATTATAATAAGTTATGTGTAGGTAAAAGTGTAATTTTATAAATTTTTAAATCTATATTTCAATTTACTGATTTAAATGGCTTTCAAATTTACGCCTTATTACTTTAGCCATACTCTATAAAAGTAATGGCAATGCACTATCTTTGTAGACACATGAATCACTAAATGTTTGTGTCTTATTCATTACCTTGTACCGCGGAAAAAAATCGAAGACAAAGTCTACATAACTATTAAAATTAAACACAATCTACCATCATTTACAAGTTGATCCGTTGAAGGTACAATGCGATTAAAATAAGAATAGGATCGGCCTAGCGCCATGTTGTGACGTCAAAACTAGAACTTCGTAGAGTGTGCAAAAAAGAAATGATAAAGCATGTATATGTTACAGCCAAAGTAACAAATCTGGATATTATATATACTGTCTAGCCATTATATATAATGTCTACTTAATTTAGATAAAGTGATAATTGACACAAAATTTTGATATTATTCATGAGACTCATATTTCTATTGGTCACGGAGGGCGCACCAGAATGGTTAAAGAGCTTAAAAATAAATATAAGAATAGTAGTAATTTATGTGGCGCATCGCCGGCCGCTGCCGCGGCACGCTCGCTTCGCTCGCTCGGCTCGCGATTTGTTGTAGTCACAAGTAACCTAACGCTCCTCCTCGCTTCGCTCGTCGTCGCACCTAAATATGACTTTGCCCTAGACTAAATGATATTTAACCCCTTTTTATAACTTTTACCAATATGTGTCGTGAATTATTAATAATTACTACTAAAAGTAATACATTTCGATCGTTTATTCACATTTACCAACACAATTTTGTGTCAATTATCACTTTATCTAAATTGAGTAGACATTATATATAATGGCTAGACAGTATATATAATATCCAGATTTATTACTTTGGCTGTGACATATATATTAATATACATGTTTTATCAAAAAATCTTAATTTTATCTAAATTATAAAGAAAATAAAAAACCCGACTGCAAATAATTTATTTTCGTTAAGTGTTTTATCGATCAATGGAAATGTAAACTGCCAGTTAATATATTTATGGAATATTTTTTTAAAGCCAATTATTTTGAAACCAAACACGATGGCTTTGGAAAACAAAAATGTTTTTCTCACTACATGGCGTCTAAAATCCACATGTTTTTTATTTTTTTATTTTATTTATTTTTACTCACATACATACATACATGAAACCTGTAAACTTAACACACGTTTATGTGGGCAGTCGTGTAAAAAAACAAGTAGTCATAGGTAGGTAAACGAAGTTGTAGGTGACTGTAGCAAACACAGAAATAATTTGAACTGATTTTATTTGTTAGCAATATTTTGTACTTAGGTATCTTAATTTGAATCGCTTAGCTCTTCGATGCCGCATTTCCTGATGGCCCACTGAGTAAGACTCATCGTTATCATCGTAACGGGTAACAAAAACAAATATAAAATTACCAAAAACATATTAAACAGTCCACAAGAACAAATTAAACAGTCAAAAAAAAATTAAACGACAAGCTCAATAAACACGCGTAGTAGTACACTGTCGGAAAAATAAGACCCTGACGCCCGCGTTTTCATCAAACCAAAATGGCGTCTGTGCTGTCAACCTTAAAAATATGAATTTAATAAAATTAACAATTTCGGGTCACTCATTTAAAATTACCTATAAATATATGGCACTGCTTTATTTTTAAGTTTGTTCTGCTGATTGTACTTATTAGAGTGAGTATGAGTGAAGTTAGCCGAGAGCCAGTCCTATTCTTATTTTAATCGCATTGTACTGTGTTTAGAGATAATTAAGCTCTTTTGAAACTAGTCTTGTGACACCAAGTGAGCTCTGTTCCTTGATTATCTACTGACGTATTGAGTTCAAGTAATATGTTTAGCTGGAGTAGCGAATATTTACTTTTTAGAGTTTTTATTGCATTTAATGACAATATTTTTTTGTCACTTTTAAATTGTTAATTATGACTATATTAAAATGAATATCATGTATGTAATGATTAAGGGCAAGGTATAGTTTCATGCACAACAGTTTTATTCTCAAATTTGTGTGCTGCCTTTCTAAGAGGATCCTTGTGAGATAATTTTAGCGCAACAACCAGTCCTGGTTAACTCCAGCTGCTTTACGTGAGCTCTCTATTAGGTTAACATTTTATTGCGTTCATTCAAGAAAACAATATTAATGCAAGCCCATTGAATTACCCATATATATACATCAGCAATAAAACATGATAATTTCTTGATTCATTATCGTATAGTTTTCCTTGAGAACTATTTTCATAAATGCTTGCTATGTTTTTTCCAGGATCGTTGTGAGATGAGTCTAGCGCAACTACTAAACGAAAAGGACAGTACTGGCTGCTCCCCACTGCACTACGCCAGCCGTGAAGGCCACATTAGATCTTTAGAGAATCTTATTCGGTTGGGTGCTTGCATCAATTTAAAAAACAATAATAATGAAAGCCCACTGCATTTTGCTGCAAGGTAATAATTACTGGGGGGTTAGACGCATAATATCTGTAACATCTCATCAACATCTGCATTGTGGTATGGGCATTTTGAAATGCTCTAGCTAGGTGCTGTAAGATGTGATGGTCTAAACTAATAAGTTTGCAATTTAACAGAAAAGAGAAATTAAACCATGAGTGAATATATATAAAAAAACCTGTTTAAGTGCTTTTGCCACAATTTTTATTTTATTTTAAAGGATATTCGCTGACATTATGTATGGAATATAATTTCAGACGAATGGCCGCCGCGATTCCTCTGTATGTGGTGTATCCTGGTGGACCAATTTTGGATGACATTTTCGCATAAATGGGGCTTAATTTCACGAAGAGCGCGAGTTATGTTGGCCTGAAGGCCAACATAACAACGCGCTCTTCGTCAGTCACTAGCACAGTCAATACAAATAAACACACACAGAGACACAGACAAACACAGTCAATAGCCCTGAAGGGCTATTGACTGTGGTTTGTCTGCATAGACTAAAGACTTCACGTAACCCCAAATAAAGTAGTTGAGCGGTTTTAAGTCACACGATCTTGGTGGCCAGTTGATGTCGCCACCACGCGAGATGACGAAGCCTTCGAATATCATCATAACATATCGCTTTCTCATCCAATAAATTTAATGTTTCCCGTGCTGTAGGCTAGTGACGCCGTCCAGTTGGAACCACATGTTCCAACTGGACCATACCATCTAATCTAGGCATCAAATTTCTTCATTAAGCGACGGATTGTGGACTCTGCAGGACGGCCATGTATGCCATTAATTGGGCGCAATGCACGGAACGTTAGGCAAATAGAGCACTCAAAGTCAAAATTATTCATTTATTCAATTTAGGCGTCTACGACGCTCTTATGAAGGTCAATTACAAATTTTAGTATTGAAATATTCTACAATGTACTGCCACGTTCAGCAAATAAATTGTATAGAGCCACTGCGAGAAGAACGGGAACGGGAGACACTGATTTTGATAATAATTTTTAACAATTTCTACGCGTTGTTGAAGCGTGTAGCGTTCCATGGTGAAATGTCACGACTAAATATGTGTTCATGCCAAATTAGACAGCTATTGCTTTACCAAGATGGCTGATGATGAAATGATTCCATAAACATAAATAACATGCAGTTTAAATTTCATTGGGACGATAAAACGTTTAACAAAAATAAATAATACACAGTCCGGTATTTTTTACTTTTTAATTAATTTATACTTGTTATTTAATTAAGCAGTACCCCCATTTTGTAGATATGGCCGTTTTCACACAGCATGTCAACTCCTTGACTCAGACAAGGGCACGTTTATAATAAACGAGAGTGACGGCGAAGGGCTTACTCCGCTGCACATCGCTTCCCGGGAGGGCCACACTCGGGTCGTGCAACTGCTTCTAAATCGAGGAGCGCTCCTTCATAGAGACCATAATGGCCGCAACCCATTACATTTGGCAGCCATGAGCGGATACACACAAACAATTGAGCTTCTTTACTCAATCCATTCTCATCTTTTGGACCAAGTCGATAAAGATGGGGTGAGTCTGTTCTAAAATATTATAACCGTGTTCATAACGTTGGCTAAAATTTGCCCTCTGTTTACATTAGGTTAAAAATATGTTGTGTTATGGTTTGGTTGTGATATATATTTTATAGTAATTGTATGTAATTGTAAATTAACGATTCTCTCATCTCTTCTGGTAGCGGGTTCGAATCCCGCTCGTAGTTCAAATGTGTCTTTTCGTTGTGATTTCGTAAGCTTATTCGCTTAGCAGGCGTCAATGCAAAAATATCAATGCTGGAATTATCGGGTTTTGTAATCGTTAGTAAGTTTACAGCTAATTGAAAAATGAGTCTTGTTCGTACCTCATTTCCGTTTGGCTGCAGACGTCGCACCGTTCCCTAAAGACGGTTAAACGATAGGGGCGGACATACATACATATATTTCAGCTATGACTCACTCGCCTCGATAGTTCAATTAGCAGAGCATGTCTCGGCTATAGAAACGGATCGTCGTGGGTTCGAATCTCGAGCGTGGGTATTTTCCTTTTGTTGTAATTTTATGATTTTAATTCTATCTTCACACAAGAAAATGAGGTAGTAGTTAGTAACTAACAGTAACAATTTCAGAATACGCCTTTACATCTCGCAACAATGGAAAACAAACCAAATTCCATTGCTCTGCTACTTTCCATGGGATGCAGACTTATTTACAATAATTTGGACATGAGCGCTATTGACTACGCTATCTACTACAAGTTCCCTGATGCGGCTCTAGCTATGGTCACTCACGAGCAAAGGTAATAATTATTTCAATCTTCGTCCAAACCTGTCTATACTTCGGTTGCTCTATCAAAACGTGGTGGTAACTTTCAGCGGGGCAGTAAGGGGAAAGTACCTTATGTACCGTTGCAGCTACTCGGAAATGGTCTAAGGAGACTATCCATATTTTTTTAATGGAAAGTTGATCCTTATTCACAGATTTTCAAAAAACAATACATTTTTTGATGCCAATCCATCCTGTATCTAATACTGATCAAAAACTTCGATGGGACCAACCATCGTTGGAGTACTCAAAAAGTCACAAATGCAAAATCTTTTCCCTTACATTTTGTATGCCTATGATTGCCTGAAATAATTAGCAGCACAGATCTAAAACATAGTCTTTGTTTAGCAATAAGGCTTTTTTTGAAATCAATATACAGATATCTTTTAATTTTATTTATTTACTCTGTGAAAGCTTGTTTAAATAACAGCACGAAACCTTGGACTAATAATCATCAAGAATGACATTTACCAAGAAGACGCAACAAAACGCTGCAATCATTCAAAAGATAATCACGATATTCTAAAAATACGCACGCAGGAAAGATATCGTGCTTACGGTTGACGTAGATTGATATAATATGGGAGTCTTCATGTTCGCATCATCCATCACTATAAATTGTAGAATCATGGTTTCTAATTATTCCTTTGTTGCTCCAACAACGACATATTAAAATAAGCCAATTCACGAATTCACATCCGTCAAAAACTTATTTGAGCCGTTTCGTGTGGGAGACTTTGGTTCCGTAAGGGCCGGGAGCTCATCGTATTTTCCATAACTTATCAGCATTTTGCGACGCGTGATTGAAATGCTGGCACCTATTTGGCTCGACGGATAAGCATTGCGATCCGATTGTATCCGACGAGGCAATACTGCCAGCATGCTGGGTACGCTGCTGATTGGTAGTGGGCTACAATAATTGGACTCTATGCGAGCCTGCAATGGCTTGTAGGATGTCTAAATGCTTTCATTGTAGTAACTGTAGTGGTGTATAAATTTCGTAGTATTTTATAAATAAAGGCATACAAAGATTATTTTTATTAATATATATGTATCATAAAAAAAATCTTTTAAAACTACATAGATAAACTGTGCCTAACTACCACCTGATGAAGGTATTTTTTTAATATTATAGTTGCCTCTTTGGTCTTGCCTTCTGTGACAAGGATAGCGGAGAAACTATTTCTCGATTTCGTCTTTATAAAATTGTGTTGCATAAATATTTTCCGTCTCATCGTCAAATATGCTATCCGTTTTGCCGTGTAATTTTAGGGAACTATTGCAGATGCTTCTATATACATACCTCCATGTCGTCGTAGCATTTGGTTTCGTTATATTTGAACAAAACTGATACCTTGCGTCTTTTTTTCGCTTCTACAATATTGTAATTACTTTCCGTAGTTCTATTACACAGACTTGTTGATGGAGTTTCGCAGACACTCGTTGGTAATGCTACTACAAAAATTTATACTCAAATTTCAACGCTAGCTTGTAATAAAATAATTTTAAACTATCACAAGAAATTAAATAATATAACTGACATTGTCATTATTGAAATAGTAGTATTAAAGGAATCATAATTGGAATAGTATAAACAAAATTGTTGCATTACGCTTATCACAAGTAACGAACTGTACTGTCATCAACCTTAGTCGTTCCGTCTTGTGTGCCTGTAATTTCATAATTACTTTACTGGCTCTCAAGAACTGCTGTCGGAACACTGTTAATAAAGGATTTGACACATTGTAACATTGACAAATTAAGCTTATGACTTATGTACTGTAATAAAGCTGTGCCTGGTAGATGGTATAATTCCGCTTCCTTTTACATCGAACGTAAGAAACACTAGCGAAATCAGGAATGGCATTGCAGCATAACGAGTAGTTTCTATTCATAAAACTGCCTACTCTTTCGGAGATATACTATATATGAGATATGAGTGTGATAATGATGATGATATACTTTTAGGGCAAAAGAAGTTATGGCTCTTCGCTCGGACCGACATCCGTGCGTGACCTTGGCTCTCATTGCAAACATGCCTCGGGTATTCGAAGCGGTCCAGGACAAATGCATTACTAAGGCCAACTGCAAGAAGGATTCAAAGAGCTTTTACGTAAGCATTTCAAAATAATAATTTACAAATCTGTCTAATAAACATTTTGCTAATGATTTTCATATGGGCATCGGAAGTAACTTCGTTATTTAGGAATTTTTATATTGCTCGTATTGAGGTATATTACGGTCAAAGCTCTTTACTGGTGAAAACCAATATTATAAGGCAAAATCACCTATGTGTTACCACTTTTTGTGTAGGGCTTATATAATTTGGTTTGTTTTGTCTACGAGTAATCAATTTTTATAATATATTCTCACACTAATTCTATGTTTCATGAGAGTTTTACTATAGATTTACATATTCTATCAGGTGACGGCCTCTCTTCCCATCATCAGTTTATGTGATTATATACTCGTATATATTATATATAATAGCGACCCGTCCCGGCTTCGCGGATGCAATGCTGATACTAAATAATCTATAATATAATCGAAAATATTAAATTAAATTACGTGATGTAAAGAGAAGAAGGTAAAGCGCAAAAAATGATTTTATTTAAGACATAACATTAGACCTCTAAAATTATCAGTGTTTCTCTACTATATTATGCATGTATACATATATTATATATATATTGATCAACATTTTTTGTTTCCGTTATGAATAAGCCACTTTTTGTCAGAACAACTAATTCATTCGATCAACTTAAAAGGATAAAAAACCGTAACCAGTAACAATACTATTGGCTTTTTATATTTGAGTAAAATAAATATTGTTAAAGTAAGGGTGGTGTAAATATTGTATAAAAATTTATGTGACGAATAAAGTTTCGCGAGTTACAATAAGTAAAGTATAAAAAGTACAAATTGGCCTACCAAGGGTTCTGACTGTGAAATACATATTTTTAAGGATTTTTTATATGTTTTAGTAATACATTTTAATGAGCAATCATAAATAAGTTGGGTACTTATAAAATTTAATACTAGCTACGTTCTTTACTACGAATAAATATGTAAAGAAATGTAACTTTCAACAGACTCATCAATTTCACAATTTACAAAATTCAATTGGAATGGACAATAAATTTAATTAGACTAAGTGTTAAAATAATATAATTTTTTCATTATTTGCTATTGCAATCATACTAATTTACGTTTTCTGAAATCAAAAAGAGTGTATGTGTGCGTGTTTGTGTGTGTGATAGAGAGAGTGTGTGTGTATCAGTGTAGTTGAGAAAATATGTCCGTGTATTTACGTTTCGGACACAGATAATCAGTGCTTTCAGATTAATGTACCAGTGACTTATTTTATTATTTTAATGAAATAATAATAGAATTACAGATTATTATTTAATTCAATAAAACTCCATGTTCCAAATACTAATTTATTTACAAAATATAGATTAAATACAGCTTCGACGCTTTATGTCCGCAACTGAGAGACGACGACTGTAGCCGAAAAACAGAGAGCGTTGCAAATTCACAAAAAATACCATTACCTGCTTTGAATGTAAGTTGACTTTTATTACGTAAGTATTTAATTTTCTTTTTGCTTGAATGCAGATTAAGTATTCTTTCAAATTCTACCAAAAGTCGAAACTCGAGCTCGATGCACTAAGGCTGACGCTGAACGACCCAAAGTTTCGCCCTGAACCACTAAGTGTGATAAACGTGAGTGAGATCCACTACTGACTTGGAGCCTCGCTTTTATTCACTGTCCCTAAAATAATTGCTGTATTTCTTGTTCCTTTTCAAATAATTTTATGAAAACCTATAAAATTATTTTTAATTAATTCACTAGCACTGCGCACTACATACTGTGTTTTGTAGGATATTTTTTCTGATCCTATCATAAAAATAAGATAAGCAAACGGCATTGCGTAAATATCACTACACTTTGTATCGGTGAAGGTTTACACTTATAAGGTTTTATGTACTGCACTTTGTGTATTTTTGGTTTTGTTGTAAATACACAAACGCAGCTGGGGCGAGTGCACTTACATTTTTATTCTTGACAACAAGGCTCCTTATCGTCTAACCCTAAACTTAGTATAGCTATTCTACCAAGGAAAGTGTGCGCATCCCGCGAATGCGATTGACAAAAAGGCGGCAGCTTATGAAACCTAAGGAAAAACTTTTTACAGCGCTGTTTGTGTTTTCACCTTCCTTGTGTTCTAAGCGAAACTATTTTTCCTGGACCTTTTTTGATGACCTAGTGTTACATTTTGTGTTACTGTACCAGCCGGATCGTATACTACTGAACACAACCTCCTCTATTTAAGGGATATTTGCCATAATCCCCACGCTTGGCAGGCGGCTTGGGGATCACAGCCACCTTAAAGTATTTTTCTCTTAGTCGCCTCTTACGACACCATCGGGAAGATATGGCGAGGTGCAATTCAAACCCGGCACCCAATGGTGGGTGTCATTTGACACCGTACGAGTCTACTAAAAAGTGGGAAAATAAAGGTATCCTATTTTATTGACACAGACATTGTAAATGTTATGTTACAATACGTTTTTCAAATAACATTTCATTTGTAAGTTTATATGTAATGATTTGACGAAATGAAATCCTCGTGAGTAAATATTTAAATAAAACATTCACTTTAAGGTTGAAATTTATATTGCTTTCTAGCAAATCGTATACTCATCACCACGTCCCTATACTGCATACTGCTCCGCAGTACCAAGACTTTTGATAATTCCCAAAGTATAATAATATGCGTTCAAGCATGTGACGGATCATTAGAGGCTTTGTTGACACCGCTAGCCAGTAACTCACCTTAGCTTTAAGTCAACGGATAATGGTATGTGTAAGGTGTATTTCTATCACAGCAAATAATTGAATAAAAAAGCATTCAATTCAAAAAACAGCAGCAAACTCAAAAAACGCGTGATGGCATGTCGGCCAGGGTGACGCTAGTTTGATCAGGCCCTGGCCACACTAGCGTTGGTTTAAGTAAAATACCAGAGCAAATAGATCTGACATATTTGGCGCAGTACGATAACAAGAATATAGGATGATCGTGTTCGTTTTCTGTGCATTTGTATCTTATAATATCTTGATATAATTATTGGCCTTTTTTTTGGCTCAGTAATAAAAGAATATTATTGATAATTTGTTCCAATAAATGGACATTAGGCATTATTGGGTGCTAATACCGATGCGATCCATCGAGTTGAAGAATAAATTTTGGACTTCCATCTTTTGCTTTAATGGTCATTAGGCGCTAATAAAGGGTTAGCCAGAGCAAAAAGAATATTTTGCTTATTTTGAGTCAATTACACTTCATAACCGGTCTAGCAACAAATATATATTAAAATCCGCTGTAAGCACATTTAATATAATAGACACGGTGATGGGAATAATAGCATAACAAACGCGTAGAGGTGAACTGCACAAATCGTACATAAGCGAAATTTAATAAACAGTGATCGTGTAAACAATGCGTTAGGAAAGGCAATTTTGATCCTGGTTTGATAATAAACTCACAATCATGGCAGAACTACGGCGGTTTCGCTGCTATATTTTCACGATGAAGATGTGAACAGGGCGTTGAAGATGCGAGTAAAGTAGTTTAGCTTTTATTCGTCTGCAATTTTGTCTCCACAAATTTTAATTTCTATGCTATCTAATTACTAATTATCGGTATTTGTAAAAGGACTATTTTCATTATCGTCTACTAAACAATATCGCGAGAAAAAAAAAAATAATCAGTAAGATGTTTAATGGTCAAATATAAGAACAAACTACTCCGGCTTCTTTCGCATCGACAATGACAGTGTAATATTTTATACAGATACGAGAGCTAAGTAACGAAAATACCCAACATTACAATATATTATTAAATATAAATTGATGTGTGTAATTTTATATACACGCAAGTCCACAAAACATTGTGTTCAAATTTGGTAAGGATATTTACATCCTACTACAATAACACACATACTTTTTGCTGAGTTTTACTAAGAACTTTGCAAGGAAGCGTGAAGACATAACTAAGTACCACCACTACGTCTCAAATAGTAGCTCAGTATCTAATAATCATGCATATATAAATATTCATATTTGTACGTTTTCAGGCAATGGTAGCACATGGCCGAGTGGAATTATTGGCTCATCCACTAAGTCAAAAATATTTACAAATGAAGTGGAATTCGTATGGAAAGTACTTTCATCTAGCACATTTACTGTTTTATTGCATATTTCTCACATTCGTCACTGTTTACACATCTCTGCTCATGATTAATGCAGATCCAAGTACTGCAGCGACAAGGAAACAATCTGATCATGTTGCTGTTTTGAGTGTTTCGCTTGAAAACGCTACAGATATAGTAAACTCTTCGTTTGACGGCGACGATGTTTTTCGCAAATCAACAAAGGGATTCGATCCAAGTAAGTAATTGCGCATCACATAATATTACGCGTACTTATAATCTCCATTGCCAGCTGAATTGTTTTTTTTCATTAACCGTTTTTTAATATATCATAAAACTCTTTACGTTGTTGAACCATGGGAATTCCTATCTCATTAGAGCGTCGGCGTCTTGAGATAATATTCATAAATAAATTAATAATTATTATAATGCTCTTTAGTATTTATTTATCGTAAAAAAGTTTCAAAATGGTGAAATGTTCACGATTTAATGATCTGATCAAATTAAGTTGCCCACATCATGAAATGCGACCACTTCATGAAATTTTTGAGCATTTCATGATATGAACAATTTTACGATGTGGCCACGACATATATCTAGCTCAAACTCATAAGTAATAAAACCCCGGGTAAGAGCAAATTGAACTTGAGCCAAGATACACACAACAAATTTGTGTTGGTGTGAAATTAATAGTGTGCGAGTCCGCCTCGCACTTTTCCGATATTATTTTTGTAAATAATTCTTACCACATTGAATTGGTATTTATATTGCGATACTTTACAAAATCACAAATATACGATAGGAAAAATTTAAGTCATGTGCGGGATTCGCACCCGCGTCCATCCACCCCTTGAGCCGGGGTATGCTCTAACCAATTGAGCTAACATGACATGACGTCATAACTCAAATCTTTTTTATCGTTCTTTAACCATCGTATTGGGATGGAGCGACATCTATAGTACCACTTGCGTTGTACTTTTGTAGTACAACGCAAATGGTACTATAGATGTCGCTCACCAATTTTGCAATCGGTTTTATACTTGTAAATGATGACGCAACCGTATAATTTTAATATTGTTAGGTTTGCAATAACGCCTGCTATGTGGATTTCATTACAAAATCACAAATATACGATAAGAAAAATTTAAGTCATGTGCGGGATTCGAACCCGCGTCCATCTTCCCCTTGAGCCGGGGTATTGCGATACTTACTTAAATTATTAACCTATAAAAAATATTCGTAGCTATGAAACTAACTAAATATTTTTTGAGCAATGATGGCCGAACGGTTATATCTATAGACTGCCGTGCCACAGTACCCTGGTTCGATGATGGGTGTGTTCCGGCAGCAGTCCTTGAGAGCCAGTGATATTACAGGCACATGAGACTTAACAACTGTATCTCAACGTGACGGGCGCAGTGCAATTCGTGACTTGTGATGAAATGCATCTATTATAAGCAGAGGATACCGCTTAACATCAGGTGGGCCTCGAGCTTGTTCCCTCACTATAACATAAAAAAAAAGTTGAAACGTTGTTTTAATTATGGTTTCACAGTAATCTGTATCTTACGAGATCATTTTTCAAAATAGATAAGAGAGAGATAAAGGTCTTGTAGTAAGGAACTATTATTTGGGATAGCACAACCTTGTTTAAAAACACTTTGAAAAAATAAAGATGTTCTATAAGTGAAATAATAGATATATGACAATGGAAAGGTAAAAGGTACTTAAATCATACTGAAAGTTTCTGGATTCTGAAAAATAAGGCCAGATATTTGTCTTATGATCCTTTAATTGTTTTCCAAAGTATTACCAATGGCTTTGTAAAAAACACTTCGATTAAAGAAAGGTGTTCTTAAAGTGAAGTTATAGATACCTATATGACAATGGAAAGGTAAAAAGTACTTAGGTCATAATGAAAGTTTCTAGATTCTGATAAATAAGGCCAGATATTTGTCTTATGATCCTTTAATTGTTTTCCAAAGTATTACCAATTGCTTTGTAAAAAACACTTTGATTAAAGAAAGGTGTTCTTAAAGTGAAATTATAGATATATGACAATGGAAAGGTAAAAAGTACTTAGGTCATAATGAAAGTTTCTGGATTCTGATAAATAAGGCCAGATATTTGTCTTACGATCCTTTAAATGTTTTCCAAAGTATGTGCTGTAGTACGTCTACTACGAAGTTGATATACCGAAGTGGATCATGTATGGTAATTCTTATAATCAACGGAAGCTAAATGTACAATAGCCAGTTAACATTCTAAATTATCTGGCATTCGTCATCGTCACAATATAGAACTCTTAGAGAACAATAGTTATAGCAGCTAAATAATTTTTATTATGATATGATACTAACAAATTATTTGTTACAGTTTTTCATGATTATTTACGTATCTTGTTTTTTTTAGATTTTGAAGCCAAATTGATAATGTATACAAGCACGGTAGCAATTCTGGTATACAATGCCATATGCCTTTTACGCGAGTTTTATACCGTAAAGCAGCAGAAGTGGCACTACGTGGTGGACCCCTCAAACTTAGTTTCTTGGATGCTTTATATCAGTTCAACGATCACTGTTTATCCCACGGTTTTTGGGCGCTACAACGACGTGCAGGTAAAACAATCTACTATATAAATAAAGCCAACGTGAAGAAACTAAGTTGTATTTTAACATTATGTACTCGTATGTTATGAGAAAACCTTCTATTATTATATATCTACTGTGATACTATCTACTATCTTAATACAGACAAAAATATATAAAAATATAAGACTACTTTCAACATCACATAATGACTGCTTGATGTATATTGTGTCAAATTGTTACAGTTCTCCGCCGCTTCAATAACTGTGTTCCTCTCCTGGTTCGAACTTCTTCTCCTGTTGCAAAGGTTTGACCAAGTGGGGATCTACGTAGTGATGTTTCTCGAAATCCTGCAGACTCTGATCAAAGTTCTAATGGTTTTCTCCATTTTGATTATTGCTTTCGGTCTGGCGTTTTACATATTACTCTCAAAAGTGGGTATATTTTATCGTAAACAATTTTCGAAATGTCTTATTTATTTTATTTTATCGAGTTTATTTGTTAAGGCGAGTGTATATTATGATATCTAAATCTGCAATAATTTTGATTTGATTTTAGCAAAAATCTAAATTTGAATTATCCGTGCTGCACGAAGCTGGAAAATCTAGGTGTAGCACGGGGGCAGAAATAATACAATCAATACATACTTTATGAAGCAACACTTACAGTTTGAGTTTTCTTTTTATTTAGAACGTATTTTAAAAAATATCTTAAGAAATAAATTGTATATGGCACTAACACAGATCTGTACTTATCGAACAATAAACTTCGAGGAGGTATATTTTTCTGATTAGTAAAAGTGCATTGACTTGCAACATTTTGTTTTCAGGGCAATCATTTATCATTCAGTAGCATCCCAATGTCTTTGATGAGAACATTTACCATGATGCTTGGAGAAATGGACTTCGTCGGAACATACGTTCAGCCGTATTACAAAGCCGATACAGATACAGTTTTGCCGTTCCCTTTGCCAACATTTTTCATTCTGGGGCTTTTCATGGTGCTCATGCCGATATTGTTGATGAATCTACTTATTGGTTTGGCTGTAGGTGATATTGAGAGCGTGAGAAGGAATGCCCAACTAAAACGGCTAGCTATGCAGGTACATTTAATTTACTACCCTGATATGGAATATTGAAATTCGAGTAAAAAAATAACTTGAATATGTACATACATCTTTTTATCATAGACAAGCATGCAATCCAATAAAATCTTATTCTACTCATGCCTTTTCATTAAATAAGAAAAACAAAAGATTTTTCTGCTTTGAACTAATTGTTTTACCTGTAATAAATTAAAATAATCAAAATGAAAGAAATTAAGAATTGTAGTACATATATTTTCAAATAGTGTTTGTTTAAGGTTGTCCAGCACACGGAGTTAGAAAGACAACTTCCCGCATTTTTGCTTGAAAAAGTTGATAAAAATGAACTAATTGAATATCCAAACAATAAGAAATGCAAACTTGGCTTTTTTGATTTCATTTTGCGCAAATGGTTTTGTAATCCGTTTTCTGACGATGGTGAGTAAATTGTTAACTACATATCTTTTTAACTAAAACGCCGGCTCAAGCCAAATGCTTGTTCATCACAGGACAGCGCGTTGCATAGCATGCTACACCGGCCTTTTCGTGCAATGACGCTGCAACGTCCTGGACTTCCGCCAAATTAATTTGGAAAATTGGTAAATAGGTAGCACAGCGATAGCATTTCTGGTTTTCTGACGAATGATGTTTGGACTATAGCTCTTCTGATTAAGAACTGAAACTTTGAACGACCCATCATATAAAAAAAATGTGATGCAATGCCCATTTGAAAGTGTTTTTCTGACAGTGAATTTCTTATATTTATTTTACAAGCACTTATGTTTTAGGACTAACTTTAAAGGTAGTTGTTTAAAGTCCCACATCCAATTTTGTATGCGAAATCAAAGCACCAATTTCCTGCTGCAAGAAACGATGAGCGTAAGATTTTTCCAGAACACCTGCTGCGCTTGCGCGCTCGTTTTATCTCTGTGTGTCTGTAGAAGTGACTGGTTTCATACAGATTCTAACACTTGTGCTACTCAAACTGTACTTACGAGTAGACTCGTAGTATATTCCCTGCTGTCCCGTATATATGGGATTTGAAATCGTTTGTTTAGTGAGAATTTAGCAATATAATATATTATGATTTACCGTTGTATTAAATTATAATATAATTTATGTATTACCAGATTGTATTATATTATAAATATTCCTTTCACTTTTTATGCCATTAATATCAGGGAATCATCTTATATCTCATTAAAATCTACAAACATCATATGCAGCAGACACACTGACACAAAAATATCAATCCGTAGATTGTCTATGAATAAACTGGTACAAGCAAATACATCAGCATCCCGCACAGACGCAGGCCTGCAAATATTTACATACAGCACCTGCATATATTCTCGGCGGACATGTTTAGTCCTAGAACATGATTGTGTAGGTTCCTGCCCTGTTGGTGTCTGGCGGTGTCTCTGAGGTATCTATGCATACCAGAAATAAGAATGATGGAATCCTATCGTAATTCCACCACGGTTGGAGTGAACATAGATACATTGATAACTCACGCAGAGACAGTTCTCTAACGGCGTCTAAGGGTATTATTAGGTCAGCTACACGCCGGTAGCCATGATACGGTGAGATGACCATGATGAGGTAGATAGGTAGTTATTAGGCTGTATCTGCCACGATGCGTTTAAACACACCAGGTGAAATGGATGGTGATTTAAAATTATTGTTTTATAAAATTTTAGCTGGACTGGACCTCGTCTTAGAGAGTAATGAAGACTACATCACAGCCGAGTTAGAGAAGCAGAAGCGTAGGTTGCGAGAGATTTCACAAATGGTAGAACAGCAACATACACTTATTAGATTGATTGTGCAGGTATGTATTTCGGTATTCCAACATTAATTTCGACAATAAATAAATATTTTCAACAATAAACTATCGTTATCCGGTACTGATTACTAATATATATATATATATATATATATATATATATATATATATATATATATATATATATATATATATATATATATATAGATATATATATATAGATATATATTAGGTCCTTACATATGAAATTGGCGTTTTTCGTACTGGCCACTTTAACCACGAATTTCTCCTCTTTGGTAAGGAATTCCAAATTCAAATTTGTACAGCTATAGACTCATGTATTTGTGCTTCGATGATCGTCATTCATTTGTTTTTTTTCTTCTGTTTTTTTCTGTTTGCGTCACTCATTTTACAAAATGGAAAACCTTAAATATCGCATTATTTACGAGTACGAGTTCCGCCGTGGCACTAGTGCTGCGGAAACAACTCGAAGGGTGAATGATGTGTATGGCGGTCGTGTTGCAAAAGAAAACACAGTTCGTTTTTGGTTCCAACGTTTTCGTTCTGGAAATTTCGACCTGCAGAACAAGCCCCGTGGACGGCCTGAGACTCAAGTTGATAATGAAGAGTTGAAGGCTATTGTGGAAGCGGATCCATCGCAAACCACGTCCGAGTTAGCTGCAGGCTGCGATGTTAGTGATAAAACTGTTTTAATTCACTTGAAGCAAATTGGGAAGATTAAAAAGCTTGAAAGGTGGGTACCTCACGAATTGACTGAAACAAACCGGCAAACGCGCGTCGACTGCTGCGTTACATTACTAAACCGGCACAATAATAAAGGTATTTTAAACCGAATCATTACCTGTGATGAAAAATGGGTTCTTTACGATAATCGGAAGCGCTCAGCGCAATGGTTAGATCCTGGCCAGCCAGCCAAATCCTGCCCCAAGCGAAAATTAACCCCAAAAAAGTTACTTGTAAGCGTTTGGTGGACTAGTGCCGGTATTGTTCATTACAGTTTTTTCAAATCTGGCCAGACTATTACGGCTGATGTCTATTGTCAGGAATTGCAAACCATGATGGAAAAGCTAGCGGCTAAACAACCTAGGCTGGTCAATCGCTCCACGCCACTGCTGCTTCACGACAACGCTAGACCACACACTGCGCTACAGACGGCTACTAAATTAGAAGAGCTTCAATTGGAAAGTCTAAGACATCCTCCGTACTCCCCGGACCTTGCTCCAACAGATTACCATTTTTTTCGAAATTTGCATAACTTCTTGCAAGGGAAAAAATTCAACTCCGATGGGGCAGTCCAAATCGCCTTCAAAGATTTTATTGATTCCCGTCCGACTGGTTTTTTTAGTAAAGGGATCAATGAACTACCTATGAGATGGCAAAAGTGCATAGAAAATAATGGTTCATACTTTGATTAATTAAATATATTATATTAAAAAATATTCGACTTTTTGTTCCTCCCATACAAAACGCCAATTTCATATGTAAGGACCTAATATATATACATATAATACAGCTTCTAAACAACACTCAAACAACATTCAAAATCAATCCGTAACAGACTTCACACTAATCTGAAAAGCCCCTTGATATGTAGGTTTGCAATACACTAAATGTAAAAACTATGGTTTTTTAGCCATAGATATAAAAATAACCTTTTATCACACTAATATTATAAATGCGAAAGTTTGTGAGTGAGGTTGTGAATCACTGTATGTTTATTACTCATTCACGCTCAAATGGCTGAATAGATTTGAATGAAATTATAGGGACAAAGATGACGTGGAATATCACATCACATAGGCTACTTTAGAACCTAGAAAAATGCAGTATTCCCGGGGGATGCCCAAACAATTCAAGCTTAAACAGTCCGAATTCGGATGAAATTTCGTACAGGAATAGCGTGAGATGTAAAATAACACATAAGCTACGTAATATTCAGAAAAATCGCAGTATTCGCATGGGAGAGCCATCGTAATTCAAGTAAATTTGTAACCCCTTCAAGCTCAAGCGCCTGAAAAGGTTTTCTTGAGATTTCTAAGGGTAACTCATATCCCGAATAAAAGAATGAACTAGTTATTTTTCCTAAAATAACGACGTGTTACCTTAGTATAATCGTAGGAATTCGAATTAGTTTAAGGACTCTTTCACGCTCAAACATGATTGAGGTAAAATTTGTTTATAGGATAGATAATGGCCTGGATTCACATATAGGCTAACTTTGATCACGGTAAATGCAATGTTGCGTTGGGACGACCAAATAAACTATATTGAAGCTTTTACACGCTGAAATGGCTATGAGGATTTGGATGACATTTGGCACAGGAATAGCGTTAAATGTCATTGCACACAAACTACCTACGTAATATTCCGGAAAATCGCACTATTTTCGTGGGAGAGCCATCGTAATTGAACATATTCAAGCTCGCGTTTCTTTTTCCAAATTTTGTGGCTAGATTACTCATATCCAGAATGACTCATTTGTTTTCCTGACAAACATAATAAGGATCATTCCCACTAGTTCCATCGTGTTTTAGTTCCATGGAACTAGTGGGAGTTTTTTTTCTCACTAGTTCCATGGAATTGGGCACTGGAACTAGTGAGAACTATTTTTCTCATTAGTTCCATAATTGCAATATGGAAGCCCAATGCAGTGCAGCATGCCACTATAGCTGATCGGTTAGGAACAGCTAAGCAAACTTCGCACGAGCGCTTCAAAATCTTAACGCCTCTGTTGTAGTGGTTGTAATACCACTACAGCAGAGGCGTGTGAGTAATACAGCATTTCTAAGGAGGGTTGGTGTCAGACAGGCGGTGGCTGAAAACGAATGCATATAACTGCTGAATAAAGCTTGCAATATGTTTTTTCCCATGTTCGCTTTTTTGTTGTCGTATAAAGTAAGATATATTGTTCCTGATTTGTTCTTGTGTCGCTTGAATGACTGGGTTTAAGGCAATATTTAAGACTGTGTTGTGTAGTATGAAATGATGTATAGATCATGTTACCAATGACTTTTAATAATTTTTATAATATAATGTAGTTTTATCCTAAATTTAATCACTTTTACTTATCTAAAAAATGGCCGATGCTTATTTCACCTGTTATTAATTCTACCTGAGCTTCTCTTATGAAGTCGTCGTTTTCTTCACTTACTTTTTTCCTTTTGGGGTTTTCGCTGTCCATCATGATGTTGTCGTTTGCAAAAGTCACTTGATGTAGTATCATTGAATAAAATATTCAAGGCCATCAAAAATGTAGTCTCATTCTTTGGGACTTTTTTGTTTATTCTATGATGCCACCCCTCAACGGTATTGGTGGTACGGTGTCTTTCAGCAAACACACACCAAATTTTTATCGTATGGGGTTTCATCCAAAAGTTTTGGAAATATTTAATGAAAGATATCATGGCTGTATTATTTTCCATGCTTTGCGATTTAACGTAAGCCCAACCTTCGTCAATTTTATCATTTGGAAGATGAGCCAGGTTACAGCAGAGGGAAATTATCCTTTTGGTGCGTTTATCTTTATTAAGCTTCAATGCTTTAGCTTTTCGCCATTAACAGTTAGTATAGTGAAAATGGCATCCATTGATGCTTATATTTTCATCAAATTCATGTATAGCAGCGATTGCACCTTCTTCAAAGTCTATGTTTATTTTTGTTGGTTGCCAATCTGGTATTCTTGATTTAATTAGAGCAAATAGAATCGAGTACGCTGATTCACTTCTGTGGGACATTAAAGCATATTTTAATGGAGAAACATTTGTGCTGCTGCTACTACTCCCTATGTCGCCATGTATGGAGTATACCTGTACAAATGGAAATGGACAACATTTAAACGTTCCATCCATAAACATATGCTTCACATCTTTCTTATATAATTTACCCTCTGAAGAGCAAAAAACTAAAATTTTTATATCACCATCATAATAATCTACCAACAAAAACTGTCACTAAATGGTACAGGCACTTCCACTTCACCTATTATTTGTGCACATATCTTTTTCACGTCAAGTTCTTTGTTCCTCTGTCTGTAAATCGATGATTTCTTTTCTTGGAATGTTGGTATAGGTTTTTTAGAAACTAAATCAAGGCCTTCGTTTCTGATGGCGTTGATTCTCCTTTGGTATACACTTGTAGCACACTCTAGGCCCTTGGAAGCTTTTTCACAAGTTTCAATTATTCTTTTCTCAATTAAATTTTGTGTCACGTCTGGTTTACAATTATCACCATGTTCTTTCTGCGTCATAATTTTTTTTTGGTCCTAAAATCAAGTCAAATTGTGGTTTAAGAAAAGTAACAGACATATCTTCTGTTTGAATCAGTCGGATTGCAACTCCACTGCGTTACCCTTAGTCGCCTTTTACGACACCTACGGGTAGAGATGGGGGGGGGAAGCCGGCTAGCCCGGCACCCCTGGGGAACAGACAGACATAACATGGTAGCTAGTAGGTATAGCTGAGAAAATATAACATGGTAGCTAGGTACTTACTGTTGAAATTGTTACAGATCCTGCACATTTAGTTTTCTTATAAGATTGACAGCGCCAGATGCTTGTACCATTGTGATAAACACTGTGTCTATAAAACTGCAAACCTGCCAAAAATATAACTTTTCCCCGCCCTCTTTTAAGAATTTCAACTTCACCAGACATATTCGCTTATCACAAGAATGCAGCTCAAATTACATAACACAAGATACTTTGTGAATTCTGTAAAACTATTTTATTCAGGATGACAAATAACGACACCGAGTGCCATGCAATGACCTGACTATTCTCCATTGTCTATAATACCCACAAACACATAATAGCTACCTGTACAATATAACCACCTTCTTAAAATTGACGCCCTCCCAATAAATAAATAAATATAAACATTATATACTTACAAATAAAATTAAGCTTTTACAAACATCTACTAAAAAACTCGTTGGTATTACAACCGCTACAACAGAGGCGTTAAGATAGTAGTGTCCTGATGTGCACCCTATGTGCAGCATACTAACGTCAACTAGAGTAGTGGCATGCTGCACTGCATTGGGCTTCCATATTGCAATGATGGAACTAATGAGAAAAATAGTTCTCACTAGTTCCAGTGCCCAGTTCCATGGAACCAGTGAGAAAAAAAACTCCCACTAGTTCCATGGAACTAAAACACGATGGAACTAGTGGGAATAATCCCATAATAATATAGCGTTCACGTGGGATGATCGTTATAATTTGAATTAGTTATTTACTCTTTCACGCTCCAACAGCTGGAACCTTTCGAATGTAATTTGGTACGTACCAAAATTAGTTTACAAACTGTATTAACAAACAGGCCACTGAGAATTACAGTAATTCATGTAAATTTGTCACCTTTGGGAAACAACCAACAGTGACCCAATTTACTTTGGATCTTCAGACACGTGTCCGCTGTTGAGGAACATCGAACACGTGTTTTTCACGAAGGCCGGCGCGATTATTAGTGACACACCACCCATACTACCACTCTCACCGCATTTACCGCCTCTGCCAAGTAGACGACTTTACCTAAACGTTATTGTGAGTGTAAGTGTCAAGGTACTACTATTAAGTACATAAGTAGGTATAAAATATCATTATAATGTGGTCTTAAGGTCACCGCTCATTAGAGCCACCCGGCACCCGACCAGCACCGCCTCGCCACTTGTTGTCAGCAGGTGGTCCACGGGTGGTCGCCGCGTTGTCACCAATAAACGTCACGTGGTCAACCAGTGGACCTCACGTAGTCAACAAGTGCAAATCGCAGGGTCCAAGAATTTCCGAGTAGTCAGTCAACTGTTGGCTGGTGCCAAAATTTTACATAACCAAACACACTTTTAGACCTGGTGGTCTTTTTTAAAATTTTGCAAACCGTGAATTGAATCCCATAGCTGTCGCTCTCGATGAATACGAAAATGAAAAACGCAACAAAAAAAACTTATTGGGTGCACGAAATGTTTAAACATAGAAAAAAAGAGGGTGAATATTGGACCGCTTGTAGGCAACAGTTCGAGATCGAGGAAAAAAAAACTTGTGCGTCGGCAATTCGCAACAATGCAAGGCAAGAATGAGAGTAGCGAGTTATCACCGAGTAGACCATTCTCCGTCCGCGCGTCGATGGCTTACGGCTTAGGCGATCCGGTAACGCTACGGAGTTGATGTAATGAGCGCACATCCATATAAGTCCATAAAAAGAATACTAACAGCACGAAGTGAGGCGGTGCGGGTCGGATGCCGGGTGGCTCTAATGAGCTGTGACCTTTAAAAATCTTTATTGTAATAACACCATAACAAAATCATTATCATTTATTATTCACCGTAAACAAAAACATCGATTGCAAAAAAAAAACTTCTATAACGAAAAGAAATTTTTTTAATAAAAATATTGAACCGACTTTAACACTCAAATGTGTGAAATATTTTGTTGAAGTCGGTACCATGATGGTTCAAAAGTACCTATTATCAGAATATTGCATGCCTAAATGAAGCGAGCACATATAATAAAAAAGACCTACCTAAAGAGATACAAATTTAAAGTCTGAACCACAAAGTATCCTGCTTTAGAATTCCGCGTTATTTTCCTTGAATGTCAATGAAAAGACTAAATTTTTTTCAGTAGTACCATCTTTGGCCACATGGAATTAATTTTTAAAGACAAAGGTTGCTTATCCGAAAATTTCAGAATTATAGACGCGTGTTTTGACATTTTCGGTCTTGATAACTGTTATTGTTACTTACGGGATTTGTGAACGTGGTGTGTGTGCGTGAACGTGGTGATTTTTATTTTTGTGCCCCGATATTCGGACGCAGTTGCATACATCACGATCGTGGGGTGACTGGAGAAACGAGCGATTGTCAAAAAACAAGAGCAGTCTACCCTCTTTCTTTGTCTTTTGCTACGCGTACCACTGGAACTCGCACTCGACTGAAAGTTTCGGCAAAATACACTCACAGTATCACTGCACATGTTATTGGAATCACTTTTACGCGAACTTGTAAAATTTTTCGAATATCCTAATACTGGATTTCACGTGCCGTTAACCATTGATGAAGAAATAATTTGATGATAGTGAGAAAGATTATGATTGTCGAGATAAAGAAAAATTCCTGGGAATTAAAGTAAAACCAAGTGTGACACAAATATTTCCATAACGATTTATTATTTTTCATTTGAATCTCTCCTATGCTCTATAATGAACGACTAGACACATAGACATAGACAAGTCAGTCATGTTTTTACTGCGATATTGGATCTAGATACATTCATTTAAATTAACCAAATACATCGTTTAATTATAAAATAATTATTAAAATCTCTTTAGGTCTAGTGACGTTAAAAGTTAGCCTAATGAAAGCCTTATACCTAAACTAGAGGTTGAATAGCATACTGTTTGTCCTAAACGCCAGAATCTGAAAAACAAGTACGTCTGAAACGCTAAATTGGCAAAGAAGTAGTTTACCTAATAGATACCTATACAAATCAAGAATGCTTTATAAGTTGAAAAAAATATCTTTTTAGTTTAGATAAATAAATTAAAGTTATGATAGCAAAATAACGAAGAAATACAACTGGCTTAATAATAAGACAAGTGAAACAATAACGGTGAAGTGAAGTACTCGTCTATTGCGACTAGTGTGAAGGTTCCAGATAAAAGATAAATTTATATATTCCCATAAAGTATGAGTGATACAATCCATGTAATATTTATTTATTTAAACCCTATATAAGATTTGCATATAAGGGTTAGGAGGACGAGGTAATCTGATGACAAATGATATGAATAATTTGATAAAAATATTATGTCTGTATGTATGAAAAAGGGAAATTACAATTCATATAATACTTTCGTTTCTCTAATAAATATCTTATAGGCAATATGAAGTTAGGGAAACTGCTTCTCTGTCAATATGAATGTCAGGCAAACTGGTTATTCGGCATCTGACGTTACGGACAAACAGTTTGCTAGTCAGCCTTTTGTTTAGATGTAATGCTATAATTGGCATCTTACTTTTAAGGCAACTTAATCAAAAAATCAAAATTAATCAAATGACTAAATTCGTTACCTTTTGTATTGTTTTATATCTTAGTGACATATTATATGTTTATAATATAATATAAAATAGATCTTAATTAATTTAAATGTACTATCAACATGATACCGTGGTGGGCACTCTAAAGTATATTGGACTCTGAATAGGACTAAAGTTTAACTTTATTAATAGTGAAAAGATTATATTAGAGCTTGTTCCCGCCCGAAGATTCGACCGTGATTGAGTTGAAACCTCACTGATATAAATTATTTTCCCCATCGTCGTAATTCGCTTAGCAGGCGTTGCGTACATATATTGGTACGAGTATAAAAAAAACTATTGAACATTAAAATAATTTACTTGTTTTAGAAAATGGAAATTAAAACTGAGGCAGACGACGTAGACGAGGGGGTGTCACCAGGCGACACGCGCGTCGTTCCACGCTGGAGCTCGCCAAGAATTCGCAAGAAGTTACGAACAGCGCAATCATTTAATAAAAGTGGCTAATAGACTAAAATGTTAGTACTTTTTAATAATATCTAGAATGTTCACTAAAAATTATGCAAAGCCGCACTAAAAATAATCTTTACACGAATATAAAATCAAGACCAGATGGTATATATATATATATATATATGTATTTGGGTTTATATAAAAAAAAACTAAAATTGAAGAAGGTATTCAACTTATTTCTTTTCCAATTTAATATTAAATTGCAGATCCAAAATGAAAATAACTTTTAGAAACTGGACTACATAAACTGTATGTACGCATTTTCTACTGCTTTCAAAGTAGAAATGTTTAATAAGATTATCCATTATCAACCGAATTCGGTCCAAAACCCTTTCAGATAATTTATATTCTGGACTGGTACTTGTTAAATTTAAACCTTAAATAATATGAAGCATATATATTTATACCATACATGTTCTTGAATAAATGTATGTATTTCCTAATGGTTTTTATTTTATAACAAACGAAACCTCGACATGTGCTCGCTATTCTTAATTCGGGATAAACTGACGTAGGTTCGAACCATACGAGTATACGGCTAGTATAGCATAGCAGCTCCTAGCATATAAATGGGGTAGTCAACCGGACCATGTAGACCCAGTGGAGACATCCGTCAAGGCATGGAGATTTAAGGAATTCAACGAAAGAAGGAACGCAAAGCCTGATGCCGGCACATAGCAGCGAGACAGCGTGATTTTGTTGATAATGATAATAACTATTTTGTCGCAGCTTCGTGGGTTCCCTGTCCTCTTAGATACCAGAAAAGCGTACTCATATCGGACGATTGCGCTTATTATGTTTTGGCTATAGTGGTACAGTACCTGTAAATGTTTCGATTACATTTAATACAATAGAGTTTTATCTATCGTTTATAAATTATTCCCAAAACATTGTGAAACGTCTATGTCAGAATAGGAACTGGCTCTTAGAGTGTGTCATTTCACATGCACATTATGACAGACGTAAAATGCTAGAAATTAAAATATGATTGTGTGATTCCCAATTTCTTGGTTTTGATGGTCGACTACGGTTGACTTGAAAATAATTCAAAAATATTGGATTACAGATGTGACAGCTTTCGCATTTGTGTAGCATTTTTCTTTTAAACTTCACACTTCAGCTACATTATATTAGAATAGGTTATTAATTTAACTGTTAGATGTGACAACTGTCAAAGTGACTTTCTATGTCGCATTTAACTGCACAGACATACAACACCTGCTCAGTATTAAATAATTTTTAGGTTCTCTTAAAGAAAATCTCTTTTAAATTTATACCTAAGCTTGCTTTCTAAATGAAAATCTCGATTAGACCTATCACGAAGGGAAATCTGAAAGAGACTTTGTCGTTGACATTGCTAAATGTCGAAGGTAGAATGTTTTAGATGTAGCTCTTTTAATCACACAGCTATCATCCCCTCATCCACTGTAATTTTAGCATCTTTTATGTTAGTTGTAACCTGTGTGATTTCCATACGTGAAGCGTCAATACGCTGTCGAAGACCTTGTAGAGTAAAGGCATCGTCTCCGCCGTACTTTTCATTGTTGAACTTACCGGTAGTATGCCACTGCGTGTTACTAAAATTTTGATAAAAGGCCAGGATATAAAATGTTTGTTATAAGCAGTAAACTGTCACTGTCAATTCTAACTGTCTCAAGTTTCACTCCCTAGTTTTGCCTCTTCGGCGGCTGGTACAAGACCGCCGAGTCAATTGCAGTGTGTTGTGACGTAAGCTTAGACTATTGTTTCCTTATATTTATCGCTAACCCTTTTATTTTATTATGAAATATCTGTTAATTCCTCGGTCTTGCTGCGCCTTTGTTACGGGTAGTTGTTGTGTCTCAGCCTGCTTTCTACATCCATCTACTCTGTATATATTATGACAAGATGAGTGAACCCGATCACCCATCCTGCCGCGGAGAGTCATGGTAAGCACGTGGCGCTCCTCGGTGCACTACTTCTCGGTCAACTGCAAACATAACTAGTATCAGAGCAATGCAAAACTCACTCACCGTGTCGCGATACAGGGACTAACATACAAGCTCACTCTCAAAGGCGCGAGGGATATACCAGACGGCTCCGGCAATCCAGTCGCTGACGAAACGTACTTAGTTAAGTGCGCATTCAAAGATTATTTCTAAACAACCCAGATCTCGCCCCCCGCATGGAGGCGAGATATGTGCCTGGGTAGACGCTGGAGCTGTAGTTAGTATAATATGAACACCAGTTAGGATTGATCCCACACAGCGTGTGCAGGCAACCATCCAAAATAGCATCCCCTATAAAGGTAAATAGTACAAACAAGGGTACAAAGTTAATACGTGATACACCGTATAGACCGTAGGCACACAAGGGAAAATCCGAAAAATTATAGGATATTTAGTTATACTCAGCTTGCAGAGAATTCGCGCAGTTTATCTTCCGAGTCTTCGCTGGCCGCCGCTTTCTTCATCTAGAGCACACATAATGACTGTCATTATCTTTTTAAACCTTTATCATTTATTTTGCAGAATCATAATCATTTATTTTTATTTCCTCGACAACTCCAGCCAGCCTTAGAGAAGTATTTATATTATTTAGTGTTGCCACCTAAAAAGTATCATAGCTCATCAAGAGATTCGCGCCTGTCGCGACATATTGGTATTGATTAAATTCAGTCAGTCTCGTACCAACTCATAACTTGCTTGTAAGGTTGACGGAAGGCCGCTGAGAAAAATCCAACCCGCTGCATTCCATGCCCACGCTCTTACATATATATATTTAAATTAATTGATATTTATATATTTATATTGATGGTAAAAGACCTGACGGCATGACTCTGGTTCCATGGAAGATTGGACGGCCCTTAGTGTAGGACGCTACATGCGTAGACACTTTAGCGCCGTCACATTTTTCTGAAACCAACATGAGGGCTGGCGCCGCGGCTACTTCGGCGGAGCAACTCAAGCGGCGCAAGTATGCTAATCTCGGTATGGGTTAGATTATCAGAGCGCTTGATCGATGCGACGCGTGATCAAAATGCTGCCACCTATTTGGCTCAAAGAATAAGCATTGCAATTCAACGGGGCAATGCTGGGCACGCTGCCAACTAGTAGTGGGCTAGAGCATTTGAACTGCCTATGAGTCTGCAATGACTTATAGGGATCTAAATGCTTTTATTGTAGTAGCTGTAGTGTTGTATATAGTTCGTAGTATTTTGTTATTTTTTTTTTATAATTGATTTCATTTTTTTTACATGACATTTACATTATTATTACGGCTGAATGACAATTAACTGCATCTAAGCAAATGCTTAGAAACCGTCAATGCTGATACTGAACAAACTAGGCAACTAAATAAAAACCGTTATCACGATATATGTATAACATTTATGGTACACCTTAAATTATATTTATGAAATTTATTAATATTAATAAATCGTAGTGCAAAATTTTACGTTATTTTAATAGTGTTTTAAAACATCATTATATGGCATTTGAGTACTTTTGTTATTTTTAATTATTTTGACTACACCTCTCTTAATAAATTGTTTTGTTTGCTCAACTTCATCTCCAGGATGCCTGGCACAAAAAGTGATTTCACTTTTTGTGATAACATTGTGACCCTATGTTATTATTATTAAAAATATTTACATACTTACATATTTTAAAAAATGGGGAGACAGTAAATTTCAGTCTATTATTTCAATCTAAAACAATCATGCCATCTTACTGATAACAGATGAACTAAAACAACAAATTTAGGGACGAGACCGACGACCGACGGCTCTTGGCGACATATTAGGTCCTTACATATGAAATTGGCGTTTTTCGTACTGGCCACTTTAATCACGAATTTCTCCTCTTTGGTAAGGAATTCCAAATTCAAATTTGTACAGCTATAGACTCATGTATTTGTGCTTCGATGATCGTCATTCATTTGTTTTTTTTCTTCTGTTTTTTTCTGTTTGCGTCACTCATTTTACAAAATGGAAAACCTTAAATATCGCATTATTTACGAGTACGAGTTCCGCCGTGGCACTAGTGCTGCGGAAACAACTCGAAGGGTGAATGATGTGTATGGCGGTCGTGTTGCAAAAGAAAACACAGTTCGTTTTTGGTTCCAACGTTTTCGTTCTGGAAATTTCGACCTGCAGAACAAGCCCCGTGGACGGCCTGAGACTCAAGTTAATAATGAAGAGTTGAAGGCTATTGTGGAAGCGGATCCATCGCAAACCACGTCCGAGTTAGCTGCAGGCTGCGATGTTAGTGATAAAACTGTTTTAATTCACTTGAAGCAAATTGGGAAGATTAAAAAGCTTGAAAGGTGGGTACCTCACGAATTGACTGAAACAAACCGGCAAACGCGCGTCGACTGCTGCGTTACATTACTAAACCGGCACAATAATGAAGGTATTTTAAACCGAATCATTACCTGTGATGAAAAATGGGTTCTTTACGATAATCGGAAGCGCTCAGCGCAATGGTTAGATCCTGGCCAGCCAGCCAAATCCTGCCCCAAGCGAAAATTAACCCCAAAAAAGTTACTTGTAAGCGTTTGGTGGACTAGTGCCGGTATTGTTCATTACAGTTTTTTCAAATCTGGCCAGACTATTACGGCTGATGTCTATTGTCAGGAATTGCAAACCATGATGGAAAAGCTAGCGGCTAAACAACCTAGGCTGGTCAATCGCTCCACGCCACTGCTGCTTCACGACAACGCTAGACCACACACTGCGCTACAGACGGCTACTAAATTAGAAGAGCTTCAATTGGAAAGTCTAAGACATCCTCCGTACTCCCCGGACCTTGCTCCAACAGATTACCATTTTTTTCGAAATTTGGATAACTTCTTGCAAGGGAAAAAATTCAACTCCGATGGGGCAGTCCAAATCGCCTTCAAAGATTTTATTGATTCCCGTCCGACTGGTTTTTTTAGTAAAGGGATCAATGAACTACCTATGAGATGGCAAAAGTGCATAGAAAATAATGGTTCATACTTTGATTAATTAAATATATTATATTAAAAAATATTCGACTTTTTGTTCCTCCCATACAAAACGCCAATTTCATATGTAAGGACCTAATATTACAAGTTCTTAACAATTTACACAGGGGGCGACTCTACCTACGAAAATTATATTGTAAAAATATATAAAAAAGACGCAATAGCAGACAAAAGCTGTATATAGTAATATTAGCTCACAAATTGTTGTTTAACATTCTATAGCGAAGGTATGAGGAATATTCTGTCCTCTGAGATTGTTAATTATTATGCCATATCAAAATACTTTTCATACACAACTTATTGCAATGGACTACAACAACAACGATTATGGTCCAGTATTCAGCATAAGAGTCAATGAACACTCTAGGTATTGCATGATAGTTCAGCATTTTATTATGGTCAAGATGTTTTCGGAATTAGGTGTTGCATAGGCCTTAAATACAAAAAGAAACGAAGGGTTTTTAAATCATATTCTCAGTGCAGAATTTTTAAAACAGTGTATGGACAAATCGTGACCGTCAGCAAAGATAGGTAAGAATGTGCCATTTCTGCCAATTTATGTGGAGATTATTGCCATTTTTAATATTTTTTGTCTAGAAGAAGCAATTTGTGTTGGCAATCAACAGAAACCTTGTGTCTCGTGTAAGCGGTAGGCTAATTTTAGTTTTGAGATTTCAAATTTTATATCAATTTATTTAAATGGAACAGGAAAAATTTGTTTACAAAACTACCTGAATTCATTTATCTTAAAAGCAAATGCTATAAATTACTAGGAGGTATTGAATTTGTTCCTGCGTTGCGTCGTGGTGATATCGGTAATTACAAAGGACATGGTCTCGTTAACAACTACATGATCTGTTATAATGACATGATGGAAAGCGTTTACAACAGTTGTGAAAACCTACACACTACACACGCTACACAAGTATCGATTTAGAAAATAATTAAATTTGTAAAATAGAGTTCTAACTTTCGGTGAGGCGGTGCATAGGTCGCTGCTTAGGTTTTGTCATAAACAGAACTGTGCACGGGAACTTTTGATGTATTACAATAATCCACAGTACTGGTTTAATGTGTAATAGCTACTTACATTTTGTATATATAAATCTAAATCTTGATAAGCGAAGCTGGATGCGACTGCTGTAGCTGGCGGTAGAAACGACACTTCAAAAAAAGCCGGTGAACATTTTAGGTAGTACTATAAGGCATCAGGCCCGTGGGGTGCCGGGCTAGAATGTCACCCCCCATCCTACATGTGGGTGTCGTAAGAAGAGACTAAGGGACTAACACACCAGAATGTGGCAGAAGCACTTTCAGAGGAACTGATATCTCACACTGACGCCTGTCAAGCGTGGAGATTATGGCAAACCCATATATATAATGGCGGAGGCTGTGTTCGGCAGAGGACAATCTGGCTGATACAGTACAGAACAATAAGTCATATTCGCATTTTGAAAGTGAGTTTTAATGTTTCTTAAATTACTTACATTAATATATTTATCATAAAACAGTAATGTGAAACCTTAGTCCCGTCCTTTTTATTCTGTGGTTCCGTGCGAAATGCAAATACTGCACGCGCGCTTGTGCTTCCTGCGTAGCGCCGCTAAGCATCGATTTCTTGCCTTATCGTACTTGTAGAATGCAAACATTTCAACTGGCCTTAAGAGAAACATTCGAATATGAGTTCCAACGCAGTAGAAGCTGCATGTCGATGCTGTGTTTTAGATGATACGGCTAACGAACGTACGATGCATTATTTATTTAGCCGCTATCGTAGTGCAATCTTCGACGTGAGGCTACTGAGGTAAATAACAATAAATTGAAGGTGGCACCGATCAGTATCAAACTAACAAACAGCGGTATAGCAGTATTGATTTATCTGTAGCAAATATGTTTAAAACATTTTTTACAGATATGCAGAGAGCAACGCGCGTTGATAGTTGCCTTACTTACTTAAAACCGGCACTAAATTAAGGTATTATTGACCGCATTGTGACAATATGTGGATCCACTCCATTTACAATATTTACAGGCAAACAACGCAGTGGCTGACCCCAGGTATAACGCCAGAGCGAAGAAAGAATGCCTTAAATTGAAGCTTATCCACAGAAAAAGTATAGTAACTGTTTGGTGGTAACTTCAGGGCGTATACAGATTCCCCAAATACGATCAAGCAATAACAGGAGATGTCTACTGCGCAGAACTCCGAAGAATGGAAGTACAGCACGGCCCCATGATAACAAAATTTCACATCAAATGTTAAAACTCACGGTCTTCCTTTTATTTCTGACAGTATGTTATTTACCAAAAAATAATCCTTGTGTGATGAAATCTTTTGATCGGTATGATAAAATATTTTGATCGGTATGATAAAATATTTTGATCGGTATGATAAAACAAGGGGATGATTTTTTTTCTCGTTTAACGGGTTCGATTCCCGGTTCAACTGTGTAATCTATGAATGCAGTTTAAATTGTTTTTTAAATTCAAATAATGTCTTCTGTCAGTAAAATGTTCCAACTACAATATTCAAGGTACTTTCTCTCCATGTAGCATCGCCGTGGGACGCCCTGTATATATATAAACCTAAAAAATAAAACCTCGCATAAATGAATAAAAATTTAATTTATTTGTATGGCTACATATATATTCTTAACTAGCTGTACCTGCAACTTCATTCGCGATTGCCGTACCTGCAAACTAATTATTCACATTTGAGCACTGTTATATAAAGCAATGATGTGATTTGCGGTGAAGCACTCTTAGTAAAGATTAGCTCAGCGGAGCTTTTTACTTAGGGTTTGAAAACTCCTGGGTTGTATTTTCCAGAAGACAGTAGTTGAGTAACTCAGAGAGTTCCGTCGCGGTTCGCACAATAAATGTTGAAGCAAAGTACTTTGTGCGTTTCTTTGGAATTTCGATTATAAAACGGCGTCTTTTGGCCGAGGGTCTCCTTGTCTGGCGGTAGAACGAAAATATATTAGATTGTGCACTGTCATAGCGCTGTCTCCAAAATGTATCCGGCAAAAGATAGGTAAAAAAACTAAATGTAGCGAATGTTCCAGATTTTAGAGTTTTATCTTAGCAAGCTTGAAAGGATGCCGGGGTGCCCGTGGGGTGCCGGGCTGCCCGTGGGATGCCGGGCTCACTCGTCACTATTCTTACAAAAAAATAATAAATAAAATCGAACTACGCGTTAATAAATTACAGCTAAGTATACATTTTGACTTTCATCCCCTTTCTAGAAGGAATTGTGCGGAATTTCAGGATAAAAATTATACAATAACCTTCTTCGTAGTATGAACTCAAATCTTGTTAAGTTTCATTGAATTCCATTCAGTAGTTTTGTAGTGATGCGTGGCCGGGATACAGACAGACAGACAAAAATAAAAAAAATATAGTTTAGGCACTCAATTTTTTTTTGAAAATATCTGCCATGTACAGCTTTGGAACTGTAACAGTTTTATTATAAGTATAGATATTGCCAATCGTGAGGATTATGGCAAAAACCCCCCATGTTGGGGGAGGCTGTGTTCAGCAGTGGACTATTCGGCTGATACAGAATAGGTAATATCGGCCACAATGCCCACGTGAAATTAGGCTACATCGAGATAAAATACGATCGGTGTAAAAGCATTTTCTTTTTGTCGTCAGGATATTATTTATATATTCTTAAATTTTAATATATAGACATAGGGCTGACAAATTTACTTTTCTATTTATGAATGGAAAGTAAGAAGCGTCTTTCGATCGAACGATTTTTGGCCTTCACCAGCATGAGTTATTGTGCAACATCTATGTTATGGTAAAACATTATTCCGTTACACGCCGCTGCACTGCGGTCGGGTGTTAAACGTAAACAGAAATTATCATCAAGTGCCCATTGTCACAATCAAGCGGTAATAGGTGAAAATGCATTGTTCCCCTTCCCGTTAAAATGATATATATTGTAATGACGCCAATAAGCGTATTTCATACATCACATTGTGGTGACAAGAAAAAGTTTCGAAATCCACGCTCCGTAAACAGTACTACATTTCAAATAAAATGAAAACTATTCTTTTAATTCTAGTTTTATGTAAACTTTGTAAGACAAATGATATGCTTCAAAGCCAATACGGAAAATTAAACCGAGTACAGTATCCTAGGTGGGATGGACAATATACTAGGAATTTTTCGTCATTAAAGAGAGTTCGCGACCAGGATTCGAGATTTTGGCCAGTGCAGAAAGAAAGTCGGTGTAAGTGCTTCATGTATTTAAGTATTGCTTTATGGGATTAGCTTTCCTAATATCATGACTTTTTCGTTTTGAATGTCTCCGTTTAGAAAGATCTAGCAAAGTATAGCTCTGATATATACAGACGCGTTAGTGAATCCCGCTAAACTTGTAACGGCGCTAACGAAAAAATCTTGTAACGATTCTAATAATAGTAAGAAAACCATCTTCAGCAGCATCGTGGCTCACTACCACCACTTATATGATGGTCGTAAAAGGCTAGTTCTAACAGTTTTGGTAATGTTTGGGAATTTTGTCCTATTTATTTATGTCATATGATTTTTAGTGAATTCGATGATGTGATCAAAGTGATGCAGTTGCTACCAATATAGAGCATATCTGTGATTATAAAAAGTTGTAACAGAGATTCCTTACAGTTCTTTCGTTATTTACGGTGGTGACCTTTCCGAACGGAGCTTGCGCTGGAGCGTCGGGTGATAATGGCACATGCATGACTGCACGCGAGTGCTCTTCAAGATCTGGCTCGGCGAATGGCTACTGCGCCAATGGCTTTGGACTGTGCTGTATTTGTAAGTGTTTAGTATTAGAGCGATGCGAAGAAAAATATCAAGTTCCGGGCAAAGTAGTGGTAAATTTCATATAATTTAATGATATTCGTAATAATATATTTCATGTTAGGAAGTGATTGCTCGTAGCATTCTTGGCCTGTTAACCTTTTTCGACTACTTCATAATTTATCAGGTGAGATTGTAGTAGAAAAGCTATTAAAAAAGAAGTGGAATAAAATTATGAACGCTTAATGTTCACTGGGTTGTATGTTTAAACGCTCATATGTATATACTTTTTGCTCCCATTCTTTTAGTAGCGATATCGTTCACTGGTTGCGATTACAAAAAATGTGGTAATCGTAACACTAATTCTCGTGCCATTTGTGACAGCGGGAAATGTTGAGCAACCACTACAATATAAAACCTCTACAATATAAAACCTTCTTGTGTGAACTACTCAAAGTTGTAATGGTTACTCTGTTACTGTTATTATTAAATTTTTCTTGAAATAATTACTATCTTTATATAATTTCATAAAATATATGATGATTCAATAATCCAAGGGAGTGACAAAATAGGGAAAATGTGACCAATTTATCAAAGTAACTGTAATCGTATGTAGTCGTTAGCAGTTGTCAGGGCCTAAACTATCTTCCAAGTTTCATCTCAATCCCTCCAACCGTTAAGGCGTGAAGAAAAGACAAAGACACAAACTTTCGCCATTATAATATTATGTAGTATGATGAAGCAGTGGAGACCATAAATGCAAGCGTAGTTTAATTTTAATATAATTTTTAATACTTTCCTATTTGATTCAATTTAAATGTAAACCAAAATCTGTTACAGTTATGACATCTTGCGGGAGTACCACATCGGAAAATGGAACATATTTTGTTAATTCTGGGTACCCATCATCATACGATGGTACTGGCTCTTGCGAGCTCACTATTGTTAAATCACATCAGGATGTTTGCCAAATAAGGTAACGCATTAACTCAGCTCCAATACTTTCCACGCTGTTCACATCTCAGACGCGGTTCACGCGATTCACACCCTTGTACTACTGTACACTAGGTTGCTATCACTAACTGCGTTATTGTTTAAAATTAATTTGAGTATATTCGTGGGTAAATTAGTCACGGGTCAAGCAGCACCCGCGCGGCGGTCGAACCGCCGCGCGGGTGCTGCTTGACCCGTGTATTTTACACCAGAGGAGTGTTTCAAAAAGTACCACACTGTATACACTTTGAGACAGGGCTGCACTTCATAGAATGTGACGGTTTACTTTCTTGCGACATATATGCCAAATTAAGCCTATAACGCGTATCGTGATTTTTATCCCAAAACTTAAGTAACTTAAGGCTATTAAAAAAAAACTGTTTTTGTATTGATATGTTTTATTTACAAAATATAATATCTAATCCAATAGTTACACGAAAAGAACATGTTACTAGCTATAATAGTGTTTTGTATGATTTTTTCGTTCTTATAAAGCGTAGCTTTTCATTTCTTTTCCCGCCAAAACGCCCCGCTCCGTGTAAGGTTTACACCAAACATTGGATGACATTATTATGTCAAAGTTTTGTGTACGAATTTTGTTTTTATAGGTTAGATTTTGACCGCTTTTCAATAGCGGGTCCAGAGCAAATGAACCATGTTTGTAACCAGGATCAGTTCATAGTTTCCGGGGGCAATCCCGTACCAGCAATTTGTGGAATAAACCAGGGTAGTCACAGTAAGTAGACTGTTTTTGTCGTCACCGCTTAAATTTAAGTGCTTATGCAAATATTTACAGCCTTATAATTTATTTTTACACGATTTATATAGTATAATTTATACAGTGGCACTTATTTGAGTTTCAAATACACTACACCAAAACTATTTTCGATCAATTTGGTAGCGTAAACTATTTTCTATGGAAGAATGTCGCATATTTTTAACCTTAGAGTAACGATATTTTTTATTTTACTCATATATTAGTAGAACTATTTATGCAGTTTTAAGGTCAAGTAAATATTCTTTACCTTACACATTAATATACATACAATTATACTTAACCAGCTTCACCCAAGTCGACTAGGTTAGGTCTCACTTTTTTGGGAAATGCCCAGTAAATCAGGATAAAAATCGGATGTGTTGGTCTAACATAAGGAAATTATGTACCTACTAATTTTCATATAAGTCCGTTCTCTCGTTTTATGTGAACACACCCTAACTTTCATATTTATAATATAACTTCTATTTACATTATTAACTTTCGTATATTTTCAGTGTACATCGACGCCGGCATAGGCACCACAAATCCAGTAAAGTTAACTTTTGTCTCGAGTGGCAATTCTTTCGAGAGAATGTGGAAAGTGAAGGTTACACAAATACCTTGTAGCACTATTTATAAGGGTAAGCAAATGATTAAAAATATAACTTATAATTTTCTAAGGTTTTTATTACAACCATTGGTTGATAGCCAATTTTTTGATAAAATAAGAGTACTTTGTAATGTACAATGATGTACATATGTATCGGTAGAATTGATTGCGCTGAGTACCTACTTCGCAAATAGGCAAAAACTTGGAAAACACACGCTTGAGCCTCAAAGCCTGCAGCTTCTAAGCGATTTTGATCGGATGGCCTTAAAGTATTTACGGTGAACGGATTTGTCATCTTAGAAATAAATTAGCCGAAACTACTTACGAAGCTCTCTTTATAAAAGAGAACAGTGAAAGTGACTTAGAAAACCTAATAAATAAATGACAAATTTTTTCTAAGCACGAATAAGTATTAAAAATAAATTAAACAATAGCATTTTGCTCTTTATAGTTCATATGTTAAGCAATACTTTTGTAATAAATAATAACTTGCGCTGTCATAAATACTCAAACTGACTTATCAAAAAATTATTACCGCGCGGCACGTCAAATGACCAACACGGGGCATGGCTAACTCAACTTTCTAGAATGGATATGGTATTCTCATCATCACAGAGAAAAATAGTGATTTATTAGGCATTATCTAAAATGTGACCTGTTTCAAATGACCGATTTTGAATAAAATAAAATAAAAAACAATAATATAATATAAAAATGGAATCTGGAATTAACTACCATACCATACAATACTTATAAAAAGTATGAAATAACTAATTTGTTGAAGTCAATACTTTGCATATTCTGACCCCTACCCAACAAAAAATAATAATCAAAGTCGATTCATAATTATCGGAGTAATCGCATAACAAACATTTTGTCGAATTGATAACCTTCACGTTTTTGTGGAATTCGGTTAAAAAATATAAAAATTATCTAGTGGGAATTCCGCCTAATTTTCTGCTTAGTTGACGTGATATCTTTCATGCCACGTGTCGCCTAAACGAAAGAATTTGTTAACTTCGAAGCATTTTCGGAGTTCTGAACTCTTAGAGCGCAAGGAGAAAAGTTTTGCGCTCTATTAAAAATGAATACGAGCTTAGGCTCTTATTAATTTCGAAATAACGCATTTCAAAGTTGAAATCGATCTTAAGGCCAGTATATTCATGAGTATTTGCCATGCGCGGCGAGCGGCGTGGACGTGCAGTACACATCAGTCCGTGTGAAAAAAATCACCTGTTTTGAGAAAAAGTAATCATACAATATTCTTCTAAACATCATTGCTTATTTTTTGACAGTTTTTTAGAATCCCGAACTCCAAAATAACGGAACCCTTATAGGATCACTTTGTTGTATGTCTGTCTATGAAGACCCTTTTTCTCAGGAACGCGTTTCAAGCTGAAATTCATATCAAACACTCAGATCTAATGTCCCTTGAAGCTGTGAAAAAATCAAACTTGCCAACGCAATCAAAAGCTACAGCCGTTTATGCAGCAAATTTTCGGCACTCGCAAGAGAATCAAAACCTACAGGGTACTTCCCGTAAACTCAGAATCTTGAAATTTGGTAAAAATAAACGTCTTAGAGCCCTTACAAACGAGCGGCATTTGCTAACGGCAGAGGTAACTGCAGCCGTCGCCGCCTGTCGGTGGCAGCCGTCAACGGGTCGGCGGCAGACGGGCACAGCGTTGATGGCTGCTGCTGACAAGTAGCGGCGCATGCAGTTGTAGCGTGCTTTGTCCGTCAGTTTGTTAGTCGACGGCAAATAGACCAAGAACGCAGAACATATACTTTTATACACGCTTTTTTTATTTATAGATTTATACTTGAAATCACTTACAATTTCCTTACACCATGCTCTGTTTTTGTTGCTAATTTAATTAATCGGGCGTTTAACATAATAAATTTAATTTTTAAATACTCTTGACTCGTACACCGCGTCTGATTGTGCTTTTGATATGGCAGAGCACTTTACTAGAACATTGCGAAGGTAGTCATTTCACACTTAAATAGTTTGTAATTTGCTTACAATGAGAATACATCCGCCATCCTGATATCAGGCTGGCTGCTCACCTTTTATTATAACTTTGCTTTTAAAAAAGTACATTGCTCCCAATTTTACGCACATTGCTCTCATGTATGTAGCATGATCATTTGTTGATCTACACATATATTCTGCCTGTATTCTGTCACTGCTATCCTTCAAAGGGGATAACGTGGCAGCCATTGCTACTCGGACATTATTCGTTTAAAACTCATCAAATAATCTTTCAAGACCCTATCTTTACTATGTAAGTGTTCTGTGCGTCTGTTGTCCAACCGTGCTATAAATACCACAAAAAATTGGATGTCAGGTGCAGCTGAAAGCTCGTTTCGACCAACGGAAAAGGTTGGAGAATAATAATAATTAAGTTGGCAAACAACACTGTAGATAAGAAGTGACGTGGTAAGTGACGTAAAGTAGTAATAAAAAAAGTAATAATAGTGACATCTATAGAAGGCTTATGACGGTTATACAGAGCTGGAAACATAGTATCGGACGCGTCCGTAAGCCGCAACTGATGAACGCGGCTAAGGATTTAAGATGTCTCAGCTCGGTCATTTCATAAAGTGTCGGCTCGACATATCAAGCAAGCGAAATTGAGATCGAATTTTATGAGCCAGCGGCGGTTGAATTCATGAAAAAAAGGTTATATAGGTCATGGGACCATATACATATAAAACGACCCGAGTCTGGTGAATATCGCTGCTTAATATCAATGGTTCAGTGCATCTTTGTAATGTGCATTATGTTTATAAATCACTCGTGTCCACGTGTAACACACCTCTGCAACCCGAGCAGGGTTGTAGTAGGGTTGTAGTATGTCTAGCCACAAATTAATATATTAATTAATCGTGATTAGGTCGGTCTATTTGTAACCTTTTTACGACTAATCGACTGATCATTAAGGAACAATGAAATTTTACGAGTAAATAGTGTGAGAATATTTATATCAATTCTTTGAAAGGAACTTTTTATCGCCAAGACATCGTGTCGCAAACCGTTAAATAATAGTATAGCACAATATTTTCTTTACTGAATATTTGGGATTTTGCATTGAGAAACTCCTAATATACACATAAAGACACATTCTTCTCGTAAAATAAAGACACATTCATCTCATAAAAAACTCGTGTTTTGGGACAGAGTTGGAAGCGAGATGATACAGGTCACCGACAAATTTTGAGCATTACAATGCGATCAGCCAGACTAGGAAAATGAAGCGATCTTACTGGTGGATTTTTCTCTTACACCGCTCATTTTTTTAGTACTTCTCTGGGGTTATAAGTATTTAACGGGACTTAATCGCGATAAAACATGTATAAACTTATTTACCTCGTCGTTTCGACCAAGTCGCATTGGTTGTTGATTTGGAGAAAATACCCGCCCTTCAAGACGTTTACACCCGCCTCTTCAGTCCGCTCGTGACCATGACCATTGCAACTTGGTCCAAAACGTCGAGGTAAATAGAGTTATACATGTTTTATCGCGATTAAGTTCCGTTAAATATGCATAACTATATGTTCAAGTCGCGAAAATCTAAAGTTACTACATCTCTGGTGTATATGCACAGTGTAGCATTTTTAATTATATTTTTTTTCTATAGCTGATGAAGGTTGCCTACAATACTACACTGGTGTCTCTGGACAACTTCGCTCATTCAATTACGATCCAGCGTCTGGGCTACAATTGAGCAACCAAGACTATGGCATCTGTGTCAGAATGGAGAGAAATTTCTGTGGTATTCAGTATACTACGTGTCCGGATACTGGTAAGATTTGCGTGGGGCCGCAGGGGGACATTAGAGAGACTTTTTTATTAATAAACTAGCAGGCCCGGCTTCGCGCGGGTATTAAAAAATATATATTAGGTCCTTACATATGAAATTGGCGTTTTTCGTACTGGCCACTTTAATCACGAATTTCTCCTCTTTGGTAAGGAATTCCAAATTCAAATTTGTACAGCTATAGACTCATGTATTTGTGCTTCGATGATCGTCATTCATTTGTTTTTTTTCTTCTGTTTTTTTCTGTTTGCGTCACTCATTTTACAAAATGGAAAACCTTAAATATCGCATTATTTACGAGTACGAGTTCCGCCGTGGCACTAGTGCTGCGGAAACAACTCGAAGGGTGAATGATGTGTATGGCGGTCGTGTTGCAAAAGAAAACACAGTTCGTTTTTGGTTCCAACGTTTTCGTTCTGGAAATTTCGACCTGCAGAACAAGCCCCGTGGACGGCCTGAGACTCAAGTTGATAATGAAGAGTTGAAGGCTATTGTGGAAGCGGATCCATCGCAAACCACGTCCGAGTTAGCTGCAGGCTGCAATGTTAGTGATAAAACTGTTTTAATTCACTTGAAGCAAATTGGGAAGATTAAAAAGCTTGAAAGGTGGGTACCTCACGAATTGACTGAAACAAACCGGCAAACGCGCGTCGACTGCTGCGTTACATTACTAAACCGGCACAATAATGAAGGTATTTTAAACCGAATCATTACCTGTGATGAAAAATGGGTTATTTACGATAATCGGAAGCGCTCAGCGCAATGGTTAGATCCTGGCCAGCCAGCCAAATCCTGCCCCAAGCGAAAATTAACCCCAAAAAAGTTACTTGTAAGCGTTTGGTGGACTAGTGCCGGTATTGTTCATTACAGTTTTTTCAAATCTGGCCAGACTATTACGGCTGATGTCTATTGTCAGGAATTGCAAACCATGATGGAAAAGCTAGCGGCTAAACAACCTAGGCTGGTCAATCGCTCCACGCCACTGCTGCTTCACGACAACGCTAGACCACACACTGCGCTACAGACGGCTACTAAATTAGAAGAGCTTCAATTGGAAAGTCTAAGACATCCTCTGTACTCCCCGGACCTTGCTCCAACAGATTACCATTTTTTTCGAAATTTGGATAACTTCTTGCAAGGGAAAAAATTCAACTCCGATGGGGCAGTCCAAATCGCCTTCAAAGATTTTATTGATTCCCGTCCGACTGGTTTTTTTAGTAAAGGGATCAATGAACTACCTATGAGATGGCAAAAGTGCATAGAAAATAATGGTTCATACTTTGATTAATTAAATATATTATATTAAAAAATATTCGACTTTTTGTTCCTCCCATACAAAACGCCAATTTCATATGTAAGGACCTAATATTATACACACACATAAACCCTTCTATTTGAGTCGGTCAGTCACTAAGAAATGAAAATAATAAAGAATGTTTGAATATAATTATTTTAATGATGTTATATTTTTTTTTGTTTTTATGTTTTTTATAACGCAAAATCATTAACCTCTTTTTGCGCAGTTGGATAAAAACTATCCTATGTCCTTCCCTATGTCTCAAACCATTTCCATACCAAATTTCATCCTAATCGGTTGGGTAGATCGGTTATCGCGCAAAATCATTAACCTCTTTTTGCGCAGTTGGATAAAAACTATCCTATGTCCTCCCCCGTGTCTCAAACCATTTCCATACCAAATTTCATCCTAATCGGTCCAGTAGATCGGTTATCGCGCAAAAGCATTAACCTCTTTTTGCGCAGTTGGATAAAAACTATTCTATGTCCTTCTCCGTGTCTCTAACTATTTCCATACCAAATTTCATCCTAATCGGTCCGGTAGTTTCAGAGCCTATTCAATGCAAACAAACAAACAACCAATCAAATCTTTACTCTTTAATATATTATATAGTTTAGATAAAGGCTACGATACAGCAAAAAATGTAAAACGAAGCTGAAAGAAATAATCACTAATTGGTGTTGTTCTCATAAAACGGTGCTAGCAGGCGTCAGCGTACGGTACTTTTTTTTAGTCTGCGTTAGTAATTTGAGTTTGCCCCAAACTATTATGATGTTCAACTTTCGATCATCAACAGGTTATAAAGAAACTCTTAAACAAGGATCTCAAAACCAATAAATATATACCCCATTTAATTTTTGAGATTCATACTTAATAAATAAATTAAATTGTAAGCTATTTACATCAAAATAAATAAGTTCCATATTATGTGCATCCACTCACACTCATACTAGTTTGACCCACATGACTTGAAATTGAAATGGCATCACAGAGTAGGAAAAGTAGTTAATATTAGTCTCTAATGGTTTAACTTTTGTTTGGTAGTACTAATCGATTTCGGGGTTCAGTTTTCTTTAGAGAAAGATCTTACTATAAAGTCTTCATCCAAAGTCACAAATTGCAAAAATCAATACATTATAAGGTGTACATTTTTGAAAATAGGCAAATCACTTACATTTTGACAGTTTTCATATTACGCTTTGTCTACCAATATTTTGTCAAAACGTCTTTTGTCACGAAAGTTAAACATATACTAGTACTATTATTATTTATTTGGACTGTTTAAACCCGTAAAAGCCTATTATTTACATCAAATATGTCTTAAATTGTGTTACTGACTAATGTCAAATTGAGAAACAAACAGTAAATGACGCCATGTTAATACCGATTGCGGCTCAACTGAGTTAAATAATTTTAGTTTATTTTTGAGGTTTAATGACTAGTGTAGGGCAAAGTCAAGCAAAATTGCGATGAAAAGCGAAGAGATGAGTATCGTCAGGTTACGTTCTGCTGCGGCTGGTGAAAACCCAATAATATCTATTTAATCAAATTACGTAAATATTCTTAAATTTACATAAGTCCTGGTTTTCAATAGGCATTCCAATAACCTAGAAAAGTAAAGATATTGGTGGTCTCCCCCTATCTCCCTCAACCAATTGGACTCCAAAGGTAATTTAGATTTAAAATTCTTGGGACTATGTAAAATTTTACAGAATATTGTGTGGATAGGTTATATCTAAATATAATCATATTTCTGAGTTTCCGCAAGTCGACACTCATCTGTGAGTTAGTGAGAGGATTCTTCACCTGTTTTTTTTTGTGGTGGGGAAATGCCTTCGCACTGCCCTTCCAGCAGAGGGTGGTGGAAGGGGATGTGTGGGACTCGACCCCCCCCCCCCCCCCCGAAGCAGTCCTCCCGCCAAGGTGGGGCAAGATAGGGTCGCGTTAGCATTCGCCATCTTGCCCCGGCGGTAGGCCCAAACTACGTCGGGCCTCTGCGCCTGTGGAGGGGTGACCTTGCTCACCAAGGCCACCCCCCAAACGTGTGGGGCCGTGCAAGCTGGTGGAGAATCCCCCGACTCTTCACAAGTGACCCCACTACGGAGAAGAGAGGAGGCGGGCAAACTGCCACCTCCTCGTCCCCGTACGTCTGCGCCGGAGCGGGGCAGCATGGACATCGCCCACCCTGACTCGCTACGCGGCCTCATTCTGCGCTATTACCTTTTCGCAGAAGGAGACCACCACCTGCCACGATCTCTCTCCGCCGAGCATGCCGTTTACAGCGCTCGGCAGAAAGAGATCCCCATGGATACTTCACCTTTTTTTTTTTTTTTGAGGGGGGAAATGCCTTCGCACTGCTTATCCACCACGGGGGTGGTGGAAGGGGATATGTGGGACTTGAACCCAACCTAAAACCCCCCCGTGAGCAGTCCTCCGCCGAGGTGGGGCAAGATAGGGTCGCTTTAGCGTTCACCATCTTATGGATTCTTCACCTCCCTCAACCCCATATATCCCACTCAAAAAAATCAATTGGTGCCTAACTAAAGTTCTACTGTCCAGATATTGAATATATATACACTGGCCTGCAATAAGTACAACACTTCTAATTTTTTTTTCTAAACTAGAATTTAGACATTAAAAATAAAAACGTTTTTGATGTAGCAATTTTAATCAACTTTCTTTGAAACAATAGTAAATTATAGATTAGTAACATTTTTAAGTGTAAAAAAAAGTTAAAACAATAAAAATTGGCATTTTTTAGCTTAGTGACATAAATCTCAATTAACAGCTGCTTACAGCTTCGAGTCGATTTGGCATACTGAACAGGAGGTTTCGGAGCTGATGTTGAGGAATATTCTCCCATTCTTCAATCAGGGCCTTTTTAGTGCCCTGAAGGTGGTAGGTGGTAGTCTGTAGCTTCTGACTAGCCTCCCTAGCTCGTCCTAGGCGTGCTCAATCGGGTTGAGATCAGGACTCTTGATGGCCAAGCCATCACGTTGATACCAACCTCCTGAATATACTCACTCATGCATCAGCATCGATCATCACCCATATTTACTAAATACGGCCCTGCATACTCATTGAAGATCTCCTGGGCATATGTTTCCCCAGTCAGAGTGCCATTTTCTTTGGCCACTAACTCTGTGCGACCTTCAGAAGATATGCCAGCCCATACATTTACAGTGCCTCCGCCGTACTGGACTCTTTCTGAGAAGCAGGCTTGAAGGTATCGCTCCCCAGGTCGCCTATAGGCACTTTGCCTTCCAACAGAAGTATAAAGTGAAAATCAAGACTGATCTGTAAGCAAAATTCTTGACCATTCTTCTTGATCCCACTGTATGTGTTCACGGGCGTATCGCAGTCTTGTTAATCTATGCTCTCTCTCGAGTTTGGGGCCACTCGCTGGTCTTTGGGATTTCAGGTTTGCTTCAGCCAGTCTTCTTCTCAATGTACTGTCACTGATGTAGTCCCTTCGGATCTGAAGAAGCTGTTGCTGGACTTTAACTGCATTTAGATAGCGATTTCTCCACACAGTGGAAAAAATAGAACGGTCTTCTCGGGCACTACCACTAGCAAACCCGGGTGTACGGGTCTGCTATTATAAGATCTCAAATGCTTTTTAGTCTTTTCGTACCTACGCTTCACTTTCTGAACCGTTCGTTATGTCACACCCACCATTCTTGCAGTGCGACGCATAGTCCTTTTTGTTTTGAAAGTATATCTTGTGTACTTAAAAAGTTATTGCTATTTTAAAAGTGTCATACTTATTTTTGCAGGCCAGGTGTATATATAAAAACATGCTTAGTATAGAAAATTGTATGTTGAGTCTGACTCTGATATTTAGAAGCTGGTTTGCGACTCAAAACCTGTGCACAGAAAAGCTGATAAATAATACACTTCTTAACTCTACACTTGTATGCTTAGTTGTAAGGTTATTAACTCATATAGGTGTTACTATAAAGAGTATGAGGTCATTAAACAAGTACACATTGAAGTAAACCTATACAAAATCTTAATTTTTGTTTCAGTCAACAATAGATCCCGTGCATTCACGCTTAGTGGAAACAGCAACACTCCTGTAAACTCCATGACTGGATCTGGCGCAGGGCCAAACAACTGCGCAAACGATTGGCTGCTGTTGCCGTGTGCTACAAATGTTGGCCGTATACAGCCCAATCAGGCGCTATGCACAGACAGAATCTGCGGCGGCACTTTTTCTGCGGATTTGTCGATGCAATCTTCTCCAGTCTTAAGTCAGTTTTTTTCGTTTAAATATCTCTAGCCAGACTATTGAAAATTTTACAAGCTTTTATAATCTTTCATGACAATTTTATTACTTCCTTTTAATTGTATTCTTAAGCTGAGAACGATACCTCGTGAACGCATTGTGTATTTTAAGTAATCTCGTAACTATCATGTAGCGGCTCGTGAATTGCTTGATCCAACAAAGTATTTAACCCTACATGTAGGAGCAACGGCGCCGTTTATTTTAAATAGGTAACCATAAAATACTTTCCCCATAAATGCGTGTTCCTTTAACATGGCGTTGCGTTGTTCTGATTAAAAGCTGCTCCCAATTAACAATGTTCAATGTACAATAATATGGTTAAGAAGGGTTTACTGTACCGACCGGATCTCATACCGCATTTATCATTGAGTACGAGTGGCTCGTCGCGCCTCTCAACATCACAGCACTCGAAGTCGCGCCACTCAGAGCCGCGCCGCTCGACATTTTTGTGTGGTTTTATCAGTACGAGCGCCTACTTGTACAATCGCGGGTGTTCATTTGTAGTTGCAAAAAAGGACACGTCACGTTTAAACGGCATACGCGTTACATTTGTGTTTTTAAACATTTATTATTTTCTCTCAAGATTACAAATCACTAACGAGAAAACAAATACATAGGTAGATAACAATTATTTTAATTAGATGTTCAAATCTCATTAATTAGATGTCTGTAATCCATTTCCTACACAAAAACTCTAGGTATTGCTTGTAGCAAAGCAGGTATCTTGTTAAAATGAGCGATAGTGAAAAGCAAGTGCCACCGAAGCGACGTGAGCTAGTAGTGGATAATATAGCATATAGCGCCATAGTAAAGCGCGTTATTGCTTTGTAGCCCATACAACACGCTATGTGTATATTCTCTTCGCGCTATAAACATAACGTCTAACGTCTCGCGTGCTTGCGATCGCGGTAACACCTTGCGCATGTACGCGATATGGGCCCACGCGCTATATACCTATTACTCGTTTCTGTTGTGTTGTGTGTGACCGCGCGCGCTGTATTGACTCGCGCTTACCTAGTAGTAGTAGTAGTAATGCAACAAATAGATATATATATAATTAGAACAGTTATATATATATATATATATAATTGTTCTTTTTTGTACGTATACCTATAAAGTAAAAAAATTCCTACTCGAAGAGTAGAAACAAAACGTTGTATTTGTACGTACCTACCATAAAAGAACTTGAAAATACGCCTATAAATGCGAGTCACCACGCCTTTATCTAGGCTCGAGCGTCACTGCTCTTTGTTAGCTACAACAAAGAGCAGTGACTCACCCTCGAGTCTAGATAAAGGCGTGGTGACTCAGCTCGTCTATATAAAAGCGTGCTGAGCCGCCGGCCGCTCATTCTCGATCGTGCGCTCGTAGAGTCAAGACCTCCTGAGGATGCTTCGTTTAGAAACGAAACGCATCGAAAATTCTTCCGGTTTGGCTGCGTGGAAGTGTCACTAGATATATTTTTGAAGTGTTTTATTAAAATATGAATTTGATGTATTCTTAAAATATTTGTTATTATTAAATTCCATTTATTACAATGAAAGAATGTAATATTTAATTGTATGTGTTAGAATCAAGTCGTTACTTATTAGAGCGACGCTGCGCTAGTGTCGAACGATAACGAAAAATAGCACGATGCGCCTGACGCTATTGTGACAACACCTAGCAAGTAGCATCTAGCGCGAGCGCCTGGTTTCATTGTAACGATGACGTATAATGTAGCGCGTTATTCGAATATAGTATATAGTCTCTAGCGCGTTGGTGCTGTATAGCGGATTTGAACAATACTAACCGTGAGCGTCGCTTAAGATGAAGCGAGCGGCAAGGCGAATCACGAGCGCACTCTTTACTTATCAACATATTATGTAAACAGTACGCTCTCCGCTCATGCGATTGTGTAAATTTGATATTAGAGGTAAAAGAGATGATGAGGTATCATTATTAGTGACAGAAACTTATTGACATGGCACTTTGGATTGCAGGTACAGTGAAACCTTTTCGTTTGTGGTTCCACACGGATAATATCGAAGCTCCGATCGACGTGGGCAACAGAGGGTTTTGCCTCAACTACGTACAGCAACCGTGTACTAATAACGTCATGTAGCAAATAATATATTAATAGATCATAATGTATAATTGTATTATGATAAGTGTGTACTTATGAATATTAAAATTTCCATAATGTAGTACTTTTAATTTTTATTGTAATGTTTTTTAGAAGCCGGAGATGCTATATTTATGAAGAGTTTAACCAGTAAATATTATTCTTATCTATTATTCTATTAATCTCCTTTGCGTTCGATACACTTGACCCAGCGATGCTCCAACTTCTTTAACCCGTCTGAAAAATATGTTTTCTGGAGGTCTGCAAAATAGGCCTCCGTGGCGGCGATTACCTCTTCATTCGACTGAAATTTCTGCCCGGCGAGTGACTTTTTCAAATTTGGAAACAAAAAGTAGTCGCACGGGGTCAAATCCGGAGAATACGGTGGATGGGACAGCAATTCGTAGCTTAACTGCACCAATTTGGACGTGCGACCACGGAAGTGTGAGCCGTTGCCTTATCATGATGGAAGAGCACTTTTTTCTTCGCCAAATGGAGCCGTTTTTTCTGCAATTCGGCGTCGAATCGGCCCATTAATTCGGCATAGTAGAGCCCTGTGATCGTTTTGCCCTTCTCAAGGAAGTCAATGTAGATAACACCTTTGGAATCCCAGAAAACGATGGCCGTCACCTTACCGGCTGATAAGACAGTCTTAGCCTTCTTCGGAGTACGTTTGCCGGGTGAAGTCCACTGTTTCGACTGTTCCTTGGTCTCTGGTGTGTACCAGTGTATCCATGTTTTGTCGACGGTCACGAAACGACGCAGAAACTCCGTCGGATTGCGCTTAATTATCGTCAAATACTGTTCTGAAGTGGTTTCACGGTTGCGCTTGTTATCCGGAGTGAGCAAACGCGGCACCCAACGCGCCGACAACTTTCTCATGCCCAATACTTCATGCAGGATATGACTTACGCGGTCTTTTGAGATGCCTCCTGTCTCGGCTATCTCGCGCACCTTCAATCGGCGGTCTGCCAATACAAGATCGTGGATTTTTGTCACGTTCTCCTCCTCTGGTAGCCGTTTTCGGGGTACCTGGGCGTGGCTCATCAAAAACCGATGTACGACCACGTTGAAACTCGTTAAACCAATTTTTTACAGTCGCCATTGAAGGAGAAGAGTAACGGTACACAGCATCCAAGCGCTCTTTCATTTCGCTGCGCGATTTCCTTTCCAAAAATAAGAATCGAATAACCGACCGATATTGCTTATTTCTATTTTTCTTAAATCCGCGGACGCGGTCACTTCCACACGCTGTCACAATAAAACTACGCATTCGATTTGACAGTAATTTTGACAGTAGCTGTCCAAGAGAATGTAAAATGCTATAAAAAAATACTCATGCGATAGTGATGCTATCGGGCGGTGAGGCTAAGTACTTATCGGACCACCTCGTACATATATCCACAAATATAATTGTGGCTTGTGCGGTTTTATACAACACGAGGCTGAACTGCAAATAATTTGACACCACATTTGACATGAAAGTGGCAACCGATAATGAAGAAGCTGATAGCTCATAATAAATACAGACTAACCTGAATCTGGACTTGCATGCACAGATTTGCTACTTGAGGGTAGTAAATAGCCAGGCGGGCGTTCGCAAAATGCCACCATGCTATAACGACTGCCATCCTAAGACAACAACCGGGACCGACGACTTATCGTAACCCCCCAAAGCACGGAAGCGATTAGTAGTAATGTCACTAGCGATCACCCATCCAAGTCTGATCACGGCGGACGTTGCTTGTCTGAGCTGATCGGTTATGAACGACTAAGAAAACTTCGCTACGAAGCGCTTTAGATTCCCTGAAAAATGTATTAATTCCAGAAAAAAACCTTAATTTACAATAAAAAAATACTGTTAAATCGAACGGAAAAGTTTACTTAACTTACAAAATTTTATCCATACGATCCACTAGATTTGAAAGATTTTTTTTCTGGAAAACATTAATTTTGTTACGATTATGAAATGATAAGAAATATATTCATTTAAAAGAGGGTGTTACATTGATATTAGGTTTTTATATTAGTTCTCCTATTTTACCGTTACTTGGCATGTGAATTTGCAAAAAATATGGTATTTTATAATTTATTGTTATATACAAAATAAAATATAAAATACAGCATATAATTCAATATCTAGTATTAATAATTTATATATACAAAAACGAATGATATCAGTGTATAAACATAAAAAATATAGAAGCAATACATGTTATAAATATTTAAATGAAAAACGAAGTATGAATGTATTAAAAAAAAAATAGAAAGTATATAATTCAACTTCAAAGGCGTGGTCAACATTAATAACGGGTCGGTATGTCAAAATAATTATGTATACAATAGAAAATATAAATGTCAAACTACATTAAAATATGTTATTATTTACATCTTAGGAAGACTTAAAAATTATTTTATACAATAAAAACGTTTTTTCATTAAGCTGAGTTTTAAGTTCTTTTCGAAATATTCTATAAGGAAGCTCTTTTAGAGATGTTGGTATTTTATTGTAAACAGTGATACACATAGCATAGCAATTCTTATTAAACTTAGACTTAACTTATTAACGTGTCAATCTTACGTACTTGAGAACAAGTCTCTGTCCATCTCTTGTATTTAGTGGATGAACATCTTTAGCTGTGGTAAATAGATCAGAATGATTACGAACAAATACTGCTATTTCGAAAATGTACATGCATGTGAGGGTCAAGATTTCGAGATCTTTAAAAAATGGCTTGCATGATTCGTACGGACGAATACCTACCATCGTGCGTATACACTTTTTTTGTGATAAGAAAGCTTTATCTTTACCCCAGAGGATCAGGCCATACCGTAGAACGTAGCTTGCATAGCCTTGTAATGTAAGCCACTTTCGTGGCGCAGTTTTCCGAAGTTTACTAAGGACAAACACAAATCTATTTACCCTGGAACATACATTTTTAAATGCTCTTTCCAATCTACATGTTGATCTACTTTAATACCTAAATACCTAAAAATTTTACGGAATAGTTTAAATTTGTATTCTTATACATAATATCTCTAGAAGTGGATTTAGATCCATGAGTCAACAATTTAACATAACTAGTTTTCGTCAAATTAACTAAGATTATTGTCATCTAGCCATTATTTAATTGATTTGATTGTTTTATTAATTTTAATATCAAAATTTAAGTTTTTTTGTTACTTGACAATATAACAGAAATACAAATAATGTGCATTTATAATTAGTAATATCAGGCATGTCATTAATATATAATAAGAACAGTAACGGCCCTAAGACAGTAGCTTGTTTTGATATGAGATATTTCACATTGTTTATCTAAATTAGAAACTTCCACACATTGCTTTCGGTATTCTAAGAAGCTTTGAATCCAATACAAAATAGGTCCTCTAATACCGCAGTTCTCCAATTTTGGACCAAAATAGGTCCTGGTGAATTGCTTTTACAAAAGTAGGATACATAGACGAAAGCTTTTGACATATCAAACAAGATAGCCGTAGTTTGTATCTTTTTGCATTAATGTAAAAGAACATTGTGAACCAAATGAAAAGAAGCTAGGGTTGTGGATTTGCACCTTTGAAACCCGTTTTGCACTTTTTTGATTACTTCAAACTAGTTCAAAAACTTAATAAACTTTTTATACAGCGCTTTTTCGAAAATGTTTGATATTTTTGGGATCAAAGTAATTGGTCTACAATAACTTATGTCTGTATCACCTTTTTTAAAAAGTGGTTTAATAATTGATTTTTGAGCACACTTGGATATACTCGACTTCAAAAGATAATTTTATTAAGTGTGTCACACAGGAACAATTAAATATATACATTTCTTCATAATGTCAGTCCTTATTTTATCATAATATCCTACAGAGTGTGTGTTACTTAAGGACATTACAATGTCATACACTTCTATATAGTAGAATAGTAGTTTTAAGTTATTGTAAATCTTCTCTGTTTCATGTGTTATGTGGTGTAACAATAAAGTATTATCTATCTATATGGCTTAACGGATTTAGAAATATGCTACTGTTTAGGCGGGTTTTATTAGTATTCTTACAAGTATTTAGACTTTGATTCGTTTATGCAATGAAGTGCTTGTTGAATTCATCTGCTATTTCTTGCGGTGATACTTTAATGCATTCAAAATTATTTGAGAATTTCTATTTATTATTTATTAAAATCTGATTTATCATTTAAACACCCCCATGCCGCTTTACATGTATGTAGGCTTAGAAATTCGTAGTGACTTATAAATGCAACGTCTTGAGTAGTTTACATAATATCTCTCCTATATCAGGTCCTATATAAGTCCGTAATTCCTATATCATTATAATTTTTTTTTTTATTTGTTTTTATAAAATGGGTCGTTTTAGATAGATGACGCTTTGTTACAATTTCTAATTACAATTAACAGTAGTGACAAATTTTTCCATCTTAAACTAGTACAATCGGCGGCCTTATTGCTAGGCAGCAATTTCTTACAGGCAATGTTTTCTCTTTCATGTTAGCTTTATGACTGTAAATAAAGACACTTGTATGGTACCTAGGTAAGCACCTTCATAAGTTTGCCAAAACAATCCTAATAATGCTAAAATAATCCTAAAACATGACTGAAAACGTTTTTTCAAAAATGGTTAGTTTTTAAAAAGTACAAGCCACATTATTTGGTACTGTTTCATGTTACTTACTCGATAACTTTACACCACCAAATTTATTGCTTCCAAGGTTATCAAGTATAGAAATAATAATAAGCGCGTAATGGAGACAATATGTAGATAACTGTTATGTAGGTACACGCTTGTTAGAATACCGTAGAAATGTGAATTATATGAATCGGACATAGGTAGGTGACAAGAGTCAGAATATGATTTTGAAAAAGCAGCAGCAACCGTGATCCGCAACCGGTTTGGGACAGAAAACGTTAAGTTTTGGCATCCTTATCTCGTATTTTCATGTTGTTCGGAAGGACCATAGAATCTGTATACATACATATGTACTATAGGAAGGGTTGGAGGGTAGAGAGGGGGGTTGTAGCATCGCCTCATAGGGGTGGGGATTTACGGAAAATATGTTTTTAAAAATAATTATAAAGAAGTATGTATACCTACATACATTGGAAGGACTATAGATATGGTATTTGTACATATTTAGTGTTATGGGGAGGGGAGAGTTCGCCACTGAGGGGAGACATTGGAAGGACTTTAGATATGGTATTTGTAGATATTCAGTATTGTGGGGAGGGGGAGAGATGACGTAATATTCCCCACTGAGGGGAGCGGGGTGTGAACCTACACTTTTAATTAGCTTCTTCATCGTAAAAATAATTAGTCACAAATCACAAGCACAATATCGTCAACACAAAAGGGTTAGGCTTGAGACACAAATGACTTATTAGATATATATATATATAGTTAAGTAATTCAATGACAGCTCCGCCGCTGTGGGTACGCAGCGCTTTACGCCCGAAATTAATAATCGATCTGAACCTGTTTTTAGCCATGTCACTTTTGTTTAAATAAAATAAGTTATCAATCCAATTTAATACTGATTATTTCAACAAAAGAGATTTAATCTTACTTAAAATGATCATAAAGCAAACTGTAGCTCTATTGTTTATGCACATAACGGAATGGTTGAGAGGAAAGCAAGCGATAGCAGGTAGGATTGCCGCCGATCTCGGCACAATAAGGCTTGGGTCTGTTAAGTCTTGTTATTGGCATGCAGATTACAGATCGATCTGTGGATATGGTCTGATCTCGGGTCGTTTTCAATCTTGGATTATAGAAACGATATTAATTTCGGGCGTTAGTCTTTTCGCTACCTAGTAATAGCATACTCTCTACGCCTTCGCAGCTTCGACTTTTGGACACCTTCAGCGTCCAGCCTCTGCTGCTCCGGCTTCTCTTCGTCCGCTGCTCCTTGCCGCAAGTAGACTAGCGATGCTCCCCATTAGCGTCTCCGGGTTACAAAAAACGCTATACAAGTAGAGCAGACAAGACTGTTTGGAAGTGGGTGCTGCGTGTACAGTTCTGTCAAACCATTCGACCTAATCTAAGCCACCTGAATAATTCGTGGTCAGGAACAGTCAGACGAGTATATTGAATGCATTAGGCTAGGTACTACACAAATAATCAAGATTAAAATCAAAAGTTCAATAATTTGTTTCTCAAAAAACTATTGTTTTCCGTAAAGTAAACACAAATGAAGGTATATTGTAGTGTTTACCTATTCTAAAGACGAGCCTTTTGTTCGATGTTTTTTTTAATTGCTTGGGTGTTGCCTAAAACATATAATGATTGTGAAACTGTTTCCATAAGCTTCCCATATAATAGTAAATTAGCATATCTAGAAAGTTAATTATAATTTGCAATTCAACGGGACAATGCTGCCAGCATTCTGGGCACCAAATGCTACTGGGCTGGAGCATTTTGACTGCCTGTGAGTCTGCAATGACTTAAGAATATCTAAATGCTTTTATTGTAGTAGCCGTTGTGTTGTATATAGTTCGTAGTATTTTGTTAATACAGGCATGCCACCGGTAAATATATATATATAGGTATATTTATATACTTACATGTATACATCTTGAGCAATTATTGAATTGCCCTACAAGCCCGCTACGCGGCTTCTTTTTCTTTATCACCAACCAACCAACTCCCTCAAATATTCCTTTTCGGACACCGTAATTGCTGGGCAGAATTTATTTTCCATCTTTTAATTAACTTAATGAATATTGATATAGTCAAATCCGTTACTTTTAAAAAGGTTAGTTAGGTATGTCGCAAAGGAATCAATTTCAAAGCCTCACTTCGCGCCTTTTCATAATGCGCTCTGTTTTACTTACTCTAATATTTTTTTCTGTTTGTCCCTTTCTAACGTAAGCCAGTAAAGAAAGAAGAAACTAAAAACCAAGAAGTTGAACAATATTGGTTTATGGTTGGAGGCCAACTCGATGGAGTAGGTATGGATCTATCGTCGTTCTCAACTGTGAATTTAAAAAGGCGGAGTAAACTCGACAAACCTGGAATTCGAGCTTTGGTGAGTCCGGTCGAAGTAAACTCGACCCACCGCCTCTGAATGTCAGCTTAAATATTGATAAAGCTGATGGAAACTTACCACGTAACTGCTGGCCTATGGGACGCGTTAAAAAGAAAGGACAATATTTATCGTGTATTTTGTGTTGAAACTAATGAACAGAAACAGGGTGTGCTACGTCGGCCGTTCCCATAACTGTTTCACCTACTTCAATAATTGGTGTTTCAAACCGCTCGGGGCCTGGCCTATTTTGATACTGTCTGTTTTTTTATTTTATTTATATTTCAAATTAATTGAAATAAGAGAAGTAGATAGTTTAGTTTAGGATATGAAAAAAAATATTGTGTGATGGTATAAAGAGTGCGTTATCTATGTCTATACATATAATAAAACTGTAACAAATACAATTCCGGAAATGGCAGGTATTTTGAAAAAAAAAATCAGAGCACTCTGTAGCTGACACTGATGTCAAAACTGTTTCTTTTTTGTGTCTCTCTGTCTGTATTTCTGTCTCTCTGTCGCAGCCGCGCATCACTCCAAAACTACTGACTGGAATTCAATGAAACTAATACGATTTGAGTTCGTACTACAAAGAAGGACATTGTATACTTTTTATCCCGAAATTCTGCACGGTTCCCTCAGGAAAGGGGATGAAAGTCAAAATGTACACTTAGTTGTAATTTATTAACGCGTAGTCAGATTTCAATTATTCTTTTTTTTGTTAGAATAGTAAAGAGTGACCCTACGGGCAGCGTAGAATCCCACGGGCAACCCGGCACCCCACGGGCAGCCCGGCACCCCACGGGCAGCCCGGCACCCCACTGGCAGCCCGGCACCCACGAGCTGCTCGACACCTCACGAGCTGCCCGGCACCCCACGGGCATTCCGGCACCCCACGGGCAGCCCGGAGCCCTTCTTTAGTTGTGCAAGCTTGCTAAGATTAACTCTAAAATCTGGAATATTCGCCACAATCAGTATTTTTAACTATCTATCTTTTGCCGGATAGATTTTGTAGACTGCGCAGTGGAAGTGCACAATCTAATATATTTTCGTTCTACCGCCAAACAAGGAAAACCTCGGAAAAAAAACGAAATTCACACAAAGTACTTTGCTTCAACATTCATTGTGCGAACCGCAAAGGAACTCTCTGAGTTACTTTCACTACTGTCTTCTGGAAAATATATCCCAGGAGTTCAAACCCAAAGTAATAAGCTCCTTCTGATGCTTTACTAAGAGCGCTTCACCGCAGCGCCGACCACACCGTTGCTTATGAGATAAACAGTGATCAAATGCGAATAATTAGTCTGCAGGTACGGCAATCGCGAACGAAGTCGCAGATACAGCTGGTATAATATAATTTATTATGTGCCTTTTCCCAATAGTAAGTTACCGATATAATAGAAACTAACCTATCACGTACAAATTATATATTACTAGCTTTTACCCGCGGCTCCGCTCACGTTGATTATCCTTCAGGACCGTTATCGGTTTTCGGGAGCCGTGTAAAACGTGTCACTTATAATTGGTAGCTTATTAATAGTTTTTAATTTTTTCAAATTGGCCCCATATATAATTATCGTTTTATACCAATTACCGGTCGACCTTCACTACCAAATTTTCCACTAAGTTTTCCATTCTGGTACAGTTCGAAAACAAAGTTACGAGTATATATACTTGCCCTCGGCTACCAGTTCAAACATAGTGCCCCGTGTACTCAGCCGCAGTGGTGGAATTATGTCCGTTACACTTATCATCATAAGACAATATCGCAAATTCTTGCCTATTAGCCACTACATGGCTGACAATCTCTTTGAGAACATCCATTGCCCTTTCCTAAGTCCCTTAGAATAGATAAGTCAGGGATTGCAAATGGCTGCGCTTCGCATCGCTTCGCGAAGGGTGACGAATGGTTTCTAATTGCAGTTCCTGTATAGTTAAAACGCTCTCTCGTGCAGTATGAGGTCTCGCGTTATCATGGAGCAATTATGGTGAAGATCGATTCATGAGTCGGGGCTGTTAGTTTTGATATCATTGTTCGGAGTTCGGCAGTAGACATCTGCTTTTATTGCTTGACCAGATCGGAGAAACCTATAGTGAATAACACTATGCTGAGACCACCAAACAGTTTCCATTACCTTTTTATTAGTAAGCTTTGGTTTAGGACACTGTTGCGGCGTTTGACCTGCGATCAGTCGTTGCGTTTTCGCTTATGGTTATCGTAAAGAATCCACTTTCCATCACATGTCACAATTCGATCCAATATTCTTTTATTTCTGTTTCTTTCTGCAGATCATGAGGCACCCATTTTATTGATTTGATGCAAACTAATTAATATTGTTGGTTAGGTAACGTTAAACCATAGAACATATAATAATACTACGTATCGAATGGACTCTCCTCTCCCCCCACCAAAACGAGCCGTCCTCACTCCGCCTACGATTCTGAGCTGTCGCTGAGCTGACTTGAGTACGGGACGCGCAACTCGCGCACGATGACGTGACGACGAAGCGTGACGATTGTACGAATATTTTAAAAGTTGAGAATGGGGTACTCTTATGCTGTTTACGGTTGCTTATCAACTAAACGAGAAAAGGATAGGAGTTTTTTGTAGATTCCCCAAGGATAAAACGAGGTAAGTCATTCTTGGTAACCTACACTAAGTGGGTACCTTCCTATTTGTCGTTCTTCAGTTATACAGTAGGTAACTTATACAAACTGGTAATTTACAGTACAAACACAAACATAATAAGTACTTTATCTTTGCATTTTATTCAAACTATTCAAATAATGATTATTTTAGAAGATTTTCGTTTGCAAAAAATAACCGTGGATATCGACTTCATTTGCAGCGAAACAAGTTTAGTGTCTTTGTAACCTTGCTGCTCGTGGGAACCACATGGATTTCTATTTTCACAACAAAATCCCAAATGGCGGCGATGAGGTTCGCCACCCATCACGTCTCGTTCCTCGCGGGGGCGGAAAGCGGCCCACGGAGAGCCGTTTTATTACGATGAATGTAAGAGGTGGAATGAATAGTAAAGTGGATAAAGTATGCCAGATGATGCATAAGAGACATATAGATGTTTTGTGTGTGAATGAGGCGAAACGGAAAGGATGTAACACCACCAAACATAGTTCCTATACAGCACTGTGGTCGGGAGTACCTGTGACAAACAGAGCTTGTCAGGGCGTTGGTGTGATCCTTTCTGCACGAAGGAGTGAATGTATGATCGAGTATGAATGCGTGAGCCCAAGACTTCTCTGGGTGAGGCTAAAAGTTGGACTTACTCGACTTTTTGTGGTCGGTGTCTATGCACCGACTAACATGGGTTCGAGGGGGTCCCCAAAAGCCCAAAAAGAAAGAGAGGAGTTTTGGGACAGTATGCACGATATTTTAAAAATATGTAAAGATAATGAAAGGATTGTATTGTTAGGAGATTTTAATGGATGGGTAGGAATAAAGCGAGATGGATATGAAAGGGTTCTTGGTGCTTTTGGGGATGAACGAGTGAATGAGAATGGAATAAGTTTGCTAGATTTGTGTCTTGAATGGAATGCGTGACAAACACAATGTTTGACCACAAAAAGATCCATTTGTATACAAGGGAAGAAGGTGATTCAAGAAGTATGATTGACTTTGTGATTGTGGATGAAAGGCTGAGGACGAAAATATTAGACACTCGGGCGTACCGCGGAGTCGAAATCGATTCAGACCACTACTTGGTGGTAACACGTGTAAATGGCCTTTTTAATCGATGGAGACACCGAGTGCGTGCACCAACAAGTGTGAATTGTTTGGAACGAGTGAAAGTTGAAAATTTGCAAGAGAAGGATGTTGCAAATCAGTATGTTATTAAACTGCAAGAAAGGCTTGATGGTTTGGAAGAGATAAGTGAAATTGAAGAATTGTGAATGAAATTTAAGGAAGGAGTGGTAGACGTTGCCATCAATGTGTGTGGAATTTCTAAAAGGCGAAAAGGAAAAACGTGTATCCACACGTTCTTTTGCATTTTTCCTTTTCGCCTTTCCAGGATCAAGAAGTGCAAAAGGCTGTGGATGAAAAGAAAAAAGCATGGCTGGATTGGTTAGCAACAAAAGCTAACCAAAAAGTACAAATGGCAACGCATGATGATGTACGTGAAGCAAGAAAGGATTATAAGAGATTGAAAAAGATAGTTAAAGAAGTTGTGTGCAGAAAGAAAGATGAACGAAAGGATATGTTTGACAAAAGGCTTTCTGATGATTTCCAGTCAAATGTTAAATTTTTCTGGAAATCCATAAGAACAGCTCGAGGCAAAAACACAAACTCAGAGCTTAATCAAATCAGGGGTCATGATGGAAGCATGATAAAAGGAGAAGAATGTGTGTTGAAAAGATGGAAAGAATATTTTGAAAGTTTATTTGAAAGAGGGGGAACACTGGACCAGGTTCCGGAAACCTATATGAATGATGATGAAAATGAATTAGGTATGGATGATATTTTAAAAGCGTTAAAGGGTATGAAATTAGGAAAGGCTGCAGGATATGATAGAGTGTCAGTCGAGATGCTGAGAGCTGGGCGAGGCATAGTAGCTAGTCTGTTGCACCGCCTTTTTAATATGTGTTGGAGGAGCGGCCGTGTACCAGGTGACTGGTGCAAGGCTGTGATTGTGCCGCTTTATAAAGGAAAAGGGTCGCAACAAGACTGCAAGAATTATCGCGGAATCAGCCTCCTCAGCGTTGTCGGTAAACTATATGCGAAAGTATTGATTGAACGAGTGATAAAAGAGACAGATGAGAAAGTGTGGGATGCACAAGCAGGGTTTAGAAAGGGAATGGGATGTACGGATCAGGTCTTTTCTTTACGATGCATAGCCGAAAAATGCTTAGCGAAAAGCCAAAAGGTCTATTGCGCTTTCGTAGATTCAGAAAAGGCTTATGATAGGGTGAGTAGGCATGAACTGTGGTCAGCGTTGTCTATGCATGGGCTGAATGGTTACCTGATCCAAGCGCTGAAATCCCTATATAAGGATTCCAGTGCTTGCGTTAGGATAAATGGGACATACACTGATTGGTTTAACATCGAAAAAGGTGTTAGACAAGGATGTGTAGCGTCACCGTGGCTGTTCAACTTATTCATGGATAATTGTTTGACAAACCTGAAAGACAGTGAATGTGGATTAAGAATGAACGAGTTACTCATCAAATGTCTTCTCTACGCTGATGACCAAGTGATACTTGCGTCGTCGGTAAAAAAGTTCCAGGAGATGGTAAATGTTATGCAAGAGGCTTTAGAAAGAAAGGGAATGAAAATAAATGTAAGTAAGACGAAAGTGATGGTGTTTGAACGAGATGATATAGTGACCGATTGCAATATTGTGATTGGGGGTGGAAAAGTGGAACAAGTGAAAGAGTTTGTATACTTAGGATCCATGTTTACAAAAGATGGTGAGTGTGAAAGTGATATAGAAAGGAGAGTGAACGCTGGAAACATGGTAAACGGAGCATTGCACGCTTTTATGAACAGTCAGAAGGGCTCGTCTGGCTGTTCATGGGGGAGTGTTGGTTCCGACACTGATGTATGGTAGTGAAAGTTGGGTGTGGCAGAAAAAGCATGAAAGTAGAATAAATGCTGTGGAGATGAGATCATTGAGGAGCATGATTGGAGTGAAACGGAGTGACAGGATAAGGAATAGTGTGATAAGGGAACGATGTAGTGTGAATGAGGGTGTAGTGACAAAAATCGAGAAAGGTATGTTAAGATGGTTTGGACATGTGGAGAGAATGAATGAAATGAAAATGACTAAACAGGTATACATGGGACAAGTAAACGGAAGTGTTGGAAGGGGAAGACCTAGCCGAACGTTCCGAAATCAGATTGAAGACGTTCTGATAAAAGGCCAGGTCAGAAGGACCCTAAACCGACGCTTATGTATGAAAGGATTGATGAGTATAGATGAAGCGAAAGAGATATGTCAGGATCGTAGTAAGTGAAAATCCGTGGTCTCTGCCTACCCCTACGGGAAAGAGGCGTGATTTTATGTATGTATGTATGTAACATATACCTACCATAGAGAAAAGCAATACACATACCGACCTTCGCTACAATTGACACGCGGTACACTTCATGTTTGTTTATTATACGAGAAGAACATAAAAACTTCATTTGTGTAGTGTCTGTGTAATAGGTAGTTAGAAGGCGGCTTTTGAATAGAGAATGAGTCGAGTGTCCAGGCTGTGGTTAAACCATGCCACTAGTTGCTGGGTAGTTGGGCTCCAATCGGCTTCCACCATCTCTTTCAATTCATTGTTATTCACCTGTGTGGGTGGTCTTCCACCTGGTTCGATTTTCAAATCAAAGTTTCCATCACGAAAGCGTTTAAACCAAAATCGCACGGTGCGTTCATTAGCAGTCCTCTCTCCAAACGCAACATTAATATTGCGAGCTGTTTCTGTCGCGTTAGAACCACGTCGGAACTCGTATAAAAAAAATCACTCGAATTTTCCAAGTATTCATCTCTCTGGTCTAAGCTGAACAAAAAAAAAAACGCATGTTGCACATTTTATAAAAGAAGAACCTCATAGGTACCATGTGAAAAAAGTTTCAAAAATCTCAAACCATGAAGGTTCTACGTCAAATCGAAGTACCTATTAAAAAAAAACGGCAATTTCATACCTTAACCCCTATTAAATAGACAAGCAGTATCATGTGCAACTACCAGCAAGCAGACTGCATGACAAGAAGTGGATTTGTCCTCGAATCACTTTTTTCCTCGTTTTAATGCTTTCTGACTAACTGTGATGTCAAATTTTCAAGATATCTAGTTTTCCGTTCAATCTATAGTTATAATAAAATCGTAACAGATCCAATTCTGTACATTGCAGATATTACGAAAATATTTTTGAGAGCACTCTGTAGCCGATACTGTCTGTCTGTATCATGGCCGCGCATCACGCTTAAACTACTGCTAACTTAGCACGATTTGAGTTCATACTACGAGGTAGGACATTGTATACATTTTATCCAGAAATTCAGCACGGTTCCCTTAGGATAGGGGATAAAAGTCTAAATATATACCAAGTTGTAATTTATTAACGCGTAGTCCTATTTAAATCATTATTTTTTTGTTAAAATAGGTACTTTAAAGATTGTCACGTTAATATTTCAAAGTCATCTGTTTTGTAGTTTATAAATTATAGATATCATGACCTAAATATTTCGTTCCAAATAACTTGAACCACGGAATGTTCTGGAATCCCTAAACGTACGGCTCATCTTAAGCTGGCATACGCACTTTATCATATGGGCATAATATATATATTATATCAGCCGGAATTACCACTGCTGAACACAGCCGCTCCTCACTATGGGTTTTCCATAATCCCCACGCTTGGCAGGCGTCATGGGGATTTTATACGCAATTTGAGATATCAGGAACCTCGGCGAAAAGACGCTGTTTTATAAACGAAATTCCAAAGATAAGCATAAAGTACTTTGCTTTAACATTTATTGTGCAAAACGCGAAGGAATTCTCTAAGTAACTTAACTATTGTCTTCTGGAAAATGCAACCCGGGAGTTTTCAAATCCAAAGTAAAAAGCTCCTTTCTTACTAAGAGTACTTCACCGAAGACCGCAGCGTTAATATGAGATAAACAGTGCTTAGATTGTATAAGAATTACCTTTACAAATTCATTAAAATAATTTGAATGTTGTGATAAATACTAGTTTATTTCAAATCTGAATTTAGTAGATGTTAACTTTAGGACTACACCCTGAAAAAATAGGTAAATATATAAAATCACTTTGACCTTTCTTGTTATTTACCCAATATATAGTGAATGCAATCTATAGAAATCATGTTTGGTACACTATTAGAAAATAACTATTATTTTACTATTCGTAAAAAGGCAGACCGCCAGAATAACAAAAATAAAAAATAAAAAAAAAATTCGTACAATAAGAGTTTTAAAAAGCTTTAATAGAATCAAATGTTTAAAAATTGTTAATTTGACTTTTGTTAAGCATTTGTAGAAAGTCGTAGCATTTTTAGTATACAAGATCAGGAATCCTGATTATTTGATATACTTATATGGAATAATAAGACAATATACCAAAAAATTATTTTTTGACTGCGGTTTGCTTTTGGTAACAAAATACTTCGAACTATATACAACACTACAGTAAAACATTTCGACAACCTATAAGTCATTGCAGACTCACAAGCAGTCTAAATGCTCCAGCCCACTACTAGTAGGCAGCGTGCCCAGCATGCCCCGTTGAATTGCAATGTTTATTCGTTGAGCCGAATAGGCACCAGCATTTTGACCACGCGTCACATCAGTCAAGCGCTCTGATAAGTTTTGGAAAATATGAAGAGCTCCCGGTCCCCACGGAGCCAACGTCTCTACACCAAACGGCTCAAATTTGTAGCCATACCGACGTTAGCATACTAGCGCCGCTCGAGTTGAAGTAGCCGCGACGTCAGCCCTCACGTTCGTTTCAGAAAGATATGACAATATTATAAATATACAAGCCATCACACTAAGATATTTATAAATCACCTATTTTAAAACTTACGAAGAATGGTTCATTCGCTTTAAAACAGGAAGCTGTCTAACAAAGATGGATAATATCGACTGTCATTGTTAATGCCGTATGATATATATTACGGGAACCTCGATTGGCCATCTATAACTAGTTTATACTATACACCCGATATCGAAATATATAACGCTCCTCTTTCTAGTTTTCAACACAATGAACAAATTACGGCAGTGATTCAGTTTTTAGTCGTAGTGACAAAAGTAAGCAAGAACAAAAGTATATATTTTTTTTTATTTCTAGAGTATATTTTAATAAACTCATTTGAAAAGGAGTTACTGAATCAACACAGCCATAAACACTACAGCCTTATTATCCTCTGTTACGTAACTCTCTGTTAACTATAGTAATACTTTTTTTTCAATGGCGGTATGCCTTAATTAAACAAATACTACAAACTATATACAACACTACAGTTACTACAATACTACAGCTACTACAGTAAAAGCATTTGGACTCATAGGGAGTCCAAATGCTCTAGCCCACTATCAGTTGGCAGCGTGCCCAGCATGCTGGCAGCATTGCCCCGTTGAATTAATAATAATAATAATAATTAATTAAGTAATACTTATTATTAATTATAGATAAATATTTGTAAACGGTGTTGGTTTCCAGACTTATATGTTATATGAAGTCCAGAATAATAACAAATTTATTTGATTGATTAATTGAAATATAACATTATTATTCTTAGAGTTATAGATTATGACTTCTTTTTTTGTTATATTAAAGAATATTTTTATATATCATAAACTTTACATGCACTGTTTTTTTTAATAATTTGCTTTTGGCAACAATCAGATTTGCAAGATCGCATTCGCGAGTTGTACATTTGTTTATTTTCGCGCCACTTTTAAAACCGGCCAGTTACATACGTTTTTTATTTAAAAAAGTACATTCTCCTAATAAGTCTATGAACGAGATGCCCTGCTAGGAACAATATTAATTTTCTTAATATTGAGAGAATTAGTATTGAGAATTATTATTATTATTAATTATTATTATTAATCTTAGTATTGAGCACAGAGGATAAGCATTGCCATACAACGTGGCAATGCGGCCAGCATTTTGGGGACACTGCCTAATGGTAGCGGAACATTGGATTAGTTTTTTTTTTTTTTAACTAATTTTAAGTTTTTTAAGTTAATTATGTTAATTTATACTTAATAAAATATACCACTTATTTTCTTAATTCAAACTTATTTCCGCCCTTATAGAACTCTAACTCACTTATATTTAAGCAAAGCAAAGCACTCGTAGCCAAGTTTGCTTAGCCGTTTTTTTACCAATAAGTTAAGCAACGTCCGCCGCGGTCATACCTAGGAAGGGTGACTGCTAGTGACATTACTACTGACCGCTTCCCTGCTTCGGAGGGCTCGTTACGCCATCGGTCCCAGTTGTTGTCTTAGGATGGCAGTCGTTGTAGCATTGTAGTAGGGAATTTTGCTAATGCCTACTTGGCCAACTGCCACCCCCAAGTATAAAATCTGTCGTCAAGCACCTAACGGTGTGTTACAGCATCTGTTCCTGAGAGCTAGTAATTCTAGGCTAGGCTGATCAACATCTTCCATCACATCATCACTTATCATCAGGTGAAATAGTGGCCAAAGGCTAGCCTATCAAAATAAAACAATCATTGGATCAAGTTGTCTGAATAAAGAAATTTATTATTTTTATTGTTTCTCGAACGGATGGGATGAAAAATAGTTTATACCTTCAAATAGACCTAATAAAGCGTTATCCGTATGTAAATTAAAATTAGTCGAAATGTTGTTTTCTTTATAAGTTGTCGTGATGCCACATGGCATGTATACCAAGAATACCAATTCAAGGTTTCTAATTACATTAATACTTCAAAGTAGAACATAGAATGTTCGAAGCTATTAGTCACTATATTCCGATCGTTATGGCGTATGACCCACGACATAATTTAGTAACTGCAGCTTCCATCCATTCCAGTGCGATTGTGGACGGCTACCTTGCTACACGCCGCCGCTAGTAAATGATTGGTAACAAAATATGGCGATGGCACGCTACTACCGGCGAAGCGACGAGCCCACGGTCATCGTCGATACCGAAGGTTCAGTTCGCGCTTTATAAATTTATGATTATGTTCCAATTAAGTTTCATTTGTCGGTTCTCATGATAAATAAAACATGTATCGGCATCATATAAAATAAAACCGCCCGTTAAGCCGTTCAGTCGACATTGGTCAGTGACAAAACAAGTTGTATGATGATGGTAGAGATGTCTAGCAGACAACAATTATATCCTACAATCGCGAATAGTGGGTTCTTAAAAAATTGCCAAAGTAACCGTTAGCTCGTTATATTAGCGTATTTTTAAATTCTCATTCGTATATTTATTTATTTTAGCATCAAATGAAGAATCAAACACTGATAGCAAAACGTGTGGGAAAATATTTGTGGTACTTTCATGGATCTTAGTGGTTATAACCATGCCATTCTCGCTGTTCATCTGTTTTAAAGTAAGGAACTAGTTAATAAGACTGGGTCTACGTGTCACCATACACGCAGCACACATTTATTTACACGTAGATAATAATTTCATGAATATTTGTTGCACAAATACATCGTAAAATAAAATTCATACTTGTTTGGGTTTAAATAATTAGACAGTCAATTCAGAATTTTAATTCTCGCATGATTTTATTGTTATTCAGCACAAGCATAGCCAAGCAACTTTTCACTGAACTTTATGAACTATTTTACTACCACTGATTGATTGCGTCACTCAAACTTAACAAAGCAGATTAATATATATTTATTGTGTTATTATTGATGCAACAAGCGAATCTTTATTCGATCTCTGCCAAATATGTCCTTAATGTGATTATAGTGATTTATTTGCACATTCCTCATTTTAATGTGTTTAGTTAAACCTTCCTTTTGTATTATTTTGTATTTGCCACTATTAATTATGAAGTACCTAATGCACAAACTGCCGTACATTTACAGAATTAATTATAATGTAACAGGTCGTTCAGGAGTATGAACGCGCGGTAATATTTCGTCTGGGGCGCCTGCTGTCCGGTGGAGCTAAAGGTCCTGGTAAGCAAATTAAAAACAAAATTATCTACCATTAAATAAGCTGACAGGTCACAATCACATGTGTCACTACGGTGACCACAAAGCATAGCAGCTAAGGCGCTATCACGTGCCAAATAGCTTTTTAAACAGGTCTTTAGCAAAAATGTTAAGTTTGTAGTAGTAAGAGAATATATATATAGCTTGATCATATTCTCAAAACCAACTGAATTGAAAAGCACGTTTCTTTGACATTTTCTAGATGGAATAAAAATTCAAATTTAACGTTAAGGTAAGCTTGTATTTCAAAGGTATAATTTAGTATACATATTAATATAGTTTTATATTTAATTATAAGCGTGATTAAATATATATTATACATATATATATATATATATTAGACACGTTTTTATTATATCATTATCATCACTACCTATCACTACATAGTATAAAACAAAGTCGTTTCCCGCTGTGTGTCCCTATGTATGCTAAGATCATTAAAACTACGCAACGGATTTTAATGCGCCTCTTTTTATTAGATAGAGTGATTCAAGGGGAAGGTTTATATGTATAATAAATGCATAATATAGTAGAGAAACACTGATCTATTAAAACGTTTCTAATGTGATGTTGCATGCATTGCAACCATGCGATACCGGGGCGGGATATTTATATTATATATACATATATATAATAGCAAAACTTTATTCTGTATATTTTTTGCCTTCGTTTTACACCAAAACTGATCGCGATTTTATCATCGCTGCCTACCTTTCACTCCTATTGGATGGATTATCAGCATTTGTCAGCGTCTTATCAAGTTAGTGCGTTCCGTCAGCAGTCCTTGAGAGCCAGTAAAATTATAGGCACATGAGACTTAACAACTACGTCTCAAGGGGACGGGCGCACTGCAATTCGTGACTTGTGAGGAAATGCATCTGTTATAAGCAGAGGTTAGCCAGCTTAACATCAGGTGGGCATCGAGCTTATGGGACAAGCTTGACGCCCACCTGATGTTAGGCTGACTAACCTCTGCTTATAACAGATGCTTTTCACAATAACAAAAAAAAAACTTTTATAGACCTGACAAAAACACTAAATATCCGACTCTTGCCAATATGCTATTTGAAATATCTGATATTTTGGTTATCTCGCCTTACGTAATGACTCTGAGGAATCGAAGATCAAACAAGGTTATTCTAAAGATAGTACTGATTTTCTTTTAAGAAGTATTCAAACTTTTTCTGTAATATCAATGTATATATGGTTTACAATGTAATGCTATTCGTTTGTCAATATCCCTGTGCTCTATCTATATTAATATTATAAAGAGGAAAGATTTGTATTTTCGTTTGTAAAGAAAAAACTTAAAACTACTGGACAGATTTGCAAATCTCTTTCACCATTAGAATCCTACACTATCCCTGATGAAGGGTAAGGTGAATATTTTCGAAAACTTAAGGATCCGTCTAAAAACTTCGATAGTGTAAACCAAGGTGTAAAAACCGTTATACCGCGGCAATAGAGCAAATTGATGTATTACAATTATATAGAAGACATCAATATCTAAAAAAAAGTCTGTAATATAATTGTCTAACTATTACAGTTATGACACAATAACTACTTTTCATGTGTTTCAATTAATACTTTTTTTATATACCCGTGCAAAGCCTGGGCGGGCTGCTAGTGTAAGATAATCTTATTGTGGTGCCTATATTTATTACCACTCTCTTTGGCTACTAGAACATTGAAGTTGGAGGCAATGTATAATAATGGAGTACAAAAACGTCTTGATTTTTTCAATACACACGTCCGCTTCTTTGGGAACTGGAAATTACAGGTTGCTGTTGTTTTGCTCGTAATTATCTTACTCTTCCAAGCTATTTTACGAACTGTCACGATTTATGTCTGTAGTTTCAGTTCATAGATATGTACCTACAATGGATCCTCTCCCTCGATCGAGAATCGAAGATCTTCTAGACTTTGGTCTTCGTCTTCAAGGTCGAACTTCAACGGCGATGATTCTAAAATCATTGCCGTTCATACCATCCATTAAAAACTGGATCTGAAAAAGATAACTAGCGTCTATTGAACATCCGAAATAAACCAAAAAATACGCAATAATATAGTTAAATTTCTAAATAGTACGTAAAACGTACTACGAAAATATATGGAACGATTCTGATACAAAAGCCTTGAGAGTCCCCAAAAGGGGACAAATACGTTTGAGTAGTAGCATACGGTAAACTGGAACTTGAATGAAAAAAATGGGTCAAAATCATGGTAAAACTATACAAAATCGTATATTTAAAAAAAATCTAATACTAAACATCAGCAGGTACGCCACAATGAAACTTATTTTGAAAGCTGATATTCAAATACCTATACAAAAATAATGGTGGATCTGAATAAATAAATTTCTTAGTGACCTATGGTATCTATTTTAGGATGCATTAATCATTGAAATTTTAAAATTAATGGGCTAGTTCCGCTTTTATGTAACCCTTTGGGGACATTTGTTTTGAGGAGAATTCGTGGTGACATTATAAAGTGATTGCTTGGACCGATCTACCTCTGCTTTGTTACCGTCTGTCAATTATGTAATTTGAATAAATAATGTAAAATATATATATAATCTGGTATAACACATTGTAAACGTATTCACAAATATAGTAAATATATTCAAATTAATTACCCCGAGTGTTCTTCCAGTTCTTACCGCATTTATTATTGATGACGTGGATATTACCTGACATGTGGTTTCAAAAGAACGGTGTCACATGTCACATAGCCAATGAAACGATCGATTTATTGCAAACGAAATTTCCCCATAGCATATTTTCACGACATTCAGCGGTTAAGTGGCCAGCCAGTTTTATTATGCATGATTGGTTTGCCTTTGACCACTATCTCACCTGATGGTAATTTATGATGTGGTCGAAGATGTTGTTCAGACTAACCTAGAAGTACTGGCTCTCAAGGATTGCTGCCGGAACACACCGTTAGGTGCTTGGCGACAGATTTTCTACTTGAGGATGGTAGCTAGCCAGGCGGGCATTCGCAAAATACCCTACCACCATGGTATATACCACTGCCATCCTATGATGACAACCGGGACCTCGGAATCACGGAAACTCTCAGTAGATATGTCACTAGCGATCACCCATCCAACTCATGACCGCGGCGGACGTTGCTTAACTTTACTGATCGGTTAAGAACAGCAAAGTAAACTTCGCTACGAGCGTTTCAAAGATCGTGTGATTTAACACCACTGGATTATTTTTTGTAGGGCTATGTTAAGGACATAGTCTATACGGAGCCAATCGAATCGATGGCAGCCGTAAAACTCAAAATCCGTCATGTGATTAACGAAATAGACCCACCATTTTGCCAAAAAGTTATTAAAAACTTTGATGAAAGAATCGACATCTATCAGTCAGCGTGCTCGTGGTGGATATTTGCCAGATATCATTTTTCATTCTAAATTGCCAAATTTTTCTCTTCGTAATACTATAAAAATTTTGAATCACCTTCATCTAAATTCTTTGTTTTAGTCCCACTCACCACTACAAACGTCTTACTCAGTAGTTGCGTGGCTGGGCTGCGTGATCAAGTTTGGGATAACAAACTTTTAAAACTCGTGCTGAGCAAACTAGAACCTCGCGAGAGGTTTGAAAGAAGGTGGACATAATAATAATGAAATGCCTCTTTTCTTTAGACCAATTTTTTTATGGAAGAAGACAAAGCCGTGTGAAAAGCTGATAGCCTTGAGACTCCAATACAATTAATAAAAATATGTTTCCAAATAAACAGTAAAAGAACTTTGTACTTTGTGCTCGAAAAAGTATTAAAACAACAATAATTTAATCGCTTACACATTCTGAAAACAGAACTAAGCCTTGGAATACAAAATCGATTAAATAAAATAATAATTTACTTATTTATTTATTTTTCAAAATTAGTTCCGCTACAGAGCTATAATAGTTGTAGACTGTTCAAATCGATATGGAATATGCACATATGTGCGTTAAGCGTCTAACAGCCTCGTATATTATTTAATGATAATTAATAACCTTTTAATATTTCTTCATAGTAAGTGTTATGTTTGTGTACAGGCATATTCTTCATACTTCCATGCATAGACAATTATGCACGGGTGGATCTGCGCACTCGGACGTATGACGTGCCGCCGCAAGAGGTATGTTTAAAGTTTTGTTCCGTGTACTTATGGTACATAATAATAGCAAACTATTTTACCTACTCTCTCAACTGATATTTGTCCAACGGGAACTATTGCAATTATTGTGTTTTTTTTTTATGGCAGTCGCTTACAGGTCTCTTTGCAGTTTTTCGTATGAAACTCCAGTCATTGACCAAATAAAACATCAAAGTCAAACACAAGAATACTGCCAAGAAATTATGAATGATGCTTATAGTGTAACTAGAAAACAAACAAAGTGTTTTTCTAATTTGTTTAAAATTAATTTTGCATATTTTCATTATATACATATCGCGAAAACCTAAGACAACCTGATGATATACTCATATCATCAGGTTGTCTTAGGTTTTCGCGATTATTACACATAGTAATAAAACAACTTTAAACGGTTTAAATCGCGTATATTTATTATTATTTTTGTCCCGACAAGATGCAGGTGTTTACAAACTTGATAGTGAATGTGGGCTGTCATATATTGAGCAAAAAAAGAGGAGCGTTTCTATCCGGGTAAAAGAACAAATTGCTGACATGAAGAACTGATGCTCAACCAAGTCTGCGGTTTGTGAACATGCTCAGGACAAATCACTACATTCGGTTCGACAATCCACTAATCCTCGCCATAGAGACCCGTTTTATGCCAAGAATGTTACGCGAGGGTATTGAAAAAAACGTACCCAAATTTCAATAGAGATGATGGTTGGCAAGTACCACCTGCTTGGGATCCTGTTATCAAATTAATTAAATCCTATGGCCGACACAAATCTGCAAGACTTCTGGACACTGTGAGCGAATACTGCGTGAATAGGGAACGTTATGATTAATAATAAATTTCTGATGGTAGGACAAATAATTTCTTAATAACTCATGTGACAAATAAAACCAATTAGTCTCCCCGTGACCACGATCACTGCAAAGTGTTTGAAACGTCATGACAAAAATAATGATAAATATACGCGATTTAAACCGTTTAAAGTTCTTTATTTACTATCGAGTATATCGTTCATAAGAAACGGTTTGTATAATTGAAGATGATATTCGATGCATTTGACCAAAAATTTTGTAACTAAACCAGTTTTCGATGTATCTATCAACTGACATACTATGTTTCGATATACAACTTACGTTTATCAAAAAATATAATTTTGCATTGTTTTGTGACGGAACAAGCCCACGGCCCACCTGATGTTAAGTGGACTAACCTCTGCCTATAACAGATGCATTTCGTCAACGACGAATTGCACTGTGCCCGTCACACTGAGACGTACGGTTGTTAGGTCTTATGTGCCTGACATTTTACTGGCTCTCAAGGACTGCTGGCGGAACAGACTGTTAGGTGCTTGATTTTATGATATAGTATATATTCAGTTTAGTTATACTTATGTTACCTTTTTCGTTTAGAGCAAAATCTTTATACCTATACCTTTATTGGTACAAAGCAACACAAAGTCGCGACAGTGCAGTTGCAAAATTTTTAGTCATATCTTCAGGCTAGTGACTTTGTAGCTCTTTCCATACATATATAGTTTCGTCATATTTTTAATACCAAGTTTTCAAATTCGTTGACATTTTTGTAATCTTCTTCCCGTTGCTAGTTTTCAGTTAATGAACACCAATGGAGAGATAGACTTTGTTAATAAGTTATCTATGTAACTTCAACTATTTCAGGTACTTACTAAGGACAGCGTGACAGTATCTGTCGATGCTGTAGTCTACTACCGTGTACATAACGCTACAATTTCTATTGCAAATGTAGAGAATGCGCATCACTCTACTAGGTTGCTAGCTCAGACTACCCTGCGGAACACTATGGGCACCAGGCCTCTCCATGAGATACTGAGCGAGAGAGAAACTATCTCGGGTAACATGCAACTGTCCTTAGATGAAGCTACTGAGGCCTGGGGTATTAAAGTCGAGCGCGTGGAAATGTAAGTAAATATTTTTTTACTTGTACTAACTTAGACCATATGATGACTTTTTCTAAAACTCGCAGTTATCAAACCACACAGCCCCTGGCTAAAGAAAGTAACAACTGTTTATAAACATTCTCGTGTTGGATGTTGTCAAAGGTAGATGAGTAAAAATTGCGCCTAACGGGCACCATGCCGCTCACGTCGATGTGAATTTCTACACATTGGGCGCACAAAAGGGAGCTCCCTACCATTTTAATGCTCTGATTTCCCGAAAATTAGCGGGTATACTACCAGCGAGAGCATTTCTAAGGTAGGATGAGTTCAAGCAGCCCACCGGCTATAAAACCTAAACATTTCCTTTTTACAGTTATTGTCAGCGTAAATATATATTGACATGTTCTCATTTAGTCTTGTAAGTTTTTGGGGAATACATTTTGTACCGACCCCAAATGTGGGATGATGAGTTAAAGATGATAAATTAGACAAAGATATTAACAAAAAAATTTGATGATATATACATGAATACCAAAGTTTGTTTAACATACATTCAGTCATAAACGTATCGAGAATGGATGATTTGTTTATGGTTCCCAAATCAATCTTGTTTGATTTTGTTGTTGTTAGATTATACCACTTTTTTCCACCAGGCGCGGTGTCTGTTATTTAGATTAAATACAGTACTGTTTCTAGTTATATCATATTAAGCTTAAGTGGTAGTGCCACGCTGTAGCTCTTCAGGTTACAGCTGCATGGGCCGGCACGACCGGGGAAGTACCACTCTCCTACATAATACCGACGTGAAGTAGTGGCTTGCCATTGCGTTTCGATCGATTTGTGGGAGTTCCAGAGGCCCAATCCCCCCTCCCCCCCCCCCTAAAAGGAATATGGCAGCACAGTTTAAAGAGACATTACTCCAGGAGGGTACCAGCCGCGAAAGCGCTGGAGAATCCCTCTCCAGGCATCCACCTCCAGGACCTGAACCCGAAGGTGGATGCTCGGGCTGCCCTGCGTATTCTGGAGGGGGCAAAACCGTGCTCAAACCTATTTCTGCTGCTAGAGGCAAACGAAGCAGGCGGCTTAAGTCACCCCACACCACGCTAGCCGTGGACTTTTGCAACATACGGGGTCTCCGTTCTAACCTGAACGATGTCCATTACCACCTGCAGACTGCTAAGCCGGCCTTGCTCTTTTTAACCGAAACACAGATATGCTCTCCGACAGACACCTCATTCCTCACATACCCAGGGTACAAACTGGAGCATTCCTTTTTGCCGCGGGCGGGGGTGTGTCTTTACGTCAGAGAGGATATCTGTGCTCGTCGTCTCAGTAGCCTTGAAGGACGGGGCCTATCTGACATTTGGTTGCGCGTAGACTGCGATGACCATCCGCGAATCTACGCGTGCCTTTATAGGTCCCATAGCAACGGTAATGCCGAAATAGATCAGTTCATGGAACACATACATATGGCTACAGATTCCGTGCTTGAGCAGATCCCCACCGCAGAGATCGTGATACTTGGCGATTTCAACGCCCACCATACCGAATGGCTTGGTTCGCGCACCACTGATCATGCGGGGAGATCTGTTCACGACTTCGCTTTGGCATATGATCTTACACAACTGGTCACCTCGCCTACGCGGATCCCAGATGTGGATGACCATACCTACACTACTATACCTTCCCTGTTGGACCTTCTGCTGACCTCTCACCCGGACAACTACTCAGTATCCGTGAACGCTCCTCTCGGTTCGTCGGACCACTGCCTGATCCGGAGTTCAGTGCCGGTTACACGCCCAACTCGACCCCGTTTTGTAGGTTGTCGTCGCGTGTGGCACTATAGGTCTGCAGATTGGGACGGGATGCGGTCCTTTTTTGCATCCTAACCATGGGGGCAAGTTTGTTTCTAGCCGGATGATCCAGATGTCACTGCCGACTATGTTGCTGATGTAGTGTTTCAGGGTATGGAACTCTTTATTCCATATTCTGCAGTGCCCATCGGTGGCAGGTCCTAGCCCTGGTTTGGTCGTACTTGTAAAATGGCATCTGGCCAAAAACAAGAGCGTTACCAAGCTTGGGCCAACTCAGTGGCATCTAAGGATTTAAATACCAGCGATCTCAAAAAGGAATATAATTTTGCCTCTAGGTCCTTCAAAAGAGTAATCGCAAGAGCGAAGTCGGAGCATATCGGCAGAATTGGCGAGAGATTAGCCCGCCTTCCTTCGGGAACACGTGCGTTCTGGTCTCTCGCCAGGGCTGTCCAGGGGAATTTTTGTCAGTCATCTCTACCGCCCCTGCACAGAGAGAATGACACACTGGCCCACACCGCAAAGGAGAAAGCCGATCTTCTGGGCACTTTCTTTGCGTCAAACTCGACTTTGAATGACCAAGGGAACTCACCACCGACTATACCACGGTGTGATACCTCGATGCCATATAACCATTATTTTATATGCCGATATAAATTTCCGGCAAAGAGCTGTACGTAAAGCACTTTGTTCTCCTTGAATATTCATAAGTCGAGTGGGCCTGATGGCATCTCTCCGATAGTGCTGCGAACTTGTGCTCCAGAATTGACTCCGGTTCTAACGCGTCTTTTCCGGCTCTGCTACACATCAGGCGTTGTCCCAAAAACATGGAAGACGACCTTGGTGCACCCGATCCCTAAAAAAGGTGACCGCTCAGATCCGTCCAACTACCGCCCTATAGCCATAACGTCTTTGTTCTCCAAGATAATGGAATACATTATCAACAACCAGCTCTTGCAGTATCTAGAGGAGCACCAGCTGATTAGCGATCGCCAGTACGGTTTTCGTCGCAGTCGCTTAGCTGGTGATCTTTTAGTATACCTTACGCATCGATGGGCGGAGGTGGTGGATTCCAAGGGTGAGGCGTTGGCGGCTAGTTTGGACATAGCGAAGGCCTTTGATCGGGTGTGGCATAAAGCGCTTCTTTCGAAGCTTCCTTCCTATGGGCTTTCCGAAAAATTGTGCGAGTGGATCTCCAGTTTTTTGGCAGATCGGAGCATCAAGGTCGTTGTCGACGGTGCATGCTCTGACTTGAAGCCAATTAACGCTGGCGTTCCGCAAGGCTGTGTGCTATCTCCGACTCTATTTCTCTTGCACATCAATGACATGCTGCAGCTCAGCGATATTCATTGTTATGCGGATGACAGTACCGGAGATGCCTCTTACACCGGCCGTGCTAAAATTTCTCGGGAAAACGTTGTGGAGAGTCGGAACAAACTTGTGTCTGAAGTCGAGACCATGCTGTCTAATGTTTCAAAGTGGGGCCGACTGAACTTAGTTCAATTTAACCCCATGAAGACACAAGTTTGTGCGTTTACCGCTAAATTATCCCCCTTTGTCGTATCCCTCCGTTTTGACGACACTCCCCTTGCCCCATCAACTAGCATCGGAATACTTGGCGTCGACATATCGAGCGTCGTTCAATTTCGCTGTCACTTGGAAGAGAAGGCTAAATTAGCCTCTAAAAAACTTGGTGTGCTTGGAAAGGCGAGGCGGTACTTCACGTCGGCCCATCGCCTGCAACTTTATAAGGCTCAGGTTCGGCCTCACATGGAGTACTGCTCTCATCTCTGGGCGGGAGCTCCCCAATACCAGCTTCTTCCATTTGACCGCATACAACGCAGAGCGACTCGAATCGTTGACGATCAAGTTCTCTCCGACCGGCTCGACCCTTTGGCACTACGTAGAGATGTTGGATCACTCTGCATCTTCTACCGCATCTATCACGGGGAGTGTCCTGAGGAACTGTTCGATTTACTACCTGCAGCTCAATTTCGCCATCGGACTTCCCGACAAAGCATGATGTTTCATAAATTTCATGTCGACGTCTGGAAGTTCACAACTTTGCGATTTTTACGGCATTTTCTACCTCGCACTGCCACAATATGGAACCAGCTGCCAGGTACAGTATTTCCGAACGGATACGACTTAGGGGCCTTCAAGAAGAGAGCATATTCCCTCCTCAAAGGCCGGCAACGCATCCTCGATACCTCTGGTGTTGCGGATGTTCGTGGGCGACGGTGATCACTTACCACCAGGTGAGCCGCCAGCTCGTTTGCCCTCCTATACCATAAAAAAAAAAAAAGCCAGTGTGTATTGCGAATTCCATGGACAAAAACATAGAACAAAGATATTTTCTTAAATTTTGCATTGCCAATGGTGTTCGGAGTCTCTGAAAATGTAGACTGAAGGCTTACGGTAAAATATATACGGCTTATAAGTGGTAAAAAGCGATCCAAATCGGTCGATATGTGATGGAAGATTTGCCTACCAGAGTAGGCCATCAAAGTCTTAATGACTAGTTTGTTTTCCTTCAGAAATATTGACTGAAAATCTACATTCAAGTTTGAGAGAGATAGCCGTCAAAGTTTCTTTCTTTCACGAGTCCATGACCGTACCATTTAAAATTATCACTGGGGTATTTAACATGTTACCACTCGGCCAGTCCCAGAAGACCTGAAATTTCTCAAAAACTCGACGTAGGTTTACGAGTGTGACATGCAAATTAGTCATTAAGCTGCGCAGTGACGCCTTCCAACTGTCTAAAAAAAACACGCCAAATTCGATTAAAAGTCAGGCATGTGGAATGTTTACTTTGACTATCGCGGTGTTGTGCACTCGGAATTCTTGCCGGAAGGTCATACGGTAAATAAAGAATATTATTGGAACGTTATGCCGTGTTTATTATAATTGCTCCGGAGCCGGTCGGCCGCCACACGTGCCGCGCTGCATCGCACAGAAAACACCCAGGTGGCTGCTGTACGAGTGCTATGCTAGCCCATTGCACAAAACGTGGCAAGCGTATCACACTCCCATCACCTAATTTATTGTTTGTTTTGTTTAATTATTATTTTTTAATATTTTAAATTTCAATTTAATGGTTTTAATAGTTTGAACGTAATTATGGATGCAAATCTGGAATAAACAATTTCATTTCATTTCATAGCAAATTCGACGATAAAGGTCAATATGTGGAAAAAATTTATTTAGATTTTGCACCACGATAATGTACCTTTGCACAAGGCCATAATGTATTGTAAACTAATTTTTGACCAAAAACTCAACAAACACCATCGAACAACCACCTTATTCACCAAATATGGCTAAATTCAAATTTATGGCACCTGTTTTTATTCGGTAGAAGACTTAAGAGGAGAATTCGCGGCGAGAACTGAACTCAATTGCGTAAAAGCGTTTAAAATATGTGAAGAAGCATAATTTGAAGGTAATAAAATCTATTTGGATGAATAACTAACATTTTGTGTATAACAGATCCCTTCCCGGTACTTTCTTGACAAAGTAGTATACTACGTTATTTCCGTTATTCGTTCTTTAAAATTATGAAGAATCATAATTCCAAACGTAAAAGATAATAAATATCTAATTTTCAAACTGCAACTGATTCCAGAGAAAAAGTGTAGGAACAGGTTATTGTTAATTTCCAATTATAGTTATAGACATAATAATTAAATGTATAAACACACACAAAAAAAACTAGCTGTGATATCGAATTTAGCTTACAGCTATTTATTATTTCCTCCCAAACCCCATTTCACGTGACAGTTTTGTATCGAAATAATTAATCAAGGTGAAATTGTTTCTAACAAATATACTAAGGAAACAAAGTAGATTTTATTCCATTTATGATACAGTTGAATGTGTTTTGTAGCATTCTGCTTGACCTCGCCAGTTACTGGACGGTCACATATTGTTCAACTGAACTAGGACATTGTTATTAATCAATAAGTTCTACGTCTTTGACATGATTCAATACATTTGAAACATTTGGTGCGTTTCGTTGTTTTATATCACACAAAAACAATTATTGTTTGGCATACAATCTCGACGGTGTCGATGGAATGTCACACAAAATTAAATGAGGCAAAATACCCTCAAAACATTTTGTCATTAACACCGAAACGTTTACTGAACATGATAATATCGGTTGGTTTATTTAGCATATTTCTACAGCTTGATGTCGTATGGTGTATAGTTGTGAGGAGCAGTATCTGATATAGAGATTATCTTTATCTTGCAAAAGAGGACAATAAGTGATAAATATAGAATAGATTCTTGGAAATCGCTGTGGTTATTTTTAAGAAATCAATGTAATAATATACTTTTCTGTTTTTTTTTTTAAGCTTATAGGCTAGCCTTTGACCACTATCTCACCTGATGGTAAGTGATGATGTGGTCGAAAATGTTCTTCAGGCTAGCCTAGAATTACTGGCTCTCAAGGACAGCTGCCGGAACACACCGTTAGGTGCTTGGCGACAAATTTTCTACTTGAGGGTGGTAGCAGCCAGGCGGGAATTCGCAAAATGCCCTACCACCATGCTATAACGACTGCCATCCTAAGACGACAACCGGGACCGACGGCTTAACGTGCCCTCCGAAGCACGGAAACGCTCAGTAGTAATGTCACTAGCGGTCACCCATCCAACTCATGACCGCGCGCGACGGTGCTTAACTAAGCTGATCGATTAAGAACGGCTAAGCAAACGAGCGCTTCAATGTTTTTATATTCTTCTAAAATTATTGTGCGCTCTAAAGATTCAGGAAAATTAAAATAAGCTACGACTATCATAATATAGATAAAATAGCAGCGCCAGGTTTTAGATTAGCAAAGACAGATAAAAATCTTTCTTAGGGAATTATGTATGATGTTATAATGAAACTCCCAAATATGTAACAATTCTCATTGAAAAATCAAGCGTTATGTAAAAAAAATATTAAAAAAGCGTAGCGTCATATACATTAGGCGATATTAAGCCAAATCAATGTCATGTAGTTGACTGGTTCGCGTACGAGTATGTGATGTAAATAAATATTATAATCTATACCTACTAATATTATAAAAAGGAAATATTTATATTTTTGTATGTCATCACTACATATTATAAAACAAAGTCACTTCTCAGTGTCTGTCTGTCCCTATGTCTGCTTAGATCTTTAAAACTACGCAACGGAGGTTAATGCGGTTTTTTTAAAAGATAGAGTAATTCAAGAGAAAGGTTTATGATACGAGTATGTATAATACAAGCATAATATAATATAATAGGTTTCTAATGTGATATCGTATATAAACACTTTTTGCGAACTCACATTGCGAACGTTACGAGATAGATCAAAATAATATACTACAGTATTGTACACCTTGACTAGGAATAACCCATAATAACCATATTTTATCCTTTACTTTTGACGAGAAATAATGGCTTATTTACAAAGTGATTTTAAGCAATGCTGCATTAACCCTTGTCGTAAACGTAAAAGATTATAAATATCTAATTTTCAAACTGCAACTGATTCCAGAGAAAAAGTGTAGGAACAGGTTATTGTTAATTTCCAATTATAGTTATTGACATAATAATTAAATGTATAAACACACACAAAAAAAACTAGCTGTGATATCGAATTTAGCTTACAGCTATTTATTATTTCCTCCCAAACCCCATTTCACGTGACAGTTTTGTATCGAAATAATTAATCAAGGTGAAATTGTTTCTAACAAATATACTAAGGAAACAAAGTAGATTTTATTCCATTTATGATACAGTTGAATGTGTTTTGTAGCATTCTGCTTGACCTCGCCAGTTACTGGACAGTCACATATTGTTCAACTGAACTAGGACATTGTTATTAATCAATAAGTTCTACGTCTTTGACATGATTCAATACATTTGAAACATTTGGTGCGTTTCGTTGTTTTATATCACACAAAAACAATTATTGTTTGGCATACAATCTCGACGGTGTCGATGGAATGTCACACAAAATTAAATGAGGCAAAATACCCTCAAAACATTTTGTCATTAACACCGAAACGTTTACTGAACATGATAATATCGGTTGGTTTATTTAGCATATTTCTACAGCTTGATGTCGTATGGTGTATAGTTGTGAGGAGCAGTATCTGATATAGAGATTATCTTTATCTTGCAAAAGAGGACAATAAGTGATAAATATAGAATAGATTCTTAGAAATCGCTGTGGTTATTTTTAAGAAATCAATATAATAATATACTTTTCTGTTTTTTTTTTTAAGCTTATAGGCTAGCCTTTAACCACTATCTCACCTGATGGTAAGTGATGATGTGGTCGAAAATGTTGTTCAGGCTAGCCTAGAATTACTGGCTCTCAAGGACAGCTGCCGGAACACACCGTTAGGTGCTTGGCGACAAATTTTCTACTTGAGGGTGGTAGCAGCCAGGCGGGAATTCGCAAAATGCCCTACCACCATGCTATAACGACTGCCATCCTAAGACGACAACCGGGACCGACGGCTTAACGTGCCCTCCGAAGCACGGAAACGCTCAGTAGTAATGTCACTAGCGGTCACCCATCCAACTCATGACCGCGCGCGACGGTGCTTAACTAAGCTGATCGATTAAGAACGGCTAAGCAAACGAGCGCTTCAATGTTTTTATATTCTTCTAAAATTATTGTGCGCTCTAAAGATTCAGGAAAATTAAAATAAGCTGCGACTATCATAATATAGATAAAATAGCAGCGCCAGGTTTTAGATTAGCAAAGACAGATAAAAATCTTTCTTAGGGAATTATGTATGATGTTATAATGAAACTCCCAAATATGTAACAATTCTCATTGAAAAATCAAGCGTTATGTAAAAAAAATATTAAAAAAGTGTAGCGTCATATACATTAGGCGATATTAAGCCAAATCAATGTCATGTAGTTGACTGGTTCGCGTACGAGTATGTGATGTAAATAAATATTATAATCTATACCTACTAATATTATAAAAAGGAAATATTTATATTTTTGTATGTCATCACTACATATTATAAAACAAAGTCACTTCTCAGTGTCTGTCTGTCCCTATGTCTGCTTAGATCTTTAAAACTACGCAACGGAGGTTAATGCGGTTTTTTTAAAAGATAGAGTAATTCAAGAGAAAGGTTTATGATACGAGTATGTATAATACAAGCATAATATAATATAATAGGTTTCTAATGTGATATCGTATATAAACACTTTTTGCGAACTCACATTGCGAACGTTACGAGATAGATCAAAATAATATACTACAGTATTGTACACCTTGACTAGGAATAACCCATAATAACCATATTTTATCCTTTACTTTTGACGAGAAATAATGGCTTATTTACGAAGTGATTTTAAGCAATGCTGCATTAACCCTTGTCTAATTAAGTACCTTAAATACATTGTGCACTTAATATAGATCAATATAGCACTGTACAACATGCTATTTAAATGAATATTTTCGAAGATATTACGGATTATTCAGTATCAGCATTGCACCCGTGAGAAGCCAAGGCGGGTCGCTAGTAACGAATAATCTTAAAAACTACTAGACCGATTTGAAAAACTATTTTACCATTAATATCCTACACTATCCCCGATGGACATAGGCTATAGAATATTTTTAAAAACGTACAATTCCGTATGTAAACTTCGATGATGTAACCAGGGTGTAAAAAATACCAAAAAAAAAATTATATCGCGTACGAAATTGTTGACAATAGAACAAAACCATTATATTTTCCCTAAATAAAACATTTTTACCTGGCTCTGCATAATGGACTAGAAAGATAAGAAGCGCTTGAAGCGGAGCTTGTCTAGCCGATTTAAACTAATTGATTTTGTTTATCAACGTTACCCAACGTTGATAAACAAAATTAATCAGGTAATATTGTGGATGGGGGACCGCTAGTGGCAGTAAAGAGCCTTTTCGTACCTTGGAGGGCAAAACCATCGCCACTGTCTGCTTTTATCATAAAGTAAAAGTCGTTATAGCATGATAGTAGGGCATTTGGCAAATGCTCACCTGCTACCGCTCGTTTACCATCCTGAAGTAGAAAATCTGTCATCAAGAACCTAACTGTGTGTACAGGTCCTTGCGAGTCAATTTCCATTCCATTATAGATATTTGTCTTATTAACTCGTCACACCAAGAAAGCTGGTGTGATTCTTTATCTTCTTGTGATCGAATAGTTCAAGGATTACGATTCCTGCGCGTTAGAAATAGAACGTAGAAAGCCATCTGGCAGTCATACACTATCACAAACATATTATTATACCTCCATTATGAATACTATAGCCGTGAAGCTATTGATTTATTTTCAAGAGATACGAGTATGTATCTTTTGTACAATTACGAGTAAGCATACAAGTACAAATACATGCATAGTTATAATAATATACTAATTTGTTGCAGTTTGTTCATTCTACATTTTGTTTCGAGTAAATGGTCAGCACTTGGTTTTGTCAAAAAAGAAGCAATAATTATCATTATGTATTAACTGTATACAGTTAACACGAGAGAATAAGTAATGGTTTTATGCCATGCCATACTGATAAGAATTGCCTCCTCATTGTAGCTAAAGAGGACAGAGAGAGCAATACTTCAGTCAAGAAAGTATCGGGAATTAAGGATTTGTTTATGGTTCCAACTATTTTTTTTAAACTATATACAACACTACAGCTACTACAATAAAAGCATTTAGATCCTTATAAGCCATTGCAGACTCATAGGCAGTCCAAATGCTCTAGTCCACTACCAGTTGGCAGCGTGCCCAGCATGCTGGCAGCATTACCCCGTTGAATTGCAATGCTTATTCTTTGAGCCAAATAAGTGCCAGCATTTTGATCACGCGTCGCATCGACCAAGCGCTCTGATAAGTATTGGAAAAAACGATGAGCTCCCGGTCCCCACGGACCCAACGTCTCTACACCAAACGGCTCAAATATGTAAACCCATACCGAGGTTAGTTATGTTACCCATTTTTTTTGTTGTTAGATTGGCACTGATTTTCATTTTGGCGCGGGTATGAGTTGCATCTGTTATTTATATTAAATACAGTGCTGTTTAAGGTTACATCAAATTTTGTGTGTATTGCGAATTTCATAGTGGACAAAAACATCGAACAAACAGTTTGTCTTAAATTTTGCATCGCCAATGGAATTTTGTATTGGGAGTCACTGAAAATATTACAGAAGGCTTACGATGAATACGACTTTATCAATAAACACGTCCTTATGAGTATTACAAAGCGTTCAGAAGCGGTCAAGATTTGATGGAAGATTTGCCTCGCTCTGGTAGGCCTTCAACGTCTGCAAGTAAAGTTAACATAGCAAAATTGAAGGAAAAAGTGACTGGAAATCCTCTTTCAAGTTTGAGAGAGATAAACGCCGAACTATTTGTGTATCAGGAGTCAATCTGTACCATTTTAAATAACCACTTGCTTATGAAACATTTTGCCGCTCGGGTAGTCCCAAAATACCTGTATTTTCTCCAAAAACTTAACCGCTTAAGAGCCGCTGAGGACGAATTTCATGAAACGCATTGTTACTGGTGACATGTTGACATTCAAACTAGTAAACAAGCTTCGGAGTGGTGCAGTTCGGACCGAAACCGAACACAAACTGAACTGATACCGATAAAACTACGCAAAATTCGATCAAAACTCAAAGTCATGTTGACTGGTTTTTTGAGTATCGCGGTGTTATGCACGCGGAATTCTTGCCGGAAGATCAAATGGTAAACAAGGAATATTATAAGAGACGTTTTATGGCGTTTAAGAAACTAAATTCGATAAAAAAGAAAATTCATGGCTTTTGCACCAAGATAATGAGCCTTCGCACAAAAGGCCATCATTGTGAACGAATTTTTGAGCAAAAACTCAACAAATGCCATCGAGCAACCACCTTATTCACCAGATATGGTTCAAACAGACATTTTTCTTTTTCCCAAACTCAAATTACCACTTCGTGACACATTTTCATTCGTTAGAAGACATAAAGGAATATTCGCGGCGAGAACAAAATTTAATTCCGGTAAACGTTAAAAAAATATTTTTCATGGTTGGATTATTCGTTGGCGTAAGTGTTTTGATTACAAAAGCATACAGGATGGTATAAATAAATTTTGTTCGTACAACGCATGTCCTTGCCTTATTCGGCGTACAAATATTTAGTTAGAATTTACATTATCATAAATCATTACAGAAACTTTCTTTTTTATTCCATTCAAAGATCTAACGATAGTAAATGTTACCATAATGATTTGGCCTATCAACTTAGCACACAAAAAAAATCAAGCATCTACCGCAATAATGCACGTCACCATAAATAAAAACTTATCGTAATCGGCCATAATGAGAATAAATTAAAAAAAAGTCATAACTCCGAAAATACGAAAAATCACAGAACATACATGGGGGTGATTCAGATAGCCCACTAGGTTCTCTACCTCTCAGCTTCAGTATATCACTACTTCTTGGGACACCTTGTATATTTAGCAATAAGTAATTTAAATCATATCAACTATTGTTTCCTGTAAAGTAAATGTTCGTATACATAACGAATGTTTAGTTTTGCTAATTATATAAACAATAGTCCTAAAGCTAACTCATATTATAATATTACTTTGTCGCTTAGCAACAACCGTTATGTAAATTAGTTCTATCGCACTCTGAATGTCAAGATACAAGATGTCGCCTAGTTTGAGATTCACTGGTTAAATACTAACGCTAACTTTAACTGTACAACTCTGGAGTACTTTCATTAGCTATCAGATTCACTTTTTTATAAAATAAATATTTACTATTATTTTTTTTTCCTATAGCAAAGATGTACGACTACCCGTTCAACTTCAACGCGCAATGGCAGCTGAGGCTGAAGCCGCTCGCGAGGCCCGTGCTAAGGTGATAGCCGCTGAAGGCGAGCAGAAAGCGTCTAGAGCCCTCCGTGAGGCTTCCGAAGTTATCGGTGACAGCCCTGCTGCTTTACAGCTGCGCTATTTGCAGGTATGTGTCCTTTAGTAATGTAAGGACAATAATCAGAAGACACCATCTCTATAAATAAACTCTTAAAAATAAATTCAAAACTTTTTTAACTGTAAATTACACACTTTTTTAGCTGTACTGTATCAGCCGGATTGTCCACTGCTGAAAACAGCCTCACCCATTTAGGGGGGATTGCCATAATCCTCACGCTTGGCAGGCGTCTTGGGGATCGCAGTTTAAGATATCAGTTCCTCAGAAGGCGCTGGCGACCACCTTCCGGTATTTTATCTTTAGTCGACTCTTACGACACCTACAGGTAGAAATGCGGGGTGACATTCTAACCCGGCACCCCATGGGGTAGATTACACATTCTACAAATTTTTCATATTTTTATACTTGAACCATACTACTAAATGTATGTACTGTATCTTTATTCTCTGTTCACTTGCCACAGCTATCATAATTATGAAGACATACCAGCAGCATATATGTATTAACGAGTAATATAATAACAAGCATTTATTTTTATTACAGACATTGAACACCATATCAGCTGAGAAGAACTCTACTATAGTTTTTCCTCTACCAATCGATTTCCTGACCTACTTTATGAAGGCTAAGGAAGCGGTATAAGAAACGAATATACCTTCGTTGGCACGCAAAAATAGCATTTTTTAATATTTTTTTTATGTTATTGTTACAGAAGTAGCTCGAGGCCCACCTGATGTTAAGCGGACTAACCTCTGCCTATAACAGATGCATTTCGAAGAATTGCACTGCGCCCGTCACTTTGATACATAGATGTTAAGTATCATGTGCCTCTAATTTCTCTGGCTCGCAAGGACTGCTGCCAGAATACACCGTAAGGTGCTTGGCGATAGATTTTCTACTTGAGGGTGGTCGCTAGCCAGGCGGGCATTCGCAAAATGCCCCTCCACCATGCGGTGAAGCTCAAGCCTGTGGAGGGATTCGAACCATGGACCTGTTGCGCGGCAGTCCATAGCCAATGTCACTGAGCCATCACTACTTCATAAGGCGTTACATTTTTATGTGAAATAAATATTAAGATTATGGAAACAGATCAATGTTTTTCATTTTGTCCTTTGACACGACGGCCCAAAAACAGAAAATGAATGATTGAAGATCCATTTAAATATGTGGGTTTCCCAATTTCACCGTAACTTTTGACATCCTGAACTTATTTTGATCGCGATCGAAAAGAATAGGGGGGGAATAATTCGCAAAAATTTATATTTTTTGCCTAATTTCCTTGGCATGTTTTTTTTGCTAATTACTAATCAGCAAGGTTGTTGATTATATCAAGGAATAAAAACAGTATTCATTTCTGTAAAAGGGGTAACACAAATCATTCCTGAAAAAATTTATAAGGTCATAAACTTTTAAAAAATCAAGGAAATTAGAAAATTATTGGAAGGAAATTATTGGTTGCCACGGAAATCAGTATTATATTATATTACACTACTTATTTTCCTTAAAGAAATCTAAAGTAGGAAACAAAATAATTACGTAATTAAGTTTATAAATATATGAATTTAAAAACTACTCATAACTGATAAAATTATCATGTTTAAACATGTTGATACTATGTTATAAATTTTCATATTCTTATGCCTACGAACAGATAATTGTAAATATTTGCTCATGCTTTGGAGTTAAAAATTATTATCAAAATAATAATAAACCACAAATTTTAATATAATACCTACTTCACATTACTTGTGAATAATATCTGAAATAACAGTTCTTTTTATAGCTTAAATTATAAAATATTAAAAAGTATTAGTATTTTCTAAATGTTGATTTAGATACTGCTGAAACATTAGAAGAGTTGCTAGGATAAGGAGAACGGGGAGAAGTTGGATAATTTTTGAGTCTTACTTCTGGTCTGAGGTAAGTTCAACGCACACAAGTAACATTCAGGCACAGGTTGTGGAGAAGGTACTACATTTTCTGTAAATTGTAAGTTTTACATGTTGTTTATTTTTTAATAACTGGTTTGCCTCCTTGGGCTCTGTTAGCAGTTTCGTGTCGATTTGGCATACTGAACACGAGGTTTAGGAGCCGATGTTGGGGAATATCAGGGCTTGTTTAAGTGCCCTGAGGGTGGTAGGTGGTAGTCTGCTGCTTGTAGTTGCAAATGGTATTTATAATAAATAAATATATTAATTAAAAACATAGTACAGAATTATACATATTAAGAGCTAAACCTTACACACAAGAAACAGATATGACCTGACACGTTCTAAAGTCAACAGATTTATAATGTATCCAAAATAATTATAAAAAGGTTTGATACGTTTTCAGGCTACTCGCTAACATTGTAGAGTCCTGGTGGAAAATTAAAACCAGAGATGTGATGTATTTAAAATGGAAGTACTAAATCCGTTGTTCTTATTTGAATACCGTTTGTATTTCATGTTTAATACCACATAACTAGAAGTTATGTAGTATTCAGTAGTAATAAAATGAAATACCTTACGTAAGGTACAATACATAATAATTTTAGAAGTCATCAGCAATTACGTGTAACCAATAGCGTATAGTATCAAAATACAAATTATGGTTGGTAAAACAATTTTCTGCAGACCCGATTCAAAGCATCAGGACTATCTTGGTGCCCGAGTGCAATTTTATCGAATATTTAGCTCTAACACGACTGCATACTAGAAAGATTCAAGCTATTACGTATACAAGGTAGAAAAAATCAATAGGCCTTGAAGGGAAACTATTTTAAACCCTTAGCATAGATTATTTACTCAAAGAAATGCTACCCATTTTCTTTATAAAAGAAACAAAACTTTGTTCACGAGTTCTCGAAAAGCTTACATGAACCAGGAATCAATACAGCTAAAAATAAAAAAAACATCACACGCTTTTTTATTCCACTAGTCCACACATTCAATGTTAAAGATTGAGTTTTTCCAAGAAATATTAGGTCTCCAGATTAACAAGAACAAAATATAGCATTCATTTTATTTTATCATTAATTATAATACGAAGGATGTGTAAACATGAAGAAAATAAAATTATTCACTAACAAGACATAAATATCAATGGCTTGCTAGTTAATCATCAATTTTTTTTTTTTTTTAAATAAAATAACACTCAAATTAGAGAGTTGTGTACAAACTGGCTACTGAAAACAGTGCCCTGGCAGATCTAGTGCCGTAATACAATAACTACGACTATACAGATGGCGCAAAAAACAAGACTGGTGCCGGTTGCGGCTACTACACCGGAACTTGGAATCTCAGACTCAAAAGGGCTAAATAAGACCACCACAGTAATGCAAGCAGAGGCAATGGGCTTACTACTAGCTGCGAGGGCAATATCACATGTAGACAAAACACCCAGTTTAGAAAGTGAGCGTGAGGACAAGCTTCTTCTTTTTACTACCGCACTGTCTGCGGCTGTAATATATAAAAATATTTTAAACAATCTTAATAATCAATTTTAGTGTAATTATTCACAAGTAGAACTTTCAGTTGTCTTTTAACTTTCCTTGGATACGTGTCGTGTGTTCAAATGTTCTATGATGCTTCGAAAGTACATATTTGGCTGGAACATACAATCGTGATAGGTCTTCGTGGATATTTAGAGCATCTACCGTGGCACGCAGGACTTAGTCAGCCATGGTGGTTAATTGACTGTTTGCTCATCGTACTTCCAAACTGTTGAACCCAAGGCTTCCTAGAAGGAACCTTGTTGAGTACAAGAAAGGATAGTACCCATTTTTTCGCTTGAAGAGGAAGCGAAAGAATACTTTTTGTAACTTTTCTAGAAGCAATGCATAAGCGCTTCCATGTGGGTGTCAAATACATGAACTGGCTTCGAGCTTGCAGCGAACGAATGCAATAGAAATTAGGTATATAACTTCATATCCTATAAAGTTTGAGAGTTTCGCAATGCGAAACCGAGCAGCTTAAAGGTTTCCCTGGCAATTGAGTCAACAATCTATATAAGGCGCATGCCTCGGAGTGGTCACAACGTGGTTAATATATAACATAGTTCTTATTTCATTGCATGCAGATCACTATGAATAAAATATCCGATACCTAATGGTATAGATACATTTCGTTTCGACACTTATCTCGATATTGATCATTTAAGGGCCTGTTTTAGAATGTTCGCCAAGTTCCGGTTATACTAACCAGAACAAAAAATAACTGCATGATAAAAATGACAGTTAACATGCAGAGCGTTTCAAGCTTTGAGATGCTCTGCATCTTAGATGGATAGGCTAAATCGATGACTGTGAAACGCAAAGATAGAGCAAGCGCAGTTTTACTTATTAAATATGTTCTGGGTAGTATAACCGGAACTTACTCGAACATTCTGAAACAGGCCCGAAATGTGATATTTGTTCCTATCGATAGAGGAACAACTATAACCAGAGAAAACAAAAATATCGCTTAAATAATTATTTGGAAAACTAATACCAATCGATCACTATTTTTTGCGCCCTTTCCTTTTGTCATAATCTAATCTGAAATAGCCTGTGTTTATCCAAAAAGTCCATTTTACTTTTCTTTTATCCATCACGAAATAATCGAATCGGCAAATCTCTAGTCGCGAGCACTATAGTGGATAACAGTGACGTGTGAGACAGACAGTGCATTTATTCCCTGTGGTTTAAAGTCAAATCAGCTAGGTAAAAAATGGATGGTGGACCTTATTAAAATACTTAATAAGATCCACTATAATAATCAAAATAGTTTATAAAATAGTATACCCTGTTAGGCACAGAGTAATGAAAAACACCGTTTAGATTGACTGTTGACTGTTGATATGTAACTTTATTTCAGCACTTTGAGTATTTCTCCGGGGCTATTTCGTTATTGAAACAAACCGAATGGGGCATGTAGAGGATATATCCTTGAAACCTGTTAATCCTGTTGTTTAAAATGATGTTCTATTACTTTTGAGAATTCATTTTAGCATTTAACTTTGACATTTATTCAATTTTAATGTTTTATTTCTGTTGCAGATTTTGGGGATAGACTTCGAAATTAAACATTCATAATTCGGTTTCGATTACTCTCGCTGAGAAAATACCGACGAAGAAACTCTAACATGAGGATTCACTTCAAAATTAAACATTCATAATTCGGTTTCGATTACTCTCGCTGAGAAAATACCGACGAAGAAACTCTAACATGAGGATTCACTTCAAAATTAAACATTCATAATTCGGTTTCGATTACTCTCGCTGAGAAAATACCGACGAAGAAACTCTAACATGAGGATTCACTTCAAAATTAAACATTCATAATTCGGTTTCGATTACTCTCGCTGAGAAAATACCGACAAAGAAACTCCAACGACGTTAATCTTTTTAAAAGCACTTTGATTACAGTTTCACTTTACTAGACGTTTGGCTGTTGGTATAAAACTGTGGTGTCGCCCGAACCACACAGTAATTGTAATAATTTTAATACCGTACAAGAACCAGTTTAGCTTAGTACTGTCAGGCAGCGCCACAGTCGCAAATGCCGCTAAGGATATTAATACTTATTAAATATAAATAATATATTAATACTTATTATATAAAAATTAAATAAAATAATATTAATACTTATATATAAAAATAATAAATAATATAACTTATTGAGTACAAGCAATTAAAATATTGAACAAAACTCGCGTGTCAATAGACAATTTATTATGCTTCATAATTTCGTAGCACACCTATCGATTAACGATTTGTATATAGAACAAACAACAAGCGCCTCGTTAAGTCATTAAGAACAGTTATGCAGCCCATTATCTTTTCCAATAATTATTGTATGACAAGTTTGCATTAGATAATTCCCTATTCAGATGCACTGACTCCCTATTCAGATGCACTGACTCAAAGCCAGAATGAGCATATTCACTCATTAAATACAATTTTATATAATATGACACGTCGTCATGGAGACAAACTTATATTTTTTGACTGTAATAAATTTATTACTCACTTTATGTTGACTCAGGATAGGAATTAAATTTTTATATTTCTTAGGTAGGTACACCTACCTAAGAAATATAAAAATTTAATTGCTACTTTGGTAGCTTATACTATTGAGTCGGTTATAGGAAATATAACTAAGTCTAGTTTTGACGCTACAGATTTTAGTACATGTACTAATGTTCAGTCAAACAGTTTAAACTTTTAAGGGAGACAACAGGGAAGTGTTCTGACATAGCACTATACTACCAAAATATAAATCGTTCCCTGGCAAAATACTAGAAATCGAAATATTCTTAGATAAATATCCATTTGACATATTATGTTTCACTGAAACTTGGCTTAGAGCAGATAAAATGTTATTTAATGTTAAGAATTTTAGTGTGGGTAGTGCGTTCAACAGATCATCTGCAGAAGGAGGAGGGTGTATTATACTTGTAAAAAATAATTTACTTTAAAGAACGCCGTGACCTGGTCAGATGTTCTGTCGAACGTGTCTGTGAGGTTGCTTGTGTGGAGGTGGACAGGCATCTCGTCTTGTGCGTATATCTACCACCAACAGATGAAGGTCGTGCTCAAAATTTTACAGAATTTTCATCCTCTTTGGAAAATATACTACAGAAAATTTCAAAATGCAAAAAGCCCATATTTGTATGTGGTGATTTTAATATAGATATTTTATTGAATACTAAAAATAAGACTGATCTTATTTCATTGTTTAAGTAATTTAATTTGAAATTTCTATTCTGTGAGCCCACTAGGATATCAGACACTTCAGCTACCTGTATAGACAATATATACTCAAACTGTAAGACTAAAGAAAAGTCAATAATGAAGGGTGTTAGATCTGATCATGAGGGCCTAGCAATAAAATTTGATGGAATCAGAAAAACAGAGAGGTATGAAATTGAACATAGACCATTAAAAACTAGTAGGCTGGAAATACTCAGTACCAACATAGAAGCTAAGCTTGGCATTACAAGTTTTTCTCATAGTGACCCGAATGACATTTATAATAGCTTATTTTCTTTAGTAAACACTGAGTTTCAAAAAGTATGTCCAAAAATAAAAAAAACAAATAGATGGAAAGTTGAAGTTCGGTGATTGGGCCACAACAGGTATTCGAAAAAGTAGAGATTATTTGTTTGATCTGTATCGCAGGAAAAATTTAACATCTTGCAAACAGTTTCATGACTATGTTAGGAAGTATTCAAAAATGTTCAAGTCTGTTGTGTGCTAAATCTCTTTTTATTAGAAACAAAATTAAACAAAATTAGCAAGTCTAAAAATAAAATAAAAACCATTTGGAAGACTATAAATAGTGAAACTGGTAAAAATAAACCTAGAGATTCAACATATGTCTTAACTATTGATAAAAATCAAATCTCTGATTCAATACAAGTGGCGAATATATTTGTTTTTTTTTTTCTACCTTACCCCTAGAAGCCACTAAGTCATTGGATTCTTGTCCAATGTAGCAGAAACTCTGTTAAAACATAATTTTCCCAGCAAATCACCGGACTTTTCTTTTAGACACACCACAAGATTTGAAATTATAAAAACATTCCAAAGTTTAAACATAAAGAGTACTGAAGACTTGTGGGGTATGTCAGTAAAAGTGGCAGTCTATAATTTACATTATTGCACGATATTTAGAAACAATATTCAATCTTTGTGTCGATAGAGGAAACTTCCCTGATTTAATGAAACAAAGTAAAATTACTCCAATTTTAAAGTCGGGGTCTACATCTGACTCTTGCAATTATAGACCTATTTCCATCTTACCAGTTCTGAGTAAAGTATTCGAAAAAATTATGCTCAAACAACTACTATCCCATTTTAACAAGCATAATTTATTAAATGAGAATAAGTTTGGTTTCACGAAGAGCAAATCCACAACGGATGCAGGTGTTCAATTGATGTCGCATATACTGGAAGCCTGGGAGAGTTCACATGATGCTATTGGCGTATTTTGTGATCTTTCCTAGGCATTCGACTGTGTAGAGCACTGCACTCTGATTCGTAAACTTTCCCACTATGGTATTCGTGGAAAAGCTCTGAATCTTATAGAGTCATATCTGTCAGACAGGCTACAGAAGGTTGGAATAAATGGCCATACTTCTTCCGGGTCATTGGTAAAAATGGGAGTACCACAGGGATCAATTTTGGGACCTTTTCTGTTTCTAACATATATTAATGATCTGCCTTGCATGGTCAAAGATTTCTGCGATATTGTTTTATTCGCAGATGATACCTCTCATTTTTAAAGTAGATAGGACAGACAGTGAACTGACGCATGTAAATAATGTACTATCTAAGATTTGTAAATGGTTCGCCGCTAATAATCTTCTCCTAAATTCAAAAAAGACGAAATGTTTAAAGTTTTCTTTACCAAATGTTCCTTATGTTGAACCAAACATAAAGCTTGGCCCAGATAAACTCCCTATTGACAAAGCGACAGTCTTCCTGGGAATCAAAATGGATTCCACTTTACAATGGGATCCACATATACATGATCTCTCCGGAAGACTTAATTCTGCTGCATATGCAGTTCTTAGGATAAGACAGTTAACAGACGTAGCTACTGCTCGCCTAGTTTATTTCGCGTACTTCCACAGTATTATGTCGTATGGTGTATTGCTGTGGGGAACTGCTGCTGAGATAGAGACAATCTTTATCATACAAAAGCGTGCAATTCGAGCCATATATAAAATGGGTCCTAGGGAATATGTGAGGGATCTTTTTAAAGAAATTGATATTTTAACTTTACCAAGTCTGTATATATTTGAAAATATTACTTATGTATGTTCGTAAAAATTTGAGTAAATTTAAATTAAACAGTGACAATCACGATTACAATACTAGGAATAAAGATAAAATAGCGGTGCCAGGTTTTAGATTAGCAAAGACAAATAAAAGGTCCTTCTTAGGTAATTGTGTGCGGTTTTATAATAAAGTTCCCAAACATATTACAACGCTCACAGAAGGGAAATTCAAGTTGCATGTGAAAAACATATTGATTAAGAAATCCTACTACACAGTTCCTGATTACATAAACGACAAAAATGCCTGGACAATTCCGCCTCCGCCAAGCTATTGCCTGTCACCTACATAATTTAAACAAATATTGTAACTCTATTATATAGTAAGTATGTAACACATTGTTAGAAGATGTTTAAAAGAATGGCCCCAAGTTTCTTGCCCGTTCTTCTCGCAGTGGCTCTATACAATTTATTTGCTGAACGTGGCAGTACAATGTAGAATATTTCAATACTAAAATTTGTAATTGACCTTCATAATTGTATAAAACTAATTACAAACGCAAAAAGGTAACCGCCCGATCAACGTCCAAGAGTTAACATTTGACAGTATTCTGGTAGTATATTCAACTGTTACAAGAGGAATGGGGCTATAGTTTTGGTACAGGTGAAAGCTGCCAAACTGTGAACTGAAATTAAATAAAGGTGTTAAAGGTCACAAAAATATCTGTTTCTATTTTACTTTAAGACATTTTACAAGGACGAAAAATTATTGTGCGAAATAAGCGAAGGAAGATGAAACAGTCTCAGGAATAACCATGAAGGCAGCATACACGCAAAAACAGGAGAAAAAGGATAATTAAAAGAAAGACTTGAAAGAGTTAATTGCAAAGGGGCTGATTCCATCTTATTTATGCCTGTATTTACAACTCAATTCTTTAACTTTCTTATAAGCATGTTTTTCGTAGTATTTGTTTAATCTTAGTCTTGGCCTCAGCCAAGACTCCGGCGTATGTCAATTCCTTTTCCGCCGCCCCCGGTTGCAGCGTGATGACCACAGCGGCAGTCCGGGGGGAGCGGAGTTTGGCTGCGCCCTTTGTTTTGGGCGGGGCCTTCTTCTTAGGTGGCGGTGGAGGTGGGACCGGTTTCGGCGTCGGTGCCGGGCGAGCGGGTCCCGCTCCTTGGTCGCCACTCCCCTGTCCCTCCGCTTTTCCAGGCCACGTCTGGCCACCACGTGCCACGCCTCGGTCAAAGGAGCCGGGGCAGGGGCAGTCAGCAGCGCGACGGGCGCAGGAGTGGGGCCCTTCGCAGCCTTGCTCTTGGGCTGCGGCTTAGGGCCGGCCTTCTTCTTTTGCCCCGGGGTGATTTCCGGCTTCACGTCTCGTGGTCGCTGCTGGTTGTGCCTCAGACACCCTGCGCCGATCTACGGCGAGAGTAGGCCTGAGGGTCTTAGCCGGCAGCAACCGGTCCTCCAGTCCTTCGAAGCGGGCGCTGATCATGGTGCCCACCTGCACCATGACCCTCCGCATCGCCTCGTCACTCACGAGGGGCGTGGGGGGCTGAGCCACTGGCGCCGCCACCCTTGCCGACCTCATTTCTTCCATTTGGCGACGGAGCTCTTTTAGCTCCGCCGACAGCTGCTGGTTGGCCTTGACCAGCAAGGCCATCTCCTCGGGCATCGTGCGCGCCTGCGATTCCTGGTAGGACGCTTTGATGGTCATCGCAGCGTCTTTCAGGGCCTTCACGCACGTGCCCTTCAAGTTCTTGGACTTGGTGGCAACCGTTAGGACAGTGTCCACCGAGTCCAGCAGAATTTTCTCCAGATGAGCGGCATCGCAGCCGCCCAGCTTCAGACTGGTGGCCGGAGGCTCAGGCACCTTCAAAAACTGGGCGGCCGTAGATGCCGCTCTCCTCTGCTGCAGCTCATCCGCCAGCTCCTCGGCGATTAGCCGCAGCTCCTCCCGCGCCCGGTTCAGCTGGGCCTTGGCTTTCGCCAGGCCGACATACTGGCCGGTCGTGGGTGCCCTTCCTTTGGCACGTATCCGTAAGAGACAGGAACCTCCTGGAAAACGCAAGGGTGCGCATGTGAAAATCTTCCCTGCCTGTGAAGGGCATATATAAAGCGTTGACATCAATATCGCAAAAGAAGGGACCGGACGATTTGGCGTGGGTGGCTAGCCCACGTGGTGAACATGCATGCGGGCGCAGCCAGCTTCAATTCACAGGAAAATACGGAATTTCGCTCGCAACGACAGGGCCAATATCCATACATTTGGCACGTGCGCACTTGAGAAAGCTTGCATATTTGGGTTTAGCGACGGCTTAGGGGCCACGCGGTCTAAAACTCGAAGAGCCTCACTAGATAAATTCACGAGTCGAAACTGGAATTTAGTCCGGCGTTGTAACCTAAAACTTCGCACGAAAACACTGCACCGAAAATATTCAATCACTTTACTAACCTTTTGGGAGGTTGGAGGGCGCTCGTAGCGTTATTGTGACTTCACGTCTCTCACTGGGAAAAGTCGCCTCCTTGGACGTTATTTCAGCTGGTATGTATCGTCCAGAATCTTAGTTGAGCACTGTCCTGATGACGGTCCCGCCCTGAAAATATCGAAATTAGTTTGTCAATTGCCAAACTCCAAAGCCGCTAGGTCACACCACTAGAATCAAGACTTACCTCGCAGCAGGCAGTGCTGTTCTTGGGTCGAGTAGCGGTTTTCGAAAAAGGCTGCATCACGGCGGCGCAGGCTTTTTACGGGGCCGCGACCTTCGAGAATCTTCTTTTGGGTGGGGGCTAAAAAAAACAAGAATCGTAACACTTACCGATATACTTTCAGGTAAAAATAAGCCTTATTAATCTGCGCCTAGGGATGCCAGGATTGCTGCAATGAAATACCCATTTCCCACAGGGAGGGCCTCCTCAAATAGAAGAGGAAATCCTAACTTCGTGTCACTGCGCTAGGAGCAATAGTGGACGTCGCCAAGCAGGGTTTCACTTCCGCCATCGTCCTGGGACGAGCCTAAGCAGGGACAAGGCGCTAAAGGGGCAACAAAACCTCAGTTTACTCAAATGAAGACCAAAAGTATTCACTACTGGGGCTCCTACATTCAATGCGATGACGAACAACCAGTTTCGCTTCGTGCGAGGTGGGATTCCACCGCGACGGAATTTTAGGTAATAACAACTATGGTATAAAAAAAAAACATCCTCATACAGTGTCCACTCGTTAAGTGAGAAAATTCAATTTTTTGGCAACACAGTGCCATTACTTATCATATTTCGAAGGTCATAGATTATATAGTTGGCGTTCGATGGACATTCCGCTTTGCGCAGAACAGATTAAAAAGAAAGCGGGGGACGTTCAAAACCTTGAAAAAAAAACCGTAACCATAGACTCGTGCTCAGTCACGTGTAACAAATAGCTATATGTTATAAAAATGTAATCATTGTCTTTGTCCATTCTATAATAACTGCAAGAGGAAATCGAAATGTAATTTAAAAATGAAATATCCTTAATTTCACGCAAATAATTATAATAACTGACTTTATGTGAAAGTAATATTTAAAATGCTTAATTAATCCAGTTTGTTATTTTTACATAAAAATGCGTCACATAATTATGTTAATGTATACTTCAGATTGCAATGCCCTTACAGGGCATATCATTATTACTAGCCTAAGACATATATGACTGTCTGTGATTACAGACATAATATAAGCATGAATAAATGAGTATATATATAGATGTTGAGGAATGGTTTAAGTTCACGCCAAAGTGGATAGATGGCGTGTTAATAAACAGTTCAAGTTTACTTCAAAGTTCACTAGATGGTGTTACGGTCGCGTCGATATTTCGTTAACACACGCAAGCGGTGTTCGCACGCTTGCATATGTATTTAATTGGTGACTGAAAATAAATTGTCTCTTTTGTACCAAAGGTCGTGGCGTATTATTTTCTTATAATTAATAATCCCGTAATCCCTCCTGGTCTAATTCAGAGGTACCACCTCTAACATTGGTCCTTCCGAACCGGTTGGCAAACCAACTTTTTTCACACATTTTTTGTGTGACTTCGGGAGCGTACTCGCAGTGGATCGCTGCAACTATCCGAGTACGCCCGGCGTTGTGACACGCTGTGGCATGCGAGTGAAGCTGAGGCTGGCATGCTGTGGAGCTGTGGATGACGAGCTGTGTGATCAGCCAGAGCACCTGAAGTTGGAGTACAGTACACTAGGACATCAGAACAAGCCAGGATATTTGGACATTGGAGAACGAGGCCAAACCAGGACAATACAGGTCAACTATTGAAGTGAAGTATGGTGAAGTGCAATTGTGAGTAGAACATTTTCATATCAAGCAAAATTGAACTTTATTACTTTGATTTCAAAAACATAGAATTTGGACTTTAAAATTTGTGATCTTAATATTAACTTAGTATAATTTTTGCATGTTTTTAGACTTAGAATAATTGTTAAAAAAACGACGGAACGGGGAATCCATGCCCGATTTTCTTCCTAACTGTTTAAGTTTCAAACACTTGTAAAATTTTTGAGATAAATTTCGACTTGTAATTTTTTTCGAAATTGTTCAAAGACTTGTAATATTTGAGAACAAAATTTTGACTTCGTTTTTTTTTTTTGAAAATATTGTAGACTGTTGTAACTAGACTCTGGTAAATTAGTACAAACTTTTATTTTGTTAGTAAATTAATTAAAGACTGAATATATAGTTTACATTTTGGATAAGAAAAATAAATAGAAGGATAAAATGGAAGGTTTAGTAAATGTTCAAATTAATTTATACAATTCAATAAGAAAAGGCATAACAAATTTTAAAAAGAGTCCAAAGGAAAGAATAACGAAAGAATATGTAGAAGCCAGGTTAGAAAATTTAGAAAAAGAATGGGAACTATTTGTAGAAAATAACACTAAGCTTTATGGAAACTATAAAATGGAAGACATTAGACTGACATCTTATGTTAAGGAAGATGTTTATGATTGTACCGAGGACAACTATTTTACTTATAAATCAAGTTTAAAGGTTGCATTGAACCAATTTAGGTCAAACGAAACGCAGTCCACTTCTAAAGTAATAGATGGGGATAAAGCAAGCTCATTATTACGCCTACCCAAGATAACGATTCCATCTTTTTCGGGATCTTACTCTGAGTGGACTACTTTTCGTGATTTATTTGTATCTCTAGTACATGATAATGAGTCACTAAAAGGGGTTAAAAAATTACATTATTTAAAGACTCACGTAACAGGTGAAGCGGCGCAATTAATAAAACACACGCCAATCACCGACGCAAATTACAGTCAATGCTGGTCGCTATTAGAGAATCGCTACAATAATAAAAAATATTTGGCAAACTGCATTCTCAAGCGCTTGTTTAGTCAAAGACGTTTAATGGTAGAATCTGCGCCAGGTCTAAAGGATCTAATAGACACCACTATGGACTGTATGAGTGCATTAAGAAATATTGATGTGAATGTGAGCACATGGGACATTATCATTATCCATATCGTAACTTTCAAGCTCGATCCAGAAACGCGGAAACAATGGGAGCTACATATTGCAACTTTTTCCACAGCAAATGAGTTGCCAACTCTAGACCAATTAAAAGATTTTATTGAAAATCGCTTTCGGGCATTGGAATTTGTAGAAACAAAAAAGTTTACAGGTCATCAGAACAGTGGTCCAAATGCGAAACCAAAGGCTTTGTTGGCCACTAACGTCTTGGGTCTACGCTGTGAGTTCTGTTCCGACAGTCACAAATTGTGCTTCTGCAAAAAGTTCGTCAAGCAAGAATGTGCACAGAGGCGCGATTTTGTAGCTAAAAATTCTATCTGCTTCAATTGTTTAGGTAGTAATCACACAGTTTATCAGTGTAAAAAGCCCACCACATGTCGAATCTGCAAAAGGCGCCACCACTCTCTTCTCCATCCAGAAGACGACAAACCAGCTACTAGTTCAACGATAAAAGATTCTGTTGAAGGTACTAGCTCTTCAGCTAGCACTGACCCAATAGTCTCATGTCTCTCGACTAGGAAGGTTACAAGATCTGGACAGGTTTTATTAGCGACCGCGCTAGTAAATATCGAGTCTGAATCTAGTGGAAACCGTGTTGTAAGAGCTTTGCTGGACCAAGGGTCACAGGCATGTTTTATTACGGAAACTGTAGTACAACTTTTACGACTCAAAAAGAGTCCCGTCAGAGGAACGATTACTGGCCTAGGAGGAGATAAAGCGTTAACATCAAAATATGTAGTCACAATAAATTTGAAATCGCGCATTAACAATGAGTTTAAAATACAAATTCAAGCCTATGTACTCAAGAACATCACATCATACTTACCAGAACAGAAGGTAGATTCTATCAACTGGATAGACCTACAGGACTTGTGTTTGGCAGATCCTCAGTTCAACACTCCTAACAAAATTGACTTACTATTAGGCGCTAATGTATACAGTCAAATTTTAAAGGATGGTGTAAAGAGAAGTCCGAATGGAACTCTTATTGCCCAAAGTACAGCTTTGGGATGGATTTTGTCTGGCACAGTTGAAGAACAGCATGCTAAGTTTTGTCAAGGCATTTCAAACATCACCGTAATGCACGCACAAATAGACGACAACGATGCATTGAAACAATTTTGGGAAATAGAAGAACAATCTAGTACAAAAAGAATATGGACAGAAGAAGAACAAGAGTGTGAGGACATCTTCACTAGGACAACCAAAAGGACACCCGAAGGACGCTACATCGTGAACCTGCCATTTCGTGACAGCGAGCCGCGCTGCATTGGTGGGAACTCACGACAGATAGCTGTAACAAAATTCAAGTCAAATCAAAATTCTCAAGGCATTAGAGAAGAGGCTATCGAAAGATACAGATCTAAAGAAAAGTTACGTAAAAGTTATGAACGAATATCTTGATTTAGGACACATGCAACCTGTAAGAGAAGATGACAAAAAAAGAGATGAAGCTGTTTATCTGCCACATCACGCCGTTGTAAGGAACGATAAAACAACATCAAAAGTGCGCGTAGTCTACAACGCTTCTAGCAAGAACAGGAATCAGGTTTCACTCAACGACTGTTTGATGATAGGACCGAAACTGCAAGCAGATTTAAGGCATCTAGTACTAACCTGGAGAGTTCACCCGATCGTGCTGGTAGCAGACATAATAAAAATGTACAGACAGGTCAGGATTGCGGAAGAAGACAAAATGTTTCAGCGCATTGTGTGGCGTGATAACCCTGAAAGTGAAATAAAAGATTATGAGTTAGTAACGGTAACTTTTGGAACAGCATCTGCCCCGTACTTGGCGGTTAGAGCATTACACCAGGTCAGCTTTGATGAAGGCAAAGATTTCCCCTTAGCTGCACCAAAGGTAGTACAATCATTCTACATGGATGACCTTATGACTGGATGCTCTGACGTCAAGGAGGGAGTAGAAATCTACAAACAAATGACTGAGCTATTATCGAAAGGAGGGTTTAAATTACAAAAATGGAACAGTAACAATAGAAAGCTGTTATCTGAGATCAACGTTAAAGAAACTACAGAGGACAAACTACAGAACACAAAGGACAAACTACAGGACACAAAGAACAAACTAAAGGACAAACTACAGGACACAAAGGACAAACTACAGGACACAAAGGACAACACATCTGATAATATGGACAACCAAAAAGGAAAAGAAAAGGATTACGTACAGGACATATTTCAGGAAAATATTAGGTCCTTACATATGAAATTGGCGTTTTTCGTACTGGCCACTTTAATCACGAATTTCTCCTCTTTGGTAAGGAATTCCAAATTCAAATTTGTACAGCTATAGACTCATGTATTTGTGCTTCGATGATCGTCATTCATTTGTTTTTTTTCTTCTGTTTTTTTCTGTTTGCGTCACTCATTTTACAAAATGGAAAACCTTAAATATCGCATTATTTACGAGTACGAGTTCCGCCGTGGCACTAGTGCTGCGGAAACAACTCGAAGGGTGAATGATGTGTATGGCGGTTGTGTTGCAAAAAAAAACACAGTTCGTTTTTGGTTCCAACGTTTTCGTTCTGGAAATTTCGACCTGCAGAACAAGCCCCGTGGACGGCCTGAGACTCAAGTTGATAATGAAGAGTTGAAGGCTATTGTGGAAGCGGATCCATCGCAAACCACGTCCGAGTTAGCTGCAGGCTGCGATGTTAGTGATAAAACTGTTTTAATTCACTTGAAGCAAATTGGGAAGATTAAAAAGCTTGAAAGGTGGGTACCTCACGAATTGACTGAAACAAACCGGCAAACGCGCGTCGACTGCTGCGTTACATTACTAAACCGGCACAATAATGAAGGTATTTTAAACCGAATCATTACCTGTGATGAAAAATGGGTTCTTTACGATAATCTGAAGCGCTCAGCGCAATGGTTAGATCCTCGCCAGCCAGCCAAATCCTGCCCCAAGCGAAAATTAACCCCAAAAAAGTTACTTGTAAGCGTTTGGTGGACTAGTGCCGGTATTGTTCATTACAGTTTTTTCAAATCTGGCCAGACTATTACGGCTGATGTCTATTGTCAGGAATTGCAAACCATGATGGAAAAGCTAGCGGCTAAACAACCTAGGCTGGTCAATCGCTCCACGCCACTGCTGCTTCACGACAACGCTAGACCACACACTGCGCTACAGACGGCTACTAAATTAGAAGAGCTTCAATTGGAAAGTCTAAGACATCCTCCGTACTCCCCGGACCTTGCTCCAACAGATTACCATTTTTTTCGAAATTTGGATAACTTCTTGCAAGGGAAAAAATTCAACTCCGATGGGGCAGTCCAAATCGCCTTCAAAGATTTTATTGATTCCCGTCCGACTGGTTTTTTTAGTAAAGGGATCAATGAACTACCTATGAGATGGCAAAAGTGCATAGAAAATAATGGTTCATACTTTGATTAATTAAATATATTATATTAAAAAATATTCGACTTTTTGTTCCTCCCATACAAAACGCCAATTTCATATGTAAGGACCTAATAATAAGGACAAAAAGGAGATAGAAATTAAATTAGAAAATACAACTAAGATTTTGGGACTTACCTGGGACCGCAGTGAGGATCTCTTCCGGTACTCGGTGAATCTCCCGATGACGACGACTACCGGACCTGAAACAAAAAGATCAATAATATCAATAATAGCACGGTTGTACGATCCTTTAGGGTGGATCGCACCTACTATAATCTTGGCAAAAATGTTTATACAAAAACTATGGCTAGGAGGTACGAATTGGGATGAACCAATATCAGCCGAGTTACAAAAAGAATGGATCACTTACCAGAAGGAGTTGTACCAAGTAAGTTCCGTTCAAGTCCCACGATGGTTGGGCACGTCACCTGAGGATACCAGCACTGAGTTGCACGGCTTTTGCGATGCGTCTAAATTGGCTTACGCAGCTGTTGTCTATATTAGAGTAGTGGACAGTGTCGGTAAAAGGCACGTATCTCTGTTGGCAGCGAAAACAAGAGTCGCTCCAATCAAACAGGTGAGTATTCCTCGACTTGAGCTGTGTGGTGCTGTACTCTTGGCACAACTTCTAGCTGAAGTAGCTGAAGTTTTGAGCATTAATAAGAAGAACATAAGAGCTTGGACGGACTCGACGGTTGTGCTCGCTTGGCTCAACAGTCACCCCAGTAAATGGAAGACTTTTGTTGCCAACAGGGTCTCTACGATTTTGACGACTCTGGATTCATCACAATGGTACCACGTGACCTCTAAACAAAATGCTGCAGACTGCGCGTCACGCGGGATACAGCCAGGACAACTAGCCGCCAACGAACTCTGGTTCTTCGGTCCGCAATTTCTTCGAGAAGAAAATATCCTTTACAAAAGAAGTGATATAAAAGTTAATTTAGAAGAAGCAGTCACTACGTCACATTTTAGCACAATAACAGAAGACGATAAAATAATACAACGCTTTTCGTCTCTACAAAGACTACTTAGAGTTATAGCGTATTGCAGACGGTTTTACAAACGGAATTTAATACAGAAAGAATACCTGACTAAGACAGAAATAGATCAAGCTCTAGTATGTTGCATTAAGAAAGTACAAAGAGAAGAATTTAGTGGTGAATATTTACAGTTACAGGCCAAAGGTTGTGGACAATCAAAAACTAGTAAATTAAAATCATTATGTCCATTTCTTGATGATCAAGGAATTATGAGAGTTAGTGGTAGACTACAAAAGTCACATTTCGCTGAAGAGACCAAACATCCCATTATACTACCACACTCTTCTCATTTCACGAAACTGATCGTATCAAATGCACATCAGATCACTTTACATGGAGGTACCCAATTGATGGTGAACTATCTAAGAACCAAATACTGGATCATTGGTGTGAAGCCCTTGGTCAAACAGCATATCCACAGATGTATTACCTGCGTCCGGCAAACACCATTTATGGGGTCTCTGCCATCAGTTCGATGTACACCTGCAAGAGCATTTTTGCATTCTGGAGTTGACTATGCCGGACCTATTAAAATTAGAACATCAAAGGGTCGCGGCAATAGATCTTACAAAGGGTACATATCTTTGTTCATTAGCATGGCCACGAGAGCTCTTCATTTAGAGGTCGTGAGTGACATGACCACGCAAGCCTTTCTTGCAGCTTTTAGGCGGTTTACAGCTAGGCGGGGACATTGCTCACAGTTATGGAGCGATAATGGAACGACGTTTGTAGGTGCCTCACGAGAGCTCCAGGAGCTGAAAATTATGCAGAAAGCTGTTGTCGAACAATTAGAGACAAATGGAACCGAATGGCATTTCATTCCGCCTCATGCGCCCAAATTTGGAGGCTTTTTTTTTTTTTTTTTTTTATACAAAATGTGACAAACAAGCAGACGGTCCACCTGATGGTAAGTGGTCACCGTCGCCTATGAACACCTGCAATATCCGCAGCATTACTGGTGCGTTGCCTACCATTTAAAGAAAGGACTCTATTCACGTCTCTTTTGAAGCGGTTAAGATTGTAGACCTGAGGAAAAACCTCAGGTGGAAGAGCATTCCACAACTTACAGGTACGTGGCAGAAACAGACGATTAAATCGAGTAGTGCGAGACTTCCACGTATCTATAATGTGCGGGTGGCCCTTCTGGCGATAACGGCTTATGGGAAGCAGGAGTGAAATCGACTAAATTTCATGTGAAGAGGGTAATTGGTGATTCTGCTCTTACATTTGAGGAAATGAGTACACTGTTAAGTCAAGTAGAAGCATGTTTGAATTCTCGGCCCATAACTGTAGACAGTTCAGATCCCAACGATCCTCTCCCGTTGACTCCGGGACATTTTTTGATAGGAGGACCACTGCTGAGTGTACCTGACGTTAACCATTTGCAGTCCAGCATAAATTCTTTGACGAGATGGCAACTCGTCCAGAGGATGTTACAGAGTTTCTGGCGTCGATGGTCCCAAGAGTACCTTTCCACCTTAATGAATCGGTACAAATGGGCCTCTCAAGTGCCTGAACCGAATATAGGGAATTTAGTCTTAGTTAAAGAGGACAACTTGCCACCAAGTCGTTGGCTAATGGGTCGTATTGTCGAGAAACATACGGGCACTGATAATGTTACCCGTGTGGTCACACTGAAGGTTCAAAATGCTACGATCAAAAGACCAATATCAAAGCTATGTGTATTACCAGTCAATGAGTAGCCTACAATTTAATTAAGCTAAAGTTTAAGTTTATGTATCGATGTAGTTATTAAATTCATTATGTAAATTCAGTTCACCGATGACAGTAATTTTTATTCAAACCGTTCTGCCACGGTGGGCGGTTATTATGTTTAAGAACATTTCGTAACTAAATGTCCTTGGTGGGCGGAATGTTGAGGAATGGTTTAAGTTCACGCCAAAGTGGATAGATGGCGTGTTAATCAACAGTTCAAGTTTACTTCAAAGTTCACTAGATGGTGTTACGGTCGCGTCGATATTTCGTTAACACACGCAAGCGGTGTTCGCACGCTTGCATATGTATTTAATTGGTGACTGAAAATAAATTGTCTCTTTTGTACCAAAGGTCGTGGCGTATTATTTTCTTATAATTAATAATCCCGTAATCCCTCCTGGTCTAATTCAGAGGTACCACCTTTACCAAAATATATAATAGGTTTTTGATTTTATTTTTATTACTGATAGTTTAAGCCTTTGACCACAATCTCACCTGATGGTAAGTGATGATGTGGTCGTAGGTGTGAACAGGCTTAACATAGTATTACTGGCTCTCAAGGACAGCTGCCGGAACACACCGTTAGGTACTTGACGACAGATTTTCAACTTAAGGGTGGTCGCTAGCCAGGCGGGCATTCGCGAATTGCCCTACCACTATGCGGTGGAGCTCAAGCCCGGATTTGCTCAAGCGGGATTTGAACCATGGACCTGCTGCGCGGCAGTCCATAACCAATGCCACTGAGCCATCACTGCTTCAAAACTACGTAGGTTGTGGTTACTAGACTAGTTAGATGTCTACGCAGATAAACAACAGAGACCAGTGTATAAAAGAGACCTTTGGTTCTTGTAGAATGCGCCAACTACGACAATAATTACTGCAGTGCAGTTGGATTTTAGGCATCCAAAGGTATCTAAGCTAGTACAACAGCTAAAGAAGACTACACTGCTTCCTCCAGCGTACCATGTGTGCATAGTTATATATACAAAATAATTAAAAAAATATATATGTAGCTGCGGTGAAAGCAATTAAACAACGTATTTTATAAAGTCCGTAACTTTGGACAACTGTGATTTTTAATTGCTCGAGCAACTCATTTGTACATGGTCGGATTACTTCTTTTGTACAAGGGGTAAGGCGAAATATATTTGTTTAATTTTTACACAAGAAGATTCGAAGACTGCGGCAGCTTGGGTAAGGCATATATTTATGACTCAGGCTGAGGCTTTACGAAGAAATGGTTTCACCACACAAGGAGGACACAAATTAAAAATTCTAATTACATTATCTTTACTTTTTTAACAGTAAAAATAATCACTGTTCAAATAAATCTTCATATCTTGTTGAATTTTTGACACAGAGAACTCGGTGGACGCTTGTCGTATGGAGTGGTTACATTTTCTATTGCTACCATTTCCGTGTCAACAATCTCTGTATTTTGCAAATGCATGCCAACATTATGTTTCAAAAATACTTTGCCATCTCGGAATATAAGGAATATATTAGCTTGATCCAAAATCCTCAACGACAACTGATCATTTAGTTTAAGAACTTTCATTTTAATCGGAAACGGTTTGAATTTCCGTAAACTCTTTTTGGCCATTTGTTTGACTAAATTTTCAAATTCGATAACTCTCATTTCAGCCTGAGGTTCGCGGGCAATCATGTGTTCTTTTTGGTTCATGGCAAGATTTTCCAAGACAGGATCTCTAGCATGAGTATCTACAAACACACGTCGCACAGGAGGATCGTTGAGCGAGTGCCATTTCCAACGACTTGGAGGACCGACCATTCCATCAAAAAGTATGCCCTCAGACTGATTGTATTTTAACCTTAAACAAAAATTTGTAGGATTATAGAAATTATTTGATTAACAAGATTAAAAATTAGAGTAGTTGAAAACGCAAATATACATAAATATATGTATAATTTAATTTAAGTACAGTCATAAGGTTTTTACATAGAAATACTAAGTGAAGAGAGTTAACAACTTTCATTGTGACAGCTCAAATGACACAAACCAGTTACCGTTCATTTCCGTATTTGTCGTACACGATGCCATTGCCAAAAAAGTCGAATGAAGCCATTATGGTTTGGTGCTTTTTGTGTCTATTTACGATGTCATCACCAGAACTGTATACGACAAATCTTTGACCAGCATTTAGTTCTGAAAAATAAAACCTTTTGTCAAACCTACGCTGGGCAATAGGTTACAAATTATAGTATCATTATAATAATCTATTTTTTTATCTAACGTCAGCATTCTGACAAGACCTTAACACTTTATTTACTTTGGGAGCCATTGTTTAATCTTAATTATTTTAGTCCAACGAACAAAGTTATCATACGGTTAATAACATTCTAAGTGCGAGTCGGTCTAACTTTATTATAGTTCCGCATTGCAACAGCATTATAACTAGTTTGTTGTTTCTATTAATGTTTTCAAATTTGTACTTGGTCGTTGAGTCTTGTTGTACAATAGCCAAGTTAGACAATGAGTACAAAAAGTATTTATGATGCCTAAAGATTGTGCTAGGTTCATGACGTTTCTGGAACTAGGCTACAGTACGCGTCGTACTGCAAGAATGGTGGATGTTGTTAGGACCGGTCCAGAAGGTGAAGCGAACGTACTTAGTTCCCAGTAAACGCTATGTAAGCAATATATAAGTTATGTTAGGTAAACAAAGGTAAACAATGTTTCTGAGCGCGCGCGGACGCGAATCTTGTCCGTGTTATCTGCGATGGATTTTGTAAATGTGTGCGTGCGGCCGGCGTCGACGCATTCTTTTGGTTGAAGTCAGTACGAGTTCGAGCCGTGGGCGTGTGTTCGGACGTGTGTGTAAAACTGGGGTCGCGGCGACCGGGTGAATTAGAGCAACGGATTGTTAGTTTATTAGTGACGATAAACATTGGTGCTTTGTGTGGGAGTGACTGTTAATTGGGACGCCAGGCGTTCAGTGATAAGTGAAAGGGCGAGCAACGGATTGCTGTTTGGCGGGAGATCGAGATCAGGGAACGTATCCTAATTTAATTCCGTAGGGTTAGCCGATTGATCAATTATCTAGCTTTAGGGTGTTTAGCGATAACTCCCTTATCGACGGAGCGATTAGCACGTAGTCTAAAGATAGGTCATTCCCTCCGTTTTATACCCACGTGCCTAGTAGCACATATATCGGCTGGTGTCTTCCTGTGACATTCCAGGAGCCCAGTCGAATACGCCACGACACAGTGGTAAAGTGTGGGACTACGGGGATTAAGAAGGGTAGCAGAGCGCGGTCGCTTATATTCATTGGTATACATTACATTTGCTTATACATCGTGGTTACATTTTGGCGGCAATTGGCAAGCTTGGACCCTTTTCATAAGTACCACACACATTCTTAAACGTGGTAGTTTTAAATAAAATATATTAATTGGGCCCAGCAGATTATACATAGGTTATATATAGGTAGGCAAACTATTTTACTAGATTTGCTATCGTTCTCGGAACTATTTGCATAACGCAACATTATTTGTTGATTAATCGCCTACGAGGGCGGCACTGAAAATTTCGAGAATCAAGGAAGTGACACAACATTACTATATAAATATGTATTTATTGCTTTTCGAAGTATTCTCCGTGAAATTTGACACATTTTTCCACACGATGGAACCAGACATTCCATTCGGAAGTTGGGGTATCCAAAATGGCCGTTTTGTATGCGTCCACAGCTTTTTCAGGTGATGAAAATCTTTGACCACGCAATTTATTCTTTATTTTAGGGAAAGTATAGAAATCATTAGAGCTTAGGTCGGGGCTGTACGGCGGATGGTCTAAAAAAATGTTTTCTTGCTCTAAAAACTCTTTTGTTCTGTGCGCGGTGTGAGAACTCGCATTGTCGTGATGGAGGATGATGCGGCGGTTGCAGTTCTATTTACGGAGTTCAGAAACGACCTGTGGCAAACAAATGCTAGCATACCATTCTGCATTGACCGTTCTTTGTCCCTCAAGAGGAATAGTCGCAACATACCATTTTTTTTGCAACACTCCGTGACCGAACAATTTTTGTTGGCTTTCTCATTTTCGAACACCCAAACTCGTGACTGGTTTTTTGTTTCAGGTTCGTACGCGTATATCTAGGATTCGTCACCTGAAACGATATTGTATACAGCATTTGAGGAACCTGCGTGGAATCTTTCGAGAGTTCTGACGCACCAAGTAACGCGAGCCGCTTTTTGCTCTTCACAGAGCGAATGCGGTATCCATCGGGAAAACAACTTTTTTACACCTAATTGTTCATGCAAGATTATTTGTATTTGACTCATGCCAAGGACTCAAGTTGCCTGAATTTCGCGGTATGTCACATGTCGATCTTCCTCAATCAGCTTACGCACAGCATCAACGTTTTCTTGGGTGACTGCAGTTTTTGGACGACCTTGACGGGGATCATCACTGAGCTTGACACTTCCACGTTGAAATTCAGCAAACCAGCGATAAATTGTGGTTTTGGATGGGGCTTCATCACCAAATGCAGAAATCATCCGGTCAACACAATGTTTTTGTGTTAAACCACTTCGAAAGTCATAATAAATCATTGCTCTTGAATTGTCTCGAGTCAATTCCATTTTCTCAACGACTAAACAATTTTGATAAAACCTTGTGACAAGACCGAGAATCTTTTTTAAAATAAATAAATGGTATTCGATTTTTAAAACCAAAGAATTTTCAATTAAAAAGATTTTAATATGACAGGAACAGTGGAAATGTTCCATTCCCGATACTTTTAGTGCAGCCCTCGTACCTTCATACAATATAAGTTAAGTTATTGCTAAAGGCTCGGAAACGTGTTTGTTTACCTTTGTTTATCTTTGGAAGACTGTTGCTAACCAGGTTAGATTATTGTGTGTTTATTTTCTTTGTGTTTATTACGTCCTTAAGCTTGTGTCATACAGTGTTATTTTGCGATTATTTTGTGTGATTGTTTCCATAAGTATTTAACGGAATTATTCGTTTTTTTTTGTGTTTGCCTTATCGGATTATATCTGCTATGGCTTCGCAGGGTGCCTTAGCTCCGAACTGCGTTGGGTCGTCGGCGGGGTTCGAAGCTAACCTCAGGTCCGTGCGGGGTTCGAAGCTAACCTCCAGCAAATAATGGAGATTTATGTTGATCTCGTACAAGCGGCGGCTAACATCAAAGCGGTCGATACGGGAACGCCGTTGCCAAGCGCGTGTAGCGCTTTGGATAGCTCAGCGGTCACGGGCCGCTTACCGACCCTACAGTTACCCCCTTTTAGCGGGAAAATGGAGAAGTTGTTCTCCTTTAAAAATATGTTTACGTCGTCGGTAGATGGCGAGGCTAGGTCCCTCATAGGCCACCTCAAGGTCGAGGACGACCTTTATGTAACTGCGTGGGAGATACTGAACTCACGTTGTTCGGCAATTAGCAGATGCGCAGTGGCGCAAATACTGCAATTAGGGTTTGCAATTCGAATATTCGATATTCATTTTATTCGAATATCCGGTACAATTTCAAATTCGAATAATTCATTAAAATTATCTGAATATTCGAATAGTTAATAAAGTAATAAAGGCCCTTATATTGTTTTGATTCTAAGTCCAACCCTGCCCTTGAGTCCCACCCTGTTGTGTCACTGTACTCAATCGTTCACTCAGTCATCAGTCGTCCCTCGCCCACCGCCAAGGACAGTGTGCATACGCGAACGCATAATTATTTGAGAGTTGTGTTGTGTTACTGTTATTACCTGCGCGTGGCGACATTCACGTAAGTATTTCAGACAAACCTAATTAATTCCACAAACTATTATTAAGTAGTGTAGAAACAGGAATTTTGGCTCAATAGTAGGTAGGTATACCGACCTAAAACTTGAAAGTCGAGGTCATGGTCATTACTACGAAAAAGCACTATTGAATTAAAATTTAAATATTTTAGAATGTATTAAGAGTAAATAGGATAAACCGAGTACTTACTGTCTTTTTATATATTACTATAGGTTAGGTTAGTAGATTATAGTATAGACTAATCTAACCTAACTACTGAGCCGAAATTCCTGTTTCTACACTACTACACTAAGGTTGAGATAAATAAACGTTACTAAGCAAGTGCTTTGGCTTAGCCATTCTCTGTCTCTATCAAGCACTTGTAGTTTGCCCGTTGCGCGACAGTGACAACCGATGCTAAGCCAAAGCAAGTGCTTAGTAGCGTTTATTTATCTCAGCCTAAGTGTTTTACTTTGCAACGGGTTTCTGCATTCCTCTGACGTAGCGTACGTATTAAATCCCTCCTTACGCTACTTACTGATTTGGTTGGTTACGCGAGCCGGTGCATGATGTGATCAGTTACGATTTTAAAAATATTAGATTGTTGTGTGTTACATTTTAAACTACTTAAACTTACATACAGTAGGTATTATATTTATAATAATCGTATCAAATTAAAATTTGTTCTGATTTCAGTTCCTGCATTGAAAGCTGTCTATCTAAGACAAAATAAATCTTAGTGATGGCGAGCGGAAGTGTTGACAAAGTTGAATTCAAAGAGTACACCAAACGATCTAAAGACAAAAAATCTGTGTGGCAACACTTTTTACGTGCTGAAGGTGGTTCGCAAGCAAAATGCAAAATCTGCAAAGTAGTATTGTCAAACTCTATGTCAACGACTCCTTTGGACATACATCTTCAAAAAAAGCATTCCATATTTGTAAAAGGACAGATCAATAATTCTGATGAGGTTACAGTTACTGCAAGTGGAAGCAAAGAAAATTCCAATGAAGTACAGAAGAAGAAAAGGCGACTCACAGATTATTTCAAATCTGAAGATAGCTCCGAAGACATGATCTCCATGATGGCAGCTTTAGATGGTCTGTCGTTTTTTCGTATATGTACATCCAAAACGATACGTAAGCTATTCAATAAAAGCGGATATAAGTTACCTGAGTCTCCCCACACAATAAAGAAAATTGTCATCACCAGAAGCAACCAACTTAAGGCAGAACTAACTGAGGAATTAAACCTTCTGAAATCTTCAGGGATAAAATTCACCATCACCCTCGATGAGTGGACGTCGTCTCAAAATGTACGGTATATGAATGTCAACATTCATTCACCAAAATTAAAACGTAAATCGTTCAGAAACCTGGGTTTAGCTAAACTGACAGGAAAGGGCACAGCAGATAACTGTCTCAACATTCTGAAAATAAAAATGGCTGAATATAATCTGTCATTAGATGATGATATAATTTGCCTGGCATCTGATGGAGCGAGCGTTATGTGTGCCCTAGGTCGAAAGACCAATGCATTTCATCAACTATGCTTAGCGCATGGTATTCAACTGGCAGTAATTGATGTTCTTTACAAGAAGAATAAAGCCATTCCTGAAGTTTCAGTTATTCCTGATTCTGAGTCAGAAGACAGCGATAAGACTGACACTGATACTGATGAGACTAACACTGACCAAGCAAGCGACAATGATGATGAACTGGACAGAGCTGGATTTGATGTGACCATTGAATATGCCAGCACTTCAACGGTCAGCCTTGCGCTTGCGCGAAGCTTCAAAGATGTTATAAACAAAGTGCGAAAAGCTGTGATTTTTTTTCGTTCATCTCCTACTCGAGCAGAAACCTTATACAAATATGCTTCGGAGGAAGGAAAGAAAGACTTGCGTCTTATACTTGATTGCAAGACACGTTGGAGCAGCCTTGCTGACATGTTGTCTCGGTTTCTAACACTGAAAGTTGTAGTCCAGAAAACGTTGATTGATTATGGCAACCATATCACATTTTCAGAAGAAGATATGAGGCGACTCGAAGAACTCTCCAACACAATGAATGTGATCCAAGCTACTGTTGAAGTTCTGTGTGAAGAAAATGCCAACCTGATAATGACAGAAACAGCGTTGAAGTTTATGATTGAGAAACTGGGTGAAATTCATAATGACGTGAGCCGTGATCTCTTAGTATCACTGAAACAAAGAATTGGAGAACGACGACTACCAGAACTAAGCGGCACTCTCAAATACCTGGATAATTCCGCAAAATTTTACAATGAAGGGAAGTCTTCATATCCATTTGAAAATCCCCATAATATGGTGGTTAAAAACACAATCGTCAAATTGAACAGCTACTTCGAGTCATCAACAGACTCTGAAGACTGTAGCCGCAGCAGCCCACAAGTACAAACAGAGACAGAAAGCAATGATGAGAACAGTATGTCTATGAAAGATCAACTGCGCCGTAAGCTACAAAATGACGCAGCCGAATCTTTACAGATACGACAGTCCGGAGATGAGGTCTTGGATCTTGGCACTAAAATCCAAGTGGAGATGGGTCTCTTTGACGGCGGTGGACAACGTGGTACACATTTAACCCGAGCATATAATTTACTGATCTCCATTCCGCCCTCCAGTGTCGAAGCTGAGAGGGTGTTTTCTTCGGCGAGTTACTTGTGCAACCACTTAAGAACGAAAATGAAAGCCGATACTTTGGACGCCCTAAGCTTTTTGCGCTCATATTATACACGTATGTAAAACGATAATTAATGTGTTTTTTTTTATTAAAAACAATAAAACTAATTATAATAATACTTGATTTTATTTGAATAGAATTATGCGGCAATCAAACTAAACCCCCGTATTGCTTGCTGCTCACACATGTTTGTGTTGAATTGATATTGTATTATTTTCAATAAATGTTTAAAAAATATTCGAATACCCGAATATTCGAATATTTAGCTCTAGAAGTATTCATTTTATTCGAACAGTAAAATTAAACGAATAGTGCAAACCCTAACTGCAATTACCGAAGGTCGCCAATAGGGCGTGCCTTCGGCTAAATTTGTTTTTGTCGTATTTAATATTCCAAATTACAACATATTACCTAATAATTTGTGGATAAATACAATATCTTTGAAGAAACCTGTAGGTAGTGCTATCGGGGAGATTATAACACCATCATAAACCTACATAATCTAACGAAGTGTAGAGAACGAAAAAAATGTTTAATCGTTATTAAAGGTATGGTTTTTCACTTCTAAGTCCATTACTGTTTATGTCCTAAAACCGTTGTATACAATCCTTCCATCAAATAGCGTAGAGTATCGCCCATAGACAATCTCAATTCACGGATCTTTGCGGGGTGCGACCGCTGTCATCTGCCACCACTAGTCTACAAACGAAAAAATAATCTACTCGACAAAAATCCTATAGGCCTATCTCTTATTTGCGCATGCTAGCCCGACTAGTCGCATCATTGCGTCAATGTTTCTCTCCATCCAATCTTGGGGTTTTTATGATTTTACACAAAATATCTAAATCACAGGTAAGTAACTCATTCCGATCGCGAGCTTTAAACCTATGACACACACAGACAGTAGAGTCTCATTAATAGCGTTGCTCTTTGCCCTTTGTAAGGAACCCTAAAATTATTAGTTTCTGTTATTCAATCCGTTAACACCGGTGTTTTCTTCATTTGGCATTTGATTGTTTCTCTAAACCTCGACAGTCATGGGACATAATAACTTCCTTGTAAGTCTTTATACCTTCCTTGGGTACGTCTACTCACTGAATGTAGCCGTTGAGCGGAGCCCGGAGTTGTTAAGTCTCATGTGCCTGTAATTTCACTGGCTCTCAAGGACTGCTGCCGTTAGGTGTTTGACGACAGATTTTCTACTTGAGTGTGGTAGCTAGCCAGGTAGGCAATCGTAAAATTTCCTTCCATCATACGGTGAAGCTCAAGCTGGTGGTAGGGATCGAACGTCGATTACCGCTCGGCCATCATTGCTAAAAAAGTACTCTAGCCAACAAATTATTCGTAAACTCTAGCAAAGGCTGTGTCTTAAGTTTAACACTTGTAACACCTTTAAACGCCAAGCACGTGGCGTTTCGAAGGAGATCCATGTTCAACTGTGGACGATGATGGTAATGAAGGTGATACATGAATAAGACACATGTCATCGCTATTTACGTGTCATTTATGAACGATGGGTTCTTGCCGTTACGGAAAAATGGCGGGCGACATGGGAAAGTGTCTTTCCGAAAAACTTAACACCTGTTCTACAACTTCGAAGATTCATCCAGTTTTTCCTGTAGCTGTAGTCTATTCCGATTTTCGGTATCTTGGTTCAATGATACAAAATAACTCGACGGCGCGGCGACATAGACCGGAACGTGATATAGAAAAAAAATGCAAATGAATTGGGAAGACGTATCAATTTAATTCAACGTACATCATTACACGCTTCGCAATATATGGATCTGCATGTCGGTCAACAAAAATAATAATGAGAAAGAGTAAGAATATAAGTCAAACTGAGGATATGAGCGTGTCAGGAGGAGGGACGAAACACATATAAAGTTTCTTCTTTTCTCGTTACATGTTTACTGTATGAATAGGATTGATATAGGAGTAGAGCAGGCAAAGAACGTATTGACTACGTTAATAAGCCTATGTGTATGACAACTATTAGTAGTGAGATAACGATCAACTGAACAGAGTGGACAAAAAATACAAATTGAACCGACCCTTCTTGCTGTCCTTCCACTAGTATCGTAATATGTACAGCAAGAAGAGGAATATGAAAGAAGGGAAAGAAAATAAATAATATTGCAAACCTTTAGTATTGTAAAAATCTAATGCTACTATGCCATTCTTATAAAACCACTGTCCGTGTCCATCATCGTTAATCATTGCCAGTTTTTCACCAGAATCGTACATCATTTTCTTCTTATTTTTGTAGTAAATAAACCAGTCGAAATGAGGAAGCGTGGGCTGCATTTTAAAAATATTCATCTAAAAATGATAAAATATGTTATCAGATATAATGAACAAGACAACCTAACAGTTTCAAAAAAGACAAATTGGTTAACTCGTTGTCATCGGCTGACCCACTATGGCCAATTTATGAATGAAATTCTATTGTTATCATTATCGCAGATTTCAATGGGTTAATGCCTAAATGTTACAATTTACATGTTATTTAGGTAACCTACAAATATCCAAACATTCCATTACGAGGTTGTTTAAACAGCAGTGTGTAAAGAACAAAGATGTTCTTTACACACTGCCGTTTAAGGAGGGTAGTACGTTTTCAACTGCAAGTGCAGTGTTACTAGATACGTACAAGGAATTAAAAATTGACGAAAGATTAAGGTAGAACGTTGTTTTCAAACTATACAGGAATGTTTTATTTATTTAAACCCAACAAAATATAGTAGCTGACTGAAAAAAAATTGTTATTTATATGTTTAGTCCGCTTAACATCAGGCGTACCTTGAGCTCCTGGTAATTTTATTGCTTTTATTCTATCTGCCTGTAGTTACATAGCCTTAATCGTAGTGGCCATTACTGTCACTATATTATAAAAAAAAACTAGATCTTAATGCGACCAAATAACAGAGAACGTACTAAAGGGACAGATTTATTCTGAATCAAATTTAAATCCGTAAGATACATAAGTTAAAGGACTTTTTAAGATATACTCAGTCAAAAAAGCATCGGGAATAATTGATTTATTATGGTTCCAATTTATTTTATTAGTGCAGACGGGAACGAAGTTCTTGGTGCAGGTATAGGTACAGTTGTATGTCAGGGTTGACAATAGAAAATGTGACGTATGTACCTAAGTTAGCTTCAAATTTGTTAAGCGTAACTGCGATTGCAAAATAAGGACATGTGATTGTATCTACTCAGCAAGGATATAATATCTATAAAACAAACGAGTGTGAGATACGAGGTAAGGCTGTTGTGAAAGGTGTAGAAGAAAGGGGCATTTATATTCTTAAGTGCTGTTTACACGATTCTGCTCTAACAACAGCAGATAGCAACCAGCAACACATGTTATGGCACCGGAGGATGGGACATCTCGGTATGCACAACCTCAAACTTCTCAGAGATAAGATGGCGATTGGGGTGAGTTTTCCTACTGATAATTTTATGCTGGAGTGCGTACCTTGTTTGTTGGGAAAACAAACGAAACAACCGTTTCGTAAAACTGTTGCAACGAGAGCTAAGGAAGCACTAGGTTTGAAACATTCAGACGTATGTGGACCAATGAGTACGGCGTCTGTTAGTGGGTTTAAATATTTTTTGACATTTACTGACGACTTTACGCGGAAAACGTTCGTTTATTTTTTGAACCAAAAAAAATGAAGTTTTTCAGAAATTTAAGGCGTTTGCTGAAAACCAATGTGGCAAACAAATAAAAGTTATCCGTACTGATAACGGAACTGAATTCGTCAATAAACGGATGGATTATTTTATGAAGGAATGTGGAATCCAGCATCAACTCACAGTATAATATACGCCGCAGCAAAATGGCGTAGCTGAACGGGCCAATCGCACAATCTGTGAAAAATCAAGCCAGACTCTTGAAGCATGCTTTCAAGAGTCTGGTTTGAATCATCAAATAGGGGAGCCCGGGTAGACATTAGACACGGGGAGACAATGGACACGTTTAAATTTACCGCCTTGTTAAAGTTAGAACTATTGTGTCTGTGGTAGATATGTTGGCTACGCTGTGAATATTTTATTGAGGCGGTCGTCCTACAGTTGATCGCAAGAAAAAAGTTGTGGCAGTCAATAAACGTTTTTGTGGAACAGTGATGTAAAATTTTCGATTTCTAGTGAATTATTTAATTACCAGTTACGACCGTTGTCAGAATTTCGTCTATTTTTCTTTTGAAGGAAGGATTATTTGGGGATATTTAGAAACGTAAGCATTAAACCTACACATATTTTCTAAAGATTTTGTTTTTTTTTTTAATTTCACCTTTTCTTCTTTTGGGAGACTTCGGACATACTGTCCGATGTCTCCCCGTTAGCCTATAATTATGTTTTGTTGTTTGTTTGTATGTTTAAAGAAATTATTTTTGTTACAGATAAAGAGAGAAAAAGATGCCTAGAAATTATAAAAAAAACAGATCGTATATTTTCAGCTGAGATGTGCGAACAAATAATTTGAGCATCGAGAAGAGTGCAGCTAAAGATGGTGGTAGCAAATCAAGACTTTTTGATTGTTTTAAAAAGACTAATCATCAGGATACTATTAATACCGTAAATTTAACAACGAATTTCAGAAAAAGCCAAGTTTTTTTACATCCATGGAAGCTTCTCTAGCCGAATATTTAATTAAATGCTCAAACATGTTCCATGGCCTCACACCTAAGGCTACTAGACCCTTAGCCTATGAATATGAATGGCATCAAATATCCACAAACATGGGAAGAATCCAAATCTGCAGGACCCGATTGGTTCTCATCATTTTTGAAACGTTATCCTAGCCTTTCTATAAGAACACCCGAAGCGACAAGTCTTGCGAGAATGACTAGTTTCAATAAAACAACTGTTGCAGAATTTCAAAACAAGCTATTGGATGTAATGACACAATACAATTTCACACCATCTCAGATTTACAACCTGGATGAAACAGGAGTTACAACAGTACACATTTTAATTGCATATTGGATAAGTATTGCTTACAATAATTATCTTTATAATAAAATAAAGTATAATTTGATTAAAACTGTATAGTTATTATGTGTCCAAAATCTCCCCTGGACATGTCCTAAGTCTCCCCAGGCAAGGGGAGACTTCGGACATTCGACATGTTGTTTTTTAATTACTTTTTACCCTGAAAAACAATATGTAGGAAGAAGTTAGTTGTGTTATATTATACATTATTAGTTATTACTAGCCACGGGATTATGATATTTTAAAAAAACTTAATGCTAATCTTGTAAGATTAAATTAAGTTAAAAATGTCCGAAGCCTACCCGGGCTCCTTCGGGAAGATGATACAGATGTTATCATTTTTGAAGAACCAAGCGAGGTCGATACCAATACAGAACAAACAGAGGTTGTAGAGTCATTTTCAAAAGATAATGAAAACATTGATGTTAGTAGAGTGGAGCAGATACATGAAAGTTCTGAAACGATTGATGATTCAATTGAACATGAAGAATTAGTTCAGGAACAGGAAGAGTTTTAAGACTGTGAATCTAACATAACTGTTAAAGATGAACCTCAAGAAGAAAGGAGATATCCACTGAGAGTACGAAATCTAAGGATTTTTCGGATTTAGTTCTCTAGAAAGCAGAAGAAACAGATCAGGAACCTACTACTATCCAAGATGCATTATCAAGGCCTGACAGCAGAGAATGGAAAGCTGCAATTCAGGAGGAGCTTGATGCTTTAAAGAAAAACGGGTCTTGGATATTAGTAAATGCTAAACAAGCGAGCATTATTGTAGATTCAAAATGGTTATTTCGAATCAAAACGGAGGCGGGAAATAAGCTGAGATACAAAGCTCGACTTGTTGCCAGAGGCTTTAGCCAGCGATGTGGTATTGATTACGATGAAACGTTCGCTCCTGTGGTGAGACACAGTTCTCTAAGAGTTCTTCTGGCGATGGCAGCTAAGAACGGGCTGAATGTTGATCAAATGGATGTCAAAACTGCTTTTTTAAATGGTGACTTGTCTGAAACAGTTTATATGAAGCAACCGGAAGGATACGAGGAAAAAGGAAAGGAAAACTATGTGTGTCTTCTCAAAGGTCCCATTTACCGGTTGAAACAGTCTCCAAGAGCTTGGAACAACAAACTCAACAACGAGTTGTTACAGATGAGGTTTAAACGTTCCAAAAATGAACCATGTGTATATACAAGATACCAGGGCAAGAAAGTCACCATATTAGCAGTATATATGGATGACATGCTAATTTTTTAGAATGATGCAGAAGAGCTGAGCAAGGTAAAAAAGGACCTTATGTCAAAATTTTAAATGAAGGACCTTGGAAAGGCTGAGCTCATTCTAGGAATGCATATAACACATTATGATACTGGAATCAAGGTTGATCAAGAGAAGTATGTCGACAAGATATTGAAAGTTTTTGGGATGGTTGACTGCAAAGTTGCGTCAACACCATCAATTCCTGGTCAAAAGCTGGAAAAACCTGGAATTAAACATAAGTCGGATCCAAAAGTTCCATATCAAAATCTTATCGGTTCATTAATGTACCTACCGGTCGGCACGAGGCCAGACCTAGCACACCCACTGAATTATCTAAGTCAGTTCAACGCATGCTATACTTGAAGAGCATTGGACAGCTGCAAAACGAGTGCTTAGATATTTAAAGGGTACTAAGCACCTTGGGCTACAAGGTTGGCTTACAAGAGAACAGGTATGAGTGAAATACAGGGTTATGCAGATGCAAGTCATGCGTCTTGTCACGCTAGAAGGTCGTATTCCGGTATGGTTTTTCTATATATGGGAGCTGCAATTTCCTGGGAAAGCAGAAAGCAGAAGACAATTGCATTATCTACAGCCGACGCTGTGTATGTGGTAATATCTGATGCTGCTAAAGAAGCAATCTTCTTAAAGAGATTTGTCGCTGAAGTCACTGATCTAAATGAGAGTCAAATTAAAATGTTCAGTGATAGCCAATCTGCTGTTGCTATTGAACAAAACCCTGTACACCATCAACGAACAAAACACATAGATGTGCGTCACCACTTTGTGAGAGAGGCAGTCCAGCATGGCCATATCAAATTAGAGTACATAGAAACAACTCGTATGGTTGCTGATGCACTGACGAAATCTTTGTCTAAGCAAAAGTTTAAGTGGTGTGCGGTAAGTATGGGTGTAGTATGAATATGTGTAAAGGTGTTATAGGATGGATGAATGTGGAGAAATGAATTTAAGGAAGAGTGTTGAATAAAAGAGTTTATATATGTTTTATATCAATCTTTTTATTCTGTTAATTTAATTTTTGTCTACTTGTCATCTTTGTTATTGTCTGTCATTGAGAAACGAAAAATTATACATCTTAATTTTTATCTACAAGTTTCTATACTTTTCATTAATCACATGCCTGCTTATTCCACCAAATATTATAACGAATAGGAATGCGCTATGATGTTTATAAACCTAGATAAACATCAGAAACGCATTATTACTGGTGACGAGACATGAGTTTACGAGTTTGAAATGCAAAAACATTCAGAGTGTAGCCGACTGAACCAAAGGCGAAAAATCCACGCCAAATGTCGCGAATCTCTAGATGAGCTATGCACTTTATAAGTTTTAAGGTGGCAATACTAAATAGAATAAATACTTCTATAAGGCTGGCTGGAGTTGACAAGGAAAGAAAAATAAATGATTCTGATTCTAAAGAGTAAATGTCTAAGGTTTAAAAAAGATAATGTCAGTAATTATGTGTTCTCTGAATGAAGAAAGCGGTGGCTAGCGGAGACCCGGAAGATAGACTGCGGGAGTTCTTTGCAAGCTGAGTATACCCATATTTCCAATAATGTTTCGGATTGTCACTTGTGTGCCTACGGTCTATTCGGTGTATCACGTATCAAATTTGTACCCTTGTTTCAGCTTTATTGGGGATGTCATTTTGGACGGTGGCCTGCACACGTACATGAACATGTACTTTGTGTATACTGAGCCATATATAGGAACGCTCCAGGTAATAATTGAATGATCACTATGACTATCGAGTTCACGACAATACATGTAAAGGGGTTATAATAGGGACGCGCGATCTTTGATGTCGTGACATTTCACCATGGAACGCTACACGCTTCATCAATGCGTAGAAATTGTTAAAATGTATTATCAAAATCATTGCTCTATTCGCCTAACGTTCCGTGCATTGCGTCCAATTTATGGCGTACATGGCCGTCCTGCAGAGTCCACAATCCGTCGTTTAATGAAGAAATTTGAGACAACCTGGGTCGGTGATCGATGAAGCAGTGCCTGTAAGTCAATAAAACGCAAGATCGTTGAACGTTGGAGAATATTGTTGCTGTTCCGGACAGTGTGCGAGAAAACCCTAGACAGCCCATACCGCGTCCTGCACAGGAGCTGGGTCTTTCTGCGACATCAACTTGGCGTGTTTTGCGTCGAGATTTGGGTTTTCATTCATACAAAGTTCAATTAGCTCAAGAGCTAAAACTCAACGACCACAGATAGCATTTTATTGCCTAGGTTAGATGATATGGATCTCACAAACATGTGGTTCCAACAGGATAGGGCCACTTGCCATACAGTACGGGAAACATTAAATTTATTGGATGAGAAATTCGAAGGCTTCGTCATCTCGCGTGGTGGCGACATCAACTGGCATCCAAGATCGTGTGACTTAACACCGATCTTGGATGCCAGTTGATTACTTTTTGTGGAGTTACGTGAAGTCTCTAGTCTATGCAGACAAACCACAGTCAATTGCCGCCCTGAAGGCCATCATAAATCGCGCTCTTCGTGAAATTTACCCCATTTCTGCAAAATGACATCCAAAATTGGTCCACCAGGATACACCTACAGCGGAGTCGCGGCGGCCATTTGGCTGAAATTATATTTAATACATAATGTCAGCAAATATTCTTTAAAATAAAATGAAAGTTGTGGCTATATCAATTAAACAGGTTATTTTATTTTAAGTTCGAGCGCTCTTATTGAAAAACCCTTCATTATTCTAGAAGTTGGCCGCATCTTTGTTATGCAGAAATTGTTTATATCACATGGGGTAATGCAGTTTATGCAGTAATGCAGTATAATTTATGTACATAGAATGTGTGGACAGGGGCCCTTCTTAATCCCCGTAGTCCCACAACCATTTACCACTGCGTCGTGGCGTATTCGTCGAAAAGGGAATTATCGCTAAACACTCCAAAGCTAGATAATAGATCAATCAGCTAACCATACGGAATTAAATTAGGACACGTTCCCTGATCATGATGGTGAAGTAGTGGCCCGCCGAACAGCAATCCGTTGCTCGCCCTTTCACTAATCACTGAACGCCTGGCGTGCTAATTAACAGTCACTCACACACAAAACAGCAATGTTTATCGTCACTAAAATAACAGACCGCTGTTATAATCCACCCGGTCGCCGCGACCCTAGTTTTACGCCCCTGCGTCAACCTGCGAACAGACCGCTGCTCGAAGTCGTACTGACTTCAACAAAACAAGCCGGCGCCCGCGCCGGCCTCTCGCACACACTTACAAAATCCATTGCAGATAACACGGACAAGATTCGCGTCCGCGCGCGCTCAGAAATAGACTGCATTGTTCACCTTTGTTTACCGAACATGCAAGTTGAAACCATGGCTGCGTTCAGAAACAAATATTTTCTTACCAGTATTACAATTGTCAGTTAATCAAAGTGGGACGTCATGTAATGAGTTAACTTGATCGTTTCCGGACGAGCATCTCGTAGTAATATTTCCTATGATGTAAATGCGCACAATTAAATAATGTTAATATATATTGTTTTGGCTTCTACTTCTATTAAATAATAAGGTCCTATATTAAGTTGTATTACTACACTAAGTGAGGTACCGTTGCAAATTTATAATAAAGTACACTCTCTAAGATTGAATGTATTTAGATACATGTAAACATACTCGTATGTAAGTAAATTTTTTTATTTACTTGTTTATGATTTACAGACTAATTATATGACTAATTTCAGAATACTATATTAAATTAAGTTTTATTAGCAAACACTATGCAAAGATTATACAAAAATATTCAAATATTCTAGATTCGAACACAAGACAAAATGGAGTCATCTAAGGATCCTCTTTACATGATATACTTAAATCAAGACTACACCAAATAATAAAGTGAATAAATGAACATACAGCAGTAGCTGAAGCTTATTGTAAAAACGGTAGCGATGATAAAGAAATAGTGCAAAAGTAAAAGTATATGTACATCTTAATTAGATGACTAAATGGTTCACAACAGAGCTCAATCAATATTTTAGAACATCTAAAAATCCCTCACCCGAAGATATCTGAGATATGAGCAACGTCAATTTCATGGCGAAGAAATATTATCTATCTAAACTGTAGGTTGTTGGTTAAATTGGATAAAATAAAAGGGAGATTGAAACCGACAATGAACAATGCCGTGTTTTTTCCAGCCACATTACCAACTCTTACGTTACCGGAATTTCAATAAGATGTGATATCGTGTGTGAATTTAGGGACATATACAAATCAAATATTCATGATAGACCAATACCTGATGTGGACAAATAACTTTGTCTGAAGTCAACGTTAAGAGGAGAACCTCGCAAGATTGTAGATAGATGAGAAACTACTAACAAAAACTATGCAATAGCCATTCAGATACTGACAAATAGGTATGGTAAACAAACACAGATAATAGATACACATTACAGTAGCCTCAACAAAGTAAAGGCAGCAGGTACGTCAATAAGTAATTGTCGCACTACTTTGAAGGAGGTTTTACAGGGTTTTACAATCACTTGGGTATGATACAAATCAAAACTATTTAAGGTTTCTTATTACGGAAAAAATCCCAGAAGATCTAACACATTGCAATAAAATGTGGGTTTGTTCCAAGGTTGCTGCTTGTCACAAATAGCATTTAATATAGTAATTAATATTTTAACTGTCAAGCTAATTAGTCATGAAAACAAGTGGGGCTATCGGTTAAAGTTCAATAACAGATACACAGAGTCCATCTTAGCTTTTGCTGTCGACCTTGCAATACTGACACGTAACCCAAACAACACACTGTTAGGTGCTTGGCGACAGATTTTCTACTTGAGGGTGATAGCTAGCCAGGCATTCGCAAAATACCCTACCACCATGCTATAACGACTGCCATCCTAGGACGACAACCGGGACCGACGGCTTAACGTGCCCTCCGGAGCACGGAAGCGCTCAGTAGTAATGTCACTAGCGGTCACCCATCCAACACATGACCACGGCGGACGTTGCTTAACTTTGCTGATCGGTTAAGAACAGCTAAGCAAACTTCGCTACGAGTGCTTCTTATAAATTTACAGTAAGAAAAGAAAATGCGTTAACTGCAAAGAATAGTTATGGATTTACTTTATTACAAACTGGAATAGTAACAGTGAAATGCGAAAGAGAACATAACAAACCCGCTACATGTCTGTACATACTGGAGACTCTGTAGTCTAGTAATAATCTATTACTAGACTAGTAGAGGTTTCCAAAAGGCTTGATTCATCAGTGAGAGAAGAAAATTAACTGTAAATTTTCGGGTTTGCAAGCGAAACGCCGAAAATATAACAGCTCACGAGTTAAATTGGAAGGACGACAAAGAAGAACAGTAAAATAACACTTTATGCCGATGAAGTACCTTCAATCACTAAAGGAGTAAAAACGCCCGATATTGTCATGGAATATGGGAAGATAAAACTCTAGCTGATGATGGATGGAGAAAGAGTTGACATTTTAATTGGGAACGATTATTATATTAACTTAATATCTACAGAAAAAATATGCTAATAAGACAACCTTTTTTTGTGGGAAAATAACAGAAGAGAGTGAAAATGCCTTGTCCGTTATAACATATTGTCAAAATCATGACCCATATTGTATCTACTTTACGGAACCGGTACCTCTCAAGAATATGGACATTTCATTCTTGTGGGCGCTGGAATGCATAGGTATCACAGATAATCCAAAGGCAACAAGAGAGGAAGAAGCGGTCAAGCATCTCAACGAAACCATACAATACATAAATGGCAGGTATATGGTGAAATGGCCATGGATTGAATATCCTCCGAAAATGCCTACTACAGCGATTGGATGAAGGGTCAATGAAAGAATATCAAAATATACTACACGAACAATGAAATAATTGAATTCTTGAGATTATAAACCTAGAAGAAGATTGATATATCTAAAAAGTACCTCCATTTCATTACCTCCCTCACAAAATGGTGAAGAAGAAGGTAAGAAAGGACGGATGTGTACGACGCATCTGAAAAGTTGAAAGACAGTCAGAATTTTAATGAGGTTATGTATAAAGGACCATCAATGATTGGAGATTTAGTAGCATTACTCATTCAATTCAGAACAGATGAGGTTGCTAGTACAGCTGATGTTGAAAAGGCATTCTTACAAATAGGACTCCAGAATGACGACAGGGATGTAACAAGGTTCATTTGGATAAAGGCTAATCGCAAACCACTATCAATGTATAATATTATTAATATGCGCTTCTGTAGAGTGCCATTTAGGATCAGTGCAAGTCCATTTATATTGACACATTAAGATATCACATCTCACAGAACGTACCAGAACTGGCTACCAAAATTATGGACAAATGCTACGTAGACAACTTCGTTACCGGGACAGATTCTACCAAAGCAGCGATACAACTGTTTAAAACCACACGCAGTGTATTTAATGGGATAGCTATGAATTAGAGAGATTTTATAAAATATAGGTTGGATTTCAAATGATAAAGTTTTTCTAAATGCCATTCCTTCAGAACATAAAGCTAAGCAAACAGAAGAAACCAATATATTAGGTTTAATATGGAATATTAGAATACCTTGAGATTAAATATTAAAAGCAAAGCTTTCGAAGAGAAAAACCTAAAGGAACCTCAGAGCAAAAGGAATAAACTGAGTACAATAGCTTATATGTATGACCCATGTGTATTTGGTTTCACCATTGTATTCTACCTACGAAGGTGTTACTACAACAATTATGGGAGTCGAATAAAATGGGATTCAGTTCTTTCTACCCGACGACGAATTGCAAAGAAAGTGAGAGACATTATTCAGCGCCTGGAGACAATAAATGAAACAGAAATACCCCGATACATGGGACTCACTAAAGAAGCAGTATATGATCTACACGCATTTTTGAAGCAGTGATGGCTCAGTGGCTTTGGCTATGGACTGCGGCGCAGCAGGTCCATGGTTTAAATCCCGCCCAGAGCTTGAGCTTCACCGCATGGTGGAAGGGCATTTTGCGAATGCCCGCCTGGCTAGCGACCACCCTAGAGTAAGGTCTGTCGCCAAGCACCGAAAGGTGTGTTCCGGCAGTAGTCCCTGAGAGCCAGTGAAATTACAGGCACAATGAGACTTAACAACTTGTCTCAATGTGACGGGCGCAGTGCAATTCGTGAGTTGTCATGAATTGCAACTGTTATAGGTAAAGGTTAGTTCACTTAACATCAGGGGCCTGATTCTCTTAGCTATTGAACGGCGTTAACGCAACTTAATTGCATGAAAATTGTAGTTTTTGACAGTATCCGTAGTCTGCCCGCTATTTAGGTTCGATCGCAAGTCAGTGGCTTGCTATCAATAGTTTCTGACATATTTGGTATGCAGTAAGCTATTTTGTTGCGATCGCGTTGCTACAGTGGCATACAATATTTTGGAGGATTTTAGATAGAAAAATAGCTAAATGATTTAAATATATTTATTTAATGTATTGTTTGCTAGAATACCACTGTATTGATGTTTTGACTGATGCTTGATTGATAGAAGTTTTCATAATTATTTCAGTGGCAACATTTGCAAGCATACGATATGCATATATATCGTATACCACATCCATAGCACAGCCATACGATAGCGACGCGATTGCTATACAACTGCGATTAGGAGCTAGAATTAGCAGACTACCGAATTTGACATTAACAGCAGTTCGATCGCAGAAGCATCGCAGTAGTGTGGCGTTTGGTAAATAGCTAAGAGAATTGGGACCCAGGTGGGCCGCGAGCTTGTCCGCCACAAAAACATTAAAAAAAATGCGACGCATCAAAGCTAACATACGCGACGGTAATTTTTTGGCAGCCAGAAAAGATGCTAAGGGAAACATATCTTTCGTTATGGCTAAGTCAAATGTTGTACGGAAAGAAGAAAGAGAGAATTTGCGAATGCCTAGACTTGAATTACTAGGTTGCTACTTGGGTGGCAAACTAATGAAATATGTCAAAAATGTGGGAGGAATCACAATAAAGAAGGAATACTTAAGGACTGACAATAAAATAGTTCAAAGCTGGGTCCACTCCATTAAATTATTTCCTCCGTTTATCGAGAAGAGAGTTAATGCAATGAAATAAAATAAACACTTAGTACTCCGCTACGTAAACACTGAAGTTAATCCTGCCGACTTAGCGACACGACTCGATCTATAAGAAAAGGATCTTGTGCCTCAACGGCCCTGAATTTTAACAACAAGGAAAAGAGAAATGGCCATGTAATTACACTGCCATTTTTATATATATACTTCTATATACTTCAATACTACTACTACTACTATATAATTATATACTGTATTTCCGATTCATCAAATGTCGTCCGGGTTCGGTCGTGCGTGGAGAAAATACCAAACAAGATATTTCGAGAAGAAAATATAACAGTGAATATTAAGAAGAGTTTTAAAGACCTAAAAAAATATATTTTCCATTGAAAAGCGCAGGAAAGAAGATAAGCTTAGCAATTAATTTGGAATTATTTAAAGATATAGACGGGCTGTTGAGATGTAATGGCAGTATGAAACATGCAGACATTTCGACATACGTCATCCAATACTTATACCCAGAGATTGTGCATTTACTTATGACGTCATAAAAACACAAGAATTATCATATTGGATTCCAAAAGGAAAAAGTTATGTACAGCGACTATAGCGAAATGCCCAGAGTGTATTAAACACAGCGGAGGCCCTTTCAAGTTACCTCCAGAACCGGTATTACCTTATGAGAGAGTAAATTACTCGTCACCATACACTTATATAGGAGTCGATATCTATTATAACTTAAATAAACCATAAAGAAGATATTAACCAGAGGTTGAGACGAGCTGCTGCTATTAAAGCTTAAAGCCACAGAAAAAATCAAGGAGTGAATGCGTGACCTAACTGCGCTACTGCTTCACTCCACACTACTCCACAGCCTTGCCGCTGGGGAGTGTCGCGACAGACGCGAATCTCTAGAAGAGCTATGCACTTTATAAGTTTTAGGTGTCAACATTAGTTAGAATAAATACTTCTCAAAGGCTGGCTGGAGTTGGCAAGGAAATAAAAATAAATTATTCTGATTCTAAAGCATAAATGTCTTAGGTTTAAAAACGATAATGACAGTAATTCTGTGTTCGAAAGCGGTGGCCAGCGGAGAATCGGAAGATAGACTGCGGGAGTTCTACGCAAGCTGAGTATACCTATATTTCCTATAATGTTTTGAATTGTCACTTGTGTGCCTACGGTTTATTCGGTATATCACGTATTGACTTTATACCCTTGTTCATCTTTATTGGGGATGCCATTTTGGACGGTTACCTGCACACGCTGGGTGGGATCAATCCTGACTGGTGTTCATCTTATACTAACTACATCTCCAGCGTCGACCCAGTCAAATATCTCTTCTCCAGGCGGGGGGCGAGATCAGTGTTGTTTAAGAATCTTGGGCTGCGCAGTCGACCAAGTACATTACGTTAGCGAGTGGATTTCCGGAGACGTCTGGTATATATCCCTCGCGCCTTTGAGAGTGAGCCAGTATGTTAGTCCGTGTATCGCAACACGGTGTTTGAGTTTTGTCATTGCTCTGATACTTACTAGTTATGTTTGCAGTTGACCGTGAAGTAGTGCACCTAGGAACGCCACGGACTTACCGTGACTCTCCGCGGCAGGATGAGTGATTGGGTTTACTCATCTTGCCATAATATATACAGGAGGTGGATGTGGAAAGCAGGCTGAGACACACCAACTACCCATAACAAACGCGAAGCAAAACCGAGGAATTAACAGCCGACAGAAAGACGAATCGGTATGATAAATAGGTACATTAGTACATCGCGAAGTTTAAACCTATCTATATATTTCATAATAAGATAGAAAGGTATTGCATGTTTCGCGATACCAAATTCGACCAAAAGTCAAAATCATGTTGACTGTTTTCTTTGACTATGGACCTGTGCACTCGGAATTGTAGCCGGAAAGTCAAACTATAAATAAAGAATATTATTTGAGGTTATGCGGCAATTAAAAAGTAAATTCCACGAAAAAAGGCCAAATTTGTAAAAAGAGAGTCTTTGATTTTGCACCACGACCATGCGCCTTCGCGAACGAATTTTTGACCAAAAACTAAAGTAGCTACACTGACCTGCACTCAACGTTAATTTCATTTTTTGTTAATTTTATTACTAAGTTCAATAGCAGCGTTAGTTTTTAAACATTGTTGTTAAATAACTAACATTTTTCATTATTTTCGTTTTAGGTAAAATAGTCCATCCTTGTTCAATGAATTTACGATCCGATAATGCATATTTCATTATACCTGCACCAATTACTCGTTTCTGCAAACAATGGCAAACATTTACTTTTAATTCAAGGTTTTCAATGTAATAACAGTGCATCTTAACATTGCATCTAAACACTAACCTCTGAAGAGATCGATGGCAATAATGAATTAATGGTTCCGTGTAATACAGAACTGTGAGACTGAACTTTTCCAGTGTCGTAAATATTAGCTTCTAAATGAGATGACTCAAGGACTATATCTGGCAAAGAGTCGACATAAAATTTACTTAATGGGACAACAGCCGTCCCTTTAATCATCATATTTTCTTTACTGGAAGGGTTATCGCATTCAACAATACTTTGGAAACTGCTGTCTACACTCAGCGGTTGTGCACTTGCTTTTAATTGTGGTAATGAATCCAGCTCAACTATATGCTTATGTTTTTCAATATGCTTTCTTGCTTGGTTTTCTTTATGAAATTCATTTATCAAATTATTTGAAAAGTCATCTGATTTATCCTTTCTCTGATTTCTTGTCTGCTCCAACGTAGGAAACTGTTTCGTGAAGTTTTTTGCGGCAGCTTTCTTGTCTGCACATATACAAAGTATGACAAAGAATACAGAGTATGAGAATGTGAAACATTGGAAGTAAAATTATTGTTATATTATTATAATACTTATAAGTATTTAACGAGCTATCTAATTAGCACATGTTCAGGAGACACTGAAACGAAACGGCTACAAAAACAAAATACTTGGAGGTCCGTGACACAGACAGAAAGGGAAGAAAATAGGAGTGGAGAGACTACCAGCTTTCTTGCTATATATAATAGGGGTGACGGATAAAGTTGGAACAGTATTAAAGTACTTCTCCGTTAAGGCTGTATATCGTCCGTTATCAAAGTTGGCAGCACAAGTCAGGTCACCCAAGGATATTATTCCTCTTCAGACACCTGGTGTACAGGGTAGATTGCAGCTGCGGTAGTTCATATATTGGACAAACCAAGCAAACTATAAGTGAACGGGTCAAAGAACATATCGCAGCTGTGAAAAATCGCCAGGTGGAGAAGTCTGCTATAGCAGAACATCTGCTAGAGTCAGGACCTGACCACTGGATTGAGCTCCACGACCCGAAAGTCCTCTCAACGGAACATCACTACCACTCCAGACGAGAAGCTATTGAGATAAGGATATATCGTAATTTCAATAGAGAGGATGGTTTTAAGTTAGCTGCATCCTGGAATCCAGTGATGAGGAAATGCACCAAACGCGTTTTACCTTCCTTAAGACCTGTGGATGTTGTCAGTGTTGTGTGTCAAGACGATACATTTCTAAGTCAAATGCGGGTAGGTGGAAAAAAATACCCGCCTTTCAAGGCGTTGACACCCGCCTCTTCAGTCCGCTCGTGACCACGACCAATGCAACTTGGTCGAAACGTCGAGATAAATAAATTTATAAATGTTTTTATCGCGATTAAGTCCCGTTAAATACTTATAAATATGTGTTCAAGTTGCGAAAGTCTTAAAATGATTGTTTGTGCTACTCAATATATATGTAAACTAACTTACCCAATTCCGGTTTTTTTACCGTCCGCCGTTTTATCGTCAGTTTAGATTTTATGTCAATATTGTTTTCTTTGTCTACTTTATCCAGATTAGTTTTTTGTAACACTTTTCTATCATTTGTTTTAGTTTTGGCTTTATTATCGGTCTGTTGATTATTTTTTTCTGATTTATGAAATAAACTGCCAGTTGATCCTAATGGTTTTTTGTACAGTAACTTCGTGTCAGACATTAAATTACCGCTGTCTTGTTTCCCTGCGAAAAACAATTGTTTTTTGAGAAAATAAAACATATCACAGGGACTCAACACAAAATTTGTGTATTGTATGTTTTCATACATACACATTTATAATATGTATTGGACATATAGTAATAGCATTTCGAGCCAATAACTATCAAGCTGTTTTAGGTGTAATTTACTTTATCGTTATTTCTTTAAAAAAATATCTATATAAATTCTACCATTGTGTAGTAATTGGGATGATAGATAAATACCGTAAAATGCATATAAATTTCTTATAGAATGTTCACATTCAATAATTAACATTGTACATTAATGAAAACGAATACAAAATCTTCCCGATTTTTTTACATAGTTGATGATGGATGTTCGATCTACTGGTCCACTGAATAAATCATGCCTGCTGCACTGCACTATATTTATACTATGACATAAGATGTTTTTACCTGGGTTATATTGTACACCTGATGCATTAGGAGAATTATCAAAGAACTTCGAAGAAAGCTGTGTATTTTGTGTTTTGTCATTAAAAATATTTTGCGGTTCACATTTTCTTGCAGGAGGTACATTAATACTGGCTATGGAAGATATATCTTTTATACTTCCAGCTTCAATTTTTGCAAGCAGTTTTTCAACTATATCTTTACTTTGAGGCCAACATTCCTGAGGTAGAATTTCACGAGTTTCCGTATCAGGACAAAAAATATTTGACTGGCTTTTCAGTGGGGGTGATATTAATTTATGTAATAGCATCTGAAGATCCTGCATGGACGACGTCTTAATAAGTTCATGTCTGCAGACCAGCTCACACTTTAGGACACATTGAAGAAGTCTTTTAACTGAGTAAAGCCATGGCTTAAAACGTTCGTCGTCAACATGGGACTTTTCTACTTTACCGCAAGTAAATTGGTTGACAAGTTTTTCGCACTTGCTACACTTTCCGAAGGGATTAGCGCGCTTACAATGCACGCAGATCCCCCCTTTTATAGGATTTTTTATATTTTTTATTTCTTCCAAGAGGCTGCGGATGCACTGCTTCATTGTCTTACATTGGCAATAGTTTGTAATTGACTGACCTGAGACAAACCAGTGAAAGTGTTAATATTGATGAAGATAATTGAATAACTAAAGCTCAAATTAAAACCGAATTTGCGTATATATATCTGTGTATATATTGAATAGATTGTAAATTAAATTTACAGTCAGTTCACCGATTTTCATGCATATACACGTCAAATATTTTTTTTTACCTTGCCTTCTTTCTAATGCATATGGCAGTCATTGGCATAGACGAGGAACATAGCACAAAACGTTGGCTTGCTGCACACCGTAAGAAACTAGCCTTTTCGCTGATATGTATATTTCCCCATCTTTTATTTACCCTTTCGGTTCTGTTTTTAAGATAATATGAGAAAAGCTTCAAAGCAGTACATTTCACCCTCACTCCATTTAACTTTAGATAAAGGGGGCATCAATACAGTATCAAACATTTAACAACACATCTATTCTTTAGAGTCTGCAGACTCTAAAGAATAGATGTGTTGTGTCACACATCTATTATTTCAGTCTACCTCCCGCAGTATTCAGCCAGTTTAAAAATGCCTGTTCTGTGGATTTACCCGAAAGACATCCAAAATTTATTTTGAGGCATTATGTTTTAAGTATACTGTAATCAGTTATTTTGCAACAAAGCACTAAAAGTATTAATCGGTAATTGTTGATACTTTCTTTGCCTTTTCCCTTATTTATTTGTTTAATGGATTGATGCATGTAACAGAGTGTGGCGGATGAAAGAAACAGGCACAAACATTAGGCAACGAATATTTAGTGAAGAGCAACTAGTATAAGATAGCAGTGAGAACTTGTGGAATTGCAATAATTGCCACTAGGCTATATATAGGTTAGTAAATCCCGATAACCCCTTTTCGGGATTTTTATCTGAAGAATGACATACTCAAATGAACATGGGTGTTTCACAATAGGCTCTGTTGAAACACCCAATTGTGTGTTCCGTTATTATAAAAGGTAGAATAGAATTTAGAGAAAAGCAAAAGACAGCAAAGGCTGAGAAAGAAACATCTTGTGCCGCAGTGTTTAATCTATTGTCTTTAGTGAACACAGCTCTTGAGTTTCCCTCAAATTCCATTTCAATAAAATCCAATATTCTTTCTGTTATAACAATGGCACAGTGAACTTGAATGAGGAGGAGCTTGGTGTTGGCTCTTATAACCACTTGCAAGAAAAATGAAGAACATGATTGAGACAACTTTTGTGAAATGGAAGACAACGCATAGTGAATCCACTTTTATTTTTTATGTGTGTATTTAAGATAATATTCATAAAACCACCACTACGTTTCGGATAAAACCTAATATCATCTTGTATGCGACTTAACTACCTGAGGACGAGGGCAAACAAGATGGCAATACAGAGTATTCGAGACCAGCTTGACCAACAACTTACCAACTATAAGCGCTCTTTATTAATATACAGGGACCCCACTTCATGGACATGGGAGCCAATCACTAAGTTGCAGAGGCAGTAAATCGTTCTGAGGAATATAACAGGAAAGAACGATCACGATAGGCTATGTTGATGTACATCGCCTCCATCATGATTTTGTGTTCATCTGCATGTCCAATCCCAACATCTCCACAATTTTTTATATTTAACTATACTTTACGTAAAGATGCCTGAATTCTAGTAGGTACAGATATATACATTGGGCAACAAAGAACGCATACATTTTATTTTATACATGTATTTTTTTAAACGCTTTTATGGATGTCAATAACAAATTTTTATATTGAAATATTCTACTTTGTACTCCCACGTTCAGCAAAAACAAAATATAAAGAGCCACTACGAGAAGAACGGGCAAGAAACTTGGGCCATTATTTTAAACGTCTTTTAACATTGCGTTACATACTTCTTACATAATAAAACTTATTACAATATTTGTTTAATGTGACGTAAGTGACAGGCTTGGCAGAGGCGGAATTGTCCAAGCATTTTTGTCGTAGAAGTGTTCACAAACTGTGTAGTGGGATTCCTCAACATAATGTTTTACACATGAATCTTGAATTTTCCTTCGGTGAAAGTTGTTATATGTTTGGGAACTTTACTATAAAATCTGACACGATTACCTCAGAAGGTCCTTTTATTTGTATTTTCTAATCTAAAACCTGACACCGCTATTTTATTTTTCTTCCTAGTGTTGTAATCGTGATTGTCACTGTTTAATTTAAGATTACTTATTTTTTAACGAACATACATTATATTTCCAAATATATACAGGCTCGGTAAAGTTAAAATATCAATTTCTTTAGATAGAACGATCTCTCGGAGATTCCCTAGGATTCATTTCATATATGGCTCGAATTGCACCCTTTTTTAAGATAAAGATCGTCTCTATCTCAGAAGCAGCTCCCCATAGCAATTCACCATACGACATATTACTGTGGAAGTACACGAAATAAACTAACAAAGCAGTAGCTACGTCTGTTAACTGTCTTATTTTACGAACTGCATATGTAGCAGAACTAGGTCTTCCGGTTAGATCAAGTGTATGTGGATCCCACTGTAAAGTTGAATCTATTTTGATTCCCAGGAGCACTGTCGCATTCTCAATAGAGAGTTTATCTAAGCCAAGCTTAATATTTGGTTCAATATAAGTAACATTTGGTAAAGAAAACTTTAAACATTTGGTCTTTTTTTAAAGAGAAGATTATTAGCGGCGAAACATTTAGAGATCATAGATAACACATTATTTACATGAATGAGTTCACTATCTTTCCAATCTACTTTTAAAATCAGAGAGCTGCGAATAAAACAATACCGCATAAATCTTTATCCACGCAAAGCAGATCATTAATATACGCTAGAAACAGAAAAGGTCCTAAAATTGATCCTTGCGGTACTCCCATTTATACCAGAGACCCGGTAGAAGTATTGCCATTTATTCCAACTTTCTGCAGCCTGTCTGACAGATATGACTCTATAAGATCCGTCCGAATACGAACCCACCTTGCGACAAATAACCCTTCACTAAGCCGAAAATACTAGAAGATGGGCAGCAGCACCTTCTAAAGAACTGACATCTTACACTGCGATCCCCAAGCCACCTGCCAAGCGTGGGGATTATGGCAAATACCCCCTTAATAGGAGAGGCTGTGTTCAGCAGTGGACTAGTCGGCTGTTACAGTAAAAGCCGATTTATAAAAAATATTTTCTTAACGACCTACATATTATAAAGAGAACAATATTATTTCAAACTTATTTACATAATGTTTACTTTTATTTAACAACGCAGAGTAAAGCAGACAACCAATATGAAGATCTCGCTGAGATCTATCACTTCTTTGAAGAAACTCCCAGTCAAGATGGAATAGTTTTCGAGAACAAACCCTTTTTAGTTTGACAGCTGTCAATCAAAATTAAGATCTTGATGAAATCTATAACTTCTTTGAAGAAACTCCCATACTAGACAGAATCGTTTCCGAGATAAAGCCCTTAATAGTTTGACAGCTCTGAACAATGAAGACCTCAATGAGATCTATCAGTTCTGTGAAGAAACTCGTGGTCTAGGATCAATGGTTTCTCAGATAAAGTTCTCCTTAAATTTCATGGTGGATTTCCGAACAACACTTGTCAAGATTAACTGACACCTATTTACGAGTTACGTGGCTCGTCTGGTATGATATTATATTCGAAAAATAAGTCTAACTGTTATTAACAGCAGTTAAGTTTATAAAAGCGTATCGTTCGATGGAGGGTAATTCAAAGAACCAGATCAAAATCTGGAACAGATGGGTTTTTTCTCACTAGTTTCATGGAGCAGTTCAGCCATTTTTTTGACTAGTTCATCATATTTAAGTACATTAACTTCCATAAAACAGGTGTGAATATTTATTCCCACGAGTTCCATCATGTAATATATAATGGAACTACTGGGACCAAGCGAAGATAGAAGACTCTCAGTGCTAATAGATTGGGAGAAATAGACGGGTATACTAAAAGGAACGTGTGGCAATACGTTCCCACTTAATTAAATGTAAAGTTAATGACGGAGAATGGGTGGCTTCATGGCTTTGATTTCTTGTACTTTGAAGATGATTCTAGGTCAGAAAAATACCATCATCGGAAGAAATCAATATTCCAACGACAGATGAGCAAGAACAGTTATCGGTACCAGATAGTCATTCGGGGTATAAGGACGCAGTGGGTAAAACTTTGCAGCACCAATAAGACAGAGGGGGGTGAGCGGGCGGGGAATCTTCTTCGACGGATTCGGCTTGCGTAGGCTCCAATTTGTATCAACTTTCGTTGAGCTGTACGAGACGTAGTTTTCGCAATGAACGAAAAACAATGTTAACAATGCTAAAGGACAAAGTAGAAGAAAAGAACTTGAATGAGGAGGAGCTTAGTGTTGTAGATACGGCGCTGGCTCTTATAACCACTGACAAGAAAAATTAAGAACATCGAAACTACTTTTGGGAGATGGAAGACAACGCATTGTGAGTCCACTTCTGTATTTTATTTGTGTATTTAAGACAATTTTCATGAAACCTACGTTACCTACGTTTCGAATAAAACCTAATATCTTCTTGTATGAGAATCTTTACTTCCTGAGGACAAAGGCATACAAGATAAAAAAACAGAGTATTTGAGACCAGCTTCACCAACAACTTATCAAATATAAGCAATCTCTGTATATATACAGGGACCCCACCGCATGGGTATGAGAGCCAAGGACTTAAGTTCTGAGGAATATAACAGTAAAGAGAAAACGGCAATAACGATCACGATAGGTTATGTTGAAGTACATCGCCCCCATCATGATATTGTCAGTTGCAAGCCCAATCCCAGTATCGCCACCATTTTGTCGCGCCTTCTATATCTTTACGTTATGATGCCTAAATTAATGATGTTTGCCAAAGATACCACAAAACGTTGAAGACTTTACTGGTCCACATGATCTAACAAAAGCGTATGGAGTACAATTGGACTGATTGGACATTCAAATCAAATCAAATATTTTATTGCAGAATTATGTGGTTGTACATGCAGATCTTAAATAAACACAAGGTTATAGGTATCACATAATTACCCTATTTGGGCGTAGCAATGTTGGTGAGGAGTGGGCCGGTCTATTTCTAATCATTCATTTACTACATTATTCTTTAAGGAATTCGTCAAGAGAATAATAAGATTTTTTAATTAATAAGATTTTTAGACTTTTTTCAAATGTATGTTCATTTTCTTCTTCTTTTAATCCAACTGGTAATTTGTTAAATATTTTAATGGCTATTGAATTTGGGCTGGAGCTATGCATTTTTATTCTAGATTTCGTCATCACTTAATTGTGTTGAAATCTTGTTGATTACATACGTGGCATATCAGTTTCCTTTTTAAAAAAGAAGGGGTATTTTTTGACGAATTTACAAGTTTCTAATATATATATCTGTATATGGACGAGATGGTTAAAATTTTATATTTTATAAAAAATGGTTTATGAAAGTATGGTTTACTAATATTGGGGGTTATGATATTGGCAAGGATACGGATACATTTTTTTTGTAGTATAAAAAGATCTTCTATCATTGAACTATTTCCTCACAGTATAATCCCATATCTGAACCAGGAGTATGCATATGCGATGTACGCTGTTAAGGCTGTGTTACCGTCTGTAGCTCGTCGTAGTTCTCTCAGTGCATATACAAAACTTGATAATTTTGTTTAAATTTTTTGAATATGCGATTTCCAATTTAAGTACGAATCTAGTTCTAGGCCTAATAGTGTTGCCGCGTTAATGGATTCCAATCGATTATTATTATATACAAAGTTAATGTCAAGGGGGGCTTTTTGGTAGGGCCTAAATTGCATAATTTTAGTTTCGCAAAATTAAGGTTAAGGTTATGGTCAGTCATCCTATTAATTATATTATTAAGTATGTCAGTTAGATTGTTATTCAAATTATCAGTGTCTATACCGGATGTCAAGATAGAAATGTCGTCGGCAAAGAGTACACATGCATCATTTATTGATTTTGGGAGGTCATTTATGTAAATTAAAAATAGGATACATCCAAGGACGCTACCTTGGGGGATGGAATGATTTGTTAGGGTGGGGTTAGATCTCGCTAATAGTCGAGCGATTTTTTCGGAACCCGTTTTGCGAATCGTCAAATATATGGTATTTTTCGCAAAATGAGTTCAAGCGTTATTGCATTATTAATAATTACAAATATTAGGTCCTTACATATGAAATTGGCGTTTTTCGTACTGGCCACTTTAATCACGAATTTCTCCTCTTTGGTAAGGAATTCCAAATTCAAATTTGTACAGCTATAGACTCATGTATTTGTGCTTCGATGATCGTCATTCATTTGTTTTTTTTCTTCTGTTTTTTTCTGTTTGCGTCACTCATTTTACAAAATGGAAAACCTTAAATAACGCATTATTTACGAGTACGAGTTCCGCCGTGGCACTAGTGCTGCGGAAACAACTCGAAGGGTGAATGATGTGTATGGCGGTCGTGTTGCAAAAGAAAACACAGTTCGTTTTTGGTTCCAACGTTTTCGTTCTGGAAATTTCGACCTGCAGAACAAGCCCCGTGGACGGCCTGAGACTCAAGTTGATAATGAAGAGTTGAAGGCTATTGTGGAAGCGGATCCATCGCAAACCACGTCCGAGTTAGCTGCAGGCTGCGATGTTAGTGATAAAACTGTTTTAATTCACTTGAAGCAAATTGGGAAGATTAAAAAGCTTGAAAGGTGGGTACCTCACGAATTGACTGAAACAAACCGGCAAACGCGCGTCGACTGCTGCGTTACATTACTAAACCGGCACAATAATGAAGGAATTTTAAACCGAATCATTACCTGTGATGAAAAATGGGTTCTTTACGATAATCGGAAGCGCTCAGCGCAATGGTTAGATCCTGGCCAGCCAGCCAAATCCTGCCCCAAGCGAAAATTAACCCCAAAAAAGTTACTTGTAAGCGTTTGGTGGACTAGTGCCGGTATTGTTCATTACAGTTTTTTCAAATCTGGCCAGACTATTACGGCTGATGTCTATTGTCAGGAATTGCAAACCATGATGGAAAAGCTAGCGGCTAAACAACCTAGGCTGGTCAATCGCTCCACGCCACTGCTGCTTCACGACAACGCTAGACCACACACTGCGCTACAGACGGCTACTAAATTAGAAGAGCTTCAATTGGAAAGTCTAAGACATCCTCCGTACTCCCCGGACCTTGCTCCAACAGATTACCATTTTTTTCGAAATTTGGATAACTTCTTGCAAGGGAAAAAATTCAACTCCGATGGGGCAGTCCAAATCGCCTTCAAAGATTTTATTGATTCCCGTCCGACTGGTTTTTTTAGTAAAGGGATCAATGAACTACCTATGAGATGGCAAAAGTGCATAGAAAATAATGGTTCATACTTTGATTAATTAAATATATTATATTAAAAAATATTCGACTTTTTGTTCCTCCCATACAAAACGCCAATTTCATATGTAAGGACCTAATATTTTAAAAGCCGTGATTCACGATCGTCCCTATATAAAGGCGTGTTAAACCGCCGGCCGTTTAGTCTCGATCGTGCGCTCGTAGAGTCAAGACCTCCTGAGGATGCTTCGTTTAGAATCGAAACGCGTCGAATACTCTTCCGGTTTGGCTGCGTGGCGTTTGTGACGTCACGTCGTCTTAAACAGGAAATTAGGCGGGATTGTCACTAGATATATATCATTTTTATAAAAAAATTTTAAGTGTTTTATTAAATGGTTAATTAAATGTTTTCTTAAAATACTTTTAAAATATTTCTTATTATTATAAATGGATTTCCGCAAGGTAACGCCTGAATCTATTTATTAATTGCAGTATCTTTTCAAATATTTTAAAAGATGTAGGCAAGAGCGCTATTGGCCTATAGTTGCTTGGGTCTTGTTTTGAGGATTTCTTATGGACAGGTTTAATATGGGCTATTTTTAGTAGATCAGGAAACGTACCTTCACTAAACGATTGATTAATTAGCAAGTAGTAAGGTAAGGTCAATTCTTCTGCACATTTTTTTATTAATATTGGTGGTAGTTCATCCACACCGTAACTGTATTTGTTTTTTAGGTGTTTAATGGATAGGTATATTACGCGTGGTTCAACTGGTCTCAAGTACATAGTATTATCAGTGCGGGTCTCCTGGAACCGGCTGCGCGCTGCCGACCCCCCACCGCCACACGCACCGCCCACTGACGCGACATACTCGTTGAACGCATTTGCTACCTGCAAAGGCTCACTGATAATATTGTTATTAATTTTTAAGCTTATATTATTTTTCCTCCTACACAACGCTGACGCTATATTATATCCAGTACAATTAATCAGTTCGAATTTGTTCTTTGACAGCCACGTTTCTGTTGCACATAACACGTGAACCTTATTATAATTTTCTTGTAGGAAAACTTTTACGGTATCCCTTTTTCCGTAAATACTTTGTTTAATTATACTTGCAAGTTGCAACGGTGAAAGTGTCGCTATGTTTTGGACTATGGCAAATGTAAAATTTCTTGCTAACTCACACGTTGGATTATGGACATTTTCAAGCTGCCCATCCCAACGTACAGTAAAAGTTTCAAGATTTATGTCTTGGTAGGAACAGTGGCACCAATAAATTTCTACCATCTATGCATTGCTTTCACACAAAACTGAGAGCTGCTATTTCGTTTGATTAGAGATTTTAAGAAATACGCAATCAATACACTGAACATTAATTTGTCTCCAACCAACATTCTAACAGATTTTGAATTAGCATTGATAAATGTAGTTCAACAAGTTTCCAGAATGTTTCTACAGATTGTGCTTATTCCACCTGGCCCATAGCATTTGGCGTCATGTCCAATTAGAGGGTCTAGCAAAGCGGTACGATAAAAATTTTACATTTGCACAATACATAGGACAACAATTTACGCTCGCGTTTCTGGAGCATAAACGGATACCTAAAGCTTTTAAAGTAGTTCTATGGATTAAACTGGCATGAGCACTGCCAAAAAAACGCCCAAAGATAATGCTCTTAAGGCAAAAAAATAGTAAGAAAGAGAGTGGCAGCTGAAAAAGGTACAACTATTATAATTAAGTGCATGAGTGCAATCGGGCACTATGTACCGTCGGCAGTGCCGGCACAGATATTTCCTCAAAATATAAGGTATTTGCATGTTATCTGACAGTGAATTTATCAACATAAAGCTATTTTTCAATTGTTTAATCCATTTTAAAGAGTTCTTCCACGCAACTCTTGAAAATCCCGTTTTGCTGACTTTCGTGTGTAATCATTCTTCGCGTATAAGTTTGGAAGGATTAGGATTATTTATAGCAGGGAACAGAACACCACATCGTAATGCTGACTATTCCTCCTCACGGTAGGCACAAAATTCAACCATTAAATGTAGCCGTGCACAGCCCGCTAAAAACTGAATATTCCATGCAGTCCGAAACATGGATGTACCGGCAACCTGGCAGAAGTATAACTCAGTACCAAGTGGCTGGCCTATTCAATAATGCTTACAAACATGTTACAACCATGACTAATGATGAGTCTGGTTTCAGCGCGACTAGAGTATATCCATACGCAGATGATTTGTTCGATGAAACCATTGAGAATGACGATGAAATCATTACTGTCTACCCGACAGCTATATAGTTTTATGCCAATTAGAAAGCCAAGTATTAGTCAAAGCCGAATACTGTTACCGAATACTGTCCAATGAATATCTCGGGAAGAAGCCAGGTCGTAGTTGGATGCGGAGGCGAGCAAAAATCTAGACACCACGCAAATTGGTGTAGCACAAGGCTCCTCCCTATCAAATGTCATGTTCTCGCTTCTTCTCAACGATCTGCCTGAGAGTGTCAGCAAAGGGCATGTACTCATGTACGTTGATGACGTCACGGCCATTGTATGGCTCCGACAATCGATCTATTGGAGACGAACCTCAAATCTGTGACGTCCGATTCGAACAGGTGGTTTGGGGCATATGTACTTATACTGAATGTAAGCAAAAGCCATTTCATTCCTTTTAATTTACCGGATCGCAAATATAAAAAAGAACTTTCGGTAGGCAAAGGCGGTCGGTAACAGGTCGGATACACGGATTTCTCGGGGTTTCGGTGGACAGTGCTCTCACATGGGAGCGTCACTTCGAGAATCTCAGTGAAAAGATGTGCCGCGCCTGCTTCGCCCTCTGGCGCGTATCTGCAATTCTGCCTGAGCGTATGGTGAGGACCTGTTATTTCGCTTCCGTTCACTCGTAATTGCAATACGGCATCGAACTGCTTGGGTGCGCCGCCGACTGGGAGCGCACCTTCAGGATTAGCTCTCAGGCTCTTATAACCACTTGCAAGAAAAATGAAGAACATGATTGAGACAACTTTTGTGAAATGGAAGACAACGCATAGTGAATCCACTTCTGTTTTTTATGTGTGTATTTAAGATAATATTCATGAAACCACCACTACGTTTTGAATGAAACCTAATATCGTCTCGTATGCGACTTTACTACCTGAGGACGAGGGCAAACAAGATGGCAATACAGAGTATTCGAGACCAGCTTGACCAACAACTTACCAACTTTAAGCGCTCTTTATATAATATACACTGACCCCACTTCATGGACATGGGAGCCAAGTACTTTAAGTTGCAGAGACAGTAAATCGTTCTGAGGAATATAACAGGAAAGAACGATCACGATAGGCTATGTTGATGTACATCGCCTCCATCATGATTTTGTGTTCATCTGCATGTCCAATCCCAGCATCTCCACAATTTTTTATATTTAACTATACGTAAAGATGCCTGAATTCTAGTAGGTACAGATATACATTGGGCAACAAAGAACGCATACATTTTTTTTTATACATGGATTTTTATACGCTTTTATGAAGGTCAATTACAAATTTTTATATTGAAATATTCTACTTTGTACTGCCACGTTCAGCAAAAACAAAATATAAAGAGCCACTACGAGAAGAACGGGCAAGAAACTTGGGCCATTATTTTAAACGTCTTTTAACATTGCGTTACATACTTCTTACATAATAAAACTTATTATAATATTTGCTTAAATGACGTAGGTGACAGGCTTGGCAGAGGCGGAATTGTCCAAGCATTTTGTCGTTGAAGTGTTCACAAGCTGTGTAGTAGGATTTCTTAAACATAATGTTTTACACATGAATCTTGAATTTTCCTTCGGTGAAAGTTGTTATATGTTTGGAAACTTTACTATAAAATCTGACACGATTACCTCAGAAGGTCCTTTTATTTGTATTTTCTAATCTTAAACCTGACACCGCTATTTTATTTTTCTTCCTAGTGTTGTAATCGTGATTGTCACTGTTTAATTTAAGATTACTTATTTTTTAACGAACATACATTATATTTCCAAATATACTTATCCTATTCCAAATATGTTAACTGTCTTATTTTACGAACTGCATATGTAGCAGAACTAGGTCTTCCGGTTAGATCAAGTGTATGTGGATCCCACTGTAAAGTTGAATCCATTTTGATTCCCAGGAGCACTGTCGCATTCTCAATAGAGAGTTTATCTAAGCCAAGCTTAATATTTGGTTCATCATAAGTAACATTAGGTAAAGAAAACTTTAAACATTTGGTCTTTTTTTAATTTAAGAGAAGATTATTAGCGGCGAAACATTTAGAGATCATAGATAACACATTATTTACATGAATGAGTTCACTATCTTTCCAATCTACTTTAAAAATCAGAGAGCTGCGAATAAAACAATACCGCAGAAATCTTTCTCCACGCAAGGCAGATCATTAATATACGCTAGAAACAGAAAAGGTCCTAAAATTGATTCTTGCGGTACTCCCATTTATACCAGAGACCCGGTAGAAGTAATGCCATTTATTCCAACTTTCTGCAGCCTGTCTGACAGATATGACTCTATAAGATCCGTCCGAATACGAACCCACCTTGCGACAAATAACCTTTCACTAAGGCGATTTATAAAAAATATTTTCTTAACGACCTACATAATATGAAGAGAACAATATTATTTCAAACTTATTTACATAATGTTTACTTTTATTTAACAACCAATATGAAGATCTCGCTAAGATCTATCACTTCTTTGAAGAAACTCCCAGTCAAGATGGAATAGTTTTCGAGAACAAACCCTTTTTAGTTTGACAGCTGTCAATCAAAATTAAGATCTTGATGAAATCTATAACTTCTTTGAAGTAACTCCCATACTAGACAGAATCGTTTCCGAGATAAAGCCCTTAATAGTTTGACAGCTCTGAACAATGAAGATCTCAACGAGATCTATCAGTTCTGTGAAGAAACTCGTGGTCTAGGATCAATGGTTTCTCAGATAAAGTCCTCCTTTAATTTCATGGTGGATTTCCGAACAACACTTGTCAAGATTAACTGACACCTAACTGACAATAATTCTTAAACAATTTACTAACCATTTTTATGTAATGGTCACTTTAAAAACGTAAGGTAAGTAAATTGTAAGCTACAACAAAGAGCCGTAATTCACGATCGTCCCTATATAAAGGCATGTTAAACCGCCGGCCGTTTAGTCTCGATCGTGCGCTCGTACGCTCGTAGAGTCAAGACCTCCTGAGGATGCTTCGTTTAGAAGCGAAACGCGTCGAATACTCTTCCGGTTTGGCTGCGTGGCGTTTGTGACGTCACGTCGTCTTAAACAGGAATTTAGGCGGAATTGTCACTAGATATATATCATTTTTATAAAGATTTTTTAAGTGTTTTATTAAATAGTTAATTAAATGTTTTCTTAAAATACTTTTAAAATATTTGTTATTATTAAAAATGGATTTCCGCAAAGTAACGCCTGAATCTATTCATTAATTGCATTATCTTTTCAAATATTTTAGAAGATGTAGGCAAGAGCGCTATTGGCCTATAGTTGCTTGGGTCTTGTTTTGAGGATTTCTTATGGACAGGTTTAATAAGGGCTATTTTTAGTAGATCAGGAAACGTACCTTCACTAAACGATTGATTAATTAGCAAGTAGTAAGGTAGGGTCAATTCTTCTGCACATTTTTTTATTAATATTGTTGGTAGTTCATCCACACCGTAACTGTATTTGTTTTTTAGGTGTTTAATGGTTAGGTATATTTCGCGTGGTTCAACTGGTCTCAAGTACATAGTATTATCAGTGCGGGTCTCCTGGAACCGGCTGCGCGCTGCCGTCCCCCCACCGCCACACGCACCGCCCACTGACGCGACATACTCGTTGAACGCATTTGCTACCTGCAAAGGCTCACAGATAATATTGTTATTAATTTTTAAGCCTATATTATTTTTATTTTTAGTAGTGCGTTCTTTTATAATTTTCCACATACATCTAGTCTTATTATCTGAATTTTTCATATCATTAATATATTGATTTCTTTTTTATTTATTCACTGTTTTTTAGTAATTTAACATAGGATTTATAATAATTTGTTAATATTGGGTACGATACGATACGATACGATACAATAACTCATTATTGACACCAAAGAACAGGAAATTACAAAGAAACAATAACAATAGTAAGGTACAAAGGGCGGTCTTATCGCTAAAAGCGATCTCTTCCAGACAAACTTTGGATGGACAGAGAATAATTTTTTGAGCAGGGAGGGTTTCAATTGGTGCATTTCTCGAATACATAAACAAGTACATAATATAAATTGATGTCTTACAGTACAAATAAGCTACATAAATATAAAACCATAGTATATGATATATAGTACAATATATATTATATAATATATATACCTACACACATGATATATATATATAGTTTGATATATACACAATAAACATAAACATACAACAATATTAATTATGAGTGGAGAGATAGAAATTGGTGACCTGCGATCTGAAAATATTGAGAGATTGGGCACGTCTGATTGTGACAGGGAGTGCGTTCCATAGGCGCACAGCCTGTGCGGAAAAGGACGATTTATAAAAGACTGTATTATGAGCCGGTGAGTGAAGCAGAAGGTTATGTGATGACCTAAGACAAAGAGAATGGGTAGAGTGTAAAAACTTAAAACATGCCTTTAAATAAAGAGGGGTAGATGGATTAAACAATATGTTATACAGAAGAGTAAGTATACGAGTATTCCGACGAAGACGAATGGGGAGCCACTTGAGCTTAGATCGAAATTGGGAAACGTGGTCATATTTTCGTAGGCCGAAAATAAAACGAATACAATAGTTTTGAAGGCGCTCAAGTCTGTTAAGCTGGTCCTCGGAGAGATCAGGATAGCTGGCGTCAGCATAGTCAAGTATTGGAAGAAGGAGAGATTGTGCAAGAGCAGTTTTGGTAGCAGTGGGCAGGAAGTTACGTATTCGATTAAGAGATGACCCTGAAGCAAATATTTTTTGCCTCAACGATTGTAGCTGAGGTTCCCATGATAGACAACTATCTATTATGATTCCAAGGTTTTTTACTTGTGAGCTGTATGGAATAGAAACGTTCGCAAATAATAGTTTTGGCAAAGTTGAGAAATCTACTCGTGAAACCATTCTGGAACTGCCTATGACTATTGCCTGAGTCTTAAAAGGATTGATTTGAAGGCCATAAGACTTACTCCAGTTTTCAATACTACGCAAGTCAGCATTAAGTGTATCAATCGCTTGATCTAAACGGTCTGGTGGAGCCTGCGAGTAAATTTGGAGATCGTCTGCATAGAGATGGTAGGAGGAAGTAAGAGATATAGAAATAGAATTAATAAAAACTGCAAAGAGAAGTGGAGAGAGAACGCCGCCTTGTGGGACTCCAGCATTCGTATCACACCAAGTAGAGAAAATATCTCCAAAGCGAATACGTTGCCGACGCCCAAACAAGTAACTGTGAAACCAGTCAACTGCCGATGGAGATATGTTTATAGAGCGGAGCAATGCAAGGAGGATATCAAAATCAACGTTATTAAAGGCATTGCTAAAATCTAGCAATGTTAGGATCGTTAGGTCTTGGTTGTCCATTCCAAATCTTATGTCATCAGTTATTTTTATAAGAGCAGTGACAGTACTATGACCGGGACGGAAACCAGACTGCTGCGGACTTAAAAGACTATTTAAATTAATGTAAGAGTTAAGCTGGCTATGTATCAGTCGTTCGAGAACTTTGGATAAAAAGGGAAGGATCGAGATAGGACGATATTCAGAGAAAGACTTAGGGTTTTTTTTTTTAGGTAACGGGATAATTTGGGCTTCTTTCCAGCAGGTGGGTACGGCACTCTTCGAAATAGAAGTGTTCAATATATGGCATATAATGGGAAGGATTTCTTCCAATATAGGAACAATCATATTACGGCTAATACCGTCGCCACCCACCGCATTAGAAGAAATAGACAGAATACTCTTTTTAACATCACATGCGGCAAATTGACTTATGACAAATTGAGAATAGTCAGGTGTTGGCAGACCAGAAAGATAGTTTATTGTGACTAGTTTGTCATTCATATCAATGGTAGACGACGATGAGAAGTGCTGGTTTAAAGAGTTTAGGTCTAGATGGTGAGGAATAGAATCTTGTCGGGATTTGCCAACACCTAATGATCGTAAAAATTTCCAGACTTGTTCTGGTTCTTTATTTTCTACAGACTCATGGATGTATCGACGTTGTGCATCCCTACACATCCTATTGCAGCGATTCCGTGCCTGCTTAAACTTCTCCTTGTTCAATTCATTGTGGCAGGTTTTAAGCTGTGCTTTGGCTGTCACTTTTTTATGCATACAGTCTTTTATAGTATCTGTGAGCCAAGGCGCAGGATGATGTTTTATTTTTATGACCCGCAAAGGAGCGTGGATATCATAAAGCTGAATGATCTTTGAATTGAATATTGTGATTTGGTCATCAATATTTTCACTCATTAAAACGTCAGACCAGTCGACCTTACTAGCATCAACGCGAAGTTTTCCCACGTCCATAGTACCAAAACTACGCTGCAGAATGATTTTGGGTTTGGGTTTAGGAGGACGAATTTTATAAGAAAGGAAAATAAGATCGTGGTATGAAAAAGCATCTGCTGAGCATTGACCATGCTTAGCAACATGCTGCAATGATGATACAAACATAAGGTCAAGAAGAGAGGGAGAACAATTTGGAGAATTATGCGTAGCATTGAGGGGCAAGATGTGCATGTTGCTAGAATTGACAGTAGATACTAAACTAGAAGAACGAGAGTCTTTTTTTAAGAGGCACGTGTTAAAGTCCCCCATGACAATGGTATGTCTATAAGCAGGCGTTAGATCGTCTAAAATGTTTTCAAAAGATGAGAAATAATTAACTCGCATGGAAGGGCTATAATAGACTCCGAGAAGAATTTTGGTGTGTGAAAGTATGACTTCAACGAACAAATGTTCACCGGCATTAAATGGAGCAGGCTGCGTGGACACATCAACAATAGAGTGAGGGATATGTGCGCGTAAATAAATGGCCACGCCGCCGCCACTACGATCAGTTCTATCATTCCGGATGAGGATGAAGCCAGGGAGAGAGTAAGAGGTAGAAGGGAGACATGGTTTTAACCATGTTTCGGAGACTAGAATAGCGTGTATGTTTTTGTTGTCAAATGACGCCAACATATCGGGGAAATGCTTCGGAATACTCTGGGCATTTATATGAATTACATTGAAATTTTTAGGTACATCAAAAAGTTCACTCATTATATTATCACTCAATGTTGGGATACTGGCAAAACTATCGTCATCGCTAAGGTCATTACTAGATGAACAAGATACAAATTGCTCTGTATCACTACAGTCTTCATCAGAATTCATCTTGCAAATAAGTAATAAATAATATAAATAAGAATATATATATATATATATGATAATAATAATAAATAAAAATATATAAATTTTAAACAAATAAAAAAATACAATAAAAAAAAAAAAAAAGCAAATTAATACTTCATCTGCCGGTTGTAACGTAAAAGAGAGAGCACATTAAACACTAACAATGATATAATTAATAGCATGAATTTACAAGCAGAGCAGAAGAGAGAAAAACAGAATGCTATTTTGTGACACCACATATGACATTACAGTTTTGAGCGTAGAAACCAGGTAGAAACTAGAAATATTTTTAACTTCTTTCATAATTTAATTCGGTTTCGGAACACACCCGGCACCGGGAACGTGCTCCGAGCTGTCAAACAAATGACAAACATCAATTTCGCAACGTCAATACTGCATGTCACATGCGTCATGCCACTACTTGTAGTAAGTAACCAAGGATATTAAATGGTGTTTATTTTTACAAGAAGTCTTAATACCAGCCGTAAGCCAGGCGTATTTTGTATTTGATTTTAATTTTAATACGTTTTTTGGTATACAGTGATCAAGAATTTCGGTTAGTGTGTCATTAAAAATTTTAAAATTATCGTTTACAGTATTTTGGGTGTCAATATTTAAAAGTTAAGCCCACTCTATGAGTTACAAGTTATTTTTAAAGTTTTCAATATTTTGCTTCGTTTTTTTACCTTCCAAATTAATGTGTTTTAATGTGAGCCTACTGTGTTAATCAATTTTAAATGTATTCCTAAATGATCTGAAAATCCGTAATCTTGAACTGATACATTTATTTTGTTTTTATTGCAGTTTGTAAACAAAATATCTAAGCAAGTAGCTGTCGTTTTTGTGATACGAGTAGGCTTCTTTACATATTGACATAGGTTATATTCAAGCATTAGGTTAATCAATACGGTAGATCTTTGGTATTTTTTATTATATCTAAGTTAAAGTCTCCACCTATAATTATATCAATCGAATTGTATTTTTTCATTATTATTTCTAGTAGTTGTTTTTTAAAATATGTTTGTGGTAATTAATTATTAAATAAATCGGCCCCATGGCTATTCCAATAAATTATAATTAATAAAACATTCATTTTGTGAATTAATATTGAACTTATTTCTATACAGTATTCAACTGACAAATCTTCTATTTCTGTTATCTTTGTGCATTCAAAGTCGTCATGTAACAATATAATAGTTCCTCCTCCCGTCTAGTATTTCCTACAGAATGCTGACGCTATATTATATCCAGTACAATTAATCAGTTCGAGTTTGTTCTTTAACAGCCACGTTTCTGTTGCACATAACACGTTGTAGTGGTACATGTGGAAGGCAATTATATTTTTTTTTGATTCTTGTGAAAGATAACTTAAGCAAGAAATCCGGCGTTTCAAAGGAACTAGCATCTGGTCAGTCATAAAATGCAATAAGCTGTCTGAAAGGAATTATCTACAATAGAGAGACCCTTTTTGGAATAAAACAATGGACATCCGTTTTGGAACGTTATTCGAAACATGTTTATGACGCGAGCCGTGTGACTTTACAAAAATACACCATTTGTTGCATGTTAAAGGATAATGATCTTTATTAAGCATATATCAATGATAGCGTAGTTGAGCTATAACATAGGTAACGATTTATCTGCGAGTTAGCTTATAAATAAACTGTTCTCATGTAGAGGGGATGCGGCTTGTCACAATAGCGATATATGGAAGGATTGCCACTTTAAATACCTGGATCTGAGATTATGGTAAACGCCAAGCTTAGGGCGTATGTAATCATCAAACACATGTTATATACACTTGTAAATGTTGTGTTACAGAACAGACATGGCGCCAAAATCGAGCCCGCCATTATTTGACCACGTGGGTTAACGCTGGCGCTGTCGATTATCCAATCACATAGATCAATTTTGCTTCGGTTGGGTGTAACCAATCAGGGCCTTTCGCGGCTATGACGGCTTGGCGCTGTCCACGAGGGTGGGAGCGTGAGATGCCGGGACATTCCGACGTGCGGTGTGCAAAGGAGCACCAGTCTCCAATAATTAAAAAGTAGTTTTTAAAGTGCAGTGATCGTGCGTCGACCGTCCGTGTCCAGACATTTACATAAGTTAAGTAATATCGACATCTAGACGGAGAATTTAGATCGCCCAAATGATAATCATAGAATAATTATTAAATTTTATAAAACCTTTGGTTTAGTCACAATTACGATCTAAATTCACCGTGATACTACTATTCGTGTGTGTGTTCTTTTCAGCTCTTAGATATAGATCTATTGTTCTAAATTTTGTGTATATTTATAATATCGAAATCATATGAAAAGAGTGGCCAAGGTTTTTTCCACGTTTTTCCTTGGTATCCTACAAACTTGCTTGTGAAACGTGTGGGTAAATGTAGAATCAAACTCTTGAATTAATATAAATTTTAATCTGAAAGTAAATTCCTGAAACTTATCTTGTTTTTGAATAATCACTACCCCTAGCCCCTTAATTAAGGCAAAGACAGTTAGGAAATATCTTGGATCCAGAGTAACGTATCCTGTAATTGACGTAGTACAGTTTTATAATATTTACCAGGTTTAGAAGTCTTAGGCATAACTATTCACTATTATTGATATGTGCTCGTAGAAGGTCACGGTATAATAATATTTATGAAATATAAATATACGTGTTGATTTCCTTTGAGTTAGAGAAGTTATGATCACATACTTACATTTCATACCTAACAGACAATAAGCTAATTGAGATTAAATCTATTTGCAGTTATCAATTTATGTGATTTGTCCCTGTCATTATCTCGTGTAACAAAAGAGTCGAATGCCGTCTTATATGACGAAGGTGCGATCTCTGATTTTGTAGGTAATCATACAATATATTTATAACTAAAGATCAGTCAACATGTTCTGACAAATGTGAAAGGTCAGTCGATATATTCCTGACAAATGATAATTGAATTGATGGTTTAATACTATCAAGTCAGTAGACAATAGTCCTGACACACATGATATAATTTTAAGGATCAGTTAACGAAGTTCTGACATATTGCTAAAAGACTGGCTAACTCAGTTCCGGCTCAGAGAGGACACATACACTGCAGGTGACTGACAGGTCTGGTCTTGACCCGCAAGCAGAGTTGATTGCGTCAGCCGTTAGTCAATTTCCGGGATTGACTTATCAGGCAGACATCAGATAATCGTACTTAACTGAAAGGTCGACCTCTACAAATCCATATTTAAATTAATGTTAAACTCTTGTCTTTAACCTTTGGTTGATAAAATTCTGACAGCCAAATCAGTAAAAGATATTCTTAAGAACGACAATACGCAGGGTATCTTTGGTAAATGGTGAACAAAGATAAGACACGATTACTTCAGTGGACGAGTCCTTGATAGCTGAGATTTCAAGAATTTTGCAGCTGTGATAAGTATAAGGGAAGTATTAGTACTATATAAGAAATAGGTCACTTAGCACGTGCGGGTCCATTACAACGTGAACCTTATTATAATTTTCTTGTAGGAAAACTTTTACGGTGTCCTTTTTTCCGTAAATACTTTGCTTAATTATACTTGCAACGGTGAAAGTGCCGCTATGTTTTGCACTATGGCAAATGTAAAATTTCTTGCTAACTCACACGTTGGATTATGGACATTTTCAAGCTGCCCATCCCAACGTACAGTAAAAGTTTCAAGATTTATGTCTTGGTAGGAACAGTGGCACCAATAAATTTCTACCATCTATGCATTGCTTTCACACAAAACTGAAAGCTGCTATTTCGTTGGATTAGAGATTTTAAGAAATACGCGATCAATACACTGAACATTAATTTGTCTCCAACCAACATTCTAACAGATTTTGAATTAGCATTGATAAATGTAGTTCAACAAGTTTCCAGAATGTTCCTACAGATTGTGCTTATTCCACCTGACCCATAGCATTTGGCGTCATGTCCAATTAGAGGGTCCAATTAGAGCAAAGCGGTACGATAAAGATTTCACATTTGCACAAAACATAGGACAACAATTTGCGCTCGCGTTTCTGGAGCATAAACGGATACCTAAAGCTTTTAAAGTAGTTCTATGGATTAAACTGGCATGAGCAGTGCCAATAAAACGCCCAAAGTTAATGCTCTTAAGGCAAAAAAGTAGTAAGAAGTGCATGAGTGCAACCGGGCACTATGTACCGTCGGCAGTGCCGGCACTGATATCTCCTCAAAATATCAGGTATTTGCATGTTATCTGACAGTGAATTTATCAACATAAAGCTATTTTTCAATTGTTTAATCCATTTTAAAGAGTTCGTCCACGCAACTCTTGAAAATCCCGTTTTGCTGACTTTCGTGTATAATCATTCTTCGCTTATAAGTTTGGAAGGATTAGGATTATTTATAGCAGGAAACAGAACACCACATCGTAATGCTGACTATTCCTCCTCACGGTAGGCACAAAATTCAACCCTTAAATGTAGCCGTGCACAGCCCGCTAAAAACTGAATATTCCATGCAGTCCGAAACATGGATGTACCGGCAACCTGGTAGAAGTATAACTCAGTACTAAGTGGCTGGCCTATTCAATAATGCTTACAAACATGTTACAACTGGTTTCAGCGCGACTAGGGTATATCCATACGCAGATGATATATTCGATGAAACCATTGAGAATGACGATGAAACCATTGAGAATGACGATGAAATCATTACATCTGTGCTACCCGACAGCTATATAGTTTTATGCCAATTAGAAAGCCAAATATTAGTTAACGCCGAATACTGTTACCGAATACTGTCCAATGAATATCTCGGAAAGAAGCCAGGTCGTAGTTGGATGCGGAGGCGAGCAAAAATCTAGACACCACGCAAATTGGTGTAGCACAAGGCTCCTCCCTATCAAACGTAATGTTCTCGCTTCTTCTCAACAATCTGCCTGAGAGTGTCAGCAAAGGGCATGTACTCATGTACGTCGATGGCGTCGCGGCCATTGTATGGCTCCGACAATCGATCTATTGGAGTCGAACCTCAAATCTGTGACGTCCGATTTGAACGGGTGCTTCGCCATCTGCAATTCTGCCTGAGCGTATGGTGAGGAGCTGTTATTTCGCATCCGTTCACTCGTAATTGCAATACGGCATCGAACTACTTGGGCGCGCCGCCGACTGGGAGCGCACTTTCAGGATGCAGAAGAGGGCGTTGAGGGCCATCGTGAGTGTCTCGCGAGATGCCAGCTCGCCCGTATTTCAGATCCTTAGGGTGCTGACTGTGCCTGCGATGGTCATCCTACAGACAGCACTGTACGCTCTGGAGACCAGACATCCTTCGCTAGATTTGATGGATGTATGGCCACGAATACAACATACGGAACGGCCAGAGGCTGAGGTCAGTACCTCGGCGGTTGGCGAAGTCATCGAAGCTAGTGCATATAATGACTCCTTCAGTCTACAATAGACTACCAGAGGCTGTACGGAGTTATAGTACGACGCAATCCTTTAAGAATGCCTTGAAATAATGGCTAAATAGAACAAGCTCCTTATGAGTTTGATTACAAGGAGGAAATTATTGTCCCTAACCAGCACGTACCTGACATTGAAATTTAATTTATTTTTTGAATTTCCTTTTTATATTCCAATAATTTAATTAATGTATTTTAACATGTAATAAAATTATAATAATTTTATAATTAAGTTTATTTTTTTACCATCACATTTTTTATAATTTGATAGCTTTTTAGGTCATTGACAATACATAATTGTAAAACATATTCTAATGTTTGAGCGGGTGGAAGATAAGAGATATATCGAATAGGATAAGTATATTTAAAAAATTCAAGAGTTAAGTACTTAGCCGCTTACGATAGTTTCCTACTTTGGAAGAACAACAAAAAAAACAGTTATTTTCTGAAAATGTGTTTTGGCGTATTTTTCTTAACTCGCCAATATATACAAACCCCCATGTTATGTACAACCCATGTTATGAAGCATGGTGTTGATATCAAAACGTACTGTAACCTGATGGCATTTTTGAAGAGACGCTCGGACGGATATATTTCTTTATAGATATATTTCGGAAATCTAAAGTTTTGTCACCAGCCGACGTTGAAAAGTTTTTGAATGAGGCTCCGGATAGTCAGTATCTAGGCAACAAAGGTACTTTTAATATTTTTAATCGAAATGTATCTACAATATATCACTTATATAACACGTATCCTTAAAATAACTTCTTAGAACTAATTAATTAATTTCTTTGCAGGTCGCCTTAATATTCGGCGTTACTGGTGCTTGTAGACGACAAGAGCTTTATAATATTACAACAAAAGATGTAGAAGCCCACGGAGATATGCTTCTTGTCAAAATTACCCAGATTAAAACCAAGATTCTACGATCTTTTACAATCCAAGGAACTTTTCGTGAAATCGTGAAAAAATACCAAGATCAACAAAAACAAAGAATGACCGCTTTTTTCAAAACTTTCAGAAAGGAAAATGTACTGCACAAACAATCGGTATTAACAAATTTGGTAGTATGCCAAGAGAAATAGCGAAGTATTTAGGTTTGCCTGAGGCCGATTTATATACTGGACAGTTTTAGAAGAACGTCGGCTATAATGTTAGCTGATTTGGGGGCTGATATACTAACTTTAAAGCGACACGGCGGATGGCGATCTGACGCAGTCGCTGAATTTTACATAGAAGACTCAATACATAACAAAGCGGAAATCAGTGACAAAATAACGCAAGCCATTAATTTGGAGCCAAAGGCAAAAAAGTTTTGCCCTGAACCACAACAAGGTACATCTCCTGCAAAGACAATTCAATATCATTTTGAAAATTGTACATTTTCCAATTGTTTTAATAATTAAACGATTTATTCAATCCATGTTTTTTTCCTCCCACGTTTGTAGAAAAAGTGTGTATGAAACTCGTGAGCAACTTGCTCACAAGGAGAGAATTGCATAGATAGATTATTTGAAATAAAAATGTGTCCATAATTAAAATAAATAAAAACTTGACACTGGCTTAATACACGGATGTGTGCATATATAGATTTGTAACAACAAAGAGGTATTATCCGCCGCACACAAAAAAAACCCCCCGCTATTTTCCATAATTTTCGTATGTTGTTTGTTTCGCATTTGTGCAATATATATATTTTTTTTTCCTCGCAAGGGTGTTGAAAAATATGAAACTCGTGAGCAACTTTTAAACCAATCAAACAAAAATTTAAACTCGGCTGATTTACGCCCTCGCCTACGGCTCGGTCTGCAATCCACAGCCTCGTGTATAATGAGCAACTGAGCTCACTTCTATCATAATATACTATTAATAAAAAACACTTAGAGCTGTCTTCAAATACTATTTGTACCAAGAAACTATGATAAATGTACTATATAGAGCACGTAAATGCGTTAATAAAATCAAGGAAATTTCAATATAGTCGAAGATGAAAATCAAAATGCGTTCTTTTACCCCCAAATGACTATAGTCAATCAGCGTTATTCGACCATTAAGAAATACTGAATGTATACATAAGTTTATCGTACGATTTGACTTAGCATACTTTCACTATGGAAGTGGAGAGGCTTTTATAAATATATATGCGTATGAGTTTAATTCTTGATGAATGCTGCGCCGGTATCAGAACACAAAAAAAATTAAGTTAAAATGGGTAGCAAACTACAAACCAAAACAGTGAGAACCATAAAATAAATAAAATATATTTGTGTACCCACTTGTTTTTCTTATTGACTCCGGATGTTTTAACTCCTTGTCATTATTTTTCTGGCAATAATATGTTCCTTCCATCTTTTTCACTTGCTTCAGCTCCTTAACAACGGTTTATTTAATTGAGCTTGACCATGATCTCATCTGATGGTAAGTGATAAGAAGATTAAGACACGTAACTTAGAATGGGAAAAAGTCCAGATATGCTGCCAGAAAACACCATTAGTTGCTTGGCGGCAGTTTTCCTTAATTGTAATAGCTAGACAGGTCAAATCAATCGTAAAATGACCTGCCGCCAATATCACCACCATGCACCATGCTGTAGTGTAGATATTATAGAACACAATAATGCCTTCTCTTTAAGCCACTTATAAGAAACTGAATTTCTACAATTTCTAACTTTTGTAACATAATGAAACAAGGCAGTGAGGTCTATTTCGGAGGACAAAAAATTAAGAAGTTACTGAACCGCAAAGTAGGCACTTAAATTCCATAATGGAACCCCATATCCGAGCCATGTTTGGGCTAGTTGTAAATTTGTGAGATGCACTCTAGCTATATAGTGTTTTGTTCGTTTTTAGGGTCCTGTACCCAAAGATAGAATGGAGCGAGAAGTATTAATATTAGAATAATACTTCTTCCATTTGTTTCTTTTACAAATCCTGTAATGTCATATGTATCAATCTTGAAACAGAAGAATAAACAACCTAAAAAAAAATTTGTGCATGGCTCAGATATTTGATCAATTGAATTTGTTTGTTGGGACATAGAAAGTAGGTACATTCAGTTAAAAAGTATTGGTAATTAATCAACAAGCTTTTGGGTAAATATAAAATGGGATCAACAAGGGATGATTTGTTATGGTTCCAAATTAATTGTTATGTTTTATTTTTGTTTTTGTTGAATTGGCACAATTATTTTCCATTTTGGTGGGGGTTTGAGTCCCATCAGTTATTTAGATTAAATACAGTGCTGTGTTTAGATATATCATATCGCTAATTTGGCAGAACATTGACACAAGTGCAAAATCTACTCATGTATTTCGGTGGAACAACAGTTTTGCCACTGTTCTCCCTATATGTAATATTTTTTTGAGAACTCAGTTATGTACTAATACATTTTATCTTCCAGATAAATAAGCAGGGAAAGCCGTGGCTCAAAATTGGTGTGAATAAAAGATTAGTAATGCATGTAAGTTTTCTTACTTTTAACCTATAGTAGTGGCGCCTTTCTACGAAATGTTAGTAATCGCGTTAAGAGCATTTTACCGCCTATAGATAAAATATTTATTTGTGAATACATCTATACAAATAAGTAAAATCTAAGTATCTGTTTGTAATGTCTGAATAATAGCTTTTATCAAATTAATATGATAGTAATAGTATACTTCTTATAACATAAACACAATTTCAGAATTGTTTGTCTCCTTTTCTTTTTTGTTACGATTAATCTGCGGTCTGAGTGTTGCTGAAATGCATAGAAATTATGAAGGACGACGAAAAGCGGCCAATAAACCAGCAGCAAACCATGACGGTTATTTCCGCATCTTCAATAGGAATTTTATAATTTGATTTTTTAATGCACACTAATGGTCAATTTGATCAATGTGAGGCATATAAAAACGCAACTAGTGTCACAAAGGAACAATTAAAGGAAGATTATGATAGACATCAAGAAGAAAAAGTACTGAGTCGTATAGAAAAGAAAAAATACATCAATAAGAACAAATAGAAATAAAAATAGGAAGTGACACATTTGTTGCTATTTATAATTTGCAGGTGGTGCTGCTTGTGCCACTTGGATTTTTTTTACTTTTTTTTTAAATTTCCCACCGCTAGGGCGGAGGTCTCCTCACCGTGGACAAAACCAAGAAAGTCTGGTGACGTACTTATCGTGAGTGATACCAGCAATACCGAGGAAGAGGCCGTTTGTAGACCAACAAGTCCTCTACCAGGAATAAACAATGAGTTACGCATTAAATACAAGTCCCAAGGTGTGACAAGTAGAACGGAGGATACGTTAAAAAAGCAGGCGAGTCACTTTAGAGCACATGAGCGGACAATTTTTAATATAAATCTGGGTCACGTGACTGAAAAATTTGAATTTGACGATCTTTTAAATACACTTCAATTGAGGTGGTCGGCAATCGATTCCTTACGTCTAGAAATTGTCAGTGAATTAGAAGGTCAAAATCAACAGTATCAGCAGCAGTTCTATCATTATGAGCAGGTATATGGCGACATCAAAAGGACTATAAGCAAGAAAATGTGGTCGGTGTCCCACAGAGATCAATCTACCCCAAAGATGGAGCTGCCGATGTATAGTGGTAATTATCATCAATGGATGTCATTTAAAGACTTGTTCACTGAGGCTATACACAACAACCCTTCGCTCTCAAAAGCTCAAAAGATGCCGTTTCTTAAAAGTAAAGTGACTGGGGTAGCATTTAGCTCATTATTCATTAGTCTAGTGGTATATCACATTAGTGCTGAAAGTTACGATATATACTGGAATATATTAAATCAAAAGTACAATTACAAGATTCATGACACAACAATAGAGGTGGTAAACACTGTTAAAAACTTAGGAGCTAACGACAGTTCATAGGACCCGTTATAAGTTCATATTTTATGACAGAAACTCGACACGGAAACTCATAACGAATATATTTCTTCACTCAAACAGCCGAGAGAATTGCCTACGTTGAAGGAGTTTCTGGAATTTATTGAATTCAAATTTACTGCTATGGAAACGTCACGAAAAAAGCAAGATGTATTTGTATCTAAATCATTCAATTCAAACAGCAAACCATCATATCAAAAAGAAAAACTTTACTCTATTAAAAACAGATCAGCCATAAGTCTTAAAGAAGTTTTAGACAACCATTCACAATTATTTGATGGAAAATTGGGCAAAGTAAACGATTACCAAGTCAACATTCACGTTAAACCAGATGCAAAACCTGGAACACAATACTCTACTAGTGTAAAGTTTAAAGGACGCCAGAACACATGATATGCAATTTACAGTGCCTGGATAGACTTAGAGAACGCGTTTGGATCTGTGCAGCACGAACTGCTGTTGGTCGCAATGAAATGGTATAACGTAGGTTTTAATTGACAAACTTTTTTAAATTAGTCATGAAAAAGGTGGGGGCTATCGGTTTAAGATAAATAACAGATACACAGAATCCATCTTAGCTTTTGCTGACGACCTTGCAATACTGACACTTAACCCAAAACAGTGTCAAGAACTTTTACGAGAAGTGGATGAGTTCTGTGCATGGACTAAAGGATTGAGAACAAAACCTAGTAAATGACACTGCCTGTGTCTGGGTAGACGGAACACCAAATTTACCTATTACGATCCGGGACTCTTGATAGGAGGAGAATGGTTTCCACAATTGCTGAATCTGTGCCATTTAAATTTCTTGGTAGGAAGATAGATTACAAAGGACGAACACCATATCGTGGTCGACCGCAATATCTCTTCATTACAAATATTGCAAGCACCACAGCGCGAAGTCAGACTCCACTCATTCGTGCTCGCCACCATCTCAATGCACTCCTTGTCGCCAACACTGATTGTGATTTAATGACAAATGACTTAAACAATATCAAGACAGTCATACTTTCCTATTGTGAGAGCCTTATTGACCAATAGGACAGATGTGCCAAGCCTGACAGCTCGACAGATCTTTGTGATTGTGACTATTTTGACTAGGTTAAATTATAATAATGATAAAATTTCGACGATAGAAATTAATTTGACCTAATTTGTGTATTTATGTAATTATTTGACTATGTATGATTTTTATTTTAATATATTATTGTATAATTTTTGACGGAACCTAATTAATGACCACTTTAAATGATTTAAATGAAATATGTACTTTGCCTTAAACCTTAATGATTTAATCAATTGTTGTGAGATAAATGTAATTGTATTTCGTGACGTTTTTATCTCAATAAACAATTTATGATTTATTATTAATCTCTAAACACAGTTCTTGATAGCTTTTTTAAGATCTAAGTATGGTAGACCAACAACCAATAAGCAACATTAAAAAATCTTGGATATACGAAATCTACTTAACATCACGTCTGACTTGGCCTTTTCTTGTATACGATATTACTAAAGGCCTTTTGACAAAACTGGATGTAAACGTCATCAGGACACTGAAGTCATGGTTGGGGCTCGCAATTTCGGCAGACCCATCTACTTTATTTAGGGATCAAAATATTTTGGAATTAAATTAAAGAAACCATCGGAGCTCTATAAACACCTCAGAGTTACCAAAACGCACGTCTTACTAAAATCTCAAGACGATATAGTCGCATCTCTCCCAAAATACAAAAGTGCCTCCGATCTTGATTCAAGGTTTCAATTCCATAAACGATTTATGATAAGTACACAGTCCAGCAAGGCGGGTTTTGGGTCGAGGAAGAAAATTGAGGATAAAGACGTTGTAAAATCTTTTCTACAACAAGACGAAAATGGTAGCTATAAAATGCATGGAATGAGCTTGGAAATGCAAAGTGAGTGGCTAACCATAGGTGAAATTTGTATCCATCTGGCATTAAAGTGGCGCACCTTGATATACGATTGGTCACCTGCCTTGTTAAAATTCTATCTTAACGCCTTTCTGATGACCCTCCCAGACCTAAGTAATTTAGTGAGATGGGAGAAAGACACTGAAAAGTCTTGCGGTATTTGTCGAGAGGCCATAGGTACAGCACGGCATTTATTGGTAGGATGCAAGGTGCTCCTTGATAGGATATAGGATAGGGGTCATTATTCCCGTCGCCACGATAGAGTCCTCGAAATCATACGTGAAGCGACGAGTCTCTCGGTAGCTAGAGCAAAAAAAAGGTTTCACCACGAACAAACGACACGTTGCTTTTGTAAAAGAAGGGTCATCTACAAAATCTAAATCCAAGCCTTACTCCATCTTAGGTGCAGCTCCCGATTGAACTCTTTTGATGGACACGTATGAAAAAATATACAAAATTCCTGGGGATGTTGGTGTTTCGTCATCCAGACCAGATATATTTCTATACTCAAAAAATCTAAAACGCATAGAACTTACTTTGCCGTGGGAAACAAACATACCTAAAGACCACACAATAAAAACAAACAAATATTAGGACCTAACAAATAAATTAATCAAAAACGGTTACGTGGTTAATTTATATGCTATAGAAGTCGGAGCAAGGGGTATACCAGCAAAATCCCTATACAACCTACTAAAAGACCTGGGCCTGTCAAGAACAACCGTAACTTCCATCCTAGAACGTGTATCCAAGGCGGAATTAGTAGAATCTTACCAAATTTAGTTGGGCAGGGGAGGATGCTCGAGCGGTGAAAGGGAGCATTGATGCATCATAAAGGGACCCTTAACCTTACTCACTGGGTTGCAAGTCCCGGGCACCTTGACTTGAGCATCTTCCTCTGCAACGCTATGGACCCGGCACCCGCACAGTGAATTCATGGAATGCTAAGTAAATTCGTCGTCCGTCGAACCAAAACCGATAAAATCACGCATATTCGATCAAAAGTCAAAGATATGTTGACTGTTTTCTTTGAATAACGCGGTGTTGTGTACTCGGAATTCTTGCTGAAAGGTCAAACGTTAAATAAATAATATTATTAGAGTGTTTTGCGGCGTTTAAGAGAGAAAATTCGACAAAAAAGGGCAAATTTGTGGACAAGTAAATTCTTAGATGTGCCCCACGATAATGCGCATAAAGGCTCATTGTGAACGAATTTTTGATCATACACTCAACAAATACTATCGAGCATCCACCTTATTCACCAGATATGGCTCCAGCCGACTTCTTTCTTATTCCTTAACTCAAAAATAACCACCCATCGATCTAATTCAGTAGAAGACATAAAGGACAAGTCATGGCGAGAACAGAACTCAATTCCGGAAAAAAAAGTATTGATGATTGGATTATTTGTTGGCGTAAGTGTATGGTTTCTGAAGAAGCATACTTTGACGGTGATAAAATATATTTTTATTAATACACTTTGTGTATTATTGATTTATTCCCAGTACTTTCATGACAGTATTTGGTTGATATTGAGAAACTCTTGAAGGTGGTGATTACAGTATTATGCTAAGTGCCTATAAGTATCCCAATTTATTTTAGAGCACCTAACCTGAGCATAAGCGCAAATGGATAATGATTTCAATCACCGCTGTTATTTGGTACCTAGATTCTAACAGTGAATTTAGAATTTGATTGATATTAGGTTTAAATACTTATACTCTTTTAAAACATAGGTCACTTCTATAAGGACTTGTTTAACAAAATTAAAACATGTCCTCATGGTACAAAAAAAACAATATCAGTTTATAGGTTACCACAATATCATTTGACGACATATGTAACAAAAATAAAAATATTAAAATATATTGACACATAAAATACATTGAAGACAGAGGATTGTAAACAAACAAAGGCCATGTTCCCAACTCTAAATAAGAAGCTGACAAACAACCTGCTGAAACTAAAGCGTGAGGAACTATGCATTGTAGCAGGCCTTATCACAGGTCATTGTAACCTGAATTACTTTCTGCATAAAACTGAAGCAACAGACAGTCCTCTATGTAGAGGCTGTATGCTAAAAGATGAGACCGTAGAGCATGTACTGTTGCACTGCGAAGCCACGGAACTGATACGATTTACAATCGGACTACAAGAGTCATTCTCATCGACGAGATCCTCACCACCATCACACAAGTCACTGGGGCAGCTATGTCAGCAACCCAAGGTCTTTCTCCGCTTCGTTAAGGAGTTGGGATGGCTTGGGTGGAAGCTGGCGGGGGAAATGCACAATACACCCCAAGCGGGACGTCAGTGCAGGACATATCGCCCCCAAATAGAATAAGAATAAGATATCGACACACAAATATAAAATTAAGAATATGCCTACCTGTTCAATGCATTAACCCATTGGCATCAGCGATAATAATAACAATAGAATTTCATTCATAACTAGGATGTAGTGGCCCTGAAGATGCCAACTTATTAATTGAATTAGTTTCTTTTTTATGTAGGTATTCTAGTTGAGATATTCTAGATACTAACAGTGAATTAAGAATTTAATAGATTTTTTGGTTCATGGTCAGTGCATCAATCTTATTGAATTCATAATGGAACATAGTATGGTGTACACTTATTGCAATAGCACCTAAATGAAAATCAAATATATTTATATATGTTTATTTAGGGTGGTATACCCCTATACTTTACAGTTACATAATTCAATGGAAAAATATCTTACACAAAGATCCAGTCTATTAGTTGGTAGGTAGATATGTCCTGTTAATCAATGATATACTTAAAAAGCAGTTATGTCACTGCTTTTACAGAAAATTATGTAGTCAGAATGTCTCAATTCAACATAGCATACACATTATAAATCTGTATTATATTGTAGAAGTGGACAACAAAAAATTGAAATTATATAGGTTATAATAAAACAAAAACAACCACAACCAACTCGATTGTCATTACATTCCAAATACACTACAAACAATAAACAAAGTGCCTATATTGTATGTGAGTAGGTACTCAGCTAAACCTGGTTGATAAGGGGAGTGGAAGATAACAAAAGTTTTACCGACCTCACTATTACCAAAGGACAATTTGCAAATTTTTTAAACACTTGGAAAAAAATGTTTGGCTTCTAACTGAAGTATAATTGGTAACCATTCACACACTAACAATATAAAACTGAAGTAGGATGAAACAGGGATATATGAAATCAACAACCAAGATAGGTAAACTGCACCAAAGAAAATGAAAATAATGAGCAACATTACCGAAACCAGGAACATAAATCACAATATACAGGCAGAATGCTTAAACAGCTCTATAAATGTAATATGTCCTGCAGTCATCCTTGTCTTACATATTATGTATACATATTTATTTATCAGATATGGTGTCATTGTAGGGACTAATCAAATGATGTTGAAATAATTTAGGTGTTGTGATTGTGAATCTTGCGGTAAGTTTGTAATAACAACTTTTGGGATTTCGCGCATTCCTTGACAGTTGAGACACACTTTAAGTTCATAGGCATATCTTATTTTTATTCCAAGTAATAAACACAAATATCAAATAATGATTCAGTTCACTACTACCAGACTACTAAAACATATAACAATGCATTACATATACATTTACTCAGTTTGCATAGATCTATTTTGGCCCAAAAACTTAGGACTCCCAATATAAACTACTTACACAATCGGATTTGTGAAAATCAAAATTATATTTAATTTATATTGTTCTTACAATTCTGTGAGTAGACCAATTACGTAGTTTTCTCTATACCACAATACAACCATATTCAGATCACTGAACATACAATTTAACAATAATATGGGGCTATGTACCTATTTGTGCACTTTTCGGTAAACACATACCATTTTAAATCATTCAAGGAAAACATACAGACCAAACAAAACCTTTATGGGCCTTGAAAAAAACTAAGACCTGAAACAACTAAAAACAGTATTTTTTTTCCAACCAATACACAACCGTATGAAGGTGTTTAGTAACACCACTTAATCCATGCTTCATAGATAATGATAATAGAATTTCTTTCATAAATGGACGATATCAAACCACGGATGGCCAGGGGAAGCTTAAGAACTCTGAGCCAATGCAATAGGTTCACTGGTCTGATACTACTACCAAGGATTACAGACGTCTCCAGCGAAGTACCCGCATTATATTTGCGGACGGACTGTAGGTACTGTACAATTCCAACTGAACTGATCACAAAACAAAACTGATTCATAATATCAATAAATTATGTGTACCTATACTCAGTGATAATTGATTATAGGTATAATATAATATTATATTATATTATTACATTATAAACCAAGAAAATATAAATTTCTAAATGTTCTTATTTACACAGTGTACAGTACAGTACATGCTCAGCTCAGTGTTACTAAGGGTATGTTCCATTAGTCGCTAAGAACGTTATTTTCGATAATTTTGATCACATTGATCAAAATTATCGAAAATACACAGTGACAATTACAGTTACAAACGATCACAGTGATCACAACCACAGACGCAGAATGTGATCGAAATTAACGTTCTTAGCGAAATTATAAACACAGATTACTATGGGCATTATCGATTTGACGCTAATTTCGTTATTATCGATAATTTTGATCACATCTGCGTCTATGGTTGTGATCACTGTAATCGTTTGTAACTGTTCTCTCCTGTTCCATTTAGGATAAGAACGCTAAGAATGCCACTAAAACTTGCCACTTCTGTCGTTTTTGACATTAGATGTAGGTAATTCAAACTGTTCCAGTAGCTTCATAGCGCTAATGGCGAAAATAATGCCAAGACCCATCTGGAACAACTTTTTGGGAGGGTGATCGTTTTTATCGTTTTTGGCGAATCTAACTCCAAATGGTACTTACCCTTTATAAATACCAAAATGATAGGATAGAATACGGGCGTATACCATTTTACGTTAAATTCTTTTTTTTCGATAATTTTGATCACATTTTGTGTCTAGGTTCACATTAAATGAGTAGTACACTTGCAAACATAGCTAAGTTTCTACATCATAGTTTTGAGTAAAACAGAAATTACTGTCAAACGACATTATTGGTGTTACCAGTAATTAATAGGAGTTTACCCGGAAGAATACATTATTTCTGTTCTCTTTAGATAAGAAATAAACCGCGATTACTAATAAAATGCTTTAATAATTGTGATTTAAAATTGAACTTAACGAGTTTTGAAAGTTAATATTTAACTAAGAGGGTTCTGTTACAGTAATAAAATAACTTAGCTAGTTATGAAATAGTTTATTTAATGGTGAAATTATCTTAAGTTTCAAAATGAAATTAAAGGATAATGCAAATTTAACATGAACTTGTCGTTAATATTTAAAACATTTATTTTTCTTCAAATAAACGGTCAAATATTCCTTACACCCTAATATCTTCAGATTCTTCCATCAATGTTGACTCATTATCAGTCTCGTCATCAGCTCTTTGAGGTTCAATGGCCAGATCCTGATTTAATAAGGCTACAAAAAATTGTAAAATCTCAAACTTTTGCCATTGCTCACCAAAATGCTTTGTAAGGAGAGCCCGCACGTCTTTCAGTTTAGCAGTATTAACTGGGTGACCAATACCAATTCTTATTGGGTTCATGTTCATCAAGGTTTGGTTTTTCTTTACTATACTTCCGTAATTAGCATTTTGTGATACATACTGACATTCTCCTTTCACAACGATACGACCATTGTCATTCTTCATCATAGTAAATATTTTTGTCTGTTTGAAACCGAAATGCCAAGACACAGGTGGTTTCAGAGTTAAATTCACTGATTGTTTCCAATCATAACAATGAAATTCGTGACCCAGGCGTAAAACAGTTCCGTAGACTGCGAAATGCTCAAAATATTCGTTCGGTACTAATATGATCTCATTTTTTCTTATTTGGCGCTCAATGTTTCCAAAAATCCGATCAGGTGGTAGAAAACTATGTCCGACTATGGGAAATATCACGGAGATCTTTTGTATGTGATTAGGGGCCTTTACTTTAAGCCAGTAAGCCAACATGCCAAATAGTATGGTGTTTTTATTTTAGCCTCCACAACCATCACACATGAGACGTATGTGATGCACGTTTTCTGGATACTCTGTATTTATGAGTCTATGATACACTGCAGACTCTATTTGATTGGCTCCTTTTGGAGCTTCTGATTCAAACCAAGTATACATAAATGTATTGCTAGGGCATTGTTTAGCACGGGACGAGCCTTGACAAATTGTGAAATTGCAAAATAACACCAATGGCCAAGATGGCGGGTTATTGTTAGTGGACACAATTAACGTAGGGATTTTTGCAAGTGCCGTTTAAGTAAGCGGTGTCTGCAACTGTCACTCGGTGTAACTTAGAGAGTTTTGAAACAGTATCCACTTTTGATTTGAATTTTGTACGACACTTGACGCTGTCTGCTGTAGCATCGTAGTATGAGTGTGTTCGTTGGGACGTGTACAAAATCAAACCATCCACCAGTCATTTTAAGAAAAAAATAAACTTAGAGGTGTTTGCAAGTGTATTACTCAAATGTTAAAGACGCAAATGTGGGCAAAATTATCAAAAATAACTCAAATGGAATACGGCCTACATACCCCAAGCACAGACTTATTCTTGCCTTACTAGCGCTAGTAATGAAAAACATTTATTCACTTGGGATATGGGACTAAGAAAATCGCACACATATTTTTAGTTATAAAAGTATATTAATTAACAAATAACTGTGTTTTACGATATTTTACAATTTTGTTCATAATTTTTACAGTACCCACAACGTGCTTTTTGACGGTATTACACCAGTTTAAGATTCACTACACTTTTTATTTTTAACAAATTGACAGCAATCGCGACCACATTATATGGGTTAGGCGTAGAAATTCAATTAGAAACATATGCATTCGTAAACTATAGTATTATTCTATACTTATAATAAAACTACTCATCAAATGTCTTCTCTACGCTGATGACCAAGTAATACTTGCGTCGTCGGTAAAAGAGTTGCAGGAGACGGTAAATGTTATGCATGAGGCTTTAGAAAGAAAGGGAATGAAAATAAATGTAAGTAAGACGAAAGTGATGGTGTTTCAACGAGATGATATAGTGACCGATTGCAATATTGTGATTGGGGGTGAAAAAGTGGAACAAGTGAAAGAGTTTGTATACTTGGGATCCATGTTTACAAAAGATGGTGAGTGTGAAAGTGATATAGAAAGGAGAGTGAACGCTGGAAACAAGGTAAACGGAGCATTGCACGCTTTTATGAACAGTTAGAAGGTGTCTAAAAAGGCTCGTCTGGCTGTTCATGGGGGAGTGTTGGTTCCGACACTAATGTATGGTAGTGAAAGTTGTGTGTGGCAGAAAAGCATGAAAGTAGAATAAATGCCGTGGAGATGAGAGCATTGAGGAGCATGATTGGAGTCAAACGGAGTGACAGGATAAGGAATAGTGTGATAAGGGAACGATGTGGTGTGAATGAGGATGTAGTGACAAAAATCGAGAAAGGTATGTTAAGATGGTTTGGACATGTGGAGAGAATGAATGAAATGAGAATGACTAAACAGATATACATGGGACAAGTAAACGGAAGTTTTGGAAGACCTAGGCGAACGTTCCGAAATCACATTGAAGACGTTCTGAAAAAAGGCCAGGTCAAGAGTACCCTAAACCGACGCTTATGTATGAAAGGATTGATGAGTGTAGATGAAGCGAAAGAGATATGTAAGGATCGTACTAAGTGGAAATCCGTGGTCTCTGCCTACCCCTACGGGAAAGAGGCGTGATTTTATGTATGTATGTATAATAAAACTGTAACAGATAAAATTATGTACATGGCAAATATTTAGAAAAAAATTATTGTAAGTCATCTGTAGCTGAAACTGATGCCAAAACTGTAATTGTTATTATTTTTGTCTGTCTGTCGGTCTGTCTGTCTGTATCCCGGCCGCGCATCACTCCAAGTCTACTGAATGGAATTCAATGAAACCTAACACGATTTGAGTTCATACTACGAAGAAGGTTATTGTATACTTTTTATCCCGAAATTCAGCACGGTTCCCTCGGTAAAGGGGATGATAGTCAAAATTTATACGTAGTTGTAATTAATTAACGCGTAGTCCGATTTCAATTACTCTTTTTTTGTTAGAATAGTGATGAGTGAGCCCGGCACCCCACGAGCAGCCTAGCACCCCATGGGCATCTCAGCACCCTACGGGCATCCCAGCACCCCATGGACCGCTCGGCACCCCACGGCAGCCCTACACCTCAGCACCCCATGGACCGCTCAGCACCCCACGGGCAGCCTGGCACCCCACGGGCAGCCCGGCACCCTTATTTAATTTTGCAAGCTTGCTAAGATAAAACTCCTAAATCTGGAACATTCGCCACAATCAGTTTTTTAATTATCTATCTTTTGCCGGATACATTTTGGAGACTGCGCAATATAAGTGACCAATCTAATATATATTCGTACTACCGCCAAACAAGGAGAACCTCGTCAAAAAGACTCTGTTTTAAAATCAAAATTCCAAAGAGACGCACAAAGTACTTTGCTTCAACATTTATTGTGCGAACCGCGAAGGAACCCTGAGTAACTTAATTACTGTCTTTTGGAAAATACAACCCGAGAGTTTTCAAACCCACACTAAAATGCTTCTTTTTGAGCTAAGCTTTCACCGAAGACCACAGCGTTGCTTAATATGAGATAAAGAGTGCTCAAATGTGAACAGTCTGCAGGTACGGCAATCGCGAACGAAGTCACAGGTACAGCTAGTTAATAATATAATATACAGCGACACTGGATACAATATACAATATACTCTTCTGGAGAAGCTGACCACCTTAAGGAAGGGGACATCAGTGTTGCGGCACTTTCTCAAAGGGACGCAAAATCAAGCTGTGAGGAAACGTCATGTCCACTCGGTTTTTCCATCAGCGCCAGATGCATCATATGCTGCTGTCTCATGTACGAAGGATGAGGTAGCGTTGATGCTCAGAACATTTTCTTTCAGCAGCAGGTTTAGATTGAGTTCACCCAAGACACCTAAATAAGCTGACTTCTAACTCGGCAGGAGATAATGGTCAGCGTTTGTCAAAAATTCGTCAGCCAGTTTAGACTCTCTATGAGTGTAACCTGGCTGACGAATTTTTGCTCAGTGGCCAACTCAAACGAGAGGTGTGCCCATACCTTTATGGTGCCTCCTTATATGCATTAAGGAAAGATGGGGAGGAGGGTGGGGGGGGGGTAAGACCTAATGCAGTCAGCAGTGATTTCCGGAGATTGCCTGCCAAAGTGCTGCGCCACGCTGTAAGAGAAGCTATGTCTGAATACCTGCAACTACAGCAGCTTGATTTCGGTACACGTCTAGGCTGCAAGGCAGCTATCTATGCAACGCGGGCATTTGTGTCAGATCCCGTCAGCTCAAACTGTGTTGTGTTGAAGCTAAATAATTGCAATGTCAAATTTGTTGGAGAGAGACGTTTTGGTCATTGAAGTAGTAGTTAGTATTTAGGTACAACATTTCAGCTCTTTATAACTCCCTTTATCAAGTTTATGAATCCCCTTCTAATATTCATTTCAATATCAACCTGTCACGAGTACGAGCTCAGCAGAGGGCCCTTTAGTCTTCAGCTTAGTCATCTACAGAATTATTTTTGAGCTCAAGTCATATCTAAACTTGTGGTACTTTGATAATGGCACCATTGACAGAAGTTGTTAAGCAGGATTTGTTTTTTTTTTTCAAATCTAGAGAAGCAGGGCGTGGAGGTGAATCCCTCCAAATTTTTATCCTAAAAGCGCTGAAGCTCTTAAATATTTTTCCTCTTTTAGTTCTCTTCACTTTTAACCTTCTGGGGTCGCCCAGATTCCTTGAGAGGCTTCCAGAAGCTATATCTTCCCGTAAACAGCTTCACCTCTTTGCACAGGAACGCCTTAAAAATCTGTGTGCCCCTGTTGCGATGATCCTGCTGCTGTTTGTGTTTCGCCTTACCTAAAAAGACTTACCTGTTACCTACTACTTTGTTCCGCCATTCCTATAAGAAGGCATGTATAATAAGTTTGATAGCATTCTTCAAAAGTTATTTCGTGAGTTCTCAGACAGTGCCCAAAAATATGCCCAAAAATCGGCGTTTACTACTTGATTTCGTATGTCATGTGCCCGATGGCACCCCGATGATGATTCCCCGAAGCCATTAGCTCGAACATCCGAATCACCGATATTCCATATCATCGATGTAACACAATTTCGACTAGCCATTAGTTCGAGCGTCCGTTTCACCGAAAAGCCATTGCAACAATAGTCCTTTTGTTTGAATTTGTACTGGCTCAACGTGCCAGTAACATAAAATATTCAAGAAGAGTAAAAAATTTGAATTCACTTTTTCAGTTATATTGTTTTGGTTTTCAATAAACGAGTGACAGTCCTATAGAAACTAAAAATGTCCCTATTAAGTTTGCATTCTGGTTTTTCGCTATAAATGTGGTTTAATCAACGCTATATTTATTATCATTAGGTGAGTAATGGCAACTCATGACTACAAAGTGCAAGTAAAACTTTTTCAAACGAAAACATTCTATAAAATTGATTATGACGTAATAAAAAAGTCAATGCATTCTAAATTTATTATATGACTTGACGTTTTATGTGCGACTTTTAATTATTTTCATGTCCATTTTCCATTTCATAATGGATAATTCAATAAAAATATCACAATCTAAAAATTGTAAAGCCATGTTAATTGTTGTTATTTTCATATGAACTATTCTGTAAATAAAAAATATTATTGGCCTTGTTCACAATAACATGTGAAAAAATGTAAAAGTATAGTGACAACTGAGTTATAAAAAGAAAATAGGATAGGTACGTCGTGTCATCAAGCAAATGACTAGTCATAGTCATGCTCCAAATCCAGGAAAAATAACTTACCTACATCTAGTAAACCGTTTTAAAGAAGCCGCATCAGCGCTTTGATAAGCCGACACAGATTATTAATAAGAATACAGCTCCGATTCCTAGTTCAAGTGCCTGGTTTGTCATGATTTCAGTGTTTTTATTGATAATCTTTATTTAAAAGGTGTTCAAAAGACGGAAACTGGTTGGACTCGCATTAAGAATATTTAATTTTAAAAGTAATTAATTTGATTTCAACAAAGAAAGATGACGTTCGGAGGCGGAGGTAGTTTTAGAGGCTCATTCCGTGCAGAGCTCTAGTGCAGTCAAGACGTGGTAAAGATTAAGTTTTTGTGCTCTATTTGTATATCTTTAGTTATAATTTATATCTGTGCAGATTATTGTGGAAGTAATTATAAGTTACTAATGTCGGAAAAAGTGTTTCATTTCAGGTTCTTTACCTATTTTATATACCCGATGACCACAAGAAAGCTGCAAATGAACTATTTTTAGTACGAGATTTGACGTAGGTACAGTGAAAGATTTTAAATTAATCGGATGTTTGGATAATGGACGGTACTTTCAAGATATTATGCCCATTTTTGTTTACTCAACTTTTTTCTATGCATGGATCAGTTGGTATTAGTGAGTTCAAGAAATATGTGCCGTTGGTGTACTGTTTTATAACAAGCAAAACTGAGGAAGGGTACCTCAAATTTTTCAGATAACTTAAATCTTAGGCTTTCGAAGAAGGAGTTGAACTGAATCAGAGTCATATAATCTCAGATTTTGAAATGGCTACTATCGAGAAGTTTCACCTTGGACAAATTGTTTGAAGACAAATCCAAAAGAACAGATTGTCGACAATATATTTTATGTAAGAGACAATGATTTTGCGTTAAAGCTTTGTTGCTTGATTGCCCTTGCATATTTGAGGCCTGATCAAATACCAACGGCCTTCAGTGTAGTAAAAGACCAAATATTACCCGAAGAAGCCGCTTCTGTCACCAACTGGTTTGGGAAATACTATGTCTTAGGAGATAATAAGTCACAATCAGAGGTAACTACAGTAATAATTTCAAAATCATCATCATTGTTTCCGCCGAAATTGTGATCCATCAACAATGATAGTACCGAGAACTCAAAATGTCGTAGAAAAATGGCACCGGCTTTGGAATGTGCTTTTAGACAATAGTCGCATGGTCTCTATAAAACAATACTTGATCTACACAAAGAACAGATAGCTACTAATCACACAGTTGAAAGGATTAAAGAGTGTGTTGATGGACCTGCGCCGACCAAAAGAGGAAAATATGTAGACAATCGCATCTCAAGAATTTGTTCGAATAAGAAGGATATCTCAATAATAGACTTTTTGAAAGGATCGCCAATCATATAGAGATCTAAATAAAAATGTCATCATAACATTTTTATAATTTCATCATCAGTATTATACAATTGCTTAATAGTGATCACGAAGTCGTAAAACATTTTAGTTACCTATTTCCCGACTGATTTGTGAGCTAATGATTATTATTATTTAAAACACGACTATTGTTGTTAATCCCTACTGGTGTATACATCTAATTATTGTTAATAAACATAATGTTATGTTGATCCTGGTTTGTGTTTTTATAATCTTATTATCAAGGAATTTCCTTCTTTTACCGTTCTTGAATATTTTATATATTTAGAATAGCTTTCGAGTTAGGCCGGGACTCCACCAAAGCGGAGATGTGTGCGGTGTGCTGTGTGCTGTGCGAGAAGAGATGTTTTTCAGCTCGCGGGACTCCACCAAAGCGGAGATGTGTGCGGTGTGCTGTGTGCTGTGCGAGAAGAGATGTTTTTCAGCTCGGGTGCGAGGCGTTGAGTGCTCAGTACGCATTCTGACACGAAAGGTAGACGATGTCGCTATTATTACAAAAAAAGTATCTTCTTTTACTTGAAGAAGAACTACAGTCTGAAGAAGCAGAATTGATAGCTTTATACTACCTAAACAAAAGAAAACATCGGTTTTGGAAAAGAAGTCACTTGTATTACCATACCAGTCATGGAGAATTTTTTACTCTGTTTAATGAGTTAGATGATGAAAGTTTTACCAAGTCCTACAGACTACCGAGGAATATATTCTATGAACTACATAACTTAATTAAACCGCATATATTTAAGCAAGATACTAACTACAGGAGATCTATCTGCACCCAAGAGCGGCTAGCAGTATGTTTGAAGTAAGTACCTACCTAATTATTTTTTTGTTAATGTGTGTTTGTGTTTATGTGTGTTATCTGCGTTTGAATGTGATCAGTCTTTTTTGAGTGTTTGTTTTTTTTGTGTAATAGGGCTAAGTGAGAAGTACTCAAAACGAGAATCAAGAAGTACGAGAATACATGAAAAATATTATGTAAACTGAGGTATGTAAGGATTACGAGAAATCGAGATCCGTTGTCTCTTTCTACCCCTCCGGGAGACTGGAGTGATGCATATTATGTAAAAACCAAATATATTTTTATATTATCTTATTTATTCATAAAGAAAACAAAAAAATCAACTGCCGTTCTGGGAGTAGCAAAAAAAACGTAAGGTTATATTAGAAACATAACGTACAAAAAAATTATAACAGTAAATCACATGAGACATATTGCTTTCTTTTCCATATAGTTACAAATTATCATATGTGTCTTCTTCGTTTCTGAATGCTTCTTCTATCTGTTCATCGGTCATGTGCGTATCTTCCAAGCTTGGAACAGGTGCCTGTGTCGAACTTGGACCCGGTGTTTGTGTTGAGCTAGGAACCGGTGCCTGTGTTGAGTTAGGACCACCGGCCTGTGTTGATGTAAGAACCGGTGCCTGTGTTGAGTTAGGACCACCGGCCTGTGTTGATGTAAGAACCGGTGCCTGTGTTGAGCTAGGACCCGGTGTCGAACTTGGACCCGGTGCTGAAGTGTAACCGGGGGAATACCAATTATTTTCATTTGTGTTATACCATGTGTTTTGTAGCTCAAGTTCTTCCAATTCTAAAAGAACATTGAAAATTTTACGTTTAGCCTGAAGCTGCATATATTGAGAAAGTTTTTTTACACTTTTTGATATCGACAGAAAAAAAGTGTCCATTTCGTCAAGGGTATTATTTTTCTCTATCAATGATTGTATTTCTAGTTTTTCTTGGCGTATTCTTTCACGGTTTGCATGGTGCTGAATAAGTAAATTACTTATTTCATCCGATTTTCTTGTTGCATTTCTGCATGTCGAGGCTGAGACGCTTGATGTCGGTGACGGCGAATGTTGTACAGATGGACGATCTTCTGGAGTGCTTCTTGTATGATTGCTTGATGTTTCAAAAAACTCATCGGTTACATTATTTTCCAATGAATTTGTTTCCTGTTCATTTATATTTGTTTGTGAGGTATAATTTGTAGTCCTGTTTCTATTCGTCATATATGGTATCAAAAATTCCATTACCTTCTCATATTTCCATTCACGAATTTGTTTACCACTCTGTCCACTTCTAGTGGCATTCTTCCTTTTTAATGCGTCCCGGTGGCTGTCTCTCAACTTTTTCCACTTAGATTTAGCCGTTTTTACTGAAATAAAAATAATTGAAATCATTATAAATATTAAATGTTGACATTGCCATAGTCAAAATATACTTACCGCATTATCACTCATGCAGAATTTATAACCATTATAAATATTTAAAAAATACCAGAGTTTCAAGGGAAACCAATTTATAAATAAAAATATCTGAAATCAAACATACAAAACGGATTGTATCTCTCGTACGTGGTCGCGGCAGACGGCGGCGTCGAAATTTGAAATGTTAATAAATAACGAGTGATAAATCCATTTTATTTGTTTGATTTCAATGTGTTGTGCTCGTGTGAATCTTAGACTTTTAATTGTTTATTTTCTATTATTTAAAAATGGCTATAACTTTTGAACGAGTGAAAATTCTGTAAATACATAATTTCAGTAATGCCTAATCTTTTATAGTTCCGGAAACAACACGACACTGATTAAGATATTATTTTGAAATGACCCTTCTATTCTAACTGAAACCACGACACAAATATAAATCTATATTATAATTATCACAGGTATTTGGCGACTGGTTCAAAATTTTCACAAATAGCTGAAAATTTTAGGATTGGAAAATCGACTGTTCCAAGAATTATAGAAGATGTCTGCGATGCCTTGTGGACAGTATTACAACCTTTGGTTATGCCAGAACTTAATGAAAATGATTGGAAAAAAATTTCAAAGCAATTTGAAGAAATCTGGCAATTCAAAAACTGCGTCGGGGCCATTGATGGCAAGCATGTGTACATGTTTGCACCCCCAAAATCTGGGTCCTCATATTACTGTTATAAACACAGGTTTTCAACTGTAATGATGTGCGTAGCCGACGCTACCCGAAGAATAATTATGGTAGATATAGGTTCAATGGGAAGGTTCAGCGATGGTGGTATTTTTGCTGATAGTATATTCGGAATTCGTTTGAGAGAAAACAGACTAAATCTACCACGGCCACAACCCTTGTACCAAAATGGAGAACCTGTACCGTTTGTTTTTATTGGAGACGAAGCATTCCCTTTGATGCCTAACTTAATGAGACCATATCCACGCGATAATTTAAATAACGAAAAACGAACATACAATTATAGACTTTCAAGAGCTCGTCGTATTGTGGAAGCTACATTTGGTGTATTATCACGGAAATGGTACGTATACCGTAAAGAATTTGAATGTAAAATAGAAACAGTGGAAAAAGTGATAAGAGCGACGTGTGTTCTACACAACTTTTTAATTGACAAGATGCCTGGCTATCTAGATAATAATGAAACGGGTTTGGCCACGACTATGTTTAACGACACAAACGTGGAAAATCTATTATCGAATGACAATATGGATGCCTATCAAGTTCGAGAAAAAATCTGTAGTTATTTCAACAACGAGGGCGCCGTTCCATGGCAAGACACTCGTATTACAATATTACTTGAACGAAATACTTAGTATAATAAATTGCACTTACCGTCAGATAATTGAGTTTCTTTCAAAACGTTCTCCCAAGCTGCATCTTTGACGTCAGTAAGTTTATAGGTATCTATTGATATGTTCCATAGACATGGATATTTTTTTACTGATTCAATAAATTGTTCATCCATTACGTTTTATTTAAATTAACTAATTGTTTACGTTGAAAAATACAAACTGCACGAATTATTCACGATAAAAGCGTGTGCTCGCGTGCACGGTACTAGCAAGATGGCCGGCCGGCCGGCGCGCGCGCGGGGTTCTGCGGGTTGCTAGCGGGCGAGAGGGGGGAGGGTGACATCGCTCACTGCACGCCGCTCACATCTCTCGTCTCCACTGCGCGTCGTCCGCGCACAGCTCACATCTCCGCTTCCATCGCGACATACAAATATTACACATCTCCGCACAGCGATCTCCACTGAAGCTGAGCGGAGAGGAGACGTGTCAATAACTCAATTCTATTGGTTGTTTAAAAAACATCTCCTCTCCGCTCGTCTCGTCTCCGCTTTGGTGGAGTCCCGGCCTTACTGGCACGTTGAGCCACGTGAAACAAATTCCAGATATAATTTATAGCTCAACATGTTGGCCAACAATAGGTACTCGAAGTATCTACGACACCTTTGGTTTTACATATGATTGACTGATGTGACTACATTTCAAACAGTAAGTATAAGTTCATTTAATTTATTTCTGTATTGAGTGTATGAACTACTCTCAGTAGACGGCAATAGGCTTACCGCTATTATACGGAATTTTAAAACATATCTGACAAAGTATATATTTTATGTTTACATGGATACATAACTTAGTGTGACAATGTTGTTATCGTTGAGTTTACGAACTATAGGATTACAAAGAAACAAGTTTTACATTGTTATATTTTTAATAATCATCATAATAGGGTAATTACATAAATAACGTAAGGATTTTTAGATATAAACAGAGATAGACATAGAGATATAGTTGGGCCAAAAAAGCTAGGGATGGCATGTGACAAGAAATTGTGACAAGGCATTTTGTGAATCCCAGCTTTGCAATAGCAATAAGACCACAACATCCGTGTCCAAACATAAAAGTAATTATACTTTTTTTTTTATGCATTTTAGGTTAGCCTTTGACCACTATCTCTCCTGGTGGTAAGTGATGATGTGGTCGAAGATGTTGTTCAAGCTAACCTAGAAGTACTGGCTCTCAAGGACAGCTGCCGGAACACACCGTTAGGTGCTTGGCGACAGATTTTCTACTTGAGGGTGGTAGCTAGCCAGGCGGGCATTCGCAAAATGCCCTACCACCATGCTATAACGACTGCCATCCTAAGACAACAACCGGGACCGACGGCTTAACGTGCCCTCCGAAGCACGGAAACGCTCAGTAGTATTGTCACTAGCGGTCACCCATCAACTCATGACCGCGCGTGACGTTGCTTAACTTTGCTGATCGGTTGAGAACAGCCAAGTAAACTTCGCTACGAGCGCTTCAAATAATTTAACACAAGGATAGATAGATAAAGTATTTACGATTAATATGCAAATTCAATTTGTCTCCACAGGTACACCACTACGGCCTCCGGCAGTGCGAACCTACCACTACCTTATAAGATGTTCAAGTACCTAGGTACATGATGTTTGTGAAAATGCACTGCGAGGTGTGGGCAGTACTCTTCATCTTTAAAGCATGTTATGGAAATATTACATATAATACCAAATTAACAATAATTGTATAATATTTTTTTATATTACTTTTGTAAAATTAAGTGTCTTAACTATGCGTTGTATTACTTATTTCGCATACATGTTATATCACTGTTTTTTGTATTAAACATAGTTCTGTAAAAAATAGATTATATAGTTACTCATATCCGGATCTTTGTATAAATGTTTAATTATAAATAAAATGTAGTATTTGTGTGGCAAACATAACTCATTATTTTATTATTAAATTGAAATATAAATATATAAATTTAAACTTTTTTTATGTAGTGAGTAATTGTGGAGATACTAATGGTACTAACTAATAATTTATTTTCTTCTATGAGTAGTGTTAAGTTTTATCTAAAGATTTTTGTTATAATTCAAGTGACAAGCAACAAATGGTGTCTTGTGTTTTGTAAAACACAACTACCGGTGAATGTTTTGCCTACCATCATATATAGATTTAATGTAAAGCATGGGCTGCGAGCAAACTTATTTGAAGGTAAAGGACATAAAATAAGCTTTTATATATTAATATGTACCGTCTATTAAAAATAGGAATGATATAATAGTTTTTTAATAAATATATATATATATCTATAAATTATAATTATTATAATATAAACATATTGCTCCTAATCTAAATATATTATAATTGTAATTAATTGTTTTAAATATATTTTTGTATGCAACGAATAAACTTAAAATCTACTGGACTGATTTGGATGAAATTGTGTATGGATGAATAGTTTGAGACCCGGGGAAGAACAGAATAGTTTTTATCCAACTGCGCAAAAACGGTTAATGGTTTTGCGCGTAACCTACATCAGCGCGGGCGGAGTTGCAGCCGGGAAGGCTAGTACCAAATAAATAAATATGCATATTTTACGGTACATGCTTCACATATTAGTAGTGATTTAAGCGGGGGTTTGCCTAGTTCATGACCTTAAAGAACATTATCTGCATTCACTGTATCCGCTACTAATGCCATGAGAAGGCCATGAATGGAAAGAGATGGTGGAAGCCAATCCGAGCCAACATTTTGATACACACTTCTTCGACTTTCGTCTTTACAGGGGCAAAATATCTTGAACAATTCCGCCTTAGGAAGTTCTCCGAGTGGGCTGCTAACGGCTCATGACACCTCCTACACTCATTTATTTAGTGTTGTTGTATTTTAGGTTCTAAAATTCAATTATTTATTTTAACAAGTGTTCTACTTCAACAGAAAATACACTAACATACATGTCCAACCAAATACTCATAAGGAACAAAGTGTTTCAGACCATAATTAACTCTCTAAAGTGTACCGCACCACTAAACTTTACAAAAATAAATAAAATATGTTGGCAAAAAATCTCGGCTTTCCATGAAATTTGTACCGTGTGACATCTGTCAAAAATAGTATTTTGCCTCCCATTGAGATACAAGGAGCTAGCAGACTACGAAAAAGTACATTTATGAAACCGAGATGAATCAATATTTGTTACGGACGATTGGTGGACTGTATGATAATGTAAATAAAAACACTTTAGATAGTTACTCGTTGTTACTCTTTATAATCGTTTCAAACTAATTACATCTTATTTTTTTACTCGCATCGAGGCTTGACACAATCAAAACAAAAAAAAAACAAATACATTGACAGTACCAAAATAACTACATAATAGGTTTAATATATTAACAAAAAGGCTGCACCAGCCAGTCGCCAACATTCCGGACCCCTAGTGGAGCACTAAACTCTGGTGGCAACTGGCTGGGTATGTGCAACAAGCGGCAGAAGCTTACGGACTGGTCGGCGCAAGATACCTCCTTTGGTAGCAACGTCTGCGACACGAACCAGTCCGTCAGGTCCTGGAAAGGTTTTGTTTATCCTACCAAGAAGCCAAAGACCCCTTGGTAGTGTATTGTCCGCTATAAGGACCACGTCACCCTCGCATAATCCAGATTCGCTTCTGTTTCGACCTCGAGGAATTAGAGTAGGCAGGTACTCAGCCAGCCATCTTGCCCAGAAATGTTCAGCCAGCCTAAGAGCGAGCCGCCAATCAGTCGCTCGTAATGAATCTGCATCCGGAAGTTTGCAGGGCCATGATGTCACTGATGAAGTTCCGAGGATGAAATGAAAGGGCGTTATAGCCTCGGGGGTGTCTGGTGAGTTTGGTACATAAGTCAATGGCCTGCTGTTGACGATCGATTCCGCTTCCATGAGCAACGTGGTAAGAACTTCTTCTCGAGGTGCTCTGTCCTTTAATGTGACTCGTAGAGCTGTCTTCACCGAGCGTACCAGCCTTTCCCACGCTCCACCCATAAATGGCGAGGCAGGTGGAATGAAACGCCAGGAGATCTTGCGGCTGGTCGCGAAATTTTCTACTGCCTCATCGTAGAGTGATGCAAGCTCACGCTTGGCTCCAACAAAGCAGGTTGCGTTGTCGCAGAAGATTGTAGCTGGGGTCCCTCGCCGGGAAATTAGGCGTCTAAGGCTCATTATTGCAGAGCTGGATGATAATGAAGGGACTACTTCCAGATGTAGAGCTCTTGTAACAAGGCATGTGTAAAGAGCCACCCACCTCTTTTCACGTCGTCGGCCAATTGCAACTACTATGGGGCCAAAATAATCTACACCAACATGCGTAAACGGCCGTGTGTGGTGGTCTAGCCGCTCTGGTGGCAAGTCGCCTGTTGCTGGTGTTAAACGACCATTCTGTCTTCTGCATTGTAGACACCCTTTGGCTAAGCTTCGAATGGTAGCCCTAGCCCGTAGAATCCAAAATGTCTGCCTTATTTCATTGAGCACAAGCTCATGGTTCCCATGTCCGGCTTCAGCGTGTTTATGCAAAATGATTAAGTGTATAATACGATGACGACCGTCAAGAATGATCTGTGACTTAACACTCTCACTCACCCCAGGAGCGGATTTTATTCGTGAGTATAATCTAATCAGACCATCTTTGTCAAGAACCGGGGCGAGTGCGGCTATGCGACTGGTCTTGGGTACAGGTTGCGAGGCTTTCAAAATCTTCAGTTCTTCGGAAAAGCTGTCTATCTGAATCCTTGAGAAAAGCATCTTCTCTGCTTGAAGAATGTCATCAGCTGAAAGATGCGAGGGGGACGTAGTATCATGAACAGATTTCGATAGTAAGCGCGGTGAACTGGATTTTGACCAAAACTTTCGTACGGCTTGGAAAACGCGGGCCGTAGATCTTAGCCAGCTGCTAAAACGAGCTGCGTCTGGAACCGGCGGCACTAACAAAGGATTATCTACAAGATGCCCTACGTACTCTGATTTTAACTCAGAAGTACGTAAAACTTCGTCAATGATGTGTTCTGGTTCATGTGGCCATTCTGAGGGTGAATCGGTGAGAAAAGATGGGCCAGCGAACCATCTATGCGATGATGTAAATTTTAAATGTTTTGGCTTAGTAGCATCGTCTGCGATGTTGAGTTCGCTAGGAAGCCATTTCCAATTTGATGGATTCGAAAATTCTAAAATTTCGCCTAACCTGTGGGCTACAAACGGCTTAAAACACCGCGCGTCGCTGCGAATCCATTTTAAGACCGTTGTGGAGTCAGTCCAGTAGAAAACAGCGGAAGGTTTTGTCCGATGAGCATTCAAAATAGTTTGTGCAAAACGCGTCGCGATCAGAGCAGCCTGCAGTTCAAGGCGCGGAATAGAAAGTGGCTTTAAAGGTGCAACACGCGCTTTGCTGCCTATCAACGCTAAACTAACTGAACCATCAATGAACGCATAACGCCAATATGCAACGGAGGCATAAGCCTGTTCCCCCCCATCAGCTATAACGTGAAGTTGAATGCTGCACTGCTCTGATTTGCCTACGTACCATCGCGGAATACGGAGATTAGCTGCAGAATCAATCTGATCAAACCACGACTTGCAGTCGACTTCATACTTGGGTGGGATCGGCGAATCCCAGTCAGTCCCTTCCCTCCATAATTTTTGTATCAAAATTCTACCTTGGATAACTATTGGCATGATGAGTCCTAAAGGATCGTAGACGCTCATAACACTGGAGAGTAAAATTCGTTTAGTTATCGTGCATACGCCACTGCGATTGCGACACGTGCGAAACCCTAGTATCGGTCAGAGGATTCCACTTTACGCCTAAAGCACCTACGTCATTATTTAAAGGCAGGTTGACATCAGAATTCGAGTCGCTACAAAGCTCTTTGGGTACTAAAGCAAGCGCCTCGGGCACGTTGGATTCCCACGAACGCATTTCAAAACCACATGATTTGTGAACCGTGACTATATCGGAGGCTAAACGTTTCGCGTCGGGGAGGTTAAACTCACTCCCAATATAATCGTCCATGTAGTGGTTGTGAATGATCGCGTTAGTAGCAGCTGGATATTTGTGCTCAAAATCTTTAGCATTTTTGTTTTTAATAAACATTGCTATAAAAGGGCTAGATACAGCGCCAAAAATTAAAGACGTCATCCTATATTCTTTGACGGTATCCTGAGAGTTTTCGTTGCGCCATAAAAACCGTAGCGCATCACGATCGTTTTCTTTCATTTTGATTTGAAGAAACATCTCCCTTATATCGGCATTAAACGCGATCGGTCCTTCTCTAAAACGGAACAAAATGTTTAAAAGAGACTGCAATAGATCCGGACCTTGCAGTAGCATTTCGTTCAAACTTACACCTCTAGTGACAGCTGCTGCGTCGTACACTACTCTCAATTTACGCTTCTGTGGATGGTACACACCAAAATGTGGTAAGTACCATCTCAAAGAGACGCCAGCCGAGGACTTGTACCTGAGAAAATTGTCGTGGAAGGTAGAGGGCGCGCATTCTTCTGCGTAACCTTTTTGAACTATGCTTTCAATATATTTTTTGTAAGCTAACGCAAGTGTGCTATCTTTGGCCATCTGTTTTTCGAGAGACTTGAGTCGTGATCAGGCGTGAGGGTAACTATCTGAAACGTCGTTTGTTACCCTTTCCTTCCAAGGCAAGCCTACCTCAAAACGTCCTGTAGCCAGTCGTTGAGCGGAAGACTCTACCAAACTTACCGCACGTGCATCGTCGCTGTTTTGTCGGGTGGCAAGCTTCTGGATGCCTAAAGAATCTACTTCATATTGTATTTTAATTAGTGCTTCAAGAGAGTTAATTGCCCTTGAGGCGTAATCTACTTCACAAACATTATTGACAAAATCTACCGGTTTAGACGACGGGGACATAGCGCCGTGTAGAGCCCAGCCCAAAAGCGTTCTTGAGGCGACAGGTTCGTTTTTCTTACCTACTCGCATCTCACGGCTTAAAGACAAATGCCAATCGGCCGCTCCAATGAGTACAGTTGGCGTAGCGTCTTGATATTCTAAACTAGCCGACAAATCCAACAAATGGTTGTATTTTGATAAATCAAGCATGTCGGTGCTTTGCGGAGTAAGAGAAAGAGGGGTAATACTGCGTGCGCCTTGGACTAAGTGGCGTTCAGGCATGTCGCGCCCTCGAATGTAAAAATTGACAAAGCATACCTCAGTGTCGAGGTACATACCCCCTACCCCTGTAACACGTAGTTTCTGACGGTCAGTGGTGTCAGCTCCGATGCGCGCAGCTACGTCACCGTCGATAAGTGTAGTGGTGCTGCCCTCATCAAGGACCGCAAACGTATCAAACGTGCCGCGTAGACCTTCTAAAGTGACAGGTAGAATCTTGTCAGTTCTTGGCAGTCCTCGCCTACCAGATGCAGGTACCCCGATCGTGTTAGCCACCACGTTGCCGCCGTCAGCTTGAGGAGGCACGATAGTGTCATTCTTAGGTGAGCTGTGCAGAGAAACAGTATTATTAGCGGAGAGGTTACTATTAGATACCGATTTGTCACCGTGAAGGAGGGCGTGGTGGCGCCTGTCGCAGCTACTAACACCGCATCGCTTAGTCTGGCATGTATTCCATGTATGCGGGCTAGACTTCAGGCATCTATAGCACGTTTTGGTTTCTTTTATCCAGCGCCATCTATCGTCAACCGAAAGCGATGAAAAAGCTTTACATGTTTTAACAGAGTGAGGCCCTTGTTTACAGTATGCACACTGTGTCGTTTTGTCATTCGAGGTAGTAGCGTGAACATTCAAAACTTTCGTTACGTTTGGCTTATAAAATGTTGCTTTACTTTGTGCCGAGCTCGGCGTTACGTCAACCAAAAAGTTGTAATTGAGTTGTCGTTCAGCTTCGATCACTAAGAACCTAGAAAGCAACTCGAGTTTAGTAATCGTTGGCTCAAAAGGTTTGTGTGTGGCTGCGTAATCCGTAAAACGGTCTCGCGTGTGATCATTAAGTTTTAAAAGGACCGTACGAAGAAGCTCGAGTGATGATAGGTACTCGTGCTGCTGAAACAATCTTATAATGGCAACGCAGTTCCTCAGCTTGTTGGCCAGAATGTTTAAATGTTCTGCGTTACCTATTTTAATACTGCGTAGACCGGCAATCTCGTGTGCGACCAGCTGCTCTGGACGCGCGTAGTTTTTCTCCAAAGCAGTCATCACCTCCTCGGGATCTTGTGCCTGCCATAAAATTGAAGAAACAGCTGCCTGGGCGGCACCACGAACGGCGGATGTTAAGCGAGCTAAATTTTCTGCGGGCGTGAAAAAGGTTTTAGTTCGCTCATACGTACACTTGAAAGCTAACCATTCATCTATATTGCCTGTAAAAGGAATCAGCTCCTAAATGTTACGGACGATTGGTGGACTGTATGATAATGTAAATAAAAACACTTTAGATAGTTACTCGTTGTTACTCTTTATAATCGTTTCAAACTAAATTACATCTTATTTTTTACTCGCATCGAGGCTTGACACAATCAAAACAAAAAAAACAAATACATTGACAGTACCAAAATAACTACATAATAGGTTTAATATATTAACAAAAAGGCTGCACCAGCCAGTCGTCAACAATATTAACGATATTAAGTTAGTAGACTACCAAAACTGTCAAAATTGACAATGACGAGTCCATTATAGATTCATATTGGTTAGCAGACTTGACGCCCTGATATCCGGTACTAGTCATATGTAATGTTGTCTTTGGTTTTCGCGATTATTACACAATATATGTAGTAATTAAACAACCGTTTAAAATTGTTTAATTACGACTAGTCCTATGTATAGCGTAAACACGGATGTGTAGTGACCAAAAGTGCTTACTATATAAAAAGTACCAAAAAATAGAACTGACTTCCCCACTCAAATGTCTGAAATAACTTGTTGAACTCGGTACCATTATGATTCAGCACCTATTATCACAATATTGTGCGCGCGTGGTACCGACTTCGACAAGTTATTTCACACATTTGAGTGTTTGAGTGTAAGTAAAAAAAACACGCTTATTAGTGACCCTTGCTATACTTATTGGATTGATTGTCTTTCACTCTCAATAACTATATCATAAAGATATGAAAATATTTTTCAGTTATTGGAGTGTAACTCAAAAACGGCATCACGGATTTTGATGAAATTTAAATGATACCACAGGGCAAATAACAGCCTTCAAATAAAAAATCATCAAAATCGGTTCAACTAGTTAAAAGTTCTGAGGTAACAACATAAAGCCTGCCCTAGTAGGTAACAACACCCGCGAGCTTACTTTCTAAAATGTATGCCTTTTATGCAACTTGTGAGCCCTAATTTGGCCTTATTGCCACATCCTTTCATAGTTCAGGTCTCCTAACTATTTGCTTCTGTTCACGTGTTTCTCTAATCATCAATCACGACAAGTGTAGACCATACTTCTTGATTTTGCGTAGGTGGCTGTCCGAAAAGCTGCAAATGGGTCCTCCATAAAATAATGTCTTCTCCAATCAAACATAAGTAAATGATCACTTCGTTAGCATAAAATCATATTATTTATATTCTGTAGCTATTTTAAGTGATACCATGATTTGATAGCCGTTTGTGGTATTTGTTTGGCTTGATTCCTTGCTATCCTATCTGTAACATAAGTACCTACTTCTGACTTTTGTTTTAGAGCACTGCTATTCGTGTATCCTTAGCAGCATCCAAGGAAACACAAAAAAATTTGTTGTTAAATAAATTAATACTGAATAAAAAGTGGATAGGTCAGGAAAAAAATTATAAAATGTAATATAATCTCTATACTAACAGTAAAATTATGTAAAGATCCAATTATGTTAATGGCGGATATATTGAAAAAAAAACAGGCGAGCACTCTGTAGCTGACACTGATGCCAAAACTATTTTTTTTGTCTGTCTGTATCCCGACCGCGCATCACTCCAAATCTACTGATTGGAATTCAATTAAACTTAACACGATTTGAGTTTATACAACGAAGAAGGTTTTTGTGTACTTTTTATCCAGAAATGCAGCACGATTCCCTCGGGAAAGGGGATGAAAGTGAAAATGTACACTTCGTTGTAATTTATTATCGCGCAGTCCGATTTCAATTATTCGTTTTTTGTTAGAATTGTTCTAACCCCACGGACAGCCCGGCACCCCTTGCTTGCTAAGAGAAAATTCTTAAATCTGGAACATTCGCCATAATCAGTTTTTTAACTATCTATCTTTTGCAGGACACATTTTGGAGACTGCGCAATGGAAATGCACAATCTAATATATTTTCGTTCTACCGCCACACAAGGAGCACCTCGGCTAAAAGACGCCGTTTTAAAACTGAAATTCCAAAGAAACACACAAAGTACTTTGCTCAACATTTATTGTGCGAATCGCTAATAACCTCACTGAGTTACTTAACTACTATCTTCTGACAAAATATAACCAGGGAGTTTTCAAACCCAAAGTAAAAAGCTCCTTTCTGAGCTATGCTTTATTACTAAGAGTGCTTCACCGCAGACCACAGCGTTGCTTAATGAATTCAAGTGCTCAAATGTGAATAATTCGTCTGCAGGTACGGCAATCGCGAATGACGTCGCAGGTACAGCTAGTAGTTAATAAAGGGGCTTGGGTAAAAGTGGCGTCTTTCTCAAGTTTAGCGGCCACTAATGGAAGTAGTATTTAAAAAAATAATTATTTATAGTAAACAGATTTTGTTTTTACAACACCTGTCTAAACCATATCGGAGCTGAGATATTCGACTAATCGAACTATTAAAAATTACAATATATAATAACATGTTTTTCGTTATATATCAAACAAGTCGTATAAAAGTGCATGTAATTCATGACTATTTGACAGCGACACAATGCCTCGCCCGCTCCGATCCACCCCGGTTCGTGCAACCAATCATATTGTCGGATTCGTACACCTGCGCCAATATAATAAAGAAAATGAAGTATACCTATATAAGTCATCATCATCATCAGCCGGAAACCGTCCACTGTTGAACAAACAACGCCACCAAGAAACTATTGGCTACCAGCGACTCTAACGATGTCGTCAGTCCACCTAGTGGGGGGCCTACCAACTCGGTCTTCCAGTGTGAAGTGGTAACCTCTCGAGAACCTTTCTTCTCCATTGGTTATAAGTTCGTCGAGCAATGTGGCCCGCACATTGCCACTTCAAATTGTAGTACTCCATAGCCTGTCGCACCACACTCGTTATACTGCATCCGCACAAACAGAGGGATCACCAGAAGAGAAGCAAACAGGCTGCCAAGGATAAGATGCCAGAAAAACATCTCATTCCAATCTGCTTACTTGTAACGCCATATCCACCGGTCGCCTTTTAGGCAGAGGTCGGACGGTGAGTATATCAATACAGATTTCACCAGACAGTAGTCAGAGCTACCTAAAGGTGAAAAAACTGACACCGAGTATCGGTGTGGATCTGTTGTCAGCAGAAGATCCAAGCAGTTGGCTGTATGGCCGTCAACGTCTGGAACCCTTGTAGCGCATTGGGCCAGCTGGGTTAGATTTAACGTGAAGGCTAGCTGTCAGTGTTCTGGTGTAGGAACAGCCAGTCCTGGTGGTGGGCATTGAATCCCCCTAACTGAGCGGAAGAGTACTGATTTTGTACCACATCTGCCGTCGCACTTAGATAGTCCATAAGCCTAGTCATCTCCTGATCACCGCTATGCGTTCGGTAGACACTGGCATAGAGAATTTTCTTTGAGCCTATGTCTACCAAAATCTACAAGACTGAGAAGTTGGAGTCTTCAAGATTTCGGAGACATCGAAAATAAATGTCATTGTAAGGATATACGCATACCCCAGCACGTGGTCCGATTCCGAATTTATGTTCCAGGACATAGCCAGGATACGAGAGGTATACCGCATGAGCCGGACTGGCTATCTGCGTCTCCTTGAGGAATAGAAGGAGCGGTTTTGCGGTCTCGAGGTGGCGTTAGACCGAGTTGATATTGAAGTGCAGGCCTCGAGTATTTTGGCACACAACTCCGATATCGCACCGTTTCGAGACTAGTCTGGAGACCGCGGGGACGCCCGAGCCCCCCCCCCCCCAGAAATGTCCATCGGGTTCTCTCATCCGTGCACCAAATGGCACGATGGCGCATCGGGATTTTTCGCTAGATGGTGGGGCAGCCTTTCGTGTGTGGCTATCACACTACTCGGGCCTTCTACTGTTTGCAGTCGGCCAGCGGATAACCGTGCCTCGGATCCCGCTGCTCTCCAAAACTAGTCCCCCAAAACGGTTATTCTCCCTATGCCAACAAACATCTCTGGCAGTGCAACTGACCCGACCTGCGCTACTTGATAGTTGCACCGAATGTCATGCCGGAACACGGCATAGCCACTTGGCGGCTTCGCTTTATTCGGTGGCTGGTTCAAACCGCGGCCGAAGCCTACTAACCAGTAATTAGTCACCACGTGTGGGACACTAGTAGGATCTCGAGGGTATATCTTACGGACGCGGGTGACTTTAAACCCAAAAAGAAAAAGCTCGTTGATCCATAAGGGATGTGGCCCTTATGGATAAGCTCAGTCTCTCGCAGGACCACGTTTCAGTGCCATATGACATACACTGGTTGAAGACTTTGGTCTTCAGGCCCTGCGAGTCATGTTCGACGAGAATATGTCGAGTAATTTCTCGAACGCTACCTATCCAATTGGATTCTTCTAAATAAATGTAGACATATGTAATATTAGAACGTAAATGTCACCAAAATAAAGAGTGTAGAACTATTTTATTGTATTTTCATACTAATTCTATTGGACACCGCCATAATAAGTACAACATTCGGCTGTCACTAATTGTTTACTTGGATGATATAGTGATATTATTAACGTAAAAATCATAACTTCAAACTCCAATATGTCAGCCCCGATAATACTTAGAGCAAAGCGGGCACGCTATTGTATGTTTATTGATGTACTACTACAAAATAATAATAAGCGAATGAGTGGCCGCTCAGAAAAAAAAAGACGCCACTGTCCGAACAAAATTACCCATACCCCTTTGACAAATATTTATACTGATTGATTTTTAGTTCATCAACTATATATGGCGCGTTTTTGACCGAAGGCACCGGTTGACCTGAAGTGATCCTGTGACCGCGCGCTCTCCGCCGTCTATTTCGAAAACGGTTCACCGTATTTTAAAAAAATTCAACAAAATTTGTGGATAATTTTGTATTCTACAATATTGATAACATATACAAACAGCAAAAAACCCATAGGAAATGAGATATTTACAAAAAAAGCGCAAAAAACGATTTTTGTGACCTTTGACCTTGTTATTTAATAGTTGCGTACACCCTACCATATGTAGGTTTTGAGACAACTTTGAGGGTGTCAATATACAAGTATTTACAGACTTCCAGCTGGGTATCTCGAATTCCTAGGTGAACTTACTATAATGACTTGATAATGAATGATTGGCGCTAATTTCGTTATATTCGATAATTTTGATCACATACTGAATAGATTCAGGCGTTACTTTGAGGAAATCCATATTTAATAATAACAAATATTTTACGAAAACATCAAATTAATATTTTGATAAAACACTTAAAAATATCGAGAAATTCTCGATCGTGCGCTCGAAGAGTCAAGACCTCCTGAGGATGCTTCGTGCAGAAGCGAAACGCGTCGAAGGTTCTTCCGGTTTGGCTGCGTGGCGTTTGTGACGTCACGTCGGCTTAGCAGGAAAATTGGGCGGAATTGGCACTAGATATATTTTTAAGTGTTTTATTAAAATATTAATTTAATGTTTTCGTAAAATATTTTAAAAATATTTGTTATTATTAATTTTGATCACATTCTACGTCTATGGTTGTGATCACTGTGATCGTTTGTAATTGTTCTCCCCTGTTCCATTTAGGATAAGAACGCTAAGAATGCCACTAAAATTTGCCACTTCTGTCGCTTTTGACATTAGATGTAGGTAATTTAAACTGTTCCAGTAGCTTCACAGCGTTTATGGCGAAAATAATGCCAAGACCCATCTGGAACAACTCTTTGAGAGTGTGATCGTTTTTGGCGAATTTAACTTGAAATGGTAAGCACCCTATATGGTGTCTCTTTGCAAGGAAATAGCAAATAGCTCCACAGACCAATATGAGTAACCTACATGGATTGGACATAGGATAGGTACTCGACTCGGGGGGGTTAGTAATCTTTGGGTACTCGTAGATGTATAATGAGGCTCTGTGGGTTGAATCAAATAGCTCGTAAATGCAAAACAATTTCAGTAAAGAAAAGTTGTAACCTATAAAATTGGTGATAAATAGTGCAATAGCAAGATGTCTTTACACAGAATAGGTCCATTATCGAATATTGCACTGCAGTGTAGTAGTGTGGCTCCAGCTCTATGCAGACAGTTTCTAATAAACAACAGGTAAGTGCAAAATGATTTCCTTTTTTGTACGTCAACAACGCAATATGTTTGAAATTAGTAAACAAGAAATCGAGCCAATATGATTCACACACAGTTTAAAAATGGATCAACCTAGGGATATGTACTAAGTATATTTTTATTACTCATATAAAGTTCCCTGCCTGTTGTAGTACTCGAAGTCGGAAAGATATAGTAGATATGTAGGTTATGTTAGGCAAATATAGCAGGTCTGATTGCCGGCGAGAGTAATTATTAATTTACTGAAAAAAAGTCGATAGAAAGTAAGCCGAGTTAGTTACTACCAAAATATTTCTCTAGGCTTTTTAAAGCCTTTTTCAGTTACCATGTTGTTAGCTATATAGCCACGGGTTCATCACTCTTGCGAGTTTACTTGCTTTACCTCACTTAGTAGATAGATAGTAGATTTGTTATTATTCAATATTCTGTGACACAGCATGGTTCTGGTTTAGATTATTAAAAATCGATTCAAGGGGCGTGGGGCGGGTGGGTAGACCCCCCCCTGTGAAGGAAAAGTTGCGATCCCCCCTTTCGGAGTTTTTATTTTATTTATAACCTTACTATTGTCAGTGAGAAGTGGGAGGATCGCAACTTCCCCTTCACAGGTGGGTCTACCTATCACCCCGCACCCGCCCCCACCCACCTCCCCCCTTAAATGGCTGTTTTATAACCTAAACCAAAGCCCACAGCACTGATTCTGCCATCCTGCCAAGGCTTTGCACTTGAATCCTCTCATATTCAGTTATCTGAAATTAGGAAAGTGTTATACAAATTGCGTAACAAAGGCTTAAGATGCTTTTGAGGAGCACAATATCTATGGCCTGTGCATTACTTAACATATCTCAATTGATTTGTTTTTATTTTTACTCAAATGTTATTCAGTGACCCAGCATTGTTAAGTTTATTTTTTTGTCAATCTGAACCCTAATCTTAGCTATGTGTCTTGATTTCAAACTGCAATCCCAGCATTTTTACCTAAGTAAGTTGCTCATGCTTTTATCATGTATACTCTTTATGGTTAGTATTGTCAATTCCTTACACCTTTTAAATGTTTATTGCACTTAGGATGCAAAGTGCTCCTTGATAGTGGTCATTATCTATATCCCCATGATAGAGTCTTCAAAATCATATGAAAAACGGCCAGTCTCTCAGTAGCTAGAGAAAAAAAAGTTTCGACTGTCCCTACGTATACTATCGAAACTAAATATTGCTAATTTTAAGTTCCGTGAGTTTACGAGGACCAGCGACGTCACATTCCATACTTTACGACTTGCTAAAACTGAATATATTAATAATATTTGAATTAAATTATATCTACATTGTAATATAATGTGATAGAAACAAGTTGCCACGGTAATAAAATAACACTTTTTTGAGTTTCGATAGTCTACATAGGGACAGTCGGTTTGACCACAAACAAAGGACGCATTGAACATTAAACAACCGTAATATTCTAGAATGTGTATCTAAGGCAGCATTAGTATGATCTTACCAAATTTGGTTTGGCTGGGGAGGAGGCTTGAGCGGTGAAGGAGAGCATTGGTGACATCATAAAGGGGCTTCTTTTCTCTACTCCCTGGGTTGGAAGTCCTAAGGTGCCTGACCTTGGCCTCTTCCTCTGCAACACTATGTAGGTACCTAGCACCCGCATGGTGATCTATGAAATGCTAAGCAATTCATTTCTACTCACAGCTTATGTTTTGTAATTGTTACAAATCATCTGTGATTGAGTACAAGCTGTTGAGGCTGTCAAAGCACAATCTGCAGCCTTTACTTTACTTTTATACTCTGATTCTATACTTCGGTACTCTTTTGACAATTTTTCAATTGTGTAAGGTCCATCCCATCTGAGTTTTCTGTTGCTTGAACAATATTGCCTTCTTTAATAATCAAATTATAATGTCTCATTTTATCAAATCTTTGTTATGTTTATTCTGAATTCTTTCATAAAAGTTTTTCTGCATTTGTGACTGATTTACACCGATGTTACACTCTATTCTGAGAGCTCACTATTTAACCAACTGATTGCAGTTACTTCAGAACTTATTCTCAACAGCTATAATATTGGGGTAAAGCCAATATTTATTTGGACAGTGGTATGGAGAGTTGTATGTATTTTACAAAGCATATTTGTATTGCAAATTTCCATTCTGATCCACTGATAACTACACAGGGTAATAGGTTCTGTGCTGTTGCTTCATATAGCTCTGCTTGCTTACTGCCCCCAATTGCTCCAGTTGCAATAAAATGTATTTCAATTTTCATTCTTATCAATAATTTTAAATCGAGCATGCACATTTGCACACCTGTTGCACATATATATGACACAGCACCTAACACGCAAAGCTTAATGATTAGAGGTTACTCGCTTCAATGCACCAGATAAACTGAGGTGCTAGAGCTCTTACAAGTTCAGAGATTGTGAGATTTGCAATTGGCATCTACTACGTGTTAGATATTTCTTATTATATACTAAGGAAAAGGTCATTGCAAGGAACATACACATTGAGTGGTAGTTAGATTATATTTCACACAATTCAAACAATATTGTCAATAATACCATATATTAAATTTACATAATTAGCATTAACAATACACTTACATAACAAACGCTTCTGAGTCGCTAGTACACTTCGTAGACGACTGTTCCACTTACACATATCTTGGTTCAAATCTGTTATAAGGTGAAAAATAATAATTTTTATATTATTCAATATAGACTTATTGATAATTATGCTGCTCATCTGTAAATAAAATATACATATAACATCTGTTTTCAGGTATACAATGCTGAACCGGCTTAAGCACATGACAATAAAAAAAGAGAAAGAAAAAATACGAACATATGTTGTTCAACGATACATAGACTATGTAAAAAATTATACGAAATTCTTAGAAGAAAGATTTCCAACTGCTATGAATATGTACAGAGTGTTTAGTGTTGGTATAAAAGACTTTTTAAAGGATCTGAAAACCTACATTACTTTGAGGATAAAAATCGTGAAAGAACAAGGTTTTTCCAGTCTAAGCCGCCAAGAAATTGAGCTGTATCAAAAAATGCCTGTAGATATGCTCAAGATAGCACCAGTGTTAATATTATCAGCCATTCCATTTGGCAACTATGTGATTTTTCCTCTAGCGTAAGTATCTAAAATCATTTATTCAAATGTGAGTGACACCAGAGTTTTCAGTTCAGTATCAGTTAAAAAATTTCATTTATTTTTATAAAGTGTTAAATTATGAATTTGGTGTTTTAAAATTCAATAGGAAGCTGCGAGCTGTCTGGGTTAAAACTATGCTAGATCTCATGAGAAAAAAATCTGAAAAATATTTACAGTAGACTAAGCAATAAACCAGATTTTACTTACTTTTTATTTATAGTTAAAATAGTGTTCGTTTTAATGATGTCGCAAAGCAAACTGACAGTATCTAGCGACAACTACTCAACAGTACTATGTTTTTTGTTTGGCCATTTTTCCTGTATGGTCATATACCCCAGACTTATACAGAACTATATAATAAATAATAATATAGTAAATAATATAATTATCAAATATGATAAGTAGTATCATACCATGAAGCCATTCAAAAAAGATGTTGAGAAAATTTTGTATTGTGCCTCTGTATCAGCTGGTATAGTTGGTGTGATGCCTTCCAAAGAAAGCAATTCAAAATTGGAAGGGACATGTATATTTTGCACTTGTCAAATTCAATTATAGTTATTGTTTTTATGTACAGCTAAATGGATATATTATACTCTCCGTCTTCTGTATATATTTGCAAATACAACAGTGGTATGTATAAATGAAATCACTTAACTGCTCAAAAGTGGTAAAATTAGGAAATGTTAGCACACCTAGTGATTCCCAGGAAGATTGTTTCTTCTGCATGAGAATCGGTTGTATTCGCATCCAAACTGTCATATACGCCTATCACGTTCCTTAAGGAAAGTGTCTTCATGGCGCTTTCCATACAAGAGTATTTTCGTCATATTCAAAAATACAAACTGCTCAAATTCGGTGAAATTTTGCTACCCTGTCCTTGAACCTAATATCTATGCTTCTGGTTTCTTAGTGATCTGTAAAATTACGAATTGTCAGAAATATTTTTAAAAATCGTTTTGTATGGCAATTCAAATTCAAAACTTATTTTAATAAATAAATAATAAAACACTGACAAACCAGAAGCATAGATTTTAGGTTCAAGGACATTTTTATAAGGGAGAAATGACGAACTTTCTAACCCGTTTATGAACGAGCAATGAGACATTTTCCGAGTGGGTGTGGAATAAAATATTTTTAAAACTTCTTTTATTAGATTGAATATGAGAGTATTGAATATCATTAGATATTGCATAAAAATTAATCCAACTGTATCGTATCTGGGAAACCCAAACTTTATATGTTCTAAAACGTTCTTTATTTTTATTACATATATGATGTGGTATGTTTACAATTGGCTCAAAAAGACTTTTCATTTCTAAACAAAGCAAAAGGCAGCAGTGAAAAAAAAAATGTTTTTTTTTCTAAAAATAGATAACGTCGTCACTAAGTCCCTCCTAAAAGAAATATTTTTAAGAACTGCATGTCAAAATGATTGTTTTCACCTCAGGTACACGTCAACATATAGCTTTCCGGTACAGCGATTTGCGGTTTTACGTCAATATTCAGTTTGTACGCCGCACTAAAGATATCGTAGGACGAAGTGATAAAATAAAAGAACCGAAACTAGACTGGCATACAATACATTAGATACTCTCAACATTTCACTATGTCAAAATCTGTACCAAAATTCTTCAAGTTTTGACAATGTTGTGAGCATTAAACGCTCGTTATATCAGTAGCAGTATTCAAAATTACGTTTACTGCATCAGCCGGGCCGTCCACTGCTCAACACAGCCCTCACCATTGAGGGGGGTTTTGTCATAACACTTGACAGGCGTCTTGGGGATCGCATTGTAAGATAGCCGTTCCTCAGAAGGCGCTCCTGCCCCACCTTCCGGTGTTTTATCCTTAGTCGCCTCTTACAACACCCACGGGAAGAGATGGGTGGTAATCGAGCACGGCATCACAAGGCCAATTTTTCTTTCTTAATTGCGTAACTTAATTTTAACAATTTAATGGTATTAAAGATATACCTTAAAAATCTACTCCGATACCGCGTGTTGTGTACAAGAAAGTACAATTAATAAAACAATCTAGAAATTATATAAAACATTTTTATTGCTATAAAACCAGAGAGAAAAATGATTTTTCAGCCATTGACGTCAGTGTTTATCTTTCAGCTCCATGCAATATCTATTCCATGAATCACTAAAGAGTGATTCTTCTTTCTATTTTCTTGTAGGTTTTATTTTGGAAGTATAATAGCTGCCCAAGAAGATTTATATCCATTATACTTAGGGCCTGTTTCAGATATTTCGAGTAAGTTCCGGTTATACTACCCAGAACATATTTAATAAATAAAACACTATCTTTGCGTTTCACAGTCATCGATTTAGCCTATCCATATTATAGCTTGAAACGCGCTGCACGTTAAATGTCATTTTTATCATTCAGTTATTTTATGTGTTGGTTAGCAACCCGAAACTTTATTAGGACATTCTAAAACTGACCCTTATTTAAATTTTCTACATACTAGTCGATTTTTTTTGGAATTATCACAGCTGCCCAAGATGGATGTCTATTAGTATATTACATTCAAGTGTTATAGTGTCTATTTTTACTTCCGTGACTGTACAATTACTACTTTTTTTTTCTTTGGTTCGGACTTTTGTTTTTTTTTGTTCTAAGTTATTTATCAACGTTTCAATGTCTGATGCACCTATCAAAAATAATCGGCCAAGTATGCCTCACAACACCGTACCGTTTTTTTTTAAATATCTTACACCCCTTTTTTCATCTTTTTGTGATCTACACTATACTACAATACAATGTCATCGAGGTATACTCGTATATATTGAAAAAAAATCATACAGTATAATCGAGAAATATTCTTACATTCTTGAAGACGTTTAAAAATACCTTGATTAGATCATAAAAAACGAATAACTATTAAAATCGAAGAATCCAGTTGGGCAAAAAGTAAAATAATAAGATATTACTTACGTTATTGTAGTTACGAATATAGAACAAAAGAATGTAATAAATATTTCGCTACTTATTGTTAATTGTGTAACTATTTTATTTCATTTAATGGCTTATCGTTTTTTATTTATAGGTTTTGGAAACCAAAAACACTATTATGTTCACATTTCTGGTCGATACAGCAAAAAGCTGAGTTTTCTACACAAGATTTAAAAGAGAGACTCAAGAATAACAAACCTGTATTTCGCGCACTACAAATCAAGCTGGATTCTATAAATGATGAAGATTTGAAGAAAAGGTTTAGCCGAGTTGTTGGTCTGCTGGGCTCTGGAGTTCACCCAACACCAAAAGAAGTTCTCGATTGTAAAGACTTGTTCATAAATGGGCCATATCAGTTGCATTGTCTATCTTACGCTCATAAGGTAAGTTTGATATACCTTGTTGTAAGTTCACTCTATTAACGATTTTATAAATTTTCCTTCTCTCTCAAGAAGAACCGCGTGTGCCGTCACATGTATCACAAAAAGATGAACCAGTGATGAGAGAGCTCTATGATTCGAAGTAATTTAAATTTAAACACCCTAGTTTGCTCTATACAGTAGTAGTGAAGTGGTATGTAGCCATCTGGGTGAGTTTCACCTCACCAACAGATTGCAGACATACACTGCTTATTAGTAACGTTTCAGTTAACTGCTGTACCTAATTGATTAGTGCTCTGAGCTTTATATAAGAGACCTAAGTGATTCTAATGTAATACAGTATTACGTAAGAACTTTTAATTTTAATATATCGATGGCAATTTAATTATTACGGTCGATAGTCTGAGGTTAGTTGAGGCCTGTTTGTCGTGTCATAAAGTTTATAACGTAATAGCATTTAGCAAGTAGGTATTTGAGTATTTATTTCAAACACTTATTACCTACTGAAAACATTTACACCAACAAAAATAGTTATAGCGTAATAATAAAGCTAAATATTCATTTTGAATATAGTTATCAAACGAGTAACATAGTATCATCGTCATCGTCATACGAATATTCTATTATGAAGGAATAGGTCAATTTATGAATATATTCGTCCGTATAACTCTTCGTTCACACCCTGCATTCCAACTCTACATTATATATATATACGTATACGTCTTCCACTTTGGTATGATAACTATGATAGGGCTTTGTTTGAACGGGAGTTTAAAATAAGCGATGCGTATTTTACTCACTCTACTACTTTATACTTCTTTGCTTCGTATCTGTTCCAACGCACGCTTAAATAATTAATCGCTTTATGCTCGATCATTGCTCGATACGGACGTAAATTTATATGAAATCTCAGTAATTGATTTATATGTAAAAAGAAGAAAGAACGACTATCTAACACCCGCTTCCATAGCATAAAATTAGTAAAGCGACAGGACGGTCTCTTGGGGTTAGGGGTCCCAATATTATAGATTGGGGGTTCAAGTCCCAATTAAAATATACCATCCGTAATAAAAGATATATACCGCTTAATATTCGATAATGTTGATTAAAATATAATACTTCGTTATTATTCTTTTCTCAAAAGTGGTATGTAATGTTGCCATAACATCTCTAAAAAGTATCCAGAAAGTGAACTCTAGCGGAGACTTATTCACAACTGTCCAGTAAGAAGCGAGATTTGAAATCTCCAACTGTCCAGTAAGTAACTATCTAATTTACTTACTGGACTACTGTCCATCCTCTTTAGTTCTGCTTAGAAAAAAAAACATAGCTCCAGACACAGATTATAGTTTAGCCATTATAACATGGTTATAGAAGGGAGGCTCCATCTCTCTATTTTTGGAGGCTTTAAGACTCGCCAAACGCGTCTCTTTAACTCGACATGCTGAAGAACCCACGGATTCTACCGACATGAAAAAAATATCATCAATAAGATCATTCTGTACCTGTTCGTTTCAATTGCATAAAATATTAATTTACTTGCTACATTGCGAAGAAAAAAATATTTTACGAACGTCTTTTTCGTTCCCATAGCCTGCAATGCCGTGTTACGCAAGATTGCGACATTAAATTTGTTTACACTGTTAGATAGGCAATTTATAAATATGCACATTCATTTTTTCCCCATATTTTTAGAACCAAAATAAAGTCTGTTTAGTAATATTTTGCGTTATTTATTGCCATGCCGGCATAGCATGTGATCGGCAACACCCGCGAGATCCTAAGCGGGGGAAGGGTCAGTCGCCGCTGGCACTATGCAGAGAGTGGACGTACTTGTGTTCCCAAGAAACATTTATGCAATTTTTTACTATTTGTACGTAAATTATCAATTAAACACTGAGTAAATAGGCAAAGACAATTTAAATCAATAGTTTTTAGAGTCATTTATTAGTTCATATTGACATTATCGTTAGTGAAAATATTTAGAATAGTAACAGATTTTGTAGTACAGAAGGTCTAATCTGATCCGAAGATGGGAGGTATCAGTAAGGCTAATAAGCGTAAAAAAAATATTGGACGCCAACTGGCCGAGTGGTACCTACCTTTTCACATTATTATATTATACTCTATTACCTCATTATACCAATATTGTATTTTTTTGTCGTTCTTTTTGTTTTGTAGGCCGGAGTGACTAACCTCACTATCAGGATTTTTAAGCGGACTAAGAGGGCTAAAATACAGTAATATCCCTCTAATCGCACTTATTATATACATGCGAAATTTGGTGAACGTTCCTCATTCAAGAAACAAATGAACGGGTTTGGTTTAAATTTTGAACGATATACCTACTACCCTGGAATAACACGTTGGCACGTTTACTTTATATCCCGGAAAAAAGAACAGTAGGAGGGGCGCAGATTGTAATTGATATTTTTATTTATAATTAATTTTATTTATTTTAATATATAATTAATTTATATCTATACAAAATTAAGTGCATATTTGTTATATAAAATATCTAAAGAGCATGTTTACTAAATGCACATGAATGTATGTAAGGTACCTAGCCCTACCTACAGCAAAAAAAATTAACAACATTATTTTCTGTATGTATGTATCTGTATATATGTATATCTGTTTGTTCCGGGTAACCTCCGGAATGTCTGGACCGATTTTTAACAGGAATTTCATTGTCCGATATGTTTCATTTTCATGGAAGATAGCTGAAAATGCGCGCGAATCCGCGGGGACAGGCTAGTAGGTACATATTAATAGTCTATCTACACGTTTAAATAAAATGAAGTGTCTGTGTGTAAAGTCTAAATAACAGGTTTCTACCAAATACTTTAATTTTACAAAAATAATAATTAGGGTTCCGTGAAAACAAATAAAATCCACGGAAAATGCAGGTGAAGCCGCGGGGCAGCAGGAGCATCTAGTAATGTATCAATAATCAGAATCTTGTACTGTAGGTACCTAACCTACCCATGGCTATTTTTTATGCCTGATATGATAGCCTGTGACCACTATCTCACCTGATGGTAAGTGATGATGTGGTCGAAGATGTTGTTCAGGCTAACCTAGAAGTACTGGCTCTCAAGGACAGCTGCCGGAACACACCGTTAGGTGCTTGGCGACAGATTTTCTACTTGGCTTCGTCCTCTTCTTCGTGCTCAAAGTCAAAGTCAAAATCATTTATTCAATTTAGGCGTCTACGACGCTCTTATGAAGGTCAATTACAAATTTTAGTATTGAAATATTCTACATTGTACTGCCACGTTCAGCAAATAAATTGTATAGAGCCACTGCGAGAAGAACGGGCAAGAAACTCGGGGGCATTCTTTTAAACATCTTTTAACAATGTGTTACATACATACTATATAATAGAGTTATTACAATATTTGTTTAAATTATGTAGGTGACAGGCAATAGCTTGGCGGAGGCGGAATTGTCCAGGCATTTTTGTCGTTTATGTAATCAGAAACTGTGTAGTAGGATTTTTTAATCAATATGTTTTTCACATGCAACTTGAATTTCCCTTCTGTGAGCGTTGTAATATGTTTAGGAACTTTATTATAAAACCGCACACAATTACCTAAGAAGGACCTTTTATTTGTCTTTGCTAATCTAAAACCTGGCACCACTATTTTATCTTTATTCCTAGTATTGTAATCGTGATTGTCACTGTTTAATTTAAATTTACTCAAATTTTTACGAACATACATAATATTTTCAAATATATACAGACTTGGTAAAGTTAAAATATCAATTTCTTTAAAAAGATCCCTCACAGATTCCCTAGGACCCATTTTATATATGGCTTGAATTGCACGCTTTTGTATGATAAAGATTGTCTCTATCTCAGCAGCAGTTCCCCACAGCAATACGCCATACGACATAATACTGTGGAAGTACGCAAAATAAACTAGGCAAGCAGTAGCTACGTCTGTTAACTGTCTTATCCTAAGAACTGCATATGCAGCAGAACTAAGTCTTCCGGAGAGATCATGTATATGTGGATCCCATTGTAAAGTGGAATCCATTTTGATTCCCAGGAAGACTGTCGCTTTGTCAATAGGGAGTTTATCTGGGCCAAGCTTTATGTTTGGTTCAACATAAGGAACATTTGGTAAAGAAAACTTTAAACATTTCGTCTTTTTTGAATTTAGGAGAAGATTATTAGCGGCGAACCATTTACAAATCTTAGATAATACATTATTTACATGCGTCAGTTCACAGTCTTTCCTATCTACTTTAAAAATCAGAGATGTATCATCTGCGAATAAAACAATATCGCAGAAATCTTTGACCATGCAAGGCAGATCATTAATATATGTTAGAAACAGAAAAGGTCCTAAAATTGATCCCTGTGGTACTCCCATTTTTACCAATGACCCGGAAGAAGTATTGCCACTTATTCCAACCCTCTGTAGCCTGTCTGACAGATATGACTCTATAAGATTCAGAGCTTTTCCACGAATACCATAGTGGGAAAGTTTACGAATCAGAGTGCAGTGCTCTACACAGTCGAATGCCTTGGAAAGATCACAAAATACGCCAATAGCATCATGTGAACTCTCCCAGGCTTCCAGTATATGCGACATCAATTGAACACCTGCATCTGTTGTGGATTTGCTCTTGGTGAAACCAAACTGATTCTCATTTAATAAATTATGCTTGTTAAAATGGGATAGTAGTTGTTTGAGCATAATTTTTTCGAATACTTTACTCAGAACAGGTAAGATGGAAATAGGTCTATAATTGCAAGGGTCAGATGTAGACCCCGACTTTAAAATTGGAGTGATTTTACTTTGTTTCATTAAATCGGGGAAGTTTCCACTATCGACACAAAGATTGAATATTGTTTCTAAATATGGTGCAATAATGTAAATTATAGACTCTACCACTTTTACTGACATACCCCACAAGTCTTCAGTAGTCTTTATGTTTAAACTTTGAAATGTTTTTATAATTTCAAATCTTGTGGTGTGTCTGAAAGAAAAGTCCGGTGATTTGCTTGGAAAATTATGTTTTAACATAGTTTCTGCTACATTGGGACAAGAATCCAATGACTTAGTGGCTTCTAGGGGCAAGGTAGTAAAAAAATTTTCAAATATATTCGCCACTTGTATTGAATCAGAGATTTGATTTTTATCAATAGTTAAGACATATGTTGAATCTCTAGGTTTATTTTTACCAGTTTCACTATTTATAGTCTTCCAAATGGTTTTTATTTTATTTTTAGACTTGCTAATTTTGTTTCTAATAAAAAGAGATTTAGCACACAAGCAAACAGATTTGAACATTTTTGAATACTTCCTAACATAATCATGAAACTGTTTGCAAGATGTTAAATTTTTCCTGCGATACAGATCAAACAAATAATCTCTACTTTTTTGAATACCTGTTGTTGCCCAATCACCGAACTTCAACTTTCCATCTATTTGTTTTTTTTATTTTTGGACATACTTTTTGAAACTCAGTGTTTACTAGAGAAAATAAGCTATTATAAATGTCATTCGGGTCACTATGAGAAAAACTTGTAATGCCAAGCTTAGCTTCTATGTTGGTACTGAGTATTTCCAGCCTACTAGTTGTTAATGGTCTATGTTCAATTTCATACCTCTCTGTTTTTCTGATTCCATCAAATTTTATCGCTAGGCCCTCATGATCAGATCTAACACCCTTCATTATTGACTTTTCTTTAGTCTTACAGTTTGAGTATATATTGTCTATACAGGTAGCTGAAGTGTCTGATATCCTAGTGGGCTCACAGAATAGAAATTTCAAATTAAATGACTTAAACAATGAAATAAGATCAGTCTTATTTTTAGTATTCAATAAAATATCTATATTAAAATCACCACATACAAATATGGGTTTTTTGCATTTTGAAATTTTCTGTAGTATATTTTCCAAAGTGGATAAAAATTCTGTAAAATTTTGAGCACGACCTTGATCTGTTGGTGGTCGATATACGCACAACACGAGATGCCTGTCCACCTCCACACAAGCAACCTCACAGACACGTTCGACAGAACATCTGACCAAGTCACGGCGTTCTTTAAATTTTAAATTATTTTTTACAAGTATAATACACCCTCCTCCTTCTGCAGATGATCTGTTAAACGCACTACCCACACTAAAATTCTTAACATTAAATAACATTTTATCTGCTCTAAGCCAAGTTTCAGTGAAACATAATATGTCAAATGGATATTTATCTAAGAATATTTCAATTTTGAAGTATTTTGCCAGGGAAGCGCGTTTTGGTAGTATAGTGCTATGTCAGAACACTTCCCTGTTGTCTCTCTTAAAAGTTTAAACTGTTTGACTGAACATTAGTACATGTACTAAAATCTGTAGCGTCAAACCTAGACTTAGTTATATTTCCTATAACCGACTCAATATTATAAGCTACCAAAGTAGCAATTAAATTTTTATATTTCTTAGGTAGGTACATCCTATCCTGAGTCAACATAAAGTGAGTAATAAATTTATTACAGTCAAAAAATAAAAGTTTGTCTCCATGACGACATGTCATATTATATAAAATTGTATTTAATGAGTGAATATGCTCATTCTGGCTTTGAGTCAGTGCATCTGAATAGGGAAATGCACATAACATGATTTGATACGCATCAAGATTTAACAATGAAGTTATACTTGCTATTAACTGTTTCCTGTCAATACCCAAACTTTGGCCTAAGTACACAATAACTATGGTATTTTTATCAATTTCAGAAGCCATAATTTTCTCCTCAATCTGTGCATAAGAAGCACCAGGCATGCAGTAATTTCTAACAGAGCAGTTTAATGAATTACCAAGTAATGAGCCAAAATTTTTGCCTATTGCGTCGGAAAAAACCAAAACTTTAGTTACCATATCCTGGTTAGTGGTGATACCCTGATTCTCCCCCCGGACTGCTTCAGTGCATATTTTGTTTAATGGCTGAGCTATTGTTGGTATTGAATGGGGCTCTCTGGTTGCTTGCGGCTGACTATGAGACCTTGAGCATGAACACTCAATATTTCTCACACTCTCCACATTGGTGGTCACAAGATCCATTAAACTTATAGCTTCCTTGTAGTGATCACTAAGATGGTTTTGAGCTGATAAGTAGCTAGAGAAAATATTTTGCAATAATTTCTCTTTTTCGAGCAGCTCGGAGCGAAGACTCAGAGTATCATCATCATACAGTTGCTTAGTAATTTCTAATTCATCTCAACAATTTTGAAGATTTTCCTGTAATAGTCAAAGTCAAAGTCAAAATCATTTATTCAATTTAGGCGTCTATGACGCTCTTATGAATAGTAACTTATCTTTCACCAAATTCACATTTCTCTTGAAATAGTTCCTGTTTTTAAGTTGTTTTTTGCACTTCCACATCACTTTTTTAAGCTTAAAATACTTTTTGATTTTCTTATGGCTCTGAAAGACTGGAAATTGACTGCATGTAGTGTTCTCATCAGTCAAGTCAATAGTTACAATAGGCTGCAGGGAGCTTGCTGATTCCATGCCACTACCGACCAGCTCATTGTATAAATTTAAGGTGTCAGCGGCCTGTTCATTGAACTTTGTCGAATTTAACAACATGATTTCATGTTGAGCCTTACTTAATTCAAATTCAAGTTCTGATATACGGCTCAAGGCTCTTGTCCCAAGTTAAGTGGGGTCGGCACAACATGTACATTTCTTCCATTCTGTCCTATTACTCGTCATTTCGTCATATACATTATGACGTATCTATATCCGTTATACATAATTCATATCAAAGTAGAAATACTGTTTTAATAATTTATGGTTCACTGGAAGGCGTGGGTTCGATCCCCACCCGAGGGGGGAATTTTTCGTTTCATAAATTATTAAAATATGTTTTCGCTAAACATGCGTTATTGCTTGAAAAATCAATTAATAAATTAGAAATACTGTGCTGTAGGTACCTACATGATACATAGGTACCAACGTAATATATGTGTGCAAAACTCGCAGTTGGTCTGAATCAGATTCAAAAACCCATACCAATAGATCATCTTTCATGCGTTAGTTGAGGATTTTATTTTGATTATACAACGTCAGGTTGTATAATCAAAATAAAATCCTCAACTAACGCATGAAAGATGATCTGTTGTAGGTAAATGTTATTCATGATCATCGCAGAACTGACATCGTAACATATTTGTGTTAGTCTTTGACGAAAGCTCGCTCAATATTCATGAGTTACGAGCAGTTGCCACTAGATCGCGCTAAAAATAACTGTGCATCCAAAGCCCAAGGTCATTGAGGACTGTTAACTCCTCAGCCATTTTATAGTCTGTGACACTTAACGCGACGCAGAAAAAGTATGCACGTTGCGTTTTTTACTTAGTAATGTTGTAGAAGTATATACAGCGTGTCCCAAAATTCAACGATAAGCCGGCATCGGAGCATGGACCTACTCATGACTCCTAGGAAAAAAAAAAAAAAAAATTATAACTGTTTTTTTTTATTAATTACAGAGATTTTAATAAATTTCATCGATATTCGATACCCATTATGCTATTTTCAACTACCATGACCACAATTTTTGACATATTTTTGATATTTTTTGTGCATTAGCAACCTAAGAAGGACGGCTATCTACCACAATCCTTTAAAATTACAGAAAGTCTGTAGTTATTTTACAAAAATCAGTAAAACAAAATTTTTTTCTTATAATTTTCATAGATTTTAACATTCTATGCACTTTCTATAGTCTGGGTTAAAAAAAAAGTATGGACACTACCATGGCAAGTTTTATTAAAAGTTGGCGCAACTTTATAAAAGTCTCTGTAATTAAAAAAAAAAGAGTTATAATTTTTTTTTTATTTTTTCCCGAGTAGTCATGAGTAGGTCCATGCACCGATGCCGGCTTATCGTTGAATTTTGGGACACGGTGTATAGTGTGGGATTTTATGTTTGTATTTAGAAATTACAGTTTATAAATTATGTTGGATTAAAACTTTCCATTCTAAAATTAACATAATAATTAATTTACGGTTAACTCCTACCTTCCGGTTAACTCATACTTGGCCAGGAAGGTTTACTTACTGGATTCTGCAGTAATGTACTTTTTAATTTTTTTACAAACATAAGTCATTGTGTTTCCCGAACATATTTTGTTTTTTTTTGCTAACGCGATGGAGCAAGCACCAGGCCCTCATGGCGTTAAGCGATAACCTCTGCCTATAATAATATAATGATGAAGGTTGGTCACAAGTGGCGAACTCCATTGCGCCCATTACCCAGAGAAAAGAGTTGTTAAGTCTCACTGGCACGTCCATATCTTTCAAACCAGAACACATTCATGCGAACATTACTGTTTGACAGTAAAAATAGGTATGGTGGCAGTACTTCAGACTTCCCCGGACGAACTCACACAAAGAGTTCTACTGCTACTAGAAAAAAAACTTGTTTCTAATTTCATGTTTTTTTAGTATGAAGTTGTTCGTTAACTAGACACACATATTTTTTAAATGCAGATAGTAAATTCATTTCCCATATTCTTTTCAGGGTCACCTACTCAAAATGCATGGCCATCGAAAAACTATATTCAGATCAAACAAACTGAAATATAAAGCATTTTTACTCCTCGAAATGGATAAAGCAATACTCAGGGAAGGTGGTGTTGATGAATTGAGCACAGATGCACTTCGAAATGCGTGCCACCTTCGTGGATTACACGATGCCCACTTAACAAATAAAGCTATGAAAGATTGGCTCAAAAAATGGCTGTCAATTTCACAGCAAGTTGATAAGTTGTCATACTCTCTCATTTTACACTGTCCTATATTCTTAGCTTACAACCATCCACAGAATTGGGTACTGATTTATTAAGAATGGATTGCACACTTATAGCACCAAACTTGACGATGCGCGATGTTTATATCCGCAAAAAATTAACTATATCGATTTGACGTTTACTGGAGATGGTTGAAGTGTTCTTCGCTTTTGTTAATACAATGTGATGCTGTTATCAAGTTTATGAAAATGTTATATTATGTTTATTTATACGCGCAGTAAGGATTGTTGTTTTAATTTTATTAACAAATTATAAACTAATCAAGACAATATATAATGTTGTGATAATTTTATGACTCAGCAGTGTAAACATTGTTCTGTTATTACATTGCGTGGTTTTAACCATATTTTCTTCAAATAATAACTACTATTTTGAATAATAGAGCGAAATAGATTTGATCGCTATTCTAGTCTTATATAAATCAATAGAGGGTGTCCGGTTCATAAAATATTGTCTTAGGTGGCTGTCGTCAATTCAAATTGTACACCGACCCTACATGAGTGAGATAATGCTAGAAAGATGACGTATTTGCGTTATCTTAAACGGCTTTAACGATTTATATAAAATTTCGGTAGGCAAAATTATCACATAAGCTCATGATAATGACACGAAATATCGACACCGATAGTGGGAATCGAACCATGGAGATGCGGCACGGTAGCCAATGGCATTTAATTGGGCGTTTTTATTAATGGACATCATTATTTTTACTATTTTTACTTTTGGACATATTATGTATTATTAGATGTTTTTAGTATTGGCAATTTTTATTATTGGTCATTATATACGGACGCTTTTTATTATCTGCTTCGCTTCGCTGCCTCGCTTATTGTGGACTTATTTTTTGACATTAGTAGTGAAAATCCAAATATTCACACTGTGAAAAAGTATAGGTACCTATTCATTAAACTATACGTACCCTTTTTTAAAATAATGATGTCTACTGAAGTGTGATGTAGAGAGATGTTTGTTGTTGTGAAATTGTATCGATTATCTAACTACAAATTGAAAATGATTAAAGAATGTCTATTATGGCAAATTTTGTATGAGATTTTCAACCTGGTCCTAAAGTAGAGATCTATCAGTTTAAAAATATACTGACCTCCACCAAACGCGTTTATTTAAACATGTGTGCGTGCAGCGATTTTACTGAACTGCTGGCATATTATGTAATTTATTAATAACAAAATCTGATTCAAATCACAGAAAATGCCTTTTATATATCTGATAGGCTCACCTTAAACTACTACCTCACCTGATGTTAAGTTATGAAGTAGTCGAAGATGTTGTTCAGGTTAATCTAGAATTACTGGCTCTCAAGGATAGCTGCTGAAACACACCGTTAGGTGCTTGGCGACAGATTTTCTACCTGAGGGCGGTAGCTAGCCAGGCGGGTATTCGCAAAATGCCCTACCACCATGCAGAATGAAAAGCCATGCATGTTTCACGATGACGTATACACATTTGTAAGTAACTAAAGTAGTCATTAAGGACGTAGGTGTGGCAAATTAATTTAGTTTTCAGGTAGCAATTGCTGATCATTTTTAATATGTACAAAGCCAAAATAAAGATCATTTATTTCCCTTTATACTCGTAGCAAGCAAAAACTTATTTAGGTTACTTATAATAGTAAAATAAAAATGCAAAAAAGTTTACTTTTTAGTTATTATACTCAGCATTAATATTGTGGCTAAAAATGATAATTTTATATGAAGTTTTATAGAAAATACGAATAATTTGCGTATTGCGTTGATTCTCCTTACAAGAAATAGACGCGCGCTCGTAACAAGCCGTCACACAATCAAACACCGACCTCGCAGTCGAGCTCGAGGCAAAAATAAAGTCCCGATTAGTGTATCTCCAAATAGTTACAGAGTAATTTTCCGTAGGGCCCATTCTCAACGGTACAACACTGCAGCTGGGGCATTTAGATCGCTTTGCAGAAAATTTACTGGTATCGTAATATTCTCGAGGGAACGTGTACATATGTAGGTATGCTTATTTTGGGTGTGAAGTGTTTTACTTGTAATCTTAGACGAAGAAAAAATCCGTCCCCGACTTTTATTAAGTAGCAAATTGTATGATTTGACATTATTCCTTAAGTTAGTCCTCATGATATTTTTATAGAGCATAAATTTACTTCCCAGCTAAGCATAGCAACGTTGTCGTCGAGTCGCTACCTACGCATGTACAACGTGTTAAAGCTTATGTTATTGGGCTTCGTGACCATATTTTGTACGTAAACTCTTTAAGGCTGATGATGGAAAAGAACTACATCAATGCGCTTGCGCGTGCACATAGCAAGTATTCCGTGTTGGTTGGGCTTAGTCATATGAAATCTGTACATGAATCCTAAGGTATGATGAAGGAGAAGAAAAACATCGCATGGAACTCTTCGAGTGGACATTGATGTTGCTCCGTGTTTACATTAATGTAAAAAAATATTAGGTAATTCAGCGGTCTTACCTTTATAGTGCTTAGCAGGATTGGTACAAAATAAAGTGTTATGATGTGTTGTATATGAAAAAAATATTTAAAATGTTCAGATACAAATTAAAAGTACGTATTTTGTATTTTATATTTTATATAAAATCTTACGAGGTATATTTTATTTCTTCAAAATACCTTACAGTATTTAACAACGTTTAAATCCTTTATTGCTCAGGGCACTGTTCTTTCTATTATTAGAAATAAATCCTTTATTTTGTCTGAACAATTTTTACAAATTCTTGGTAGGGTGTGCCTTTTATGTATAGTAATATGTACTTGTGCCAGATAGAATCCGCTCTTCCTTATCTTAACATTAATACATATATATTTCATTTAATATTTATACTAACTTAATAAATATCAAATAAAAAGAAGGTTTAACATCTAACTAATTTTAAAGAAATGTTAATATTACCTAGATTGTTTCTAACAAATAAAACTTAGTAAAAGTAGGTAAGTTACAAACCAAAGCTTTTATCTGCTCATATTAACTTATTTTAGAACACAGATAACTAAGGGGATCAATAATATTTTGAGGATATAGTTTGGGTAGATATAAAAATAAACGTAAAGGGTAGGATCACTTACAAAAATGCAGACTACAAATACGATATTTTGACCTTTTTTAATGTTTTTGTGACGGAACAAGCTTGAGGCCTACGTGATGTTAAGTGGACTAACCTCACAAGTCACTGCGCCCGTCACTTTGAGACATTTACTAGACGTTCACTCTCATGTGCCTGTTATTTCACTGGCTCTCAAGGACTGCTGCCGGAACAGCGACAGATTTTCTACTTGAGGTTGGTAGCTAGCCAGGCGGGCAATCGTAAAATGCCCTTCCACCACGCGGTGAAGCTCATGCCAGCAGTGGGGATCGAACCAGGGTACTGCGGCACGGCAGTCCATAGCTATTACCGCTCGGCCAGCAATGCTTCGAAAATTACTGTTAAAGATATAGCGAATTGTTTTCGAACTGACCTAATTTTTAAAGATATAGCGATCTACCTATTTCTTAAGAAACACTCGTTATATTATATCATATTAAGTACCTATGTTTATTAAAGCAAGATGTAAATACACTGATAATTAGCAGATCTATGGTTCGAAATTAAAATCCGGCTGCGGGCTTGAGCTTCACCAATTGGTGGCCGGGCACTTTGAGCGACTTTTCGGACGTCAAATAATGCCCTCGATGGATGCCTTATGGTAATAATGTCGTTTTAAATGTACAACGGCTTATTTCGCGCGCAGCCAACTTCGAACTGACTAAATGAAAAAACGTCGTTTTTGGACCGGAACCCTTGGCTCGCGAGTCCGAACCGCACTTAGCCGGCATTTATTTGAGTTTGTTTTTCAGTCTTTGAAACAGTTAAAGCTGAAATCAAAACCGATATTAGGTATATGCAGATGAGTGTGTCCATTTTTATCACTTAATTGAGTAGGTACAGACCTTTCCATTTTCGAAGGCATCCATTATTTAACTAGTGTGTAAAATTAGTGTGGTTGCAATAACTACTGCCTACCCAATCGATCGTGTAGCATTTACGGGTGTAAATGCTGTACGATATATGATAATACCGTACAAATGCGTATTAATATTTTGCTGTGAAGGGGCGTTCTTACATTTTTGAACACTGAACAGGTCGGTAACTATATTTAGAGTACTATAGTACCTACTAGCGTAATCCACACTACAGTTAGTGCAAAGCCACGTAGATCCATTCACTAAAGCGACAACGGGCAAATTATCATTTCACTTTGTATTGTGTATAAGTATAATGTCTGCTTGCAAAACTAACGAACTGGATAAATAAATATAAAACTAAATAGTAACCCCAAGCACACTGATACATAGTAGAAAGAGTCTTTCTACTATGACTGATAGAACGAGACAAACAAGATAGTTCTGACTGTCTTCCTCAGACCGGTTTTTGTTTTGCATGCGGCTGGTGCCATATCTGAACGTTTTATGAATGATTTTTGATTAACACAAGGGTATTGTTTTCCCCCAGCGGATCAATCAGTTGTGTCTCAAAAGAACCCATGGCACAACCAGGGATCCGAGCATTCGTCAGTTGTGCCATAGGTACGTTTTTTTTCACCAACGGACCAATCAGTTGTGTAGAAGGGAATCAAAAGTACCCATGGCACAACCAGTTGAGCATTGTAGTTGTGTCATGGGTCCGGAAGGAAAATAGGTTTGTAACGTTCAGTCTAGTTGTATTACATAATAAATATTGTTTTACCGGAGTTAGATATGCCTTTATTAACAAAATACTGCGATATACATATACAACACAACACTTACTACAATAAAAGCGTTTAGACAACCTATCAGTCATTGCAGACCAAATTCAGAGTCCAAATGCTCCAGCCCACTACCAGTTGGTAGTGTGCTCAGAATGCTCGCAGCATTGTCGAGTTGAAATGCAATGCTTATTTGTTGAGCCCAGAAAGTGTACACCAAATACACAGCGAAAAGTAATCATCATCGTTCCAAATAGGTTACAGCATTTTGATCACGCGTCGCATCAACCAAGTGCTAAGTATAAGTCTTTGTTTTCCGTATAACATGATACAATAATATTATGCTGTTTTTTTGGATCATGGTATATATCTACAAAGCTTCGATCATAAATATGACATATTTATGATCCCCATTTTAACTAAAATTCAAAAATATCACGAAATCAAAAAACACTCCGCCATTAATGTCCGAGTCGGCGATTTCGTGTGGGGTTGTCAGGTCAGGTGTCCGTATTTCACAGAAATAAATAAACACCTATACGCCAATCGCAACATTTTTGCGTTAATAAAACGCTTTAATAAAAGGCTTTACATGTAGCAACAATTAATATTGCTTGAACATGTCGGTAATAAATTATTATTTATATTAAGAAACATTTTAGATGTCGAATGGATGAAAGGATTGAAATCAACTTAACCCTGGCAACTCTAAGTCATTGTTAGAAAGGGACACAGCGTTCAGTGGTTGCCCTATATACAAAGTTACTTTATGGTTGCCCTATCACTCGGCTTCATGTTTATTTTGCCCGCAACAAGACTCTTACGACCTTAGCATAAGGTTTCATTTTATTTATTTTAGCTGCAAGATACACAGATAGAGCTCATTCCTGTTGTACGTAGTACTTATTACTTCCATGACAAAGCTACTTTATGATATATGTAGTAGTATAGTTGTATCACCTTTGTCTATGTACCTACTATCCCGTCATACATAAAGTAACTTTGTATATCCGTCATAATCCAATGTATCCCGTCATCTGTGATTATGATCTTTCATAACAAATGAGATAGATTGTAGGTATAGCTAGGTTGAATTTTTATCCAACAATACTTACTCTGTTTTATTTAAATTTCAAATATGTATTTCGTTTGGTGCATTATCTTAACTATTGTAATTATATCGGTAGAAAATAAAAAACCAAGTGATAAACAACAGCAAGCTGTCTGGCGTTTGGAATGTGAGCTGGGAATCATAGCAGATGCTGAGTGTCCTGTGGATGGAGGCTGGACTCCCTGGAGCCCGTGGTCTGCCTGCCTCGGAGCTTGCGATGACGTAGGTCACCGCCGCAGAGCCCGAGAATGCAACAACCCAGCTCCTTCACAAGACGGTCTTGCATGCACCGGTGTAGATCATCAAATTGAACCTTGTTATTTATCGAACTGCACGGTAAGTGACTATCGCAAGCTTGTTGAAGGCGACGTGGTCAGAAGTGAATCGTTGCGCCAGCTAGAAACCGTCCCGTCACTTATGGAGCGTTGTCTACTCATGGAATGCCCATTCGAAACTATTGAAGCGGCTTTACAAAGCGACAACACATGGCAAATTAATCCTGAAGCTTTATGGAATTCATTACAATGTGTAAAACATAATCTAGGATGTCCTGTGGTTGGAGAATGGGGCTCTTGGAGTGAATGGTCACCGTGTGGGGCTCGTTGTGGATATGGTTTGCGCTGGAGATTTAGAAAGTGTGATACCCCACCGCCTTCCAGCGTACATCTTCTTTGTAACGGAACTCCTCTGCAAGTCGACGAATGCCAAGGTGATCAGTGTGCTGTCCACAAACGTGATTCAGGAGGAAATTGGGGTGACTGGGGTCCTTGGTCGTCATGCTCTGAAAAGTGCGGTGTAGGGATACGACACCGTAAACGTACTTGTTTGGAAATGAATACACCTCGTTTATTTAGTTCTTGGGGAACCCATTGTCGAGGACAATATAATCAGTTAGAAGTCTGTGAAAATAAAGAATGTAAACTTGATGGGGGTTGGGCAGGATGGGGAACTTGGGGTCCCTGTTCACAAAGTTGCGGTGCTGGTAAACGCTCGAGATCAAGATCCTGCACAAGACCAGAACCATCCGGAAGTGGTACCTTTTGTAGTGGCACAAGAACCGAAGTTAGCTCATGTCACTTAAAACCTTGTAATTCATTTACACATATAGTAGCTGCGTTCAACGGCGAATCATTTTTACAATACGACTTTAAAAATAAGCGTTCTACTTTATTTCATTTTTATGTGCGTTTTTTGCCGCTTTCTCCGCATGGAATTCTAGTCCGTCGAGGTGTTGTAGACAATCCTTTAGTTCGCCTAAGTTTACAAAAATGGCATATTTGTTTGGACGCAGCTGGTTTATCTAGGACATGTTCTGTTCCTAGAATATGTTCACGTTCAGCAATAGAACCGGCTTCATGGCATTCTGTTTTGGTTACTGTGACAAGTGAAGCTATTACCATGAGACTTGACGATGAACAAGTAGCTAGAAGAAGCACATTTTCTTGTGATCCAGAACTTCCATATGACAGTGTTAATATTTTTATTGGAGAAAAATTACATGGGGAGATCCAAGAGTTAATCCTTAATTTCATTCCATTGTGTGTAGTGATTGATCGTAGTCGGGTTACCAAATCTACTTACTGTCCAAGCGCGGAATCTAATATAGCTTATGAAAAAGCAGGCATAGAAGAAGCTTATTTAACGCTTGATAATGATCAATATTTAAGTTTACCATGTGTTGATAATCAAGATGAATGGCGAATAAAAATGACATTAAAATCTTTAACGGAATCAGGGACAATTTTATTTCTCCTGGATAAGATAACTCATACTTGGCTTCATTTATACTTACAAAACATGAGATTGAAATTGAAGTTAGCGGTTGGAGACTATCGATCAGAGAGTATTAGTTCCTCCGATTGTCCACCAGACCAGTGGATTGATGTGAGCATATCAAAGAAACGAGACACAAATACTATTGAAATGATAATCAATGTCGATGAACGTCTACACGTTTTGTTTGAAGATCTAGAACATTTTTCAAGAAAAAGGGAGACTACCGGAAATACCTCGAATACAACTAAAAATAGAAAATCTTTCATATTATGTACCGACGAATTTTTTGTTGGTGGGGTACCTGCATATCTCATAAAAAATATTGCGTTTGATGATTTTACACTTTTATCGGGTGTTATAGCATCTATAACTCTAAATGATGTTCTTCTCGACCTTAAAAGTTACAACGTTGAGCGTTCTAAAGATAATACAATACAAATTTCTTCACGAACTGCTAGCGTGTCGGGTTCTTATCACGAAACAGCTTGGGGAAAATCTAATCGGTTAAATTTGACATGCCTGCATGCGCGTTCTGCAAGGTCACCTAACTCAGCACGCTGGCTTTATTTAGACACTGTCGTTAGCGGTGCTCTTAAGAATAAGAGAATAAGATCAGTTGATGATGGTAGAGTGCTAAGGTTAGTCGCTACAGCAGATAATGATCTCAGAGGATTTTACACTTGCCGAGCACATAGTAATAAATGTACCAGGAATATTGTGACCTATGGAGTTATCGGAAAAATTAATCACAAATTATCAGGTCCCGATTTTACAACTGCTATTGCTGTCGTCACTACTTTAGCTCTTGTTCTAGGTACGCTTATCTGTCTTTTTATAGAAGGAGTACACGATATTCGGAACGGGTATGGATTTTATAGAGACGCCCATTTTTCTCCAGAAGAGGAAGCCGAAGCTGTGTGTAAATACATTGATCAAAATATGCACTTAATGGCGAATAAGAGTGCAGCTGACGCTGCCAAAGAGAAGGCTAGACGGATAGGACGAGAAGTAGCATGTCGTTCTAGTTTTTCCGCTCAAGAACCGGAGGGTTTGATGCGAATAGATAATCTTATCCCCACAAGCAACGAGGAATCTGCCCCAAGTGAACCGGAAGGTTTGCCTGCTCTTCCAGAAATAAAAAGCTCTAGTATAGAACCAACTCATGATGTTTTTAGAGCAGATCAGAGCTTTGTAAGTTCACCTCGAAACGGTACGGTCTCATCACCTAGGACTAAGCTAACGACGGCATCATCTGTAGAAATGTCGTCACCACGAGTTCTATGTTCTCGTTTGCTATTATCTAAGCATTTACATTCATCTAGAGAACGATCGACTAGCAGGAATAAAATATCAAACAAACCACGAAAGACAAGATCGAAAATGTTTACTATAAAGTCATCTACATACGTGAATCAGTCACCTGCGCATAAAATACTTCAGAAATTCCGTGAGCTAAAAAGTGATGATATTTAGATAAATTGCAGATACTGGTGTGTGCTGACCGGCCGCACGTCAGTTTCGTCTCGGCTGCCTCGACCGCGCTCTGCTGCGTGGCTTACCTACATACGGTTTAGCTACTGAAATATAAACAGTAAATATTTAAATAAACAGAATTTTTTGTTTTCAAAAAAAAATATTGTTTTTAATACATAGGCGAAAAGTCCGATCCTCCGTAGTTTTAATTATATGTATTCTATAAAAAAAAGAAGTAACAATGTGCTTGCCCTCTTTAAATGCATGTCATTATATATATGTCTGACCATAAATATAATGTACAATAATATCGAACGATCCGAAAGGAGCGTTAACGGATACTGAGTAGTTGTCCGGTTGAGAGGGCAGAAGAAGGTCCAACCGGAAAGAGAAATTTCACGGAGTCTTTCCGCCCAAAATACCTCAGTGCTTCAACTAAGACAACAAAGTAAAATAAGTAATATAATACTTCTACAACGAGTTTTAAACCTCGATGTTAGTTAAGTGAAGCGCTCGTAGCGAAGTTTTCTTAGTTGTTCTCAACCGATCAGCAAAGTTAAGCAACGTCATGCGCCGTCATGAGTTGGATGGGTGACCGCTAGTGACATCACTACTGAGCTTTTCCGTGCTTCGGAGGGCACGTTAAGCCGTCGGTCCCGGTTGTTGTCTTAGGATGGCAGTCGTTATAGCATGGTGGTAGGGCATGTTGCGAATGCCCGCCTGGCTAGCTACTACCCTCAAGTAGAAAATCTGTCGCCAAGCACCTAACGGTGTGTTACGGCCGCTGTCCTTGAGAGCCAGTACTTCTAGGTTAGCCTGAACAACATCTTCGACCACATCATCACTTACCAACAGGTGAGATAGTGGTCAAACGCTAAATACCAGGCATAAAAAAATTGTTAAACCTAGTTTAGATGAGTTAGTTGCTCGATGTACTTCTATATTGAGACCAAATTTTAAAGTATATGTTGAGAAACATTGAATTTTACATTAAGCTTCGAACTTTACTTAATTTAGTAATTATTAATCAAATTTATCCATAAAATGTTTCTGAACGTATATGAATTGTATATATGTCAGAATTGTTTCATTACACCATAATCGGGATCAATTGCAAAGACTGCAAATATGGCGAAATTATTATCATAAAAATAATAAAGGAATAAAAGTAAGAGATCTTTTGAACATTGTTGCCAGTAAAAATCACTTCAAAACAAAACAAGTTTGCAGTGGTTGCTCATTTAGATGAGTGGCTGCGACGACGCGAGCGACGTCGAAAAATTTAAAGTTCCTAAAACGAACTCCCGAGATACCTGGCTTTCTGAAAAATTAGACATGATATTCGTTTAGATAATATTTTATTAACACTTTTGTATCATAGTGAGGACTAGTTGACTTCTTCTCAAATTTTACGAATAGGAAGGGTTTCATATTTAATATTTTTGGACAAAACTGGTGCTTCATTATGTATCGCTACCAACGACTCCAGCTATCGACAAATATATCATTTAAGTTAAAGAATAAGAGTATATTATATCACTATTAACTGATTTAACCACTCGGATTCAGTGATGGACGTGGTTGTCCATAATTAGATTTGATAGGTATAGTTTCCTATAATGAATTTTGAAATTTTGTTTTCAAATTTTGTTGTTTTGTATAATAGCATACCTAAAAATTGCACCCCTCAACAAATGAGCAATGCTATCGACGCTGTGAAAAATGGCAATAAAGTAGCATGTGCAGCCAAAAGATTCGGAGTTCCCAGTATTACGTTACCTACATAACAACATTTCTGGAATAAGTTCTGTCGTGTGGTGTCGGTGGCTTTCGTTCGTCTACGGATCTCCTCAGTCTCGTAGAGAAACACTGAGCTTAGCCCCCTCCGTAGCTCGTTGAGCGACTTTAAGCTTATTCATAATTCTAAGCATAAAGTCTACCGTAAGAGGCCTCCTTTCAGTTCCATATGTCATCACTGGTAAAGCACACTGAGGTATTTTGGACAGAAAGACTCCGTAAAGTTTGCCTTTCTAGTTGGACCTTCTTCTGACCTCTCAACCGGACAACTACTCAGTATCCGTTAACGCTCCTCTCGGATCGTCGGACCATTGCCTGATCCGGAGTTCAGTGCCGGTCACACGCTGAACTCGACCCCGTTTTGTAGATTGTCGTCGCGTGTGGCACTATAGGTCTGCATATTGGGACGGGCTGCGGTTCTTTTTTGCATCCTACCCGTGGGATTAAGTTTGCTTCTTGCCGGATGATCCAGATGTCACTGCCGACTTTGTTTCTGATGTAGTGCCTCAAGGAATGGAACTCTTTATTCCATATTCTGCAGTTCCCCTCGGTGGCAGGTCCGAGCCTTGGTATAGTCGCTCTTGTAAAATGGCCTCTAGCCAAAAACGAGAGCGTTACTAAGCTTGGGCCCATTCAGTGGCATCTATCAGCGACCTCAAAAACGAATATCACATTGCCTCCAGGTCCTTCAAAAGAGTAATCGCAAGAGCGAAGTCGGAGTATATCGGCAGAATTGGCGAGAGATTAGCTCGCCTTCCTTCGGGAACACGTGCGTTCTGGTTTCTTGCCAGGCCCGTCCAGGGGAATTTTAGTATGTCATCTCTACCGCTGCACAGAAAGAATGACACACTGGCCCACATCTCAAAGGAGAAGCGATCTTCTGAAATCTCTCTTTGCGTATAACTCGAATTTGGATGACCAAGGTAACTAACCACCGACTTTTGACTTTTTTTGACCTATAGCCATAAAGTCTCTGTTCTCCAAGACAATGGATTCTATTATCGGCATTCAGCTCTAGCAGTATCTAGAGGAGCACCAGCTGATTAGCAATCGCCAGTACAGTCTTCGTCGCGATCTCATGATCGCTGGTGATCTTTTAGTATACCTTACGCTTCGAAGGGCGGAGGTGGTGGATTCCAAGGGTGAGGCGTTGACGGCTAGTTTGGACATAGCGAAGTCCTTTGATCGGGAGTGGCATCAAGAGCTTCTTTCGAAGCTTCTTTCCTATGGGCTTTCCGAGAAATTGTGCGAGTGGATCTCCAGATTTTTTGGCAGATTGGAGCATCAAGGTCTTTGTCGATGGTGCATGTTCCGACTTGAAGCCGATTAAAGCTGGCGTTCCGGAGAGGCTGTGTGATATCTCCGACTCTATTTCTGTTGCACATCAATGGCATGCTGCCGCTCAGTGGTATTCATTGCTATGCGGATGACAGTACCGGAGATGCCTCATATTCTGGCCGTGCTAAAATTACTTGGGAAAACGTTGTCGAGAGTCGGAACAAACTTGTGTCTTCAGTAGAGACCATGTTGTAAAATGTTTCGAAGTGGGGCCGACTGAACTTAGTCCAATTTAGCCCCAAGAAAGCTGTGCGCTTACCGCTATATTATCTCCCTTTGTCGTATCCCACCGTTTTGAAGACACTACCAGTATATACAAAGTTACTTTATGGACACTACCCTTGCAACCTTAACTAACATCGGAGTACTTGGCGTTGACATATCGAGCGTCGTTCAATTTCGCTGTCACTTGGAAAATAAGGCTAAATTAGAAATATGAATAGAATCAATTACAAAGTTACCACTTTCTCTTGAGAATAGCAGTTGACCTATATTTGCTTCTGTGTTTTATCAATCTTCGATTTGCTCATTACTGCAGATATTCCTGATTCTTAAAAATCATATTATTCTATCGCAAATAAAACTTTTCTTTATTCAGTACAATTTCTCCAGTTTGGCACCATTTACTGAATAACTATCACGCCTATAGTTTTGCGCTTTTACATAGTGATTTAACTTCATATCTAGATGTGTTCTCTCTTTGGTAAAAAAAATATATCCATTAAAAAAAAATCATTTACAATTTTGTATTCGTTGGATAGAATGTTATTCTACTACTAAAGCCATCTGTTAGGAAACCAGAGTTAACATCGCTGCAACAGAACTAAACTCAATACTCAAACTTATCATAGTTAATCTACTTATTACTAGATGTCACCACTAGAATCAGTTTGTAAAATAAACCCGAGCTCTCACTAGAACAAAATAACGATACCTACCTATTTGCTATTTTTTTTTATGTTATTGTGACGGAACAAGCTCGAGGCTAACCATAATATGTCATACGGACTAACCTCTGCCTATAACAGATGAATTTCATCACAAGTCACGAATTGCACTGCGCCCGTCACTTTGAGACATAGGTAGTTGTTAAGTCTCGTGTGCCTCTAATTTCACTGGCTCTCAAGGACTGCTGCCTGAACACACCGTTAGGTGCTTGGCGACATATTTTTTACTTGAGGGTGGAGGGTTTTAGCTAGCCAGGCGGGCAATCGCAAAATGACCATCCACCATGCGATGAAGCTCAAGCCGGCGGTGGGGATCGAACCAGGGACCTGCGGCACGGCAGTCCATAGCTATTACCGCTGGGCCAACATTGCTTTAAAAGGGTGTTATTTCTATAATAATAGCAATACTTACATGAAACATTTTTCTTATCTCTCACAGTGCCTGATGTATAATAAGTGAAGGGTCTAACAAAAAAGTGTCTACAAAGGAAGGTATATAATTGTCCTCAACCTTTTCCTAAAAACTCGATTTGCTGCAAACGCATTTACCAAACGCTCGGACGGAAGTACAAGACTGGTAGCGGCTACGGCAATTACCTTGCATCTAGTGTAAATATGGGGAGTTGTTCACAACTCATGTAGAGGTAAAAAAAAACTTCTGTAGATATGTGTACTGTACGAAACATACCCCTTCCCCTACTTATTTTCGTGTCCGTCGTATTTATATATTTTCTACAGAATGAGCGCTCAACAGCTAATGCGTCGACCGTCAAAATGGTTCGTTCCCGAATTGTCGTAGTGTTTGTGGTGAAAGGAAAACTTTACGTATTTTAACGGAATCAATTACGTTAGGTGTGGGATTGAAAAAAAATCCTTTCACCACAAACACTGTGCGTATAGAGACAAATAATAAAGCCTCGAAATTTTTAAGGTTCTACCATCAACGGTTTATGTTGTGCGTTGATTATCAGTCAATCAGGACTGATTCTGTTAATAAAGTTTAAGAAGCAGTAGAACTCTTTGTGAACGAGTTCATCCGGGGAGTAACTACTGCAACCATACTATTTCTACCGCCATGCAGTAATTTTTATCGTTGCTGTGTTCCGGTTTGAAGGATATGGGTGCCGCTGTACAGGCACATGAGACTTTACAAATTAAGGTAATGAGTGTCATAGCGTCACTTACGACGAAAATAATGTCATAGGCGGATGTTACCGCACAACACCAGGTGGGCTTGTGTAGAGTAACTTACTCACAATCATTTTAAAAAAAAATTTAGTCAGTAGGGCACATATACCTACTCTAAAAAAAATCAATGTAGCTATATATTTTACTAGTCTTAAAAGTGCTCGGTGCCATTGTCCATATCAGGCATTCTTCATATTATAAATCATAACTGCCAACTCCTTTGTCTTGCTTGCTCGGATAGATGGGAACAACAAAAAACTTTGAAAATCTGGGATTAATCCTAGTCATTTAAAGAAAAGAAGTCATTGAAATAAAATACAATATCTACTACGACAATTTATTTGAATACAATTGTATCTACGACATCAATATTCAAAAACACATGTAATAAATAGAACCTAGACCCTATTTGGCACGTACAATTTATTTATATAGGTTTAAATAAATGGCACAAAACACGTGTTTAGGATCATATTTCATTAGGCAAAATGAGATTTCCCAGATTTCTAATAATAAATAAGTCGGATTATACCTATCTTAATACAAACTTAAAACAATAATAACAATTTAAAATATAGTCCAAACTATAACATTGTCTTTTATGAGTAGGTATAGACTAGAAAAAATATATACTTACTGTCATAGCCTCCAACATAATATAAATAGCAGATGATATGCAAAAAAATATTATTAATAGTTCACAAAAATACAAATAGGTAATAAGGAACAAACAACACTAAAACTAATTCACTGTCGTTGACTGCACAGCTTGTCAATAACAGTAAAATAAATAACTTATATTAGCGCGTCAAATGTGTAACTTAAAACGGAACACCAGATTTTCAGAAATGTACAGTTTATCCAACTTATGTGTGAATTCTACGAGGGCGCTGTCAGTAGAGATACCCCAAATTATTTTTCTAATTTTCATAAGCGTTTTTTAGTTCCTTTTTCTGCCACTTCACAGATAAGTTGGTTGAACTGTAATAACACTCATGATACGACAGTCAACAGATAGAAATGCTCTTAAGGTAAAATAAAATAAATAAATTCAGACAAAAATAATAAAAATACTATTCGTATTTCAATCAAACAGGAACAAAAATATATAAATACAAGTATTTCACAATCAAACAGCAACAGAGAAGTCTGAATGAATTCATATATATCTAACGTTTACGGATTAGGTATGTACTTTAAAATATTGTTTTGACTAGAACACAAATGCATCACATCTACAATTCGACATCAATTCTATTTGTACGATTAATTTGATATAAGTGTAAATTATTTAATTATGATTATATATGACTATAACATAGCATAATGCTCAATCTAAAAGAAGTTGCCATTTAATCTACGATGGTGATATTCACTGAGATTGTGCGAAAAACTACCTATTACCTATACCTCCTAACACAGTTATGTAACCGTGAGATTTAAAACTATTGATTATCTGCATTTTATTTTATACTTAATATTATTTTATAAACTTTCGTTACCCGCAAACCAACGTCTTGAGACAAGTCAAATCCATATTGACAAAGTAGTATCCGTTATGTCCTCCCATGGCAAATAAATGCCTGTATCTTGTTCCCATCAAATATAACCTTTCCAATCATTCTAATCACTCACCCAATATATACCTGCTCTTGGCTTAAAATACACTTATTATCATTATTAATCCTAGGAAGGGTTCAACCCTTGAAAAGTTTATTTAAAAAGGAGCCACCCTTGTGGCATTGCATTCCAGTTTACTCGGTATATACTTAAAAATTACACATTTAATATCTTGCAGCACATTCTTTTTCACTATCCATGGAAAACTTTCCATATTCCTTGTCCAAAATGTATTGCCAAGTACCTCCATACTTCGTATACTGCAAGAAACTCGCTATATTCCCGGTTCACACAATATTATATGCAATGTGTTAAAGTAAACACCGCCTGTACTTAAGCACAGATATAATACTACTTAGGTGAAGACCGCTTATATGTTGTAGCTATAATCGAAGAGCATAATACTATGCATCGATCTTCCCCATGTAACCCGTTCGAACAATCGCTCACTATAGAACCTTGAATATTGAAATTATGCTGTGATTCTGAACATGCTCTTTCCTACCCTTACAACACTGGTTAATAAGTGAAACTGCGAAAAAGTATGAGGGGGCTGGACTAGGAAGGTGTTAGCAAAAAAAAAAATTAATAGGGAAGCAGTAAATCTGCTCTTAATTGCCATGAAATATATAAAGGTCCATTTAACCTTTAATCTTGATTTTTTGATAAATAATACTAATTATACGATGCTTGTTATCATATACTATCGGAGTTTATGCTTTAAACCATATTGTAATAGCAAGGGATCGTTCAGAAAACAGTATCATAAGCCGTTTAGTTTTGATTTTCTTTGGCATCCTGACCACCGTTCTTGTTGCGCTTGCGGCGCTTCTTTTCGGCTGCAGCGGCAGCCTGCTGCTGCAAGCGCTCACGCCGACTCATCACCACGGTCTTCCTTTTGGCTTCTTCCTTTTTGCCACGATTGCGGCGCGTCGGATTCTTCTTTGGTTCTAATCGTTTCGGAAGCGGCTGTTGGACCTCGAGGCCGGCTTCATCTTGGGCCTCTTGGGAATCGAACGGTATATATCCGGTTTCGAGACGGTCCGAGTAATACTGGAATGCAATTTGGTTATCGTTCTAGTCGGAGTGAGGGCGGCGGCGTGGAGACTTGGCGCGCTGGCTGCGCGGGGTGCTGCACGTGTTCTTGTAGTAGAGCGCGGTCCCGAGTACGCATGAGCTCAGCACGGTCGATATGAAGAAGTTCGCCATCAGCTTGGTGTCGGAAGAGTCCACATACACGGTGAATACGCGGGCTGAATCAGAAAAATATATTAAAATTTGAGTATCATATCCTGGCAAAAAAATCGTACATCTCCAATAAAATTTCAAAGCAATATGGTTATCCTGTGTCCTCTTGGTGTCCCCGTGGGGTGACGGGTTAGAATTGCACCTCCCCATATCATCCCGTGGGTTTCGTAAAAGGCGACTAAGGGAATAATTATACTGGAAGGTGGGCAGCAGCGCCTTCTAAAGAACTACTATCTTACACTGCGATCCCCAAGCCGCCTGCCAAACGGGGAGGCTGTGTTCAGCAGTGGACGATCCGGCGGATACAGTACAGTACATGGTTATCCGGAACATGTCCACGGTTCAAACTATGCTTCTTTATCTGAACGCTCCAATGTTAGACATAGGAACAGTTCTAAGACACATGACATGATGGTAGCCACTGTAATATTTCATCCCTATAGGTCAGCGGTTAATGGTTCATCAAGAGTTTAGTCAGCCCTCTGCCACTTAAACGTGCAAATTTTGAGAGGCTTTGGATCTTTGGCGAATTTTCTAGTTTGAGATTTCCGCTAAACTTTCAGTTTCAGTCAGGATTAATAGCTTTTTATACTAATGTTATGCGCTTCAGACATTTTCTAACGATTAATTTACATATTTTTAACTCACCAAGATTGGTCAGCATGGAGATAATCCAAGTAGTCAGAGACACGTTGTCAGCGTTACCGGTCTTCACTATGCCATATATGTAAGTTACCTTTGCGAACCCACTCAGCGGGGTGCAAAGCGGCTATAAATCAAAGAAAATCGTTAAAACATATATAGTCACGTATAAAGGTAATGAAATAATAATAAAAATATTTATAAATGGAAATCAATTAAAATAAAAGTCCTAATGGAACAAGCATGAGAGAACTTTCGTTTTATGTATTAATGCGTATCACGCACGAGATACAAGGCCTCTGCTCCAATGAGGCTCGGATAATTTTCATATTGCTTGCGTGAAAACTCCATTAAATTCACAGATGAAAATAAAGTATTTGCTGGAAGCGTAGATTAATAATTTCCATCTCTGGTCGCGCAGTTGTGGTGTATTTTTCACTATGACATTATCAGTAGCAGTCTGGAGTCTGGAAGTGCATCTGGTAGATGGCAATAGGCTGCCCTACATGTGATCTCTTATAGGTATTCTTTAGAATTTACGGACGGATACGGATTTTGTATTGACGGGCCGTGACCATATGTGTAATACAACATACAAGAGTGAACAATTATTTGAATAATGAATTGTTACATACCACCAGGAACGAGACGACTGCCTTCGGCAGAATCTCCAGGAGCACGCCAGCGATACTTGCGAAGTAGGTGGCAGTGAGGAGCGGAACGATCGTCATGTCCAGCATTCCCTTGTACTGCAGCACATAGTACAGCATCACATATACTTGGAGCAAGATGATCGGATACTCCAAATAAGTCATCACGCTATAGCTGCTTGTGTAGTTGTAAAGCGTCATGATCGTAAATCTAAAAAAATATAAATGTGCTAGTTTTTATTGTGACGATACGGTTGATTATATGTTATTTTAATTATGAATTCAGACAATAGTTTCGACTATATACCGTAGTCATTTCAAATGAGACCACCTATAGACCGCCCGCATTCACAACTTAAGTTTAGACCGTTGTGTTAAATTAAATGATTTAAAGGTAAGTACTAGAGGTACATAATATGGGACATACATAACTTTTTCACTAGTCATAATGTCATATTAAAGAAACATTCCCTGATGATGATGAAGATGTAGATGTTGTGACTGAACATATGTGTCCTAAAAAGTATACACAACACGTCATACGCAATTTCATGTGATTTAAAGGTAACCAGCCCGTAAAATAATCCGCGTTGTGGTTGGTAATATAGAACTCCCTCGTTTCTAGACACGTACGTACTACCGGATGAGAATTATCTTACGAGCTTTCTCTGGATTACAGGCTATCTCTGTAAATTTCATTAAGATCGGTTGAGGGCGTAAATTAAGTAGCAGATTACTTTTTTTTTCTTTGGAAATATTGTAACAGCATATTAATAGGGATAATTCAAGTGAACTTATATTTACTTACCCAATTATTTCCATTGCCATAGCTTGTATGTATATGCCGTCGGCTGACTTCTTTTCGCGAATGTTGAGAATTTGGGGCACTTTCAGGAATAGACATGACAATATTGTCATCGTGCTCAGACTATTGGCTATGACCTTCACAGCCGTCGCCATGTCCAGAGTAAAAGACGAGGTCGCCATTGTACCTAAGGAAATAAAAAAAAATACTCCTGTTATAACAATATATGCAATTACGGCCATTACACTTACATTGGTACGAGGTACGAATCGCCCATTAATTTCATTTGAAGTTCGTACGCATGCGCGTAAGATGATTCCAGAATAGAAAGCTGCGACCTTAGGCTGCTGTCGAAACCGGATATTTAGTTCCGCTCCAACAGGAAGTTAATAAATTTCCGTTCACCGGAGAAATGGCACCTTCTACTTAATGAAAATCAATAAATGACGAGCACCAAGGTACGAGGAACACGGCGTGCAACATATAACGTTTGAGCTTCAGCTCGTAGCCTACGACGTCGTCGTAGTGCAGCGTTTCCTGTATAATGCTACTATTATTTTATACATAGGTGTACTCGTAACGACAGTATCAGTTGCAGTACGCAGTCACAAAATCTAAGCTAGGTTTTATACTCTTTACCCCTGTTCTATTCAAGTCAAGCAATACATTTAAATTAGTGACGTGGCCGAATCGTACGCCAGCCACATAAGCGTAAAGTTTTGATTAGGTCCGGTTGGTGATGTTTTGCTAGACGCGACGGGGCAGCTCTACGTTCGTCCTAGTTGTTGATCATAACTGAGACTTTCTCCAGGTATTATTACTTTCAACTGCTTCAAGGTGATATCGTAAAAGTATTATACTTTTTGCACTCCTTATACTCATTTTCTGAGTACAGGAACATAATAGAAGTACAACATTATTCCATTATCAAAATACGTATAGTGTATTATTGTTAATACGAAATGTAGTGTTCGTAAAATTATATACAGTAGAACTCCAATTATCCGAATTAATGGGGACCGGGACCCATTCGGATAATCAAATATTCGGATAATCGGATTTTTAAAAAAAAAATTGCCATTGGAGAGAATAAAAGCTACGTTTTGATATTGCACTATTTTTTTATTGAATTAAATGAAAGAAACATGAAATTTTCACATGTTTTAAATATAAATAAAATGTACTTATGTACAAGTTTAGAAATAAAAATCATTGTTTTTTAAACATCTCCGTCAATTTAAGCTGTTTTGCGGTATTCAACCGTTTTCGGGCAATTTTTTGTGATTCGGATAATCGGCGATTCGGATAGTCGGAGTTCGGATAATTGGAGTTCTACTGTAGTACCTAAAGCCTATTATAAGAAATATAAGCTTACTTATATGAAATTGGATGCACCCTCCATAGGTATTGTTGTATGGGATTTCAATGCAGGATTTGAACTATGGGACTTTCTGGATCAGTGTGGGTAGTCCCACAATGATCCTGAAAGTCAGTCCTCAAAGTCAAAATCATTCCCCAATATCCTCCGAAAAGTTGACATAATTTTCATACAAAATGGTATCAAAATATTCAATTCATTATTGAAAACATATAGCAATTACAGTATCTACATTTTCCATGTATACATATAACTGGTTAGTTCTAAATGTGTAGTAATAAAAAATAATGCAGTCTGAAGATTCAGAACAGCATTCAAAAGTTAACTGTCAGAATAAAAAGGAAGGAGACGGAGATAAGAAGGTGAGAAATGTGTACTGGAAATGATTATTTATATTGCATTAACAAAACATTTTGTAAAAAAAAAGTTAACTGACCTACTATTATATATGATTATTATTATATTTACTACCTACTCAGTAGTAAATATAACTAGTGGTCACCCATCAAGATAATAACCGAAAGGATGTTTGCTGATGATGTTTAAACTTAGTCTATCTGTTACCAACTCATTCATGTAAATAATGTACTTATACCAGTACTTCTAGGCTAGCCTGAACAACATCTTCGACCACATCATCACTTACTTACTTACATCACTTAGGTGCGATAGTGGTCAAAGGTTAACCTATCATGATAATAAAATAAAATAATGTGTTATCTATGATCTGTAAATTGTTCGCCGCTAATAATCTTCTCTTAAATTTAAAAAAGACCAAAGGTTTAAAGTTTTCTTTACCAAATGTTACTTATGTTGAACCAAACATTAAGCTTGGCCCAGATAAAGTCTCTATTGACAATGCGACAGTCTTCCTGGACATCAAAAGGGATTTCACTTTACAGTGGGATCCACATATACATGCTCTATCCGGAAGACTTAGTTCTGCTGCATATGCAGTTCGTAAGATAAGACAGTTAACAGACGTAGCTACTGCTCGCCTAGTTTATTACGCATACTTCCACAGTTTGTGATTACTTAAACAACAAAAATGCCTGGACAATTCCACCTCTACCAAGTTATTGCCTGTCACCTACGTAATTTAAACAAATATTGTAATAATTTTATTATATAGTAAGTATGTAACACATTGTTAAGACTTTTAAAAGAATGGCCCCGAGTTTCATGCCCCTTCTTCTCACAGTGGCTCTATACAATTTTTTTTGCTGTACGTGGCAGTATAAGGTAGAATATTTCAATATTAAAATTTGTAATTGACCTTCATAAGAGCGTTGTAGACGCCTAAATTGAAGAAATGATTTTGACTTATAAGGCAAGCCTTGGAACAAGTTTTTCAAAATCATCATTTTCAAGCACAGGGTTAATAATAAATTAATTAGTGCGCGAAATTCCTGCCATCTCTTACCAGTCTTGATGTGTGTCACAATATTGACATATTTGGTACATCTACTAATAGCCTAACGAAATGTCTTTTTCAAAACTGTAACAAATTTTAATTTATAATAGTTTTGGCAGATTTTTTTATTATAAAAATGTATAATATAGTATATGAGCATGATATAGTAGAAGCATGCTGTTTACCTTAAGAAGGTTGTGCACTTGTTGATAAATTGATTTTAAGTACCATAAGTCTTGTTATAAACAGTTCAATAAAGAAATAAACGAAAAAAAAATTAATTTTAATGGCAATTTTTGAGATAAAATAATATTTTTGTGATTAAATATATTATATTCTTCATGATGGTAAAAATATTATTAACTATTAATTGATCTAAAGAAGCAATAAAGGCCCAATTTTTCAATCATCTGAAAGTTACTATGCATAAGAATAAAAGTATACACAACCAATACCAAAATAACAAATGTTGGTTGATTTAAAAAAAAAAATTTGGCCTGCTAACCATTGCGCATCCTTGATAATAATAACAATAGAATTTAACTCATAAATGGACGATATTGACTCCTGTTGAGATACCATAGTGGTTGGCATTTTATCAGCCTGGTAAATACTATCAGATAATTGAGAAACCTGGTCTTATAATAATTTAAGCCCTTAAATAATGTAAGTATACGTAATGCTCTAAAAATCACACTTTCTTTAAGGATTCCAATATAAATAACGTTATGTAGATTAGTATTTAGGGACATAAGGAATCACTTTTACATGAATTCCAAGTAACAAGTATGAATAGCACATAAAATGTACTGTGTCAGGACACTTACATTTGAGAATGAGAAACAGTGGATGCACTACGTTGATCGGATTACCTGGAGTTCGGTCTATCGAAGCCCTGCTGTATGCAAATGTCTTAATTAAAACTTATGTTTGTATTCAAGTTTATAAATTTATAGAATATATGCAATGTCCACCTGCAGAAACGAGGCGATGACAAGTTGACAAGACATAATCATTAAACAGAAATTGTTACGCCAGTTCATAAAACAATTTAAAAAAATATTAATTTACTATAAATCGCTTAGTGAGTTTAACATACATGAGATTGTCTCTCTCTCCAGATGAACTATTATCACTTACATTGTAATGTTAGCTTTAAGTAAGTGAATAAGAGATTTACATACAAGTCAATAAAAGATTTTGTTTTTGGTAGTCCCCTTGCTCCAAATGAAACTCTTTCTTTACAAACCTATTTTCTAGGAGAGTATGGATAAATTTTGAACCTGTTGGAAAGCTTGTCAACCATAACAGACACTTGAAACAACAAGTTCACACAGCTGCTGCTTCCGCACTAATAAATGTGTAACAATAAATTTCACAATTAGAGACACCTATGTGCACACATAGAAAATAGATGTATACACTATATACTGAGTGTACAGCATGATAGTTCAAAATTCCCTTAAGATATGAAATGCTTCAAACTATTATTAAAAAAAGCAAGATGAAAATTTGAGTAAATCAATTAATTTAAATAAAATATAGTTTAAAAAATGTGTTTATTTTTGTCTTGGAACTGGACAATGTGTATACTTTATATTACTGAATGGGACAATATTTGAGATTACCTTTGTCTCATGCATAAGGCCACTTCCTGATTGGATCGGTTAGGTGTCAGTTTGTGGGATCAGTGTGGTATTATATCAAGATATTTTTGGTATACTTTTCGTACAGTCGCGTTACAAGTGAAATCCTGTATTCAGATTCAAAGTTAACTCCACTATCAGTGGCAGGGCAGGAGAGTTGCTCTTACACAGTCGGGAAAGGATCTGTACTAAATCAATGCCATACCAATTGAAACAGGTAGTGGCATAAAGGTATGCTGTTTAGGGAACCCTTTTTTACAATAAATATTATTATTCATAAAAAATTACTATTATTTATATAAAAATTTACAAAATGATCATAATCTTTTGTTTGAATCAGCTCTCTGATTTAAATATAAAAATTCTAGAAGCCAGATGTTTTTATTTAAAAGTACAAGTGTTTCTGAGACAGTTTCCTTGTATGCTGACCAGATACACCAACTGAGATGTACATTTGAATCAGCAAAAAATAACTGTACTAAAGTGTCTTGTGTTGTATTGGAATATTTGCCCTTCTGATGTGGTGATGTATAGTGTTAAAATATTTTCTTGGCTATAAAGCTTCTCAGATGGACAGTCACTAATAGGTCCATATATAGATACATTTGGCCTACACTTACTAAATAAGAAACATTGTTATGAACTTACCTAGCCAAACTGCTATGGAGAACACTTTAGCCATATTTTTATATTAAACACACCCCTAAGTTACAGGTTGCCTGTACTTGTGCCCTGGCCCCTGATTGCAGTATTGATTTATTCTTGCGCGTTGATGCGGTGCGCCGGTACATACAGCGCAGCTACGTACCTACCTATGGTATCGTACTTACAAATTATTCTACGTTCAATGCACTTTATACGAAGTTGTTCCTCTATTTACATAGATTGGATGCGTTATTACGAGGTATGCCATTGTTGGCACGTTATGTGGTGAAATTACAAGCTTTGATTTAATTTAAGGTGCTCTGTAAGGCGTGCTATGGTGCCACATCAAACTTGATATAAGTACATATAGCTACATATGAGCTTCACTACAAAGAATTATATAAAATTGTCTTGGGAACAATCACTGGAACAACAATAATCGTGGCGCTAATTGAAATAAATTTTAGCTAAGGTCAATGTCAGATCAATAATACAGATTGTACTTACCGGTGGATTAGCCGTTGACAATAACAGGTTAAAATTAACTGCTGGACACGACCTAACAGCAATATTAATTAAAGTTTCACACCACTAAAGCATTAAACCATCAAAAACAAGGGTTTTATTCAAATCAAGCACGACGAGAAAAATCAATCATGAAATTTCATTTCATCTGAAATCTGAATAGAGTTGGCGTTGCCAGTAAAAATGTTCATATTCACCCACACTAGAATGTCAATGAAAGCTGTGAATAAAAGTTCTAAATCTCACGAGTGAGAATAAAATGGGATAAATAACGACGAAACTGTATAAAAATTGCATTAGTATATGGTTTAGTCATTAGTGTAGAAAGGCATAGGATTCTTAACTTGATCGTAAAGGGTGGCCAAGTTAACAATTGACGTTCCTAGATAATTTTTCATATAGAGCAGAGGTAAAGGAAGTTATATTATTAATGAATTTACTTATCTATTATTGAAAAATTTAAATTAAGATTGCTTAGTACCTAATATGAATAAAAAAATAAATGAGAGTGGACTTAACAAAAAAAAAATAATTACGAATTGGCTATGGCAATCCACCTCTGCCTTCGTCAAAATGTCAAACTCAGCTAACATGAGCATGAGCCGTCACATCGTGTTTTTTTGTTGAGTAAACTTGTGTGTTAATATTGAGGTATTTGAAAAAATTATGCCAAAAACTAAGGAAACTACAAATAGTTAAATATACAAATACATCATAACGTGCACAACGGGAGGGGATGACACGTTTGAAACGTAATTAGAATTTGAAAAAAAAACCGTCCTTAAACAATAAATATTCTTAACTTGAAATGAACTAAAATGTAAATAAACCAAAGCATCGCATCGCGTAGTTTTTTTTTTGTTCCATTTCCATCGACAAGTGAAAATGAGAACATCATTAATGTAGTCGAAGTCAATCAAATATGCATTATTAGGGGTAAATAAATAATACTCGTCAGATCTCGCTGAAAATTAAATGGGACTACATAACATGCACCAGCTTTCGAATGTAATAAAATCATCAAAATCGGTACAGCCTGTTGAAAGTTATGAGGTAACATACACACAAACATACAGTCGAATGCGATCCTCTCTTATTTTGAAGTCGGTTAAAATAATATCCGACGCATCAGCTATATGAAGTTAAGCGTTAAAATGAACTTATTTTGCTAATCTTTTATTTCAACCTCCTGCCCGAAAGGATTTATGGAAGCGAAACGCTTATCATGTGTCATTATCAATAATTTATGCCGGCTTATCCAATAGCATAAAAATACTGAATGGTAATAAATTCAAAAAACAGAAGTGCTTATTGCATTGACTGATAGTAAATTGTTTTATTTTAGTATTAAGGAATTTTAAGAATATAAACGTAAAAATAAATTACGTCAAATAAAAGAATAATTTAAATCGCAATGTAGCTGCATGAAATATTTGCGCGTTTGCTTGCAGACAGAATACAACTGTGTATTATATTTATGAGATGTTCTTTACTTGTATTCTTGCAAATAAGATTTGTTATAGAATCCGAGTGCGATTAAGGCATGGCGAGAAAGTTGTTGCTAACTATGGAACAATTGACTACACAAACGCCTGCACAGACAATTTATTATATTGTTGTGCATATCGTTCATGCTTTTTGATGCAATGCGTATTTGAAATTAGGGAACATTACTAGACTTGAACTACTCCTATTACAATTTATGCGTTTCAGTGAGGTATGTTTCATTATGCTACTTAACACTATATATATAGTCAAATATATTTTAATAATATAACCCATATCAGTACATGCCCCAATTGGTTCGAGATTCCCCGTATTCGGGGAATTTTTCACAAGTCGGCAACCCTGCAAAGTATAATACACAAGAAATCGATAGGAAAGAGTCTCGGCGGGAAAATTGAAAATGTGACATTGAAAAAAGCGCGGGAAACTTTCTTTTGAACGGTTGTGTTTTTTCATTTGAAAATTTCAATTTTATTATTTTATGGTTTTGGTGATCAGTTAAGTAGTACTTTGTAGTTAGTTAAGTTACATATTGTACAGATTTTGTATATTTGTGTATATAATTTTCTGGTAAGTCTTTTAAAACTTATTTTCGTCGACGATGAATGATCCCCCAGACCCTGGGGGAACAATTCCCTCCGTCGGATGTAATGTAACCATTGCATCTGAATCTGGTATGGAGACGGATGGATCGCATAGTGTACGAGCCATTAAGCGTAGTCGCCTACATAAAGTTTGCAAGCATTGTAACAAACGCAGGAGAAAACATAATTCTGAATTGAAATCTACCGATTGTCATTGCGCTGAAAATGAGCCTCTTATGGAGAAATTAAATTCGGAACCAATTGTACCCGCTGATACCAACCCTCCACGTCCGACCCCGGTTGCTAGAACTTTATATGAACCTTCTGATAGTGCCCCTTATGTTGTACACATCCAAAAGGAACAATCTGCCCCCAATGATGGAACAGTACTCCACCCCATAGCTTTTGGTAAATTTTTGAAGCAATATAATATTCAAAACATTATGAACGGGACTTTAAAACGTATTGGACGGAATAGAATCACCATCTCATTTTCACACCATTTAAATGCAAACTCATTCCTTACACACAATAGCCTTTCTTCACACAACCTAAAAGCCTTCATACCTTCATTTACTGTAACTCGCATGGGTTTAGTTCGCGGAGTGCCTAGTGAGTGGACCCCTGAAGAAGTAATTGAAAACATTAATGTTCCCATAGGGTGTGGAAAGATTTTAAAAGCTCGACGACTTAACTATAAAGTTACAATCAATGGTGAGACAACATGGAAACCATCTCAAACAATGGTTCTTACTTTTGATGGTCAGATTTTACCCAAGCGTATTTTTATGTGCTACAATGCACTACAAGTAGAATTGTATACCTACCCCACAATACAGTGTTACCTATGCTGCCGCTTCGGTCATACCAAGAGTCAGTGCAGGTCCAAACCCCGTTGCTTCAAATGCGGCCAAGATCATCCTGGGAGTACTTGCAATACTGAAGAAGACAATGCAACATGCTGTTTATGTGAAGGCTCACATTTTGCAAATAGTAAATCGTGTCCAGAATTTGTCCGTCAGAAACAGATTAAGTTATCAATGGCTGAAAGTTGTTTATCCTATTTTGAGGCTTGTAAACTATATCCTCCTATTTCAAAATCTTTTGCAGATATTACTACTAAGCAACAACCACAAAAGTACTCTATCCCTATCAGTTCACAACCCACTAATAATACTAGCACCTCACAATCATACAAAAAAACTGTTTTTAAGAAACCCCACTCACTTCCTAAATTTTCTAAGGGTTATGACCAACATGCTCATAATGAGCTAACCAAAGAGTATGATGCACCAACACCCTCCAATGGGTGTGCACTGAAAAATAATATTTCTTCTAGTGCAACAGAAAAACAATCTGTTGCTGATATTATTATTGCTTTAATTAATTTACTTTCTCAGTCCCAAAATATTGAACCGTCCAACGTTGCCCCATTAATTGCAGCTATTACAAATTTATCGGTCCAATATGGATCAAGTCCAGGTAGTTCAGTGGAACTGCCGCAGCATAAACAGTAAGAAAAACGATCTTATATATCTTATAAATAAATTTAAACCAAATGTCTTCGTCCTCTCTGAGACATGGTTAAAACCCAGTTTTATATTTAAAATTGGGGGATACTCATGTCTCAGAGAGGACAGACAAGATGGGTATGGCGGTGTAGCCATACTTATTAAACATTCTCTTTCTTATACACAAATTTGTCTTCCCCAACATAGTAATGAGTATTCTGTTGTCGCCGCCTTAGTCAATGGTACCTGTTATGTTTCTGTTTATATTCCTGAGCCTTCTACTGCTATATTTGATGAACTTAACTCAATGTTGCATTCACTTCCCAGGCCCTATATAATTTTAGGGGATTTTAATTCCCAACACCAATCTTGGGGTAGTTCCATATCCAGTAGCCATGGTAAAGATTTGTTAGAAATAATTGACATACATAACCTATGTTTATTAAACACTGGTTCCCCAACTCGTCGCACTAGCCCTAATGAAAATATTAGTGCTGTAGATCTATCTATATGCACTCCTAATTTAGCCTCTCAGTTAACGTGGTATACACTCCCATCCACATATGGTAGTGACCACTTTCCTATCATTATCTCTTCCATAGAAAAATCTTTAGATCCGATTCTGATTCGGCAACCTCGTCTTAAATATAGAATCCAGGAAAATGATTGGGATAAATTCAAATCTTGTGTGGAATGTTACTTTAAAGATCTTCCGGAAATATCTGCAGGTAACAGTGATATATGTTCTGAAGCACTTGCAAAAGCTATTTTGTCAGCTGCGGACCAAGTTTTCCCCCGTAAAAATTCTGCTTCCAATTTGATACCCTCACCTCCCTGGTGGGACAATGAATGTACAATAGAAGTTCAAAAACGTAAACAGGCAGAAATAAATTATAATAACTATATGAGCCAAGAAAACTTTGATGTCCTTACTAAAATCATTTCAGATACAAAAAATTTTTTAAGAGAAAAAAAGTTTTCGGCATTTAAAAGATTTTGTCATTCAATTTCGCCTAGGTCACACCCTTCTACTGTATGGATTTACATCAGAAGATTCAAAGCAGGTATGTCTAATACTAACCAACCTCCACTTCCAACTTCTATGGCTAGCTCATATTTAGACTATCTTGCACCACCTTCAGTTGCTCCTTCACCACATACAATACTAATTCCAATTCCCCAACAACTTCCTTTGATTCAATCAGATATTTCTTCCCCCTTTACATTGACGGAGATTAAAGGAGTGTTTTCTAAGCTTCGTGACTCTGCGCCTGGTGAAGACGGTATTCCATATTCATTTTTGTGTAATTTAAGTGACAACACTCTTTTATATTACCTTAATATGATTAATGGCATAATCATGTCTGGTAACGTTCCCCAATCTTGGAAGTCTCAAATAGTTATACCAATATTAAAGCCAAATAAACCACCAACATCTGTAACATCATACCGTCCTATTGCACTTTCTTCAGTCATTGCCAAAATCGCGGAACATCTTGTGAAAAATCGTCTTGATTGGTTTATAGAAAGTCGTGGTTTGCTTGCAGACTCCCAGTATGGTTTCCGTAGAGGTAGAAGTACTTTGGACAGTTTGAGCATTTTTGTAACGGATATTCGACTGGCTTTTACAAATAATGAATCCATTGTTGCACTGTTCTTAGATATTAATTCCGCATATGACAGTGTACTTTTGCCAATACTTAAAGAAAAACTGCAACTGTTACATGTTCCTCCTATTATTTGTAACTTTATACTTAATATGCTTTACGGTAGATCTGTGAAATTGGATAATTCAAATGAAATTAGATTTTTATGGAAAGGCTTACCACAAGGTTCAGTTCTTAGTCCGATACTTTATAACATTTACACTTATGACCTTGAATTGACAATTAAAAGCCCAGTTAAAATTCTTCAATATGCAGATGATCTCCTTCTCTATTGTTCAGATCGCAATATAAATAATTCTAGTTCCAATGTGTCATCAGCTTTAAACAATCTAAACACTTGGATGAAGAATAATGGTCTAGAACTTTCCGTTTCTAAAAGTAATGTGGTAGTTTTTACTAGGCAACGCACCGCTCCACCTGTTAATATTCTCTGTAATGGGCAACCAATTCCAGTTCAAAATCAAGTTAAGTTTTTAGGCTTGGTTTTAGATTCTAAACTTACATTTCTTCCACATTGTGATTATGTCGCAACAAAATGTGAACGCCTTCTTAACATTTTAAGATGTCTCTCGGGTGTTTGGTGGGGAGCACATCCCTCTTCTTTGAGAATTGTCTACATTGCTCTAATAAGAAGTGTCATTGATTATGGCTCATTTTTGTTAGAACCATGTAGCATTGCTGGAATAAGGAAGTTAGATGCTATTCAATCCAAAGCTTTGAGAATCATCACTGGAGCAATGAAGTCTAGTCCAATAAATGCACTCCAAGTGGAATGCATTGATCCTCCATTTTATTTACGGCGCCAGTATCTTTCCGATAAATTTATTTTCCGTTCACTTAGATTCTCTAGACATCCTATATTTTTCAAGTTACAACAATTATCTCAACATATCACATCACATTCCAGTTATTGGTCACATAAAACTACACCCTGTCTTATTAATAGCAGGCATAAATTCATGGACTTAAAAGCGCCTACTCACAGCATTGACAAACTTCCCATTTATAATGTTAGGTATGAATGTCTATCACAGGATCCTGTAATTATCTACAACATTGGTATTGATAGAGATGATCCCAATGCTAATATTCACTTCAATTCAATAGTTCAAGAAAGATGGAATGGATGGCACCACCTTTATAGTGATGCATCCAAACACACATCTGCTGATTGTGTTGGTGTGGGAGTTTATCACCCGCAGTATAATATTGTGCAAAAAATTAAATTCCCCCCTGAAACATCTGCTTTCACTGGCGAATGTTTTGGAATTCTAAAAGCATTGGAATATATTCTACTTATGAAACTATTTAAAACTGTAATATTCTCGGACTCCCTAAGTGCTCTTCAAGCTTTAGCTAAGTTTCCATTTAAACCTCAATCACATATCCCTATAATTATTGAAGCCAGATCAAAATTATATCAATGTACTCTCTTAGGTTATTCAGTTTCGTTTGCTTGGATCCCAAGTCATTGCGGCATTAGAGGTAATGAAAATGCTGATCGCATAGCAAATGAAGCTGTTACATCTGGAGACATTTTTCCATTTGTAAACTATTCCCATGATTTAACATCTTTACCAAAAGTTTTTCTCAAGGAATCATGGAACAGAAATTGGGCCAACAGTGCTCAACGTAAGGGAAAGCACTATTTTCAAATACAACCAAATATAATGAATAAACCATGGTTCAACTGTTTGAAGTTACGCAAGAAAGTGACGTCAATAATAATAAGAATGCGGCTGGGCCATGTTTGCAGTCCAGCTCATCTTGCAAAGCTTCATATTGTTGATTCTCCTACCTGTGCATGCGGGGAGGATGTGGGAGATTTAAATCACATTATGCTCTCTTGCCCCCAACATGACCAAACTGCAATGCTTGAGGCTTTGGCTGTTCTTAAAATTCCGTTTCCAACCAGTATTGTTTGTATTCTTCAATGTTCTGACCCAGATGTATATAAGGCAATTTCTGAATATATCATTACTAATAATATTAAACTGTAAATATGTAAATATACATTGTATATAAATATGTATCACTTATCTTTGTATGTATTATGACTAAAATTTAAAAATGAATATATTAGTAGGTAGTTTTATCTTATGATAGGTACATATAAAGGTATTAGTTATTCCTTTCTCTATTCTCCTCTTTTATTCCTTTTCCATGTTATACTTTCCTGATCCGATTACCTGTTCCAAATTTCCCGTGATCCGTCTTTTTTCCTCCCATTTTTAGATTTCTTAAGGTTTCCCCGTTTTTATATCAACTTAACATAACAAAAACCAAAGTCATCTAGTAAAACTAACGAGGATTTAAAACGTGACACTGGCAAATGCACAAGACGTGCGAGACCATATCCCGACATAGGGAGCAAACGAAAAAAAAAAAAAAAAAAAAAAAAATGTGACATTGCTGATATATTCCAATATTTGTGTTTTACGGGTATTATTGTGTCTAATATGGTAATATTTAGCTATACTTAGCTAAATAATAATAATATTTAGCTATATTTAGCTAAATATTATCAATTAACTGATAATATTTAGCGTGATTTATAATATAATACATACATCTCAAGTTATCGCCTAAACTGCTTACAGAAAGTTTAGTAACATATCATATCCAACTACCTATAAAATACGAATAGAACAGGAATGTGACATAAAATTGTTATTAGTACGACTTCTGAACTGGCTGGACTGAACCAAAGATTACTAACCTCTGACTGACTGAACGGACTGAACTGTCTACAGTTCAGTCCAGCCAGTCCAGAAGTAGTATTAACAGCTATTTAATTTTATGCTATAGAAAATGTACAAACAATCTGAATCTAGTTTAAAACAAGAAAAAAGACATCGTTAGGTTACGTGATACAGACCCACCAACTTATCTGTTCACAGAAAAAAGAACTAGGTACAACATTCCTTCAAATTGTGACAGTTTGTAGTTGATTTCCTTGACCAGTAGCGCCCTCGAGAACTGCACAATTAAGTTGGTGGTACTATACCACAGAATAAAAAGGATATGTATTGTATTGTATTATACGCACATTTGTGCTTGTAAGCGCTTTATTCGGCCTGTTAAGTATTTATTGCGATATGATCGAAGGTAGGCAGGTACTTATATTCACTACTGAGCAAGTAACATTTTACTTGTATATTAAGTAGGTTACCATAATATAATCTGTCTATTTCTATAGCCTTGTCTAGTCACTGACAGTGGCAATTATTTGCCTTTGCCTTTTCTACAAATACACGTAGCACACGTATCCGTGCAAATACGCAAGTAACCCATCCACAGTTCCATCACCATGGCCGTGTGTGTGTGATTTTTAGGGTTTCCATACGAGAAACCGGGATTTTATTTCGGGCCCTTGTCTTATTCATAATGAATATTGTGTTATTACGGCTCTTACATTTTAATGAAATGTTTATTTATTGACCGATAGAGAACTTAGTTCAAACGAAGCGTCAACTTAGACAAAAATCACCACTCCATCCCATTACGATGGTTAAAGAACGATAGGAAAGATTTGAGTTATGACGTCATTGTCATGTTAGCTCAATTGATTAGTGCATACCCCGGCTCAAGGGGTGGATGGATGCGGGTTCGAATCCCGCACATGACTTAAATTTTTCCTATCGTATATTTGTGATTATGTAATGTAATCCGCATAGCAGGCGTTGTTTACAATATTAAAATTAGACAAAAATGCTTTGGTATGTCCGGTTGTTCTCCTCTATAGGTTGCATTTCTCAACCGATTTCACGAAATTTTGTGAGCAGGTTTGAAAAGTCCATAATTTTTTATTGGCGATTAAGTTTTTGGAAATTTTTCAAAATGCCGTTGATTTTTATGATAAGGTGTTGAAAGTATGGATGCCTGCGCTTAATTTATTTTCCATGTTTTTGTAGCTAGTATATTAATTCGAGATAAACACATGACTAAGTATGTAAAATTACTGTATATTTATTACTTACCTATCTATTTCTGATACAACTAGCCTTGGCTGGGGCCCGCGTGTCATTCATTATTTACATTACCTATCTAGATTTTTGTATTTCTTGACCCATTCTCCCATTAGCATGCGCAGCGAATCTTTATTCAATTGTAAGCTATGCTAGGGCAGACTCGCGAGGTCTACAGCTCGGAGAGCCACTAGTTTAATATGTCGGAGGTTATATACCTAACGTAAAGTTTGGCGCCAATTCATTCCGTTACCTTGATCACGAAGCCCTATTGATGAATGGCGAAGGATATTACCTGGTCAGTCCGATTTACCATCTGTCAAAACGTGAATACGCTATAAATAGGCTTACCATAGGTACGTCCCGGTTTGAACCCCGTGTCCCGGCCGGTTTGCATCAGCGTCCCGGTCAAGGAGAAAAGCGCGAGAAGCGAGCGCGCCACATGTTTTAGGACAAAATTAAGTTAGTGAAAACTTGAGATTTAGATACCTAGGTACTTTTGAACATGTATTCTTTTTACATTCAGTCAAAAACTATCCGGAATATATGATTTGTATATGGTTTCAAATGCAATTTTTTTTTATTTTGTTGTTGTTAGATTGGCGCTACTAACATAATGATTCGAAATTCTAGTACCTAATGCGAATGACGGTAAAAATGTACTTGAGTACCTAGTCTTAACACCCTTACCAAATGTTAGTCCTACCTGAAAGTAAGTAAAAGCTTTTTGTTTAAGATACTTGTGTTAGTAATAGGATTAAGACCACGTATTATAAATATAGTATTCAATGCAAAATATATTTACTATTTTTCAAGGGTTATATAACAGAAATAATCAATGGGGGACAAATGGAATACACAAGAACGATGGATACCTATTGTTTTTAATTTAATCCATCCATTACTATTAACGACTTTTCTAAGAATCATGCGAAATTGTTCGCTTTGTATATACAAATTAATCCGTGCATACAAAACATACATACAAACCTAGTTCATAAACATGTATTGTTACCAACCCTTTACACCCCTGCTTAAATTCTGTTGACCTAGGGGTGAATCGGGCTAAGCAAAGTATTGAAGATTTTCCAGAAAGATTATTACGAAAGCTTATATATTTTTAATATCATTCAAAAGAGTAGGCACCCGGACCAAATTATAAGAATGCGATTAGGACGTATTTGTTACACAAATGGGTTAATCAAGGCCACAAATTAGAAAAGTCACACTATTCACCCCGTTTTACGGTAGGTAGTAGAAAGTCTAAGTACCTGGATACCCTAGTAATCTAGTTTATTAGCATTGTGAAGGTTACAACCCTGACGGATTTCCCTTTTTAGCCTTACCGTGTTCCTATTTACCCCATTTGCAGTGTAAAATGGGATGAGCATTATTTTTTTGTTTTTTACACAGATTTTATTAATTACAGTTATTTTCTATGGAGTGTCTAAATACTATCGAGACTTAAATTTTGACGTAAATATGTTAAGGTTTATTACCAAGGTATCGGTATATATTCCGTTCAAAGTTGGATTGCGACCCTATTTGCCCCATTTTACGGCACTGTTTCCCATTTAGGTGCGAGGTTTTATCTAGTGTTTATCGCGAATTTCGTAATGTACAAAAACATCGAACAGAGTTTGTCTTAAATTTGCGTCACCAATAGAATTTCGTGTTTGAAGTCACCAAAAATAATAAACTAAATAACCACTTCGTGGCAGCGTTTTCACTCGGCAGAGACGATAAAGGAGAATTCGCGGCGAGATTTGAACTTAATTCCGGAAAAGCCGTTTACAAAATGTTTTGATGATTGGATTATTCGTTGGCATTAGTGTATCATTTCTGAAGGAGCATACCTTGAAGGTGATAAAATAAAATAACATTTGTATGAATACATAATTAACATTTTGATTATTATTGATCTTTTCCCGGTATTTTTAAATTTCTTTTTTGTTTTGGCTTTGGTCTTCGTAAATTTGATTATCGATTCAATAAAAAAATAAAAAATCATGCGTAAAGCAAAACAGGACATGCGTAAAGCAAAATTAGCTTTTTTCTGTTTTGTGTCCCGGTTTGGTTCTTCATAATAATGGTATCTAAGCCTAGTTATAAATCACACGCATTGTGGATATTACTTATATTATTTAAAAATTTAACAAGCGAATTGCTCTGCTCTTTTAGGATCCAAATTGCGAAAACCCGGAAAAGAAAAAAACTATCTGTCGATTTTAATCGGAGCTTCAAAGTCTATCTTCTTTATTTAATTATCATTATAATAATTATGATCTTCTTAATTTTAAGTAATAGGTAAAATACTAACAAAAAGAAAGATTTTTTCGATGTTATTTTTTGTGATTCTTTATATGCATTTGACGGAATAAGCACGAGGACCACCTGATGTTAAAAGTCTCTTGTGCCTGCGTAATGAAATATTTCACATTTTAGAAGTAAATATTCAAAACTCGATTGAACGGGAGCGCGGCGCAGTCAGGTGTACTAAGACAGGATTTTTTGAAATTCAACCCCTAAGGCGGTTAACATGGGCGAAAACGTTAATATGAAAGTCCTTTTGTAATCTAACAACTTTAAACGGTTTAAATCGCGTATATTTATCATTATTTTTGTCCCGACGTTTCAAACACTTTGCAGTGATCGTGGTCACGGGGTGACTAATTGGTTTTATTTGTCACATGAGTTATTAAGAAATTATTTGTCCTACCGTCCGAAATTTTTTATATTAATCATAACGTTCCCTATTCACGCAGTATTCGCTCACAGTGTCCAGAGGTCTTGCAGATTTGTGTCGGCCTTGGGATTTAATTAATTTGATAACAGGATCCCAAGCAGGTGGTACTTGCCAACCATCATCTCTATTGAAATTTGGGTACTTTTTGATTTCAATAGCCTCGCGTAACATTCTTGGCATAAACCGGGTCTCTCTGGCGAGGATTTTTGGATTGTCGAACCGAATGTAGTGGTTGGGTTTGTCCTGGGCATGTTCACAGACTGCAGACTTGGTCGAGCGTCTGTTCTTCATGTCAGCAATGTGTTCTTTTACCCGGATACCAATGCTCCTCTTTGTTTGCCCAATGTATGACAGCCCACATTCACAATCAAGTTTGTAAACACCTGCATCTTGTAGGGGAATATTGCACTTAAAAGGTCTTAAAAATGGGTTAATCTTCTTGGCGGCTTGAAGTAAGTTTTTATTGAAGCTCGTCTTAAGATATTACCAATTTTGTCTGTGACACCCTTGATGTAAGGTAAGATGGCAAGTTGTCGCTCAACTGTGGAAGGCTTGGGCCGGCTTCTGTGACATATTCGTGGGAGCTTGTGATTATTGCTTCGCAGTACTTGTTTTACATGCTGAAGCTGCTCCTTGAGATGGTCAGTGTCGCAGATGCCATGTGCTCTCTGTAACAAAGATTTGCCTACGGTAGCCAACTGACATGGATGGTCGGACGAGAGCACATATAAACCAGTAAAAAGCGATCCAACAGCTAAAATGGTAACAAAAAAGCGCTCGTAGCGAAGTTTACTTAGCTGTTCTCAACCGATCAGCAAAGTTAAGCAACGTCGCCCGTGGTCATGAGTTGGATGGGTGACCGCTAGTGACATTACTACTGAGCGTTTCCGTGCTTCGGAGGGCACGTTAAGCCGTCGGTCCCGGCTGTTGTCTTAGGATGGCAGTCGTTTTAGCATGGTGGTAGGGCATTTTGCGAATGCCCGCCTGGCTAGCTACCACCCTCAAGTAGAAAATCTGTCGCCAAGCACCTAACGGTGTGTTCCGGCAGCTGTCCTTGAGAGCCAGTACTTCTAGGTTAGCCTGAACAACATCTTCGACCACACAACACAGACACAAGACAGACGTTCCTTTGCGCCCAATTGTAAGCCAAATTCACTCGCCAACATACAAACTGGCTCAACACCTTGCTAAAATACTGTCTCCACTTCGCGGTCAAACTAGTGCGCATGTCAAGGATTCTTACTACTTTGTCAGTCAAATGAAAAATCTACAATTGACTGATGATGAAGTTATGGTCAGCTTTGATGTACAGTCGTTATTCACCAGCCTACCTGTACATGATTGCATTGAAATTGTCAAGAAAAGACTTAGTGAGCATGACCTTCCCATGGAATATGCAGAATTACTGGAACATTGCCTAACATCTGGCTATCTATTCTGGGAAAATAAGTTCTACATACAGATCGATGGTGTAGCTATGGGCTCTCCAGTCCGTTGTTGCCGATATTTTCATGGAGCACTTCGAGGAGAGAGCTCTCTACAGCTGTGGCTATGCCGAAGATCTACAAACGGTACGTAGACGATACTTTTACCATCCTCCCCAGTAATAAACATTCTGCAATTCTAAACCGTCTAAATTCCTTACATAACAAAATTCAATTTACTATGGAGCCTGAGGTCAATAAATGCTTAGCTTTTCTTGATGTTTTAGTCATCAGGAATCCTGAACACTCCCTTAGTAATACATTGTATAGGAAACCCACCCATACAGATAAATATCTCAATGGTAACTCCCATCACCATCCATGTCAGTTGGCTACCGTAGACAAATCTTTGTTACAGAGAGCACATGGCATCTGCGACACTGACCATCTCAAGGAGCAGCTTCAGCATGTAAAACAAGTACTGCGAAGCAATAATCACAAGCTCCCACGAATATGTCACAGAAGCCGGCCCAAGCCTTCCACAGTTGAGCGACAACCTGCCATCTTACCTTACATCAAGGGTGTCACAGACAAAATTGGTAATATCTTAAGACGAGCTTCAATAAAAACTTACTTCAAGCCGCCAAGAAGATTAACCCATTTTTAAGACCTTTTAAGTGCAATATTCCCCTACAAGATGCAGGTGTTTACAAACTTGATTGTGAATGTGGGCTTTCATACATTGGGCAAACAAAGAGGAGCATTGGTATCCGGGTAAAAGAACACATTGCTGACATGAAGAACAGACGCTCGACCAAGTCTGCAGTCTGTGAACATGCCCAGGACAAACCCAACCACTACATTCGGTTCGACAATCCAAAAATCCTCGCCAGAGAGACCCGGTTTATGCCAAGAATGTTACGCGAGGCTATTGAAATCAAAAAGTACCCAAATTTCAATAGAGATGATGGTTGGCAAGTACCACCTGCTTGGGATCCTATTATCAAATTAATTAAATCCCAAGGCCGACACAAATCTGCAAGACCTCTGGACACTGTGAGCGAATACTGCGTGAATAGGGAACGTTATGATTAATATAAAAAAATTCGGACGGTAGGACAAATAATTTCTTAATAACTCATGTGACAAATAAAACCAATTAGTCACCCCATGACCACGATCACTGCAAAGTGTTTGAAACGTCGGGACAAAAATAATGATAAATATACGCGATTTAAACCGTTTAAAGTTGTTTAATTACTATGTGTACCTAATAATCGCGAAAACCTAAGACAACATTATGAAAGTCCTTTGTTTTTTAACTTACAGTTCTGAAAATTAGTATGCGGATAGATCATTCAAAATAAAAATTAAACGTTCTAATTTTTTTTGACATGGATGTATTACGAGGGCGGCACTGAAAATTTCGAGAATCAAGGAATATGACACAACATTAGTATTAAAAAATGTATTTATTGCTTTTCGAAGTATTCTCCGCGAAATTTGACACATTTTTCCATACGATGGAACCAATCATTGAAGCAACCATTCCATTCGGAAGTTGGGGTATCCAAAATGGCCGATTTGCAGGCGTCCACAGCTTCTTCAGGTGATGAAAATCTCTGACCACGCCATTTATTCTTTATTGTAGGGAAAGTATAGAAATCATTAGGGCTTAGGTACAGCGGATGGTCTAATAATTCTATGTTTTCTTGCTCTAAAAACTCTTTTGTTCTGTGCGCGGTTTGAGAACTCGCATTGTCGTGATGGAGGATGATGCGGCGGTTGCAGTTCTCTTTACGGAGTTCAGAAACGACCTGTGGCAAACAAATGCTAGCATACCATTTTGCATTAACCGTTCTTTGTCCCTCAAGAGGAATAGTCGCAACATTGCCGGTTTTGGAGACAAACGTGGCCACCATTTTTTTTGCAACACTCCGTGAACTAACAATTTTTGTCTCTTTTTCGAAAATCCAAACTCGTGACTGGTTTTTTGTTTCGGGTTCGTACGCGTATATCCAGAATTCGTCACCTGATACGATGTTGTATACAGCATTTGAGGATCCTGCGTGGAACCTTTCGAGAGTTCTGACGCACCAAGTAACGCGTGCCGCTTTTTGCTCTTCACAGAGCGAATGCGGTAAGTATCCATCGGGAAAACAACTTTTTACACCTAATTGTTCATGCAAGATTATTTGTATTTGACTCATGCCAATGTCTAAAGTTGTTTGAATTTCGCGGTATGTCACATGTCGATCTTCCTCAATCAGCTTACGCACAGCATCAACGTTTTCTTGGGTGACTGCAGTTTTTGGACGACCTTGACGGGGATCATCACTGAGCTTGACACGTCCACGTTGAAATTCAGCAAACTAGCGATAAATTTTGGTTTTGGATGGGGCTTCATCACCAAATGCAGAAATCATCCAGTCAACACACAATTTTTTTCGAAAGTCAATAAATCATTGCTACACAAAACCTTGTGACAAGACCGAGAATCTTTTTTTAAATAAATAAATGGTATTCGATTTTTAAAACCAAGGAGTTTTCAATTAAAAAGATTTTAGTATGACAGGAACAGTGGAAATGTTCCATTCTCGATACTTTTAGTGCAGCCCTAGGCCGAGCTTCAGTAGGGGCGGAGCAGTTTGTTATATAGGTATTTGGTTGTGAAATTGGGGATGAAACTTTGTACGGAAAGGTCATTGTTTATGAAAGTGATAAAGATTGGTATCTGGATATACTTTTTAAAACAAGAACATGCCACAATAATATTTTTGTTAGGGTTGATTAGGAGGAGTAACCTGAACGTAAACCGCTAGCGCTCGGCCTGTTCGTCCATCTGTCATATTTATGTATCTTTTGAACCGTAATAAAACACTTGATATTAAAACAATTAATAAGTAGTAAAAAAGAAAATTGCTTACTAATAAAACTTGTCTACTTACTACTGTTACTAATGAAACTTATAATTATATATTTCATCATATAACATCATATTATGCATCGTGTAAAATAATAAAAAATATGTAATAGTATATTACAGGCACAAGAAACTTTAAAAAATCAGGTGGTCCTCGTGTTTATTCCGTATGAGGATCTTAGCATTTTTTCAATAACCCTGTATATGACACGTTTTACACGGCTCCAAAAACCAGACATGGTTCCTGAGGGATAGTCCACGCGTAATATAATTTTTTGAAATGCTCATAGCGCTCGTTAGTAAGTCGTAAGTCTCGTTGTGCCTGTAATTTCATTGGCTCTCAAGGGCAGCTACCGCAACACACCGTTAGCTGCTGGGCGACAGATTTTCTATTTGAGGGTGGTCGCTAGCCAGGTGGGCATTCGCAAAATGCCCTTCTACCATGCGGTGAAGCTCAAGCCTGCGGCGGGATTCGAACTATGAACCTGCTGCGTGGCAGTCCATGGCCAATGCCACTGGGCCATCATTGCTTAGCCGTTCGTTAACGATCAGCAAAGTTAAGCAACGACCGCCGCGGTCATAAGTTGGATGGGGTGACGGCTAGTGAAATGACTACTGAGCGCTTCAGTGCTTCGTAGGGCACGTTAAGCCGTCGGTCTCGGTTGTTGTCTTAGGATGGCAATCATTATAGCAAGGTGGTAGGATATTTTGCAAATGCCTGCCTGACTAGCTACCACCCACAGGTAGAAAATCTGCCGCCAAGCACCTCACTAATATTATGGTATATTGATTGAAAAATATTTTCTTGTGTGTACCTAACATTTTACTCCATATGGTATGCAGTGAAATATAATATCGTCGTGTCAATACGAACTCACTCCTGGTTGTCAAATAAATGCTTTTTTTGAATTGTGATGGTAGCCCGTGGCCCCGGCAGCTGGCCAGGTAACGGTTGAGCAGGGGGTGTGAAGAATATCCGGAAGATTCCCGGCTACCGCCATCAAAAACAACGATCCTTGAACTAGATTAAGAACCGAACAAGTTTCGCTTGGATGTCCTAGGATTATCGTAAGTCCGAAGATAGGGACAGGTTACCGTTATCCTTGACTTCGGTATTAATTATTCTACCGAGAAGGTCACCAAAAATCTTAGGGAGATGGTAGGTTTCTCGTCTGGAAGTCCCTCGTTAACAATGTAGAAAACATGAAAGTGTGTCGAGCAGAGTAACGTATATACCTTATTCGTTGAAGGTCATACTTACCCGTAGAATTACATACATAGAAATCTTCTTCTCATGCTTCGAACGATTTTCTTGACTCGTTAAATATCTCAAGTGTTTCTTGAATTATTTGACTATTGTGTCCTAATGGTGCTAAGTGACGGTTTGAGATAGTAGACTCTCGACCGTCATGCGTCAGCAAGATAAACCGTCAGTATTATGGTATTTTTAGTTTTAATATTAGATTAGGGCTACAAATGACATATAAAAGATCAAAATCAAAAAAGATCAAATAGGTGTCAGGCGTGACACCTGTACAAACGACAGTTGTTGGCGTATTTTTCAGTATTGATTTAATTTTTGGGATATTTGATTGACATTATAAATAATAATAAATAAATGTATTTGGCAACTTAACTTATGACTTAGCTTAAAGTAACAGATTCGTAACATAAAACTAACACTTCAATTCTTGTAATGCACTTTGGTTCTAGGACAGAAAGACTAGGATTCCCTGTGTCGTGAGGACCATAAAAAATTAAAATTACAAATAAATTATTAATCTTAGATCTGAAAGCTGTCACAAACTGGTAGAGGGTCGGAGTGCTTAGACTGCCTGCAAGCCTGCAATGGCAGGTAAGTTGATTAAATGCTTTCGTTATAGTAGTTGAAATATTTGATATAGTTTGCAGCATTTTGTTAAAATACATAGGACAAAAAAAAAACTCGGTGCGCTTATTACTGTAACACAGCAAAAAGAAATTTTTGTAACACAAATTATTGACATTTAAATTTTTTTTACTGAAATAAAAGTATTAAATATGTGTTAAATACATAAAAAAATATGAATACGAAAAAAATACTGGAAATTACGCATCGACCCAAGCTAGATCCTGGCCAAGAGACGCCATTTCTTGCGGTCTTGTGCTTTTTCTTGCCACTGGATTATTTGCAGTTTTTTTTACGTTTTTTTGAACAACAAATCCTGTGCCGTTAATATGGTGACCGTTACTTGTTCCGCTATAAAATAACACATCCCCGTTATCTAATGTACATTCCCCCTTCCTAGGCCACCTTACTTCCTGCAGAGCTGTTATCCCGCTTCGGTATCTTCTGAGCTCATTGGTTACTTGGTAGATGGCGCCGCGTCTAAATAAACTCCTAACCTTCCCCGTTGCTAATCGAAAGTCCATTAAACGCCGTTTGTCGTTGTGATTGGGATCGGAAAACATTTGACAACATGGTCTTGACTTCAGACACAAGTTTGTTCCTACTCTCGACAACGTTTTCCCGAGAAATTTTAGCACGGCCGGTGTAAGCGGCGTCTCCGGTATTGTCATCTGCATAACAAAGAATATCGCTGAGCTGCAGCATGTCATTGATGTGCAAGAGAAATAGATCGGACAGAGCACACAGCCTTGCGGAACGCCAGCATGGCTGAAAGTCGGAGCATGCACCGTCGACAACGACCTTGATGCTCCGATCTGCCAAAAAACTGGAGATCCACTCGCACAATTTCTCGGAAAGCCCATAGGAAGGAAAATGTACAATAATTTGTAATATCGGTCCAGTTTTCTAGATACTGCAACTGCATAAATAACTTTGTAATCCCATATAAATATAATATATGATTACAAAGTTACATTAGCAGTGAATGAATCAGTGTACCTGTATGTTATGTATAATATGTTGGAATAAGAGTTGTAGATTGTCCACTGCCATAATCCCCTACATCCTACGACCTCTGGAAATGTTTGTTTTCAAAAAGCCAACTGAGTACTTGCTGAAACACCATAAAAAACAGCCTTTTTCAATCATTTGTCTTTACACCAATTTCCCTTTAGCAAATAATATGATCTTTGTATTAACAACGCTATTGAATAGTGAGCAATGCCGGTTACAGCATAATTGCTTATAACATTTATTTCGCATAAGTAAGCTTGAGCTTCACCGCCTGGCTAACGACCACCCTCAAGTAGAAAATCTGTCGCCAAGCATCTAACGGTGTGTTCCGGCAGCTGTCCTTAGAGTCAGTACTCCTAGGTTAGCCTGAACAACATCTTCCGACCACATCATCACTTACCATCAGGTGAGATAGTGTTCAAAGGCTAACCTATCAGGCATTAAAAAAAAACAAAACGGGACGCAGAACAGAAAAAAGCTAATTTTGGCCTGTTTTGCTTTACGCATTTTTTTTAATTTTTTATTGACTTGATAATCAAAGTTACGAAAACCAAAGCCAAAACAAAAAATAAATTAAAAAATACCGGGAAAAGATCAATAATACTCAAAATGATAATTATTTATTCATACAAATGTTATTTTATTTAATCACCTTCAAAGTTATCTCCTTCAGAAATGATACACTTATGCCAACGAATAATGCAATCATCAAAATACTTTTTAAAGGCCTTATCCGGAATAAAGTTCAAATCTCGCCGCGAATTCTCCTTTATCGTCTCTGCCGAACGAAAACGACTGCCACGAAGTGGTAAAGTTAAGGAAAAAGAAATAAGTAAGCCGGAAGAAAGAAGTAAGTAGAAAATCTGTCGCCAATCACCTAACAGTGTGTTCCGGCAGCAGTTCTTGAGAGCCAGTAAAATTACAGGCACATGAGACCTAACAACTGTACGTCTCACTGTGTTCGTCGTTGACGAAATGCATCTGTTATAGGCAGAGGTTAGTCCACTTAGCATCAGGTGGGCCTCGGCTTGTCCCGTCACAATAACATAAAAAAAAAACAAGCTTTTTAGGCACACCGCGTATGTGTGTGCGTGAGTAGGGCACGCCGCCGCCAGCGTCCGTCCCCGTCCTACCGCCGAAAAATTGGGACCAAGCATCGCGGCTCTGGCTAAAATGGCCGGAACGTGCGTGAATTAAGGTATTTCCTTCGTATAATAAAAACAGATACCTATTTGAAAAATGTAATGGTTTGTTTTTTATTATCCAAATACTTCTCGTGACCGTCGACTTTCCGTGAAGTATTTACGCCGATTTATTTAGTTTTTTAGCTTTGGATTTTTTTTCTACCGAGGAAACTTAAAGTAATCGTGTTTATAAAGTGTATGATTTATTGAATGAATCCTTAAATATTAATATTCTAAGGATAGAAAACCTAAGAAGACGGCGTGGCTAGCTGACTTCACGTCGCAGCTACTTCAGAGTGGTGGCAACCTAGCGTGGAGCGGCAGCTGACGCGGCGAGCAGATCGACTCGTTCCTTATAGTTGTGGCTCCACAGATCGGACGTTGCATACTCGCTAGATTTTGTTAATATTGTTAAGAATTGTAATTTTTTTATGTTTCAATTATATTTTTTAATATTTTTGGTGCATGTTTCTAATTATATATTAATTGCATAATTCAAAATTAAGAAATCAAGATACAGCAAGGGTTCAAACGAAACACAATTACGTATTGTTGCCTCGGTGCAGACTTAAGGGTGAACTGGCCGGCCAGTTTTCCATACAAACGTCGTAGGGTGATCACTCCCTTATTTGAGGATTTAGGTCCAAACTAAAGCATGATATCTTTATTAAACTCGTCATTATCTAGGTTTGTATCGTAACGAAAATTTAAAAAGATAATTATGTTGATAGTTATGAGACTCGAAACATTTTCATATAAAGTTTTCAAGGCTTATAACTTTCAACTTAATTATCTTTTTAATATTTTGTTGCTATACAAACCTAGATAATGACGAGTTCAATCGATATTATGCTTAATTCTATACCTAAAATCTCAAATAAGGAAGTGATCACCCAACTGCGTTTGAATGGAGAACTGTACGGCCAGTTCAACCTTAACTAGCAAAACGCTGAGTTTTGTGAGGGCTCGCGTTTATTTTACAACGTGAATCTAGCGGTGTCATCTAGCAGTAAGTAGATTAACTACGATGTATTTAAGTATTGAGCTTAGTTCTGATGCAGCGATGTTAACTCTCTCCCTCTCTTTAACGTTTCTCTTTTGCCAGAAAGAACATCAATATATGAAGTTCAATTACTATGTCAAAGCACAAATCTATAGGCGTGAGAGTTTTTCAGTAAAAGGGGGCACAAAATGTTCAAGACGTGGGATAGTAAATAATCTTAATAAACCTAATAATCTTTTTTTATAAGAGAAGAAAATAAAAATTAGCTTACTAATAAAACTTTATTACAAAAAAATATAATGTTATTGTGTCTATGTATCATTAAGATAATTTTCTAAATCAGTAAGATATTAAGCTTCTAATACTATATTAATTCAATATTTTTTCACAACAGATAAAGCATGGAGAGAACGCTACGCGCCGAGCATCGGAATTCGATTGAGACGTCCGTCGCGCATCGAATATTTATTACACGCAACTCGACTATTAGTGTTGCGATCCATCACGTGGTGCCTCACCGTGGGCTAATTTAAAGAAGATGATAAGTAACCTATTTATATATGACACGTTTTACACGGCTCTCTAAAACCGGTAACGATTCCTGAGGGGTAGACAACAGGGGCGAAGCAGCGGGTAAAAATAAAAAATGACTACTATTAAATCCAATTAAAAAATAAATAATCAGGGCACAATTTCTTTGCGGGAACCTATTTATAACTCCAAGTCAAATAGGCTATCTTTTTTATAAATTAAACTAGCTTTTACCGGGGCTTTGCAAGCTATCCATCAGGAACAACGGTTCCTACGTAACGACGTAAAAAAAAATAGAAAGAAAAACAATGCAACGTAGTTCCTGGGATAGTCCACGCGGGCCGAAGCCGTGGGTAAAAGTTAGGTTATAATATTAGAAGGATTTGATATATGCTTGTCAGGAAGGTATTTGCTTATATGATTGATTATTATTATATCCAACCTGTGCCTTATTTTATAAGTAAATAACAGCAATGATAGTGTTTTTTTCACAATGGATTATTTAGAGTAAGTTATTGATTTACAGTCTTACTTATAAACGCTACTTAAATTTAAGCATTACTGAGCCGCTGTTTAGCAAATTTTTTACTCATAAACGCTACATAACTTTACTGAGGTTATAGTCAAGTAGGCATACAAAACTATATAAACGCGACATACTCTATTAATAAATCGTAAAAAATATATCTATTAGAAACATACTCGTACAATGGATGATGAAATTAATATTTTGCGTACTCTTCGTGTTCTTATTGAAGAGTATACCGCATATAACGACTGTGTCATATCTTCTTATGTTGGATGTATTAAAAGGAAACTTGGGAAATAATGCGCCCAATTAGTCGTGTATAGGCTTTTCCGATTTATACTTACCACTATTCAAGTTTATGTGAGTAGGGTATTGCTGAACATTGGGTTCAAAACAGTTGTCGATCATCGAGATAACGTTACACTAGAGGAGTCATTTAGGGCGAATTTCTCTTCCACTTTTGCTAATTTTAAAGTTAAGTGCGCTTCAGCGCTTTACGAGATCAGACTGCAGCCTAGAACTAATTATATCGTCTAATTGGTTCCTAACCTTTTCGGAATTGTTACCCCTACTGCTTGTTAAAGAAACTGATATTGGCCCTAATTCAAAATTATATTAAGTAAAATATCTTTATTCATAAAAAATGCACACTGACAATACCACTTTGTTAATAACATTTAGTTTTTTTTTTCCTGCCAGCAGTATCATTTTATTTTAATCATATTCTATTTCTGTCTATTCATCTATTTTAGGTACCACCTCTGTTACCCCCATAGAATATCTATTTTACCCCCGCAGGGGTAATTACCCCCAGGTTCGGAACCACTGGCTAACCAAACGATCAAAACACGCAGCGCTACAACGCTTGTAGGCTAATGCTACCTACAAAATTTCTATTACAGCGCTAAAGCTAATTGCATCATCTAACCAATCTGTTCAAACATGCAGCGCTAGAATACTTCTGAGGTATGCTTTCTCAAGATCAAAGACTATCAGCTCACAGAATGGACATAGCTTTAGTACCTACGAAACTTTGTGAAGAGTATATTAGTTAAAAAAATAGTAAAGGTTCATTTGGTTCAAGCTACAAATGTTTACTAGAAACGTGTTAATAATTTAGTTAACACATTTTTTTAAAATCTAGATTAAAGTTTTGATACTATCATAATATAATAATATAAAACCTAGATTAAAAAAAAAGTCGTAATATGCATACATACATTTAAGTACCTATTTCTTAATTAAGGTTTTTTTATTCAATCCGAATTTGGTGTATTTATAGTTAGTTACTTATTTCAAGAGAATAATTGACTAATATATTTAGGTATGAGTGGAATAATAAATATGCTCAGTGGAGTGCTGGGCTAGAATTGTACTTACCTCCCTATGTATTCCTGTGACAGTCGTAAGAAGCCAAGAAGGCTAAAATGCCAGAAAGTGGGAAGCAACGACTTATAAAGAACTGTAATTTTACACTGCGATCCCCAAGACGCCTGCCAATAATGGGGGATGTCTATGCTCAACGGTGGACGTTATGGCTGTTAATGATGGTTCATGATATTAATGTTTTAGATAAATAAAACTGAGGAGTAAATTGTGAAGCGTGACTTACAAAAATTAAAATAAGCTAAGACAAAAAAAACGGATTTACCGATTTTCATTAAGGATAGAGTAATTAACGCCCTAGTATTTTTTTTAACGGCCGTATGCCTTTTTTATCAAAATCAAAAAAGTTGGTATGGTATAGAATTTTTTTTTATTTTTATTTACGTCTTCTTACCTGTAGAATACAGGTAAGAAGACGTAAAACTAGAAATAAATAATATAACTAGATATTGAATTAGCAGAATTGAGTACTTATGTGCTAATTTCAGCATAGATCTGAGAGTGGATTCAGTTCAGCAATTTAAACTTTATTTTAAAGCTAGCTAGCTGCGCCTAGACAATGGTATAAACTGATTATGGTGATGAAAGTATAGAAGACCTAAACTAACTAACGTTGTTTCATCCACACCACACCCTCAAGCCGTTAAAACATGAATAGAAACACATACACTTAAACTTTACATACATACATATAAGCACGCATGTATTCCCCTAAGGGGTACGCAGAGGTGTGTAAACACCCACGTTTCGCCAATTGGGTTTTGGTCCCATTTAATAGGGGGCGAACAAATTGCCATTCACCGTGCATAGTTTCAGGGTCATAAAACATGTTTTCTCTAACACACTGGACGAAACACAAGAACATATTACGGACTTTATACAATTACTGTGATTTAAGAAATAGCTATTAAACAAAAAAAAAAGGAAGGTTGTCAACTTTGATTCATAGAAAAAAACGTAGATATAATCGGGCATAGAAATTATTTCGGATGGAAAAAGATAACTTCCAGCGGGACTTAACGGTATTCTGGGGTTACACTCGTAACCCCTCAATGTATTTCCAATTATTCTATGGAATCTGTTGCTGGCCAATCGAAGAATCATAGAATATTAGGGCACTTTCAATTTACCATATTGTGAAATAAAAACTCGGTAAAAAAATATTCAGTACACCTAACAATAAGTACAAAAATTAGTATCAACTAAGAATAGTAATTTTTTACTTTTTAATTTCCAGATATTAGGCACAAGATGGCAATTTGGGTCTGTCATAATAACTTTTAGTTGAATGTTGTCAGTTTAAAATACGTTCAACTTCATTATCGTTTGCTTAGCTAAACAGGGGCTAAGTAGCGTTTATGAGTAAGAAATATTTAAACATTTCTTAAACACTGTTTAGTTATCCATTACTTAGCAACTACTTAGTGGATTTTTTATAAGTAAGGGGGTTAGTTATTTAGTCCTATAGCGTTATTTCTAAGGTTATAAAGTACAGTACCTACAATAAAATATTAGATTTTTTATATTTCTTGAATATGTCAATAACCATATTATAAGTAGGTATTGTTTGAACGATGACGGCGTCGTTGGTCGGCTATTAAATTTCCAATTAATTTCTACGTATACTTTATGAGTGTCATGCTGTATTTATAAATAGATATAGTGTAAAAGGCTAGCGTCACAGGGCTGCCGCCGTCGCCATTTAGTCGCCGAAATGTGATGTGAGCGATGTTCGTAACAGTGGATGCGCAGTGGGACGATTTCTTGGCACGGCGCAGCGTCCTGCCCTTTCCCTGCCCCACGTCATACAAAGGCTCATCACACCCTTCACGACGATGCTTCTCAATATCATTCGGGAAACAACCACCCTTCTGATCGGCAGAGTGGGACGCGTAATTAACTTGTCGTTCCTGGCAAATTTTTGTGTTTGATAATCAGTGTTAATTTACATCCTGACAATTTAATAGACTGAACTATGTGGTTCATTATATTGGTAACGTTTTTTAGATATCGTTTTTTGATTCGAATTGTAATTACTCGACGCTAAAATATATAAAAGAAGAAATTTTCTATATCGATGGCCAGAGATAAATTTTGATAGTGCCGAATGAACGAGCTGTGAACAGTAAGTACCTTCGCTAAGCCTTACCATTTGTTATATGGCAAGGCAATAATGTTTAAAACATGTATCTTCTATAAAAAGAAGCTGGCACTTGTTGCAGAACTACCTACCGTTCGCATTCAGTCTCTATACTTAAAGTAGTACTCAGTATTATATTATTAAAGAAATTATACTACAATTGTTTTATTTCAATCTTAATTTAATTTTAATCATGAATGGAAATAAATAAATGGTTGTTGTTATGAAATACGTCATGCACGTACGTACATTCTCACATAGGTACATCTCTTTGTTCTATCAACCTTCAATTTTAGCTCTAATATGTACCTATACAAAGATATTCTATAAAATCAAATAACAATAAATTATTATTTATAACGAAATGTAATCAACTTACCTCTGGGAGTGATATATAATGAACTGTGCAATGAAACTCAAAGGAACTAATAAATAATAAAAATTTGTGATGATTGTCCTATTTTTCCGTGTAGGCTAAAAGCAGTTCATTAATATACCTAATTGAAAAGGCACATATTCATATGTAAGTACGAACCTAAAAATTAAAACAATTACGGATCCTACTTCTAACACCGAAAATTATGAAATACGTGGTAAGTCTCAACCTGATTAAAAACACTTTTTTTTCTATCTTTTACATGTAATAAAACAAAAATAACAACATAAATGGCCTTCATGCATGGTGAAATGTAGTGGCGAATTGAAAAAAATAAATAATAAATCCCCACAAAGAGGAGGTCTACCAGTGGAGGTCTTCCGGATATTGATGAATCATGAATACAATATCAAAGCAAATTGTTCCCGACACAGTTTCAATGCGTTTTATTCAAAGGGGGAGGCAATGTCACATCATCATCATCAATCCAGATGATGATGATGATGACTTTTTTGGTTCATAATATAAGTTACTAGCGGATTCGCAAGGGTATTAAAAACAATAAAAAATATCAAATATTGTGAAAATACTCTAAAGCCTATGTCCATCAGGGATGATGTAGGAAATGGTCCCCCCGACGGTTTCCGCGTTGTTTGGCGGTGGGGCTCAGTAGCCATGGCTTCGTCATCCACGGTGAAACGAAGAAGAACCAGGGGCCGCTTCGCTGGGCTTTGCCTCTAAGTCCACAATGGAGCGGCAAAGGGTAGGCTGCGGTGCTGTATGCGCTATATATCTGAGGCGGGCTGTGGTGTTGTATGGGCGACACCGTAGAAAATCTGTCGCCAAGTACCTAACAGTGTGTTCCGGCTGCAGTCCTTGAGAGCCAGTAAAATACAGAAACCTAACAACTGTACGTCTCACTGTGACGGGCGCAGTGCAGTTCGTCGTTGACGAAATGCATCTGTCATAGGCAGAGTTTAGTCCACTTATCATCAGGTGGGGCTCGTGCTTGTTCTATCACGATAACATAAAAAAAAAACAAAAAAAAACTATTGTGTACAAATAAGTAATATAAGTATACTCTCAAAGTAATAATAAAAAAAATAACGATATAACAACGAAAAGAGAAATCTGAATCACGAGCGGGAAGCAATCAGCGATCATCCGTTCCTACAGCCGGAACGTGCTCTTCCAATATCCTTCCGCTCCTCTAGATTAACGGATGGTTCATAATTTTCCTTTCGTTGTAATTTTGCAAGCTTATTCGCAGACGTTAATGCAATAATATTAAAAGTAAGTTTATTGTAATTATTTTTAAGCTTGCTTTCATATGGTTAGTTTTTACGACATATTGTACAAAAAAATATACATATTATTCAAACGTATCATATTCAAAGAAGCCAAACTTAGTATGTTGTAAAAAACAACGAGACATACTAAGTTTGACTATATACGTGTAGGTATGTTTTTTTTTTTTAAACATTTGTCAAATCTAATCTACGTTGTGTAATGTAATCTAAATATTTTAGAATCTGCTCAAAAAGCCGTTTCATTTGATTCCTCACACGATAGGTTGCAGAGATTTTATTTTGCATAAAAATATGATTTCAGAACGTCTCTTCTGAAGGACATATTTTGAAGAACCGCTGGTCAAAATAATTGCTTTGACTTCTAGTAGGTAGGTACCTACATTTGCTAAACGGCAATCTTGTACATCGATTTACGTTTTTTCACCGATATTGAGTTCGGATGCCGGCAAATATTATAATTTAAGCCTGTTTTTTTTAGGTACTACTTTCGACCACATCAACACTTGCCATATGGTGAGATTGTGCTTAAATGATAGAAAATGAAGAACTACTTTAAAATCTAAGGGTCCTGGTCGGTCGGACAGTATCGAGTTTTTCTGACAAGGAAATTTTCAAATAGTCTGGAGTATGGAACTGTGACCGGCAGTGCCGATACTGCCGATTCCCAAGACGCCTGCCAAGCGTGGTGTAATCCCTTTTTTTTTTTTTGAGGGGGGGAAATGCCTTCGCACTGCCCTTCCACCGCGGGGGCGGTGGAAGGGGATGTGTGGGGCTTGAATCCACTAAAACCCCCCCGTGAGCAGTCCTCCGCCAAGGTGGGGCAAGATAGGGTCGCGTTAGCAGTCACCATCTTGCCCCGGCGGTAGGCCCAAACTCTGTCGGGCCTCTGCGCCTGTGGAGGGGCGACCTTGCTCACCAAGGTCGCCCCCCAAACGTGTGGGGCCGTGAATCCCCTGACTCTCCACCAGTGACCCCACTACGGAGAAGGGAGGAGGCGGGCAAACTGCCGCCTCCTCGCCCCCGTTCGTCTGCGCCGGAGCGGGGCAGCATGGACATCTCCCTCCCTGACCCGCTCCGCGGTCTCCTTCTGCGCCATTACCGCTTCGCAGAGTGATGTAATCCCTACGCTAGCAAAGGCTAACCCCCCTTAATGGGGGAGGCTGCATTCAACTTTTCATTTTAGTGGAAAATCTAGCTTAAACAGTAATACATACATCAGTGAAGGTCTACTATTCGGATCTATCCTATCTATCTACTAGGCGTATGAGAGCTCAGCGCTCAGTGCACAGTGCAGGATTTTTGAACAGTTTTAAATTTTGTTGCGCCTGCTGAAACAGTAACTGCAATAAAGCCAATTGCATTTGCAGTCCTTGCAATTATTAATTTGGAAGGCGCACGACCTGTTCATGCTGCATTTTTGTTTATTGTGATAAGAGACATACAATTATGAAACTAAATTTGAACAAAAAAAAAGGTGATTTTGTAATAATATAAAATTTACTATAATCTACAAAAGGACAACATACATACAAAACCTCCCAACTACTTAAGTTTCAAAGGAGCAACTGTCGTACATTGGCTATACGACGCGGACGGTCAATCCTGTTTACTTACATGTACATGACATGTTAAAACTTATACTTATTATAAATTTCAATATCCGTGGCTGTAAATAAATGGAAACTTGCTTGTATAGCTGTACAAACGTTAATTTTTGTTTCATTGTTCTATTCATTTGGCCTATTTTTGTTTTGGTACCAACTACTATTTTTTTTCCTGATTTTGTCTTGAATTCAACTATTTAAAATATATATCTTCTATTACAATGAATGGGATTTTGTTTGACATAAATGAATTACAATTTTGATAAAGTTTTATTATAATAATAAGTACTTTGGCACAAAAACAATGGAATAAGCTCAGAAAAATACAACGTGTCATGGTGAGAACTAGAGCTATGTTTGGAATTTCTTTGCGCGATATAATCTGAAATGAGAAAATGTGGTAGGCAAACCAGACAAAGTTATAGCTTACAGTTTGTTATTGAAGTGACAATGTGCAGGCCACGTCGCTCAACGCACAGATAACCGATAGAGAAGACAGGTTCTCAAGTGGATACCACAACCCAAATTGGAAGATGTAGGGTATACACGTAGGTATGTATGTATGTTATATAGACTTCCTACTAGGTGAACCAATAATTATGAGAGTCGCGGAGAGCGGTAAACCAATTAAGGTACTGCCGCATATAACAGAACACCAGGTACTGCTAATAGGCATTCGCGCTCACATGGGGCGGGTAGTATAAGTTCAACTGTAGATTTCGTCCCGATGTCATCCCGTGATCATCATCACATGATTACATTGCAATAGTATGAGATCACAGATAATACAGGTATAAAAACAGAAACTAATATATTATATTATAAAGGCATACCGCCAGTTAAAAAAAATATATTAGGTATATACTTTTAAAATTTTAAGTGTTTTCCACAGTCATGCCATACATTAGATAGAAGTATATATTTTGCAAAATAGATAGGTACATTTCAATGACCTGCACATAGCGCTGACTGGGCATCAGCGATCATCGCACCGACCTAGTTTGTAATTTTCTTTATATTAGCAAATATTGTTAATAATCAGTGCCTTAAAAGTATTCAAACCAACCACATCTTTTTCCGCAAAAATACTATACATATATAGTTTATTTTATTTTCATATGTTAGGTACATATACAATAATATCTAAATCTAAACTTATAATAATAATATAATAAAGAGGATAGATTTGATTGTTTTGTTTGCATTGAATAGGCTCTGAAACTACTGGACCGATTAGGATGAAATTTGGTATGGAAATAGTTTAAGACACGGGGAAGGACATAGGATAGTTTTTATCTAACTGCGCAAAAAGAGGTTAATGGTTTTGTGCGATAACCGATATACCCGCGGGCGGAACTGCGGCCGGAAAGCTAGTTAATTATAAAAGAATATATACTATACGTTAAATATATATATGTATGTAATGACGACAATGAAAAATTTTGTCTCAGACTTTTTGCTTAATATGATGCGCATTATTCTGGGTTTAATATTGCCTTAGGTAAAAACACATTAAATACTTAGATTTATAGTGGATGTCCAGCCAGGTTGTTGTAAGAAGTGCTACTGTAACTCAAAAAAAATACTATTATTTGAACAATATTTCCTAATACCCTGAGGTGGAAAGCGAAGCAACAGCTACTAAGTAGCCAAAGACTTCTTACAAAATATGTCTTTATTAGTAGCCAAAGACAAAATGTTTTGATCTTGTTCACGACGAGCGATGTGGCCATAACAAAAGTATTAACAAAGAATTTGTATTCTGCGAATAAAATAAATAGACTGCTTTTTCTGACTGGAACTGGAGAATAACTTCTCTTGAGAATAAGATCTAAAGTATTGGATTGTGGTTCATCATCATCAGCCGGAAGACGTCCACTGTTGAACAAAGGCCTCCCCCATAGAACGCCACAAAGAACGGCTATTAGCCGCTTGTAACCATTGGCTACCCGCGACTTTAACGATGTCGTCAGTCCACCTAGTGGGGGGCCTACCAACTCTACGTCTTCCGGTGTATTGTGGTAACCACTTGAAAACCTTTCTTCCCCATCGGTTATCAGTTCTTCGAACAATGTGGCCCGCCCATTGCCACTTCAACTTGCATATTCTGAGAGCTATGTCGGTGACTTTGGTTCTTTGGCGAATATCCAACTTCCGGATTTTATCACGCAAAGAAACTCCGAGCATAGCTCTCTCCATAGCTCGTTGAGCGACCCTGAGGTTGTCCATAAGGGCCACAGTTAGGGACCACGTCTCAGTGCCATAAGTCATCATTGGCAACACACACTGGTTGAAGACTTTGGTCTTCAGGCTCTGCGGGATCTTCGACGAGAAGATGTCGCGTAACTTCCTGAACGCTACCCATCCGAGTTGGATTCTTCGGGCGACCTCTTTGTCGAAGTTGGACCTACCTAACTGGACAGTCTGTCCCAGGTATATATAATGGTCAACAACTTCGAGCGTATCGTTCCCAACAACTACAGGTACGGGTGCAACATGGACATTAGACATAATTTTCGTCTTGTCCATGTTCATTTTAAGACCCACCTGCTGGGAAACTCTACTGAGGTCGCTGAGCATTGTACTGAGTTCTTCAAGCGATTCTGCCAATATGACTATGTCGTCGGCGAAACGAAGGTGAGTGATGTATTCGCCATAGATGTTGATGCCGAATTCTTTCCAGTTCAAGAGCTTAAAAACGTCCTCCAACGCATTCGTGAACAGTTTCGGAGAAATTACGTCTCCCTGTCTCACGCCTCGTTGCAGTTGGATTGGTTCCGTGCTCTTGTCCTGTAATCGAATTGACATGGTGGCGTTTCTATACAAACACTTCAGCGCTTCGATATACCTATAACCAATTTGGCATCGCTGAAGAGACTGCAGTACAGCCCAGGTTTCGATTGAATCGAAGGCTTTTTCATAGTGCACAAACGCTAAACATAATGGCCGATTATACTCTTCAGTCTTCTGTATAATCTGGCGGAGCGTTTGAATGTAGTCTATGGTGCTAAAGCCTTTTCGCAACCCGGCTTGTTCGGGAGGCTCGAAGTCATCAAACCTACGAGCAAGACGATTCGTAATGACTCTCGAGAACAGCTTATAAACACGGCTCAGAAGTGATGTGGGCCTGTAGTTCATCAACAAGGTCTTGTCGCATTTTTTGAAGAACAGTACCACTACACTTCTGCTCCATGCTTCTGGCGTTTTACCTTCAAGGATGACGGAATTAAATAACTTCTGGAGGACTGAGAGTACCGGTTTTCCACCAGCTCTCAGAAGTTCTTTCGTGATTCCGTCATCCCCTGGCGCCTTGGTGTCCTTAAGCTGTTTGAGAGCCATTCTAATCTCGTATAGGCTGATGTCCGGGATATCTTCGGTATAGTGCCGGGTCAGTTTAGCTCTCTTGTCCTGAGCTGCACTGACAACGGGTTCTCGTGTCGAGGTGTATAGCTCTCAAGCACCTCTCAAGCTCTCTCAGAATCTCCGGTTTTGATGAGATGATTCTGCCATCGTCGATCTTCAGCTTCGTCATTTGGCTTTGCCCTATAGACGAATATTTTGCGAACACTTTGGAGCCTTGGTTATGCTCGATTGCGGCCTTTAACCGCTGACTATTGAAGGCGCGCAAGTCGTGTCGCAGTGCCTTGGAAATTCGTCTATTGAGCTTGCCGTAGTTCGAAATATCAGCTGAAGATTGCAGTCTCATCTCATTCCGGTCTTCCATCAGCTTGATGGTTACTTCTGAGAGTTTCTTTGGTTTGTTTCGGCGGGGGGTCTTAAATAACTGAGACCCCACCGCGTGGACAGCTTCCACAAACCCGTTGTTAATCTCGTCCACTGATTCGCATTCAGCTAGACACTGGAAGCGGTTATGAAGTTCGAGTTGAAAGCTTTCGGGGTTTTGGATTTGGGCAGCGCTAGGACGGAGCGAGTTTATCAGACGCGACCTTTCCAGCTTGACATTGATATTCAATGTGCCTCTGACGATACGGTGATCACTACCGGTTTTCACCTTATGGATCACAGAGACATCATCGAATATATGCTTCTTGGTCGTCATGATAAACTCGATCTCATTTTTTGTTGAACCATCGGGGCTTATCCACGTCCACTTCCTGGATGGTCGCTTCTTGTAGAAGGAGTTCATCGCAAAGAGTCCCTCCTTTTCCATGAAGTCGACCAGCCGCTGGCCCCTCTGGTTCCGCTGCCCATATCCAAATGGTCCCACTCTCAACTCATCGCCATTCCGTGTGCCCAACTTAGCGTTGAAGTTCCCCATAACAACGGTAAAGTATGTTTCGGAGGACTGTATGGCTTCAGATATCTCCTCATACATAGCCTCTACTTCATCGTCTGAGCGTGCCGAGGTCGGTGCGTAAACCTGTATGACCTTCAGCGAATACCGTTTGGTGATTCTGAGTATAAGGTACGCTACCCTGCTCGACACACTTTCGACTTTTACAACGTTGTTAACAAGGGACTTCCGGACGAGAAACCCAACACCACCTTGAGATTTGGTGACCTTCCCGGTAGAAGAATAAATTACCGGAGTCAATGATAACGGTGTCCTGTCCCTGTCTTCGGACTTCCGATAAGCCCATGACATCCCAGCCTAACTTGTTCAGTTCTTCTTCCAGCTCGACAATCTTATGGTCCTCCCTGAGCGTACGCACGTCGTGTGTTGCCAGGGCCAAGGGTCGTCGTTTCTGAGTGCGGTAGCCGTGCATCTGCCGGGGTTTCTTCGCCCCGCCTGCTCCACCGTTACCTGGCCTGCTACCGGGGCCAGGAATAATAGGGCTGCCGGGGACTGGGGGCCGAGTTATTGTTGTGCTTGTCATTTGGGGGTTTTTTGCCATAATCCCCACGCTTGGCAGGCGTCTTGGGGATCGCAGTAATAAGATAACAGTTGCTCAGAAAGCGCTGCTGCTCACCTTCCGGTATTTTTCCCTTAGTCGCCTCTTACGACACCCACGGGATGGGGAGGTGCAATTCTAACCCGGCACCCCACGGGGATTGTGGTTAGGAAAGATATAAATCTTGAAATATTTTTATTTACGAATATTTCTTTGGCTCTTGTAACTACATTTTCAGCCACATCATCACGTACAAACGGTTAAAGTTGAGCTAACCTATCAGAAAAAACTGAAAATATTCATGGCACGCTCTTAATTATTAATAACTTTGACGATGCCGCATGTTTCATTAAGCTAGTTATGTAGTTCCAGGCGTAAGAATACACGAACTATTTAGTTCAAATGCAGTTTATAATTCATATCGCGTCTTTCTTTCAATAATTGCATGTCTTTGTGTTTCAGTTATCACCGGAACAAGAAAGAAAAAACTACCAACATCCTGCTAGCATTAACGGTATAACCGCAGTCGAGTGGATATTTAGAAACTAAATTAGTAAGGGTGGTTTAAACGGTTAGTTAATACCTAGATGCATTAAACAAAATAGAACCCTTCACTTTGGATCACGGCTGTCAACTTGAATGTCTCAGAAACTATTAATCTTAGACAACTGATTCATATACATATGTAATATCTATATCGTTAAGACCTTCATTTTGTAAAACTGCTGACAAACTTAAATACAATATATGAGAGAAACTATATTAATTTTATAGTTTCTCTATGGCTATCATTGTGATCTTCATTTCAAGTGACAGCTGTCAAAATTAATAGATAAAATTAGTTAAAATCATAGGTTATAGTATATGGTTCTAGTTTCTTTACAGAAGTTATAGCTCTCATTAGGTACTTTTTTTCGGATAAATACTTTTTTTATGGAGGTTCTTTATTATAATATGCAGATGACCTTCTCAAAAGTTTTATATAATTTTTTTTTAACTTACGACTTTTATGCATAGTCATTAAAAAGTATTATCATCCAATTAATACAAATAGGTAAGATAATGCACATTTTATATATTATCTATGACAATAACTATATTTAATACACATTCAGTCTACGAATATTCATTACAATGTATTTATCAAAACTTCTCTTCATGGTTGTACCTAAGGATTTTGCTTCTCAGATAGCCCTCTGGTGCCGAAAAAACAGGGTATGGCAACCAATACCGGGTGGGAAGGGTGGGCCAATTAAGATGGTCTTGTCACATGAACTGTTGGAACTCTTTTGTTGAAAATGTATATTCCCCTGCTTCTTTAAATTAATTTTTATGTAACTTCGCATAGATAAATACACAATCTTAATGACTCTTCGTCTTAGCTCACAGCCTTGAATTTTCAGATACGAATCCGCGACCAAACAACAACTTTTCTACGAAATTCATAAATTTTCTCAATAATGATCCCAATCGATACTTACGAGGTGAGAAAGCTCAGAAACAAGATATTTGATGCACAATATTTCATTTAATACTCTAATTTAGTTTTAATTTCCATAGCCCAGTTAATTCACTTTATTTGAGGTTTGCTAGTCTTCACTTTATTGTTATTAACATACATTTTCAGCCCCTAAACAACACGATGTACTTAGGAACCAGACGTCTGCTGGCCTATAACGGCACGAAGACTTATTCTCCTATCACTCTCAACAATGAATGGCCCACTTTGTGCAGGTTAATGATCATTATCAGCTTCGCCACCATTGGCACCATCATTAACGGATTCTTCGTATCAAGTTTTTTCATAGAACGTCAACTGAAAAAAGTTGGTAAGTCTTTGTAGATTAAAATATATACCTTAGGAAAATCACAACATATTAGGTACTGAATGTATAGCTCGTAAACTTGTGGGGTGCAAGGCTAGAATGCAAACCCCTTATCTTTTCCCGTGGGTGTCTTAGTAGGTAACTAAGGGAAAAATACCCTAAGGTTGACCCTCTGAAAGCAGCCAAAATGTACACCTGTAACTGCGATCCCTAAGACGCCTGCCAAGCGTAGGGATTCTGGCAAAACCCTCCTCATGATAAGCACCCTTGGCTTTGGCAACACATAACACAGGGAGGACCATAAGATTCTCGAGCTGGAGGAAGAACTGAACACGTTACGATGGGATGGGATTAACGGAAGTCCGAAAACACAGATCAGACCTTTATCCCTGACTCTGGTAACTTGTTGTTCTACCAGAAAGGTCACAAAAATCTCAAGGTTGTGTTGGGTTTCGCGTCCGGAAGTCCCTTGTTATCAATGTTGAATAAGTCGAAAGTGTGTCGAGCAGGGGCAGCAGGGCAGTAAACTTATACTCCGATTCACAAAACGGTATTCGCTGAAAGTCTTACAGGTTTACGCACCGACACGCTCAGACGATGAAGTAGAAGCTATATATGAGGAGATATCTAAAGCCATACAATCCTCCAAAACATATTTCACCATGGTTGTGGGACAGTTCAACGTTAAGTTAAGCACACGGGATGGCGATGAGTTGACAGAGGGACCATTTGGATATGGGCAGTGAAACCAGAGAGGCAAGTGCCTGGCTGATTTCATGAAAAAGGAAGAAATCTTTGCGATGAACTCCTTCTTCGAGAAGCGACCATCCAGGAAGTGGTCATGGATAAGCCCCGATGGCTCAACAAAAAATGAGATTGAGTTTATAATGACGACCAAGAAGCGAAGATTCGACAATGTGTCTGTGTAAGTATAAACCGGTGAAATATGCCGGTATCACTGAAAACCGGTAGCGATCATCGTATCCTTAGAGGCACATTGAATTTTAAGCTTGAGAGGTCGCGTCTGATAAACTTCACGCTCTGTCATAGCTTTGCCCAAATCCAAAATTCCGAAAACTTACAACTCGAACTACATAACCGTTTCCAGTGCCTAGCTGAATGCAAAACAGTGAACGAGATAAACAACGAGTTAGTGGAAGCTGTCCAATCGGTAAGATCTCAGTAATTTAAGACCCCTGCCGAAATAAACCGAAGAAACTCTTAAAAGAAACCATCAACTTGATAAGAAGACCGTCATGAGATGACACTGCAATCTTTAGCTGATAAGTCGACCTACAAAGGCTCAATAGACGGATTTTGAAGGCACTTCGGCACGACTTGCAAGCTTTTAATAAGTAATGTACGTATTCAAACGTATAAAGGTCGCAATCGAGCATAACCAAGGCTCCAAAAGTGTTCGCAAAAAAATCGTCTATAGGACAAATGATGAAGCTGAAGATCGATGATGGCAGAATCATCTCATCAAAACCAGAGATTCTGAGAGAACTTAAGAGGTTTTATGGACAACTATTATACCTCGCCACGAGAAGCCGTTGTCAGTGTAGCTCAGGACAAGAGAGCTAAGCTGGCCCGACACTTACTAAAAATGTCCTGGACATCAGCCTGTACGAGATTAGAATGGCTCCCAAATTATACCCGTTGACAAATGTAGCTTACCACCTATCCACCTATAGTTAGTAATCAGATATTTTTTTAAATCACATAAGTATTAACTTTGATAAGACTAATTTCTTCTTTTAGGATACGTTTATCTGGCATGTGTTGGATTAGCCGATATGTTGATCACAAGTGGCGTGATGCCTACGGCAGCAGTCGTCCTTATATCTAAAGTATGGGAGGTATCACAAGTATGCTACGCTCTACAATTCATTGCTCAAGCTTCGACATATTCTTACAGCCTACTTTTTATGGTAAGCAAAGTTCCAAATGTTTATCATTATATATACGCCCATAGAACGAAATGTTTCAATATATATTAACTTACGAGTATTCTCGTATGACTTGTTGGCAGTTGTTTTTGCAAAATCTCGCCTGTCCAGCTGCCACAACCTATCCCTAATACCTAATAGTGCGTTCCAGCCAGTTCGGCCTTCAGAGTCAGTTCCCATTCTGGGCTAAGGCTGTTTGTTCTACGCGAACACATCATATCACACCAACAGATGAGATAGTGGACAAAAGCTTACATTTGTAAAAAATAAAAAGAGTAATAATATAAATAAATATAATATTATAATTTCTATTTCAGATGGTCGCTATTGAAACATATATACGCCTGTGTCGGACTCGTGCTTGCTACAAAAATTTTATTAACATTCCCGTTGGCTTCATCGCCTTAGCGTTGTTCGCTATCAGTTTCACGACTTCTGGCATAGGTGTCTATCTTGGTTTGGACTACGACTATTGTACGCGCGAGAATTTTGGCAACTATAAATTTCGTTTGATAACTTCCCTGGCTCTTCATGGGATTCCGTTTCTGTGTACTGTTTTGTTCCTCGTTTCCTCCTCACTTATAGTTCGCGCTCGCGCTATACGCCTCATCCACTACAAAAGATCGCAGCAATTTGACCGCGATTATAGTTTCTCAAATCTAAACATCGGCTGCTACACCCTCTATGTTCTCGCCTGGATACCTTACTTGGTGATCGTAAACGGGTATCCGAACACCACGGACAGCAACTTCTACAACTGTGTTTGGCTCGGATTGTCCCGTTCGATCGTTACGAGCTTTCTATACAGTGGCTTGAATAGAAACTTCAGGCGTGCTTTCGCTCACTTGTTCTATTATTGTTGCTGCAAGAGTACTATGAATGCGCCGTTCAATAACCGCCACCGCAGGACTTTTGAATACAAGTTGCCAACGGGCGAGGTAAAAGTACATATCCTGTACTACTCTGCGTCAACAAACCCTCAAAGTGGAGCTCGGCCTGGTACCAGCAATAGAGATACAACGTTAGAGCTGTAAACTTTTATCTGGCCACTTATACACGCCAACTTGTAGACTTTGTACAGGTAAACATCTGAGAGTCTAATAGGGCTAATCACTCAGCCAAATTTAATAGATCATCACCATAATCACTGAAGCTCCCAAAGAAGGAGCAAGGAATCTCCAAGGGTGTTTAGTTTTCACGTAGGTATTTTAAATTCATTAATAATACTTTATATTTACTATGGTCAGAGTAATGTATTTTGGTTCTTTTTGCATCTACAATTTGTCCAGATACAAAATATTCACAAAGGTTTACATTAAGGATTATATTATTATTTAAGGATTACACCCAAAGTTATAGGTGAACCAGATTTCCAGGTAATAGTATCTTACTGGTCTGATTTAATGGAATAACAGAAATTGCTGGTACATGTGAGTCAGTCTCAGCTCAGACAAATAAAGATTTATCCTTTTGTAACTTTACTGTTTATTGGGCGCTTTTCTTGCCAATACATTTCAAAACATTGAGCAAAAACTCGCAAACCAAACTTAGATCAGCGTCGTCCCCGCATAAGACGGGCCTATACACAAAAACTTTCAGAAACACGCACTGTACATTTCATTGATTCACGTAGAATGAGTTGCTCAGTTTCAGGGTTCAAATGCCAGTGCCCGACCCCCTAGCCCGCGCTGGTTTATAAATGTTTAAATGCTCTCCGTAAGCTGTAACAAAGCTTTTGCTTTGACCATAGACAAAAGTTTCATGTTTTCGTGTTCAATGTTTCCAAAAATATTGTCAGGAGACGCGCCTTTAGACAATTAAGTATCAAATTATACTTTGCAATATATTCAATCATGGGTTCTTAAATCAATCTTCTTACATCAGTTTGACAAGAGATATTCAAGTAAAAAGTATTAAGAAAAATAAAATATAATTTTGTTTATTAATGTGTAATTTGTATACGTGATTTTTGATTACTAAATATACCTACCTACTATTTTTAGACTCAAATACTCATATTACGAGTATGAGGTCCTCTTAGATACATATAGACGACTACTTTTAAATGTTCTATTGTAATAAATAAGTCGGTGTTGTAAACTATAAGGGTTATTCCTAATTGTTGCATCCATTAATTTTATGTGACTTCGTACTGCGCCCTACACAGCTGTTAAGCAAAAGTACTCTATGATGATTTACTATAAAGACAAACGATTATGAATAAATCCATACAATGCTTATTTTTAATGATGATAATCAATACACGCACAAGACATGTTTGTGTAGTAGCCATGGCCATGCGTGGCAGGCATATTGTAGCTTTAAATTTAATGTTTTGTATTGTGATGTACGTTGTTGTTAGATTAGTCATTAAGGTTTAAAAATATAAGTGTACATTGTATGTATTTTATTATTTATAAACTTATACAGATCCTACCCATAGTATACATTTTTATATTGTAATAACAATTATAATATTTTTTGCTTCTCATTTTTCATAATGTATGTAAAGGGCATGGACGATTAAACCACCACCCCTTAGACATGATGAGAACATTATTTTTACTTTGTAAAATTTTAAAGTCGCGGATGATAAAATGTGAATTCGAAAACAACGGTGCTAGATTAGAAGTAATGATTGGTGCGATAAAGTCAAAATTTATATAAAAGTATCAAGTAAAAATGACGGTAGTTCGACTTCAGGAATGAAAATTTAATAATATATATATTTATTGTAATAACCACGAAGTGTCGAAAGACGCTGTTTCGAAGATTTCTATTGCATTTACTTGTTAAGATATGTTATAGTGGTTTCTTTTCACACCCTCATTAAACACATTTAATTGGATTGAGTTATTTTCAATAATTTCGTACCCACATGATGTATTTGGCGTAAAAAATAGTTTTTTTTTATTTTAATCTGTTTTTAGAGCCCATCAAAATGTAAGGCTACTTATATTATATAATATGTAGCGTAAGGTTTTACATTGAAAATATTTAAGGAAAAAATATGCCTACCTGTATTGATAGGTATTTTATATGAATTTTTGATTTGTATATCAAATTGGACCATTTTAACTCTTTGGATTTTCCAAAAGGTGTATGAAATCCTGAGCTTTTAGGGATAATTAACAATTAAGAAAATTTCAAATTAATACAGAGAAATACAAATACATTTTTGTTTAAATACTAATGCATTATGTATAATACAGGCTTTTATAAAATCACTAAAGTTGTAATCCCGAAACGCGCAGATTTTTCATATCATGAAGGTAATAAATGCACATTTTTTAACTTTTATGGTTTTATGTCTTTTTAGTAGATGATAAGCCACATATAGCGCGCTTACATGCTGTCATTTTTGACATACTAGGACATATAATAACGAGAAGTATATATGTATATGTATATCTATATATACTTCTATTACTACTATATGTATATATAATCGATAAAAATACCTATATATATATATATATATATATATAGGTATTAGGAGGAGTAGCGTTAGGTTACTTGTGACCACAACAACGCGCGTAACGAGCGAGCGAAGCGAGCGTGCCGCGGGAGCGGCTGGCGATGCGCCAGAAGAATTATAGCAAGTTTAATTTTGTGGATCATTTACTATTTTTGTCTATTATATGTTACTATATCAGGTGGTAAGTTAAACATAAGCCTTACATTATTACCTACTCACATAAGCGGTTATTGAGACTATACAAATCCAGGAGTATTTATTACCTACCTTTACATATTAGTTAAAGTTTATATTTATTATTTACACAAGAAGAGATGATTTAATAAAACAAACTAATTATTTTTTTAAATGTAACAAGTGCATTAGGTGCCTTGTAGAATTTGTCATATGTGTCTATTTAAAAGTTACGATCTTGTAGAAGCGTTTTTGATGTACTTACTTATATGTATTCTAGATTATATACAATTAATTTATAATATACGTAATCCGAATAATTGATGTCTATTGTCTAAATACTAAATTATAGAATATCACGCTCAAAATGCATATTTTTTTAAGAATCAAGAATTCTGCATTTTCCACTGTATTTTGTTTATTGGTAGAACTCAATAAATGATTATTCCCTATAACTTGCTTTTTATTTTTATGTTCTTCTCATTATAAACCCACACAACTAACCTTTTCACCATGATAAATTTTTCACTAAATGGTAGATTACATACTCGCATAAAGTAACATTTTATGTGTAAAAGTACTGGCTCTCAAGGACAACTGCTGGAACACGCCGTTAGTTGCTTGGCGACTGATTTTCTACTTTAGGGTAGTAGCTAGCCAGGCGGGCATTAGCAAAATGCCGTACCACCATGCTGTAACGACTGCCGTCGTAAGACAACAACCACGACCGACGGCTTAACGTGCCCTCCGAAGCACGAAACGGCGCAGCGGATTTGCTTAACTTTGCTTATCGGTTAAGAACAGCTGAGCTAACTTCGCTACGAGCGCTTCAACATTCACCGAAATGTATCCGGTAAAAGACGGACAGACAAGTGACTGTAGGGCGGTGCTCGAGGCTTTGCAGCTGAGACTCGATGAAGTCGATGCCTATTAACCTCGTGGAGCGTCTCTTAATCTACCCAAGTGCCTCAAGTTGGTATTTTGTAGCGCCGTCCCAGAGGTGAGAGCAGTACTCAACACAGGACCTTGCTTGCACTTTGTACAAAGTTAGCATCTGTTCCGGTGTAAAGTGGCGTCTCACCTTTGAAAGAATTCCAAGGTTTTCTTGCATTTAACTGAGTCTTGGTCTCGATATAAGTGCGAAAATTAAGAGTCGACGAAAAAGTGACACCAAGAAGGTCTAGATGGTCTGTGGCCGGCACGAATACATCTCGGAAAGTTGGAGACAGATGAAATGGTCAACTTACGGTCGAAAAACCGGCACCGAGCGACGGTCTGGATCAGTTGTCAGCAGAAGGCCCAGGCGATAGGCTGTGTGAGACTCAACAGAACTAAATTCTTCTGCATATACATGTTAGTGAGATAAAACAGTAAACTACTGCACGGCTAGTTCATTTCGCGTACTTCCACAGTATTATTTCGTATGTTTTATTGCTGGGGGGAGCTGCTACTGAGATAGAGACAATCTTTATCTTATAAAAGCGTGCAATTCAAGCCATTCAATTCACCCCACCACCGCGTTAGATCCGGTTGTACAAGTAGAGGCAAAAGGGCTTATTCTCTTAATCACTTTTCATTTAATAATCATTGCAATTCAACGGGGCAATGCTGCCAGCATGCTGGGCACGCTGCCAACTAATAGTGGGCTGGAGTATTTGGACTGCCTGTGAGTCTTAAATGACTTATAGGATGTCTAAATGCTTGAAGCTGCAGTAGCTTAAAGCATTTAGGCAATCTAAATGCTATTGCAGGGCCAAAGCTCGTTCAAATTTTCCAGTCCACTACCAGTTGCGAGCAAGGTTGCCTGTTGTAAGTATAATTATATAACATAAAGTGAGAATAATTTTATTACGTTCACATCGACTAATCCTACCAGACTTATAATAAAGGCCAATTCGCGTTAATCAAAGAAATCAAGCCATCCCTTTATGACGTCTTCGTTTGATACGAATAGAAACTAAAGGATTAATTTAACTATGACTCATCACCACGACAACTTAATTGGTAGACTAGAAAGTTGGATCCGTTCATTTTAGCTAGAGTTCAAGTGAATAACACAATATCAGCATTACTAATTAAGCCTAAAATCCCAATTGTTTTTATTTACAAGCGTATGTATTTTACCTTTCATCCAATTTGTTAGTTTGAAATCTTCAATTTCTGTTCCTTATTTGAAAAACTTTAAAGTTAGTTTACTCGGTGAAAATTTGAATACAAGTCGAAGTATTTATACTTCGAGTTTGCCAGTTATTTTATATCTAAATATGAAAATAAGAATTCCCATATATAACAATTTTTTGAATAATGTTGAAAATACAGTTCTTTTAGGAAAAGCACCAGGCACTAGTCAGGTCAATTTAGACACCAGAGGATACAAACAAACGCAACACATCAGTCACAGCGTTTGCACAAGCGATAGGATCACCAGAAGAGAAGGTCTGTGTCACCTTCTGTCTGTTTGTCTGTCTGTCTGTATGAAATCCTGAGCTTTTAGGGATAATTAACAATTAAGAAAATTTCAAATTAATACAGAGAAATACAAATACATTTTTGTTTAAATACTAATGCATTATGTATAATACAGGCTTTTATAAAATCACTAAAGTTGTAATCCCGAAACGCGCAGATTTTTCATATCATGAAGGTAATAAATGCACATTTTTTAACTTTTATGGTTTTATGTCTTTTTAGTAGATGATAAGCCACATATAGCGCGCTTACATGCTGTCATTTTTGACATACTAGGACATATAATAACGAGAAGTATATATGTATATGTATATCTATATATACTTCTATTACTACTATATGTATATATAATCGATAAAAATACCTATATATATATATATATATATATATAGGTATTAGGAGGAGTAGCGTTAGGTTACTTGTGACCACAACAACGCGCGTAACGAGCGAGCGAAGCGAGCGTGCCGCGGGAGCGGCTGGCGATGCGCCAGAAGAATTATAGCAAGTTTAATTTTGTGGATCATTTACTATTTTTGTCTATTATATGTTACTATATCAGGTGGTAAGTTAAACATAAGCCTTACATTATTACCTACTCACATAAGCGGTTATTGAGACTATACAAATCCAGGAGTATTTATTACCTACCTTTACATATTAGTTAAAGTTTATATTTATTATTTACACAAGAAGAGATGATTTAATAAAACAAACTAATTATTTTTTTAAATGTAACAAGTGCATTAGGTGCCTTGTAGAATTTGTCATATGTGTCTATTTAAAAGTTACGATCTTGTAGAAGCGTTTTTGATGTACTTACTTATATGTATTCTAGATTATATACAATTAATTTATAATATACGTAATCCGAATAATTGATGTCTATTGTCTAAATACTAAATTATAGAATATCACGCTCAAAATGCATATTTTTTTAAGAATCAAGAATTCTGCATTTTCCACTGTATTTTGTTTATTGGTAGAACTCAATAAATGATTATTCCCTATAACTTGCTTTTTATTTTTATGTTCTTCTCATTATAAACCCACACAACTAACCTTTTCACCATGATAAATTTTTCACTAAATGGTAGATTACATACTCGCATAAAGTAACATTTTATGTGTAAAAGTACTGGCTCTCAAGGACAACTGCTGGAACACGCCGTTAGTTGCTTGGCGACTGATTTTCTACTTTAGGGTAGTAGCTAGCCAGGCGGGCATTAGCAAAATGCCGTACCACCATGCTGTAACGACTGCCGTCGTAAGACAACAACCACGACCGACGGCTTAACGTGCCCTCCGAAGCACGAAACGGCGCAGCGGATTTGCTTAACTTTGCTTATCGGTTAAGAACAGCTGAGCTAACTTCGCTACGAGCGCTTCAACATTCACCGAAATGTATCCGGTAAAAGACGGACAGACAAATTTCGAAGGTTGTCGTGTATCAGAAAGCAAAATTCCGGTACTTTGCAGGAAATATTATGCTTTAACAGAGCTTTTGCTATAAAATAAAAGAATGTAATCATTAGATTCATATATATTATAGTGATTTTTGGATATATTCTAATATCCAAAAATCAGTCATTAGCTTCTAATGACTAATTTTGCCACCGTTTTAGATTCGTTTATTTATTAAACCAGGGTATAACATTAGTATTTATCCAATTAGGTGCATAAAAAACCTTTTATCTAAGGTAAGCGTGCCATCATCTCCGACCAACAATTACCAGCTAATGTCAAAAACTTAAAATATATAGGGAGGTGCAATTCTCCCCTGGCACCCCACGGTTACTGTCAAAAAATAGCCTAATTTAATTAAATATAAAAGAAAATGTGATCTGTTATGTATGCCCAATACGTTATTCAGCTATCTCTATTAAGTTACCGACGGTGCCTGTTGCAACTCTAAGGTCTAGTACTGCAGTGCAGGATTTTGTGTCCTTATCTCTCAAGTTTGCAGCCGTAATCTTGTGGTTCTTGCCTGTGTCCATCACGGGTACTCAGATCCTTTTGAGTTATCACCAGCCGGATTCTTGCTATATTACTAAGTATAGATTTATAAGCATTCTGAGCCTCGTAGGAGTGGGTTATCAATTACCTTCATAAAGCCTTCAATTTAATTAAACCGGTGATGGTAAAAACCGAACAAAAATTGTTCAAAACCATTCATTGTACTTTTAATACATAAGTTACACGCTTAGAAGGAACCACCACGCTTTTAAAAACAAAACAGTATTTTAAAGTGCCATGTTGCGATAATAGAACAGGGCACAGCCTCTCCCAGGACCATTACTGGCGTAAAGCACGCTATTTCCGTATGGCAAACAGGCCGTTTTTGTTGAATGTCAATCGTCATATAGCCTTGCTCAACTCAGTCTTTCTGGTTACGAATTGTAACGGTGAAAGGCGGACAGCAGTGGGGGCAGGCTCTCCAGCCCAGCCCAGCACAGTCCGCCGCTGACTTACGTCAAACACGACGCTTTGCGTGCGAGTGTATCCACGACGAGTTTGCAATCGAAATCAAATGTCAAACTTTTACTTTCGCGCCGAAGCATAAATTTATAATTTTATTTCTTATACATGTAGGAGTGTTGTGCGTGATGCCATGAGCGAGTGACGTTTATTTTAAAATATTTTCATAAATAAGACAAATTACTTACACAATGCTGGTGTGTGTTTGCCTTTTTATTTGGAGCGCAGTTCTCGCGCCGGCTTTGACCCAAGGTGAGTGGAACAATGAACAAATCTCGATTATAATGCGAAAAATGTGCATGCGCCGGCTACTACTCACCACCGCCGTCGGCCTGGTGAGCTGGTGAGCTGATATTGTAGAGATAGCTTTAACCTTCATTTACTGCGCTATGATAGGTAAGCAATGCCTACAAACATGCCGTTGCGAAACTTTGTCCTCATGTAAAAATGTAAGGGCGACGGACTTACAAGAGAATGTGAATTCGTAAAGCCCGCAAACGTATGACGTCACTTTGTGTTCGTTTACCTCAAAAGTTTACAAATATTGCTGGTATGACTTATAATACTTTATAAGTTCAACTACAATTTGTGTTTTTTCTAATTACATCTGGACCAATATGAAATTGGAATGGTCATTGGATTTAGGACACTCTATACAGTTTTATGTACACTAATAAACAAAAAGGCAAGATAATTTAGTTGTACATTGTATTGACAGGGCAAGTAAACAGGTTACGCGTAACGAATTGACGTATGTTAGCCTGAGCCGAAGGTAACGACTCACCATCGTCATGAGTTTCTATATTTTATTCCGCATATCAAACTACGTTTTTCTATACATTTATATCTCAAAACTTTCTCAATCTAAGAAAAAAATAGTTTTAGCGAATGTACATTTGTGTGTGTTTGACTGTTTGTTGCCGCTCACGTTTGAAAGGGCTAAACGGATTTTGATGAAAGTTAAAATATTCTCTAGGTTCTGGACTTTGCTTAGTTTACCTAGTTCCTGAGGGATGGTTATTAAACTGTATTCGTGCGGGAGGAAAACCACGAGTGGAAGCTAGTACCTATAATAAGTATTGCATGGTGGTGCACTACTGTATTGCATGGTTGTAAGGCATTTTGCGAATACCCGTCTGCCTGGCCTGCCAAGTAGGAAATCTGTGGCCAAACAACCAACGGCAACGGTAAGTTCCGCCAAATTTCTATGAGAGCTAGTTTCATTCTATATCACGTTCGACTACATCATAACTTACCATCAGAAGAGATAGTATTCGATCAGCCTACCTATCGTAAAAAAATATACTTAGAAATATAAAGTACTTTGTTTAATTTAAAGAAATCGAACAAACATTAGACAGTACAGCAACACAATATTTTATACAGCACATACCTACATTGTTATGTGTTGAAATAAGGAGTACTTATCTAATATATTTATAAATGGGTTGTTAAAGCTTACTTATGTACTGAAGTATTTGGCGGCAATATATCATATTACTCTATTTATGCATCAATTTATTTTACCTGTAATTATAAGAACAAGTGTACCAAGGTATATTTTTGGCCGAGATTGGTAAATCGATGAAAAATGACACAGTGAGTTACTTAGGTACTGAGTACTAAGCAGTCTCCTTGTCATCCATAGAATTATAGTAAAATGTATATTTAAATAAACCAACTCCTTGTTTCGAACACTTCAAATTGGCGTTATTTAGATATATTCTATAATAATCATACGATTTTATTGGTTTTTTAATCAACTTCCAAAAAAGGATGAGATCGAGACTTCCGGAAACCGAAGTTTCTCAATACGACTGAATGTATTTTTTGTATGTTACGCGATTAATCCGCTAGTTATGAACTGATTTTGATTTATTTTTCTTGATTAGAGTATACCTTTAAGGTGATCCCATTTAAATTTCATCAAAATCGGTTGAGCAGGTAATTGATTGTTATTTAACTGAAGAAAAAAATTGCGTACCTGTATGATTAAATGTTGATTGCAACTCTTATTAGTGAACAGTATTTTAGGAGAGTGAATGATCTTATAAGCAGTATGACTTCCCACCTTACAAGTTAAAAATATAAAAAAAACACTTGTAGAAGTCGGACCATGATACAGAGAGGTCAGTGTTTTGAATCAGCATGGTCCCGAGATCCACGAGTTTTTTCATACTTTTAAGCGTTAAAAGTAGGTAACGTTTTTTTATATTTATACATTTCATAGATTACCTACTTACAATTATCTGCATAAAAAATAGAAAACGTTTTAATCTTATTATATGTTTATATATATATTTTTTTTTATATCTCTTTATTAACAACACTCTACAAACTAAACACAATATTACAGCTACAAAGAAAGCATTTAGGCAACCTAAAGACCAATGCAGGCATTCCAAATACTCCATCCCAGTACCAGTTGGCAGCTAGCCCCGCATACTGGCAGCATTGTCCCGATGGATAGCATAATGTTCAAATTAACAAATCTAGTTAAAACTCAAGTCGAAAAACAGGTAGACAAACAATCATCTATCGTTTACAGCAGGGATGTCAAAGATAAGCCCCGCGGGTCGCACCCGGCCGGCAAGCCATGTCAATACGGCCCGCGACCAGAATCTATCTAGTGAGGATTTAGATGACGATAGACGACATTCGATGCCACTACGTATTGTTTAAAATTGCGCGCGCTTTATTTATGAGTAATTAGCGGGAATCGTGTATTTCACGCAGTGCTCCACGCTGCTGGTTCAGGAATAACGCGGCATCTGTGATGATTTGCCACAGTAAATCAGGAAAAATTTGATGAGTATTCTCAATGTTTATAATTTGACAGCCGTTTTCAAAATTTTCGCATGCATTGCATGAAATGGAATTACAACTTTTCAACAATCTATTTACTCTTGAAGCTGCACAGGCACCAATTCATTTGCAAATTGAATTAATAGATCCCATGTGACAGTACAGTTGTTATTTCAGAAGATAAATTTTAGAAAGTCAACGTAATTAAATTTTCAACACACTAGCTCGTAACGTAACCAATTTTAGTGTCATAATGTAGTCAATTACACACTCGTGCTTTTTTCTACTTTACCGCACTTGTGTTTTAAATTGAAAAAAAGTATGTTTCCACACTTCTCACCAAAGATATTGTAGTTTGTTTCATTCGTTTTTCATATAAAAACAGACCAAAGATTTTTTTACCTACGAAGTAAAACATTAGAAGATTTAATTTTAAACTTTCTTAATGAGATTATTATTGCTATCAAAAGATAAAGTAAATATTTTCGTATCGAAATTTTCGTATTTCTTTCTCGCAAGAATGTTGTAAAATTATATGACATACGTGCGATTTGATAATTATAGCTCTGCTTTCTTGTAGCAATATCGCCGACGGCTCGGGCTAGCAATATCGTCTCCACTGTAATTTTCAACTTACCACACTTATATCATAATACACACGTACACAATATTTCAAGAGTTTGAATAACTATCCAGATATTTAAAAAAACATGCAACACGTATCCTGCCTATGTTTGGTAGTACCTTTTTATGCGAGCAAAATATGTTCTCATGAAAATATATAAGAATTATTTTCGGTCAAGGCTTTCAGAACAAAAAACAACAAATCTCCATCTATTCTGAAAATAACTACCTCCAATACGATACCTGACATCAATGAGCTTAACATAAATATAGGGTGATAGCTAGACAGTTGAAATTTTTACAGATGATGTATTTCTACTGCCGCTATAACAACAAATACTAATAATAAAATAAATATTTAAGGGGACCTCCCATATAACAAAATTGATTTTTTAACCGTTTCTTGCTCGATACTAATAACGGTGACAGGTAGACGCTTCAACTATTCACAGAATAGTTTAATGTTCTCATTAAATATAATTGTAAAATAAAAAAATAAGGGGGCTCCCATACAATAAAAGAGATTTTCGTTTTTAATTTTAATAATAATGAAAACGAGATAATGGTACGGAACCTTTCGTGCGCGAGTTTCACTTGCACTTGGCCGGTCTTTTTATTATATTTGTAGGAAAAATTACTTAAGCTAAATAAATAAAGATTTTAATGTCATATACATCTGAGATTTTTTATTTTTGAATCCGGCCCGCTGCGCTAACACAGCTCAAATATTATAAATGGCTCTTTAGAAAAATCAGTTTGATACCCTTGATTTACAGGATCAGCAGAAATTAAAACTAAACGCAACTTGAAAATAAAGCACTAGCTTTGTATCGTACACTCTTTAATCAACCACGAAATAGTTATATTGAATAAACATTTAAAATATATGAAGTTGCTTGGTTGTTATCAGCTTCTTCCGGAAAGGGTTCCGCGTGGACACTGGTTAAATTGCTACAATAAGGAACTACTTGGTAAATTCAAATAACGAAACATCTGGAGGTAATTAGTCCTTTAATATCCAGAATATCACGCAAATTGCTTCGTTAAAAAAACAGCACAATTTTATAGTATGCTTATGGAAGTTGTGCAATTAAAATACTGGTGCCTAAAAATTATTTTAATCTTCGGTGTGATATTATTTTGCAATAAACCTAAAAATCATCAAAGTATGTATTAATATACATAAACATATAAGAATACGATCTAATCAATAGAAGTTAGAGAAAATGGTGACAATAAGCTACAGTAGCCGATAAGAAGTACAGTTAGTATTCCTAATGCTACTGCCCCACCTGTGTTTTCGTTAATGTCCAACTACGCGATATTTAAGGCATTAAAAATGCACCTTGGCTACATTTATTGCAACGTCGCCACAGAGCTAAGGAAGTAACGCGTTAACCTTCACTACAATGGAGGTTACATCAGCTGCACTAGTTGCAGCAATGGGCAATACATTACTATATGTATTTATGCAATATAATAAAATTTACCTGTTACTGATTTTAAAGGCTTATAGTGTTTCTTTAAATGAAAGCCGTGGCTGCTGCGAGGAAAAAGTTATAGATGAAACACTAATGAAATGTGCCAGAAACTGAATTCTTCACAGGTCAGGGACCTCAGGGTACTATACACAGACATAATAATGCAATTGCCTCTTAAAAACAAAGTACATACGTCCTTACACTGTGCGTGTGCCCCGCGTAATGAAACGGTGGCGTTAATTTAGCCAACATCGTTTAGTGCGCGAAACTAAACGTTTAAACCTTTTGATTTGTCCAAAAATCTGAGACCCGAGCTAACGCATATCTTTAAATAGCATTAGTAATGCAGTTTGTAAATTAACACGTTAAAATGTTGGTAATCTGCGTAAATTCCTTATTAACGTCTTAATTTACGCGTTAAGACGCAGATTAAACATAAGCATTGCTGTTCTTGATAATATGTTATAGGCCTGTACAAAATTTGTACACTAGTAGCACTTGGTCTTACTTAATGAAGTCAAAGAGCTAAGTAATTAATAAATAGGCAAGTAGGTAACTAGGCAACCTACTCATAGGAGGCCAAAACTTAACAAGCGAGTCAGTAGGTAGATATAGTGTGTGTGATTTCTCATTCACTGCACTGGATTTTTTTAAATTTTTTTTATGCTTGATAGGTTAGTCTTTGACCACTATCTCACCTGATGGTAAGTGATGATGTAGTCGAAGATGTTGTTCAGGCTAACCTAGTAGTACTGGCTCTCAAGGACAGCTGCCAGAACACACCGTTGAAATAAGGATTGGTACGTACTTTTATATGTATACATTTTCTTTAAAACACTGTATTTCATATTTTTTAATTGAAATTCTCGTGAGTTTCACACATATTTAAATATTATAAATTAAACCAAGCGGGCAAGTGCCGGGAGCTCGCAGACGCAGCTGCGCACTCGCCCTGATGATGAGCTGAGTGACTGATGGTAAGTGATGAGTTTTGAAGCGCTCGTAGCGAAGTTTACTTAGCTGTTCTCAACCGATCAGCAAAGTTAAGCAACGTCGCGCGCGGTCATGAGTTGGATGGGTGACCGCTAGTGACATTACTACTGAGCGTTTCCGTGCTTCGGAGGGCACGTTAAGCCGTTGGTCCCGGTTGTTGTCTTAGGATGGCAGTCGTTATAGCATGGTGGTAGGGCGAATGCCCGCCTGGCTAGCTACCACCCTCAAGTAGAAAATCTGTCGTCAAGCACCTAACGGTGTGTTCCGGCAGCTGTCCTTGAGAGCCAGTACTTCTAGGTTAGCCTGAACAACATCTTCGACCACATCATCACTTACCATCAGGTGAGATCGTGGTCAAAGGCTATCCTATCAAGCATTAAAAAAAAAAAAAAAAAAAAATGAGCATCTGATATGCTCGAAACCCGGGTCGACGTATTCGATCCTCAACGTGAGTGTTTTTTGCCGGTTTAATTTATATTAAATACTTATTTATTATTTAAATACTGTATTTCATATTTTGCCGTAATTCTACAGTATACATTATTTTAGGCTTTGTGGCGCACTGTATCCATGGGAAATTTCGTCGCTGCTTGCTCCAGATATTTTTTTGAGACATTCAATGTAGCCGTGATTTAATGCAAGCCATGACCTCTAAAACTGACCATAGTTTGTTGTCTAAAGGGTTGAGGTCTGAGCTAGATGAGGGCCAGTCTTCAGCTCTTATAAAGTCCGGAACGTCGGTTTCAAGCCAGGCTTGACAGTATATCGACGATAAGCACCGAGCTTCAGGTCTTGTTTTGTAGTACGCGACCGAGTCCTAGCAGGTAACCTAAATTCTCGCCATAAGATTGTTTGCTTCTTAATGGGATTTCGACACTTTCTGGCTTTAACAGTCTTAACAGCCTTTTTAGTTCTAACAGCACGCGGCCGCTCCGTCCTTCGACAGAGGAAGTGTTGTTGTATCTGTTGATAGAGCGATATACGATTTTGAAGTGTCTGGAATATGACTGACGGCTCCATACCCACTTTGTGCAAGGCGATCACTGCCATCCTATTTTCATAAGCACCCGATTCCATATTGTAATTTGATAATGTACATTAAAAAATATGTGAAATGGCGCGAAATAGAAAGAATAAATACGTTCCGATTTCAAAATAATTAAAAAGTCGAAAAGAAAAGTTTTAATGTAACACTAACAGTATTTATGGCCAGACTAGTTAAAAATAACATAGGCATGTATAGATACCTACGTACGTACGTGTAACGATTTCATGTAGCTAAAGTTTGTGAACTATAACAAAGCATATACCTAGATACACTTTTTAAGCATGACATAAGTAAGTACCAACTTGCGACATCGGAAGAGTTCTATAGATTAATAGTATAATTAGTCGTGCAAGATTGCGTGCTGCTACCCTGCTATGCACCAGGCCAACCAAACGGCCGCCGCGCCGCGCCGTCGCCCGGCCGCCGCGCCACGCGCTCCGCTGCCGTTGTGCTTTCACTTATCCTTACTGCGTGTGTGTAAAACCCGCTGACATGTTCTACTAAACGATATTCCGACCGGTTCCTGGTAGGGAGAGGGAATGCGTTAGGCCGCTAGGGCGGAAGGGCCACATGGTGTTTTCCGCTTGGCTGCTATCGATGCGAAATACGAGTAAATAAATATCAAATACGACTTTTTAAACGGTGAATGATAGGAACATTTAATATTATTTTACTGTGTAGTACCATGAAAACATTTAGGCCTAAAGGCTACTGCAGGTCCAAAGTCAGTCCAAATGCTCACAACCAGTTGGTAGCGTGCCCAGCATCCTGGCAGCATTGCTGCGTTGGATTGCCATACTTATTCATTCGTTGAGCCAAATAATTCAAGGCATTTTGATCACGCATCGCATCGATTGAGTGCTTTGATAAGTATATAAAATACGATGAGCTCCCGGACTCGTGTAGGAATAACCATAGTTTTATTTAATGTCCGAAATGCACAATATAATCTGAATTGACTGTGGTAGGCTTTATCCATTGCCACCACCACAGTAATGCAATAGTCGGGAGGATAACTACCCAGCACCTAAAGAAGGTAACCATTAAATGTGTAACGTTGGTGAGAATTGCCATTGGCTACATAAATTCAGTGCCCAAATTTGTCGTAAATATTAGATTTTTTCTTATTTTGCCAATTATTAACTGCATATATTCTACATCATTATTAGCTCAGTTGGTCACTATACGTAGGTGCTGGGGCATGACCCTTATCAGTTATCATAGACTAAGCATGATGAACTTATGGCTCCTATATCGTGAGATCCGCACTTATGTAAATAATGTTAATTTTATTTCTGTCACATATAATATAATTTAGGAGACATACTGAGGTGGAAAGCTGAGCAGAATCTTATCAAAGCAAACGAAGTATTCTATTCTGAAATCTATATTAATGATTAACGATAAATAAATTTCATTTCTATATTAGTAGATTGTTACAAATTGGAGGTAAGTTAACCCTGAAACTATAAGCACGTACCATCGCTTCCTTCGCTCGCTCGAGCGTCTAAATTTTAATAGATCACTTTTAAACGCTACTATTAATTGCTATTAATTACTAATGCGAGAAAATAAAGATAAACGTTTTGCATTCATGTGATTTTCTTATATTAACCTATTAGTATGTCTTTTTAAAGCAAGGAATTAAATACAACAATACCAGTTCCTCAAATTAGAAACAGAATTTGAGGAACTGGTGCACAATGTTTATGGACAAAATGTTAACAGTTTTTTCCAAATAAATGGAGATCGAGCTTTAGTCGCAATCAGCAGTAATGAAGGTGAGAGTTAAATAACATATATTTATCATTGTTTTTATCCCGGCTTTTCAAACACATTTACAGTGACCGTGGTCTCGGATAAATTAAGTTCTTTAATTTCTATGTGTAATATCACAAATAATGAGGATAAATACTTGAGATTTAAATAAATTATAGATTAAACTCAGTATCTTACAAATCTGCCGCCATAGCTTAGGGTTTCCTTATTCGAAACCCTGCATGGCTGTGGCCATAGATATGATATGAGTATAAAGTATTTTATACGAGGTATTTGTAGAGTAAAAAGTGATCAACATTTTTATACTTTCATTACACTATTTGCTCAAACAAGTACATACTCGTACAACAGCTTATTTAAGCCCGAAGCTGGTTTGTCATGAACTTTCTCTCAGCTTCCTTTTACTGATTGGCATTTACTACTTATCTGCGGATATATATGCATATTAAAATGGGCACATCCGTGAGACCAATCATTCGTTGAATTTCTGAATAATTTCTTTATTATTTTTATTATTCTATAATGTATCAATGTTTACTGCGTTGGTCGATTAGGCTAGATTAGTGTCCCTTTTGAAAACTCAAAGACCAGAGGATGACTCAGCTATTATAATTTTTGTGCCTATAAAATAAGGCTGCGGCTGCGTAAACCTTATTGAATCTTGTATAAACCAAACCGTTAAATATGAAGTTCACTAACCCTTTTTTTTTTTTTTTTTTTGACCCGGGAAAATCCTTTATGGATACCACCCGGCTCCGGGGGGAGCAGAGTGGTTATGTGGGAGTCCTCGCCTGAGGGGCCTTACTACCCCCACGGGGGGGTAGTAAGTGAGGTTACCCACTAAAAACCCGGGATGAGCAGTCTGCCGCCTAGTCGGGGCGAGATGGGGTAGCGTTAGCAATCACCATCTCGCCCCGGCGGTTGGCCCGTCACCGGTGACGGGCCCCGGCCAATGGAGGGATGACCCAGCTCATTAGGGCCATCCCCCAGACGTGTGGGATCGTGCAAGCCAGTGGAGAATCCCCCGACTCTCCACCGATGATCCGCACAGCACTAGGATAGAGCGAGAAGGCGCCCGAATCGCCTTCTCCTTCCACCAGTTCGTCTACGCCGGAGCGGGTCTGCGAGGACGTCGTCCTCCCTCGCCCGCTCCGCAGCCTCTTTCTGCGCCATCACCTCTTCGCAGAAAGAGACCACCGCCTGCCACGATCCATCGCTGCCGAGCATAGCGTTAACCACGCCCGGCAGCGACAGATCTGCGCCTATGACCGCTGTGAGGGTGTGCCGCATGGGACTCCACGCGGCGCACTCCTCCAGCGTGTGGAGCGCCGTGTCTTCTGGCGCTCCACACTCGTGACAGGCGGGGGTCGCCTCACGTCTTGCGATGTGATGCAGGTACCTTCCGAAACATCCATGCCCGGAAAGCACCTGCACCAATCGGAAGGTGAGCGACCCGAATCGCCGCCCTACCCACCTCCGAAGGACCGGGCGAATGGCATCCACCGTCCTCTGTCCAGGGACCGGTGGAGCCAGGTCCTCCGTCCACCGCCGCAACAGGGCGGCCCGCGCCTGCCGTCGCATGCGCGTGACCTCCTCCCACGCTGGAGGCTCCCCGCGGGATCTCCTCGCCGCCACGAAGTGGTACACTTCGGCGAGGATCTCCGCTTGGAGCTCCCAGGGGGGATCACCGGCCAACACGCATCCCGCCGTCCAGGACACCGTCCGGTACCCGCGTATCGCCCTCGTCGCGATGACCCGCTGCGGACGACGCAGCAGGGCCTTATTGGCGCGACCGAGGGCGTCCACCCAGACAGGTGCCCCGTACAAGGCCATACTCCGTATCACTCCGGAGTACAGGCGACAAGTTCACTAACCCTGCCCCTACTACCTCTGAGACCGCACAAGCAGCCTTCATGCATGTTTAGCGAAAACTAAATTACATTATAAATATATTTTTCAAAATATAATGTACAACATAGTGCAATATAACGTTAAACTTTGAAGCGCTCGTAGCGAAGTTTACTGAGCTGTTCTCAACCGATCAGCAAAGTTAAGCAACGTCGCGCGCGGTCAGGAGTTGGATGGGTGACCGCTAGTGACATTACTACTGAGCGTTTCCGTGCTTCGGAGGGCACGTTAAGCCGTCGGTCCCGGTTGTCGTCTTAGGATGGCAGTCGTTATAGCATGGTGGTAGGGCATTTTGCGAATGCCCGCCTGGCTAGCTACTACCCTCAAGTAGAAAGTCTGTCGCCAAGCACCTAACGGTGTGTTCCGGCAGCTGTACTTGAGAGCCAGTACTTCTAGGTTAGCCTGAACAACATCTTCGACCACATCATCACTTACCATCAGGTGAGATAGTGGTCAAAGGCTAACCTATCAGGCATAAAAAAAACTAATTTCTTATCACAGTACGATACTTCCTTGAATCAGTTTTTGGGCATCATCTTTGCTCATTTTCATTTATTTTCAACGATGAAGACGCTGGTTCTTCGTGTTCGCTTTGGATAGTCCTCCAGTTTTACAGAAGCGCATAATTTCATTACTTCATATTATGTACATCAACACCTATAATACACCTCGACACGAAAACCCATTGTCAGTGCAGCTCAAGACAAGAGAGCTAAACTGACCCGACACTATCCCGAAGATTAGCATTTTGAAGCAGTGATGGCTCAGTGGCATTGGCTATGGACTGCCGTGCAGCAGGTCCATGGTTCGAATCCCGCCCAGAGCTTGAGCTTCACCGCATGGTGGAAGGGCATTTTGTGAATGGCCGCCTGGCTAGCGGTCAAGTAGAAAATCTGTCGCCAAGCACCTAACAGTGTGTTCCGGCAGCAGTCCTTGAGAGCTGGAAAAATAACAGGCTAATGAGACCTAACAACTGGACGTCTCAGTGTGACGGGCACAGTGCAATTCGTCGCTGACGAAATGCGTCTGTTATAGGCAGAGGTTAGTCCACTTAGCATCAGGTGGGCCTCGGGTTTGTTCCGTCACATGAAACATAAAAAAAAAAAAACAAGATATCCCGGATATCAGCCTATACGAGATTAGAATGGCTCTCAAACAGCTTAAGAACAACAGGGCGCCGGGTGATGACGGAATCACGACAGAACTTCTAAGAGCGGGTGGAAAACCGGTACTCTCAGTCCTTCAGAAGTTATTTAATTCCGTCATCCTTGAAGGTAAGACGCCACAAGCATGGAGCAAAAGTGTAGTGGTACTGTTCTTCAAAAAAGGTGACAAGACCTTGTTGAAGAACTACAGGCCCATTTCACATCTGAGCCATGTTTATAAGCTGTTTTCGAGAGTCATTACGAATCGTCTTGCTCGTAGGTTTGATGACTTCCAGCCTCCCGAACACGCCGGGTTCCGAAAAGGCTTTAGCACCATAGACCACATCCATACGCTCCGCCAGATTATACAGAAGACTGAGGAGTATAATTGGCCATTATGTTTAGCGTTTGTGGACTATGAGAAAGCCTTCGATTCAATCGAAACCTGGGCCGTACTGCAGTCTCTCCAGCGATGCCAAATCGACTATAGGTACGTCGAAGCGCTGAAGTGTTTGTATAGGAACGCCACCATGTCGATTCGACTACAAGACAAGAGCACGGAACCAATCCAACTGCAACGAAGCGTGAGACAGGGAGACGTTATTTCTCCGAAACTGTTCACAAATGCGTTGGAGTACGTTTTTAAACTCTTGGACTGGAAAGAATTCGGCATCAACATCTATGGTGAATACATCACTCACCTTCGTTTCGCCGATGACATAGTCATTATGGCAGAGTCGCTTGAGGAACTCAGTACAATGCTCAGCGACCTCAGTAGAGTTTCCCAACAGGTGAGTCTTAAAATGAACATGGACAAGTCGAAAATTATGTCTAATGTCCATGTTGCACCCGTACCTGTAGTTGTTGGGAACGATACGCTCGAAGTTGTTGACCATTATATATACCTGGGACAGACTGTCCAGTTAGGTAGGTCCAACTTCGACAAAGAGGTCGCCCGAAGAATCCAACTCGGATGGGTAGCGTTCAGGAAGTTACGCGACATCTTCTCGTCGAAGATCCCGCAGAGCCTGAAGACCAAAGTCTTCAATCAGAGTGTGTTGCCAGTGATGACTTATGGCACTGAGACGTGGTCCTTAACTGTGGCCCTTATAGACAAGCTCAGAGTCCCTCAACGAGCTAGAGAGAGAGCTATGCTCGGAGTTTCTTTGCGTGATAAAATCCGGAACGTGGATATTCGCCAAAGAACCAAAGTCACCGACATAGCTCTCAGAATTAGCAAGTTGAAGTGGCGATGGGCGGGCCACATTGCTCGACGCACTGATAACCGATGGGGAAGAAAGGTTCTCGAGTGGTTACCACACTACACCGGAAGACGTAGAGTTGGTAGGCCCCCCACCAGGTGGACTGAAGACATCGTGAAAGTCGCGGGTAGCCAGTGGTTACAAGTGGCTTATAGCCGTTCTTTGTGGCGTTATATGGGGGAGGCCTTTGTTCAACAGTGGACGTCTTCCGGCAGTTGATGATGATGTACATCAAACTCGATCGATATGTATTTAAATCATTATGTGAGTTTTAAAACTCACATAAATATATTTTTTGTGTATTATAAATGTCATTAAAAAGTAATCACTAAACTTATCACGATAAAAATGTTTGGTATGAATAAAAAAAAATATTCGTTAGGTATGTTTCCAAATTCCTTGTGATCATTCACTGAATATTAATAAATGACAGAGTGATTAATTTTCCAATTATTACGTTTTGTAATTACCTAAGTACCCTATAATCCCAAATTTATTATTATTTACATTAACAAACAATGTTTGTCGATCGAATTTGACGTAACTTTTACTTATGCAATAAAACCAAATAAACGAAAGTAGTGACCAATACAATACTAGACGACACGTTATGTACGAGAATGGGGAGTTGAAAGTAAAAACAAAGCAGTTTATGAATTAAAGGATCAGATTAGAGCAATACAGTAAGACGATAAGCATCTTAAATACATATACCGTGACATAAATGCAGCGTTGTCGGCATTTCTATTTTATTATACTATGCATTTTTGTACCATCTGCTCGATAACGTTACATTACGTACCATGCAAACCTAACATAAAGTAATTCATAATAGACCTTTAGACTTCGTCTTGCTTAGCTTGATGTTACGCTGGATTTAAAACAAAACTAGGTAGTCAATTATTTAAATAAATAAATATATAGTCGTAGAGACTACATGAAAAAGTAATTTATTTCATAATCAAAAACGAGGAGGTTTCACCTTAGTAATCGGAAAATGTATGAAAAATTAGGAAGTAACCACATCAAGAAAACTTGAGAGTGGAGAACTCATAGGAAAACCACTGACAACAAAAATATAAAACAAAAATAGAAAACATATATCGCGAAAACGCTCACAAAGTAGATACACTAATAACGTTATGAATATGACTTCAAAAATTTATAAACGTAAGGTGACAGCAGTGATTTCAATCAGCAGTTAGTCGTCTTAGACATCATCATCGTTAATTGTCAACTCACAGAAAAGTTAACAAAACTTATTCGAAAGAGGACTTCTTTTAATTGGAAAAATAACAGAATCCTTTTCTTAGCCTGTTTCGAGCATCAATCATTTATAATAAGTCTAGTAGAAAATGTGCATCTGTTCAGTGAGTGGTCAACATATGCATCATACCTACACAATAATTAACTACTTACCTAACAGATTATTGGAATTGATAACGAAAAAAAAGAAGTAAAATTTTGTATTCTCTTAACATTAAATCTTGTAGCAACATATTTACAATTTATACAACTATCAACTGGTATATAACTAAAATAAAATGCTGCATAGATAGTAGTAGTATTAGATAGTAGTATTGGCTTTTTTGTTTTCTCGAGGTGTAAAATGTAGAGTATCCGCCGCGGAGATAAATAGCACTCAGCACTGTAGATACTCTTAATATGCCCCATGACAGAATATACTGCTGTATTCCCATGGTGTACTAACAGGTGTCAATTATAGGTTGTCTGTGCATCATATCAATAAGTACAAAACTTACGGAAATTTCAAGTAACATTTATTTTAAGGTATTGGCAACCAAATAGGAAACTCCTCATTTAGAACTCCTTCTGTAGAAGACGGTTAGGTAAGGTGTGAACTCAAATTGGGTTTTTGGTCATAACGTCTTGTTTGACTTTAGTAAAAATACTAAGACCTGGCGATCTGCAATCACGCCAAATAGATATTATAAATGAATATGAAACACCGCCTTCTAGGGAGCTCTTCAATCATAAAGTCTCAGGGTCGGCTTAGAACATGTTGTCGCGTTGGTGCAACTTTGAGCTACAAAAATATACGTGAATGACCACACAGTGCCGCAGCAGGAAACCGCAAGGCAACTGTTGTCACCGTCAACCCACTGCATGACGTCATCTGTGGCCGGACCGGTTTGGCTAATAAAACCATGTTCACTAACGAAGCGGACCTCCTGTCAGATGTTGCTTGCAAGCCTTTGGTACAAGTTTAGTGCAGTGCCGTGATTTGCATTATTTATTTTGCTCTCACTCATTTTGCTGACATGCTTAATGTTGCTGTTACAGGTTCTGGGTTAAAAAGAAAATCAGACAGCTAGCTTTTCTCTCTGTGAACTCTTTCCATTTTACACTGTTTTAACGGATTGCACATGTTTCGTCAAAATTTAAAATGAACTTATTATTTGTAGACAAAAATTCAAATGAAATATAGCTTTGTAATTGCAGAGATATACAAAGATATACAATTATAAATATAAAACAACATGGCAACATATGGCTGATTCCGAACAAGTCACAACAACAAGTAATAGAGCTACTTACAGCCCATTTAGATACATAACTGGGTATTTAATGTAGTTGTCACTCATGATATAATATTCCAGGAACGAATTCATTTATTTGACGATATTAATTGAATATTTTCTACTAGCATTGTTAAAGGGCAGGGCTGTAACAAAAACTGGGATTGTGAAAGAAATAATCTTGAACATCTCCAAGCTTTCGTCCCAGAAGTCATACAGCAAAGTAAAACAAAACATACACGTTTATATTCTGTTGCAGACTATTTATACCCATTTTAGTAACAATAGAATTAGTCATATTATTCAAACTTCTACTTTAAAATGAAATGTGAACACAAAATGTCAGTGATAAAGCTTTTCGCTCTGGTTTAACCTTCCGTGCACCACGTGGGGTTTAATAAACCCCAGCGAAACAAAAATTGTTGTATCTTTTTAAACAGCTGCGCGAATTCCACGAAACATCGAGTAGCTGGAGTTACGACGTTGCCGGGTCGCATAGTAATATCGATTTGGTAGTAGCATCGCAGGAGCCGCGGATGGTCGCTCGCAAATTGTGGTAGGGTGTCACAAACCCCACGTAGTTCGGCACGTCGTCTAAAAGGTAAGCAGTTTGACATGCAAAATATAATTTTTTCTATATAAATATTTATTTATTTTGTTTTTTTATTACTTAAATCGTTTGTCTATTTGTTTAAGTTCTCATAATGGCTGAAGTTTATTCGTATTCTGGGACTGGCTTTGATTGAAGACCACCTGAGAAACCGCAAAGATAATCCACGAATTCCAAGGGATTCTCGTAAGTGCTTTCTCGCATGTCTTACTTGGTGAACCAAGTGTGGAACCACCAAAGAAGATGCCAAGACGTGTAACAAGATATTCGGAATGCGATAGAAGAAAAGATCGAAGACCAAGTACAGTTGCGAGCGATGCAAAGTACCTGTATGGTTAGAACACGCATATTTTTTTTGTAAAAATTGTGCAGATTTGAGCCAACTGGGATCTCATGAGGACTAATTATGTTTAGTTATTGTTATTTTATTATTGTTTCTTATCTTATTAGGCTCTAAAATAAAGGGCAATAAGAAGTTTTAAGTTCGGTTTTTTTTAAAAGGCTTAACCAAAGAAGATAGTCTCTTCTTAGTTATTTAAAAAGTACAATTTTTGTTACAATGCCTACAGATATTAAAAATGTTTATTTTACTTAACAAATTTATTTTTTTTGTATCTCCTCATAGTCCAAAAATAATATAAATATGTAAAAAATAAACTTTGAAAATGTATTTTCTCTATATATAGATATAATGATGTTGGGTATAGGAAACCCCACGTAGTGCAGGACGCAACTTTTACCCACGTGGTTTACGGAAGGTTAAATAAAAGGTAAGTTAGTCAAAATGTGCTACGAGTTAATTACTCTTCATTTGTTGTCAGATCTGACATACTCGGTGCCGTGATCGCTGTTGATATAGTTACTGTTCTCGTATGATGCAGTAAGGCAGTCGACCTTCATTCACTCAGGCAGGCAAGGCGCCAGCCACGGTCGCCGGACAAGGCGTCCGCAAGTGTTTAATTTTACAAGTGTGGTACCAAAATATTCTTAAGGTATTAAAAATATGTATTATACAAAAAGATTCGGCGTTAAGGAAATAATATTGCCGTCTTTGTTATTTTAAGCATCATTCGTCTGTACTAATGCTTCTAGAGCTGATCCGAGGGTTTATAACATGGTTATCTAATAATATTACTAGGTTATACTTAAATTATCGCATGAATTCATACCATTCTTAGCCAGAAGGTCACCAAGTCGGGCAAGAAAGAAAAGAAGCCAGGGATTATGTAGTTAGGCAAAATACGATATCTAGTTTTGTAGTCTGCATTTTGTCCGGTCTAAAATGTAGTACCTACTTATCTCTTGAGATCTCGATTGTGTGAAAATTTTCATCATAGGTAAAAATAGTTTTTTTTATTTATCCGTTTACATGTCCTAATTATATTTCTGATAAATAATTTTATCGCTTCAAATTCCTAGAGTACGTACCTAACTTACATTTAATTGTTCTAATTTTATTTATTATTATACCTTTATTTTCATTACCTAATCGTAATTAGCTTATTACCTTAGCGGTAACCGGACTTGGTTTCGCTCGCCCTCCTTAAATATGTTTCTTTAGTCATTTTCCGATAGTGTGTCAATGGTTTCCGAAAAGCAATACAATGACATTTACCGTTGACCAATCAATGTCGGCGTGTGGGTCCAGTGAACGCGCAGGTGTTAGCACGAGACTAGAAGATACCGCTAGATAGCACCAATTATTGTTAGAGATGTAAGCTCTCTACTCGTATAGATATATATATAGCGCGGCGTTGCCGTTTTAATAGATCTTAGTTTTCACAGATAATATTCTGGAATTATAAACTTTTGAGCAAAACTTTACCTACTTTTATTTGTAATGCTTCGATGTTAGTACTGCTTGGATTTTGTACATTAAAATCACGTTTTACTCATATGGTACGTACTAAAGTAGCATTAATACCGATTGGAATATACAACCAAATGCTTGCCATAAGTATTCACTGCTGTGAACAGCAAGCAACTGAACACGGGACTGCAGAGTTGCTGTTGCTGCTTCACCACGCCAAAGCGCCCGCGCATTCTGCACTTGAAACGACACACAACACAGGGACAACACCTCAGTAAATTTCTCGGTCATCCTCCTTACATCCCTGATTTTTAAGCGTGTTGTTAGTTCCTCAAAGCTTCTATGTTGCAATCTATGTTGAATTGAACAAAATCTGATTTTGACATGAATCAAAATAATTATTGTCGAATCCAATGCTCCTTTCATCGATTTTACATTATCATTATTTTAGGTACACATGTTTTTTGGTAATGTTAGTGTAGGTGAGTAATAGTATAACCTTTTTGCTTATTTCTTACAGCCTTCACAATCTATTAATATACATAAATAGTAAATATAAATCTATTATGTCATATAAAGATTTAGAAACTCCAAAATCGAAGACATAGTTCCGTTGAATAATTAAAAAATATGTCTGGCTCAGTCAAATATCTACATTTTTGAAAATCCTAAATGGTTTAATCTTAAATTACTAAATCTCGTGTTTTGTATATTTTTCCCAAATAAAACCCTCATAAATGTGAAGGTTGTCTACAAAAACCGGTTTTCAGTTTTATTTATCACATTTTCGTAACAAGCTAAAAAATTAATTACACATGTTAATTACCAGTATACACGTAAAAAAACCCATTAACAAAACTTGATGGCAATATTTACAGCCATAGCCGATACGATTTAGAGCAATTTTAGAAATTTTACTGTTAGCTACCGCCACTTTCTCAAAACGGGTGATATGTAGCAACAGAAGTTATTTTATATTGTGTTGTACAATATTGTTACAAACATATCTTTATACTAGTGTAAAGTAAGATGCACGACAGTTTTGTTCCCACATAACTGTCGTGCCTCTTGCTTGAAGCTTAACATCCTATTTCACATACCACTTATGCCTACTGTAATTTTCCTTATTTCTTTCGCAAATAATCTAAATGAATTTCAAAACATACACTTTGAATTAAGGACTTTATTGCCCTTAATTACAGAACAAATGCGATCTTATCGCTTGACGGTTGCAGAAATAAAGCTGTCTACTGCTATAGCATGTTGAAGGCTCCGTCTAAAATATTAAATACTTTTTTTACCGGCATAACTATTAACACTACAGCTTCTACAACGAAAGTATTAAAACAACCTACAAGCCTATTAATATAGCCTAATATACCTACTTAATTACTCATAGTCATGTGTACTAAAATTTAGTTTATTTACAATAATAATTAGTAATGTATGTATATATTAATATCAACAATATTTTCTTTTTTTAGACGTATAATAATCTCTTTAACTGTTTACCCAATGTGTTGTGTGTATTCGTTGATAAGTCAAAATATTTTTAATTGAGAATACCAAACAAACAGTAAAAAGCTCATCACCCGCCAACACGTTAATTCATTATCGTCGATACTGAGTCTTTGTATAAACACAATAAGGTGCAAAATGCAATTGAAGAATAATTGTTGGTCCTTAACTTGAACTTGACATAAGTAAATTAATATTCTTATGTCATGCTGGTATGTAAACGTGGGTGAAATTTAATGATTTGTTTTACAGTATTCCAGAAGCTGGAAGCAACGAAATATGTTTCTATGATTAGCTATCAAAGGCTTTGTTTATCATACTTCGGAAGTTTTACTCCACAGTTCAGGGTGGTTCAGGCCACGTCACTGCTTTACTGTACTTTTCGCCAAAATCATCGAAATCAGATCAGTACACGCTTAAGGGTGAAACAATTGTGAAATATTTTTTTAGTTGTTTTTCAAGAATTTTTTTCGTTTCTTAGAGACAGTAAAACATTTACATCGTCCCTATGTTCGGCGCAAACAAATTGTTTTGATAGAATTTTTGTATAAATTCCCAATATTCTAATAAAACATCTCATAATCAATGTCGTTTTAATATAAATTGAAAACTCTCTCAAAAATACGGAATAAATTCACTTGAAACCTTACAAGGAAACAAATTATGGGATTATTTATTAACAATTGTAATTGTTTAAGTACTTTGTTTTTATTATCATCACGTCCATATGAAACATATATTTTTGTCGAATTTTGCCTTTTTCAGACAACGAAAATGACGATAACGCCACGATTCAGCGCGTGCTGATGTGAACCTAAGTTCGAAAATAGTTAGTTCGATTTTTACACTCACAGGCAAGTAGCTGCTAAATGTCTGGTTGTTACTCCCTCAATCGGTAAGAATACTGGCGCTTTTTACAGATTGGTATTGTTGCTTTACAACGAGCTTTGAGTTAGTTTCTCGATGTTGCTTTACTTCGATTGTGCCTATTTTTGATTATATTGTTATAATTCTAATATCTATTGTTATTATGAAACACCAGAATGACTCAAATCGTTGATATGAAGAAATTGTCTTAAAACTATTCATTGAATTAGAAAATATAATTGGTATATCAACAATAGACAAATTCATCGATATATTATTATATACTAGCTGTGCAAAACTGCAAAAGACTTATAAGCATTATATAAGTAGGTTCCTAAAATAATTTAGCGTTCTTGATCATTTAATTGCTGTTAATAATAGAGGTTAAGTTGTGCTGTTTAGTTATTGCAAAGAATTCAACAAAGTGTGTCCTAAGTGAAAAGCTAACCCAATGTATTTATTATGACTACATGATTTGCGTGTCATAATTGAACATATTGGTTATCATCGAGATAGAAAGGGAACGCTGGCGTACATTATAAATACAGGGTCAAACTTGAAGATATAGGTTTCTTCCTCGTGTTTCCTTTTAGAATATATCTCGATTTCCTTATTTTAGGCGCTTGAGGAACAGTATGCTCTGTTACTATACTGAGAGCGTGTTTTGTCTAGCGCTTAAAATGAGACGTAGATACGTAAGAACGCGGATAAATAAAAAACGTATATAAAGTTCAGTAGCGGAAATAATGTCAGTTCATGCGTTTACAAACAATAATAATTATTATGAACACAGTTTTAAATAAAACAAAATTTTAGTCATCGATAATAAGTTAAGTTTAAATATTTGGCCACCCCACTCACAGATAGCCATTGACGACTTTACTGAGTGATTTGACAGAACCTTAAATCGCTAAAAGCTTATTACTCAAACAATCACTTTACTCTAAAAGCGACCTCGTTTTGCGGTTCTCATACCCTGTGTCTATTCGCAAATTAACAAGGACATGCCGAAGGAATTAAAAGTGTAATGTAACGACTGTTGCAATGAGACGAAGTGGAGTTTACTAACAAGCATCTGAGTGTCTCTGATGGGCTGACCTCATTTGGCGAAGTAGCAGATTACAGTTGCTTGGTGTCTAATCTGTGGATAGACTCAATATGTTGTAGCTTTTACAGATTTTAAATATCTTTACCACGAGAATCTACGATTCTAATTGTCATCATCATCAAACTTATCCCACTTATGTGACGTCGAAATGATATGTCTGCCTTAACCACACAAATACTAACACAAGGACACATTTGCAAAAAGTATTCGATTGGATGTCTGTCTGACCCGAACCTTACGTGATAATGAACTCACTCGTTCTCGCCCCATGAAAACTGAACTAATTTCAATGTCAAGCCGATGATCAGGATATAAACGAGATTCATGATCACGATTTAGTTAGTAGAGCATGTAATTATAACAACTAATAATTTAACAACCATAACATGAAACACATTCGGAGCTGGCCAACTTCGTTTTCAATCTAGTAACAATATACCTATAGTAATTATGTACGTCGATATGTTGTCATGCCTCTGTCTTAACTTAAGTGTTTTGTTCCAGGATAATTTTATGTTATCATAAAATGGTGATCGCTAAATATTGCTCGTTGATTAGCTATAATAGGTATACATTACATAATATGAGATAATGATACTACTCGTACTAACTGGATCCCTCCAGTAGTATCATTATCTCTCGGTTTCGGTTATCGGGTTTATTGACAGAGCACCCAAGCTAGAATATATTCAAGTAACTTCAAACGGGAATTAATTAAGAAGATCATAATTTGCAGTCAATTTCTTATTAACACTTTTTTGGAAATCTGGAATCACTGTAACAAGTTTCTTATATAAATTTGATAAGAAATCATAATGACTTAAATTGAATAAGTCTGTCGTATTGAACCTTTCAGTATAATAACAGAAGTTATAGCAATGGAATGTTGCATGTATTAAAATATACCAATTATTAATAATGTAAGTAGCAGGAAAGATAATATTTTATAATCGTAAAAATCAGAGAAACCCCTGGATAAATATTTTTTTTATCGTAGATATAGGTCAGGGAAACCCCTGGAAGTATCTGGAAGAACTATTAATAACCTCATTATTAATATTTCTAATTCATTAAATGCGATTCTCAAACCAAAATTAAATTTGCCTGTCTATTAGTAATTTGCAAAGGCATAATTTAAATGTATTCATATAACAGTAGAGAATATATCCCGTAAAGTATACCCCGATATGCACTCAAGTTGAATCAAATAAGGCTTGCCCTCTCCCAATCCAAAATGCCGCAATGCTGTTGCTATTTCTCTTATTTACAATGTTAGGCTTCTACTTCTTATTTATATATAGCACGTTACTAGTGCTTAATCAATTTCAGGAAGTACCTACATGGCTAAAAAGACATTGAATTTCCTGACTGTAATTAATTGCTTGTATTATGAGCTTCATCTTAATATATTATCTTCAAGAACTTGACAACAGCATCATAACGTATGTTGATGAGATATATTTATCTACACTATTTCGTCACAGACTCGTGCTAAACCTATTTAATTTAAAAGACATCTAATGACATGCACAGACGAGTTGCGAAAACAAAACCATCAGAAATTGCTATCGCGTGACCAGCCATGCCGAGCCGACCGAGAGAAGCTAGGCTCTTTGCTTTGTAGTATATTGGCGCCTGAGAATTTGTATGTCTGTATATGAAGTTTGGTAGAAAAGTAGCTCATATAAGTACTATAATGTACAAGTTCGCGTTTTAGTGACATAGTGTTGTTAAGATATGTTTTCAAAGAGGGTTGAAATATTCAAAATGAACATCACAGATTAAAAGATTAATTGTACATTTTAAAACTATTATATATTTAATAGTTTCCTTTGTTATAGAAGGTGTATAAATCAGAAAAGCGCCAGTACTCAGTTTGCGGCTAACGATACGTTTGTATTATTGTGAATATCGTAAGGTATACAATTTTACTGATTTATTATAAGCTTACAAGTTACAATGGACTGTTCACGGCAAATAAATGTTCACAAGGAAGAAAATCCTTCAAAGACTTCTTTTTGCGGTAGTTTGTACTTTGTAATAAGAGCGTCGTCGTGGAAGTAAATTTTTTTTATTCCAGGTTTTTTCTTGAGGAATATGCCACCCTTATTGCTAAACAGGAAACTTATATCTATTATTAATTTAAACCTACTCTTGCCTAGTACTAGGAGTCTTTAAGACTACCTGGTACAGGTCATAAAGCTTTCTAGCTTCTTCGGAGTCAGGCTGCCACAGCACTCCGTTGCACCCTCCTACCTGCCAGAAAGCATGGCTGTATACAAATAATCGCCGACGCAGAGTATTGTTACATGAACACTCCATTAAAACATGGTATACGTCTTCTATTTTGTCACATTCGTCACAATTTGGATTATCCGTTTTCTTCATCATGTACCCAATTTTTTTTAAAGCAATGTGCCCGGGTTCTTGTCTCAATGCTGTAACTATTTCGTTTCTTTCCATGTCGCTCCCCAAAAACCATGGAAAACGAAGAAGATTTGGTAGTATAGTCCTGGTCGTGGAAGTTAAAAATTTAAAGAATGTTTAGAATAAACGTGGTTAAATATATTCCTCATTTAATATTTTTGTGGACACTACCTAGTAAATTAATGACAAGCTAGATATCCTAGAATTAATTGAAAGCTGTCGAGTGCAATGTACTTGTTCGCCTACAACACGAAATTGTTGTTAAGTTCCTCATACCACAGCCCATACATAGAGTGATGTCTAAAATGTAGCATTGTTTGAGTAGGTAAGATAGAGGTGGCCGAAGTTCGGGTAAACTTTTGTAAAACTTAATTTGGGTAAATTGGCAAATAAGACAATTATGAATAAAAAGAAATATCAATTCTTTGTATCAACATTTTGATATAATTAACAATCTATAAAAAAATATAATCGTAAATTGTATGGTGGTAAGGAATTTTTCCCAGCTGCTTATCTAGCATCCTCGAGTGTAAAATCTGTTGCCAAGCACCTAATGTTGTTTTCGGCAGCTGCCTTTGAGAGCCAGATATTCTAGAAGAAAATCTACCACTCTTCACTTACCATCAGCTCAGATTATGGATAGAGGCTAAACTACCAGCAAATGAAAAAAATATGCTAGTGTGCCGTCGCAGCCCCGCCTAGCCTGTGGTTACACACTACCGATCTTGGACAAATAACCCATTTCGTTCGAGCTACGCATAGCGCAACTATAGTGCTACCGCTCAATGGCTATAGCGTTAAGAATCTTTGCATGCCCTGTTGATTAGAACTGCCTGCAAGTGAGATAATGTTAATATGTAAGTACTTATAAACAAATATTTTAATAAACATATGGCGATGATAAATAATAGATCACACAATTAGTTCCATTTTGAGGTTTATCGAACAGTTGAACAGAAAAATATTTTAAACATGTTTAGTCACTAGAAATAAGAAATTTCAGGTACTTAATTAACAAACTTTGAAAATATATATTGATTCATAATTATTTCTTCTATTCTTGCATACTGCCCTTCTTGTTCTATACTCTTCACACAACCTTAATGGAAAAAGCTTCATTTTATCGCTTATGCGAGACATGTGCGTAGGCATTGTTAATGCGTGTTCATTGACACAGCATAAAGCTGCTGGTAGTACACAGCACTATTTAAATATATATACCGAAGTTTTAGTGTGATATAAAGTAAATTTAAAAGACTATCGTATATTCAACAAATTTTCCGCTCTTCTATTATTTTATCATTGAGCTTGTTCTTGTGCTTCTTGTTAAAGGTCTGAAAAGAAGTTATTTTCAATCCGTCGAGCAATATACAGAGTTATTGGAAAAATACTAACAACCTCTTAGAGTTGGCTTCTGTTAGTGCTAACAAACATTTTAAGTAGAATGATTTTATTTTAAAATTTATTGTTTCTGTTTTGAAGTGAAATACATTGCCTTCTTGGATCCAAGAGCGCCCGCCGTGGCAACACTGGACCGCGCCGCGCTCCCGTTGAATAGATTTTTGATCTTTAATATTGTTATGTTTGGAATAACGCCTGCTATGTGGATTACATTACAAAACTCCAATATACGATGGGAAAAAATTTAAGTCATGTGCGGGATTCGAACCTACGTCCATCCACCCCTTTAGCCGAGGTATGCTCTAACCAGTTTAGCTAACATGACATGACGTCATAACTCAAATCTCTCCTATCGTTCTTTAACCATCGTATTGGGATGGAGCGACCTCTATAGTAAAACTTGCGTTGTACTACAAACAAAAAAAAATAACATATCTTTTCCATCGTATATTTGTAGAGTTTTGAATATTTAAATCGAGAAAAATAATAAAAATATGAAGTAATAAATTACAGGCACAAGAGACTTTTATCATCAGGTGGTCCTCGTGTTTATTCCGTAGACGATTTTTTTATGTGTCACAAACACATTAAAAAATATATGTAGCTGGATATTAATTTTTTTTTACAAAGAATGTTTGTTAGTACTAACAGAAGTCAATTCTAAGAGGTTAGCATTTTTCTAAAGCCTGTAGATTATCTACGAAAAGCTAAGCTATCACATTTTGAAAAGACATTGCATATCGTCGGCTAAAGTGTCAAAACTCGTAACTCCATTTTTTTCCGAAAATAAATTTTTATACCATTTTATTACTAAATTCTGAACGCATCCTTGGCAAAACTCTTAAATCCTTTTAAAAAGCCGTTACGGTTTAAAATGATAAATAGAAAACCACGTAGCTTATAGAATTATTTTTTTTAGGAAAATCTCGTAACTCCATTTATCGACACATGCCGCTAATATGTATCAAAATTCATTTCAGATAATTATTTCTATTATTTTTTATAAGTATTTAAGTATGAAATGAAAACAAACCTTTATACAAAATTTTTCGTGATGAAGTTTTTTGTGTCTCCTGTAAAATTTGCTCTTATGGAGTTACGAGGTCTGACACTTAAGCCGACGATATAATATAAAAAAACTTTTTCTTTACCGGTGGTATGGAGGCCTTATACACAAAATACTATGAATTATATACAATACCACAGCTACTACAATAAAAGCATTTAGACAACCTATAAGTCATTGCAGACTCACATGTAGTGCAAATGCTCCAGTCCACTACAACTTGGCAGTGCCCAGCATGCTGGCAGCATTTCCCCGTCACATTGCAAAGCTTATTCGTTGAGCCAAATACGTGCCAGTATTTTGATCACGCGTCGCATCGACCAAGTTAATATATTATAATTCAAACTAGGCACCAAACATAGATACAATAAGTACCATAGCACAGTACATAAATCATTTTAAACTTACTGGGTACAATACACTATAAAACCTACTTTGATGGACATGAGACCTGGCAACATGAAGCGAAAACCGAATAGAAATAACGAACTACGCTACTACTTTTAAATGATATCAAAATCGTTTTCAACACTCTATTTTTACTGCTTTAGAAATTGTATACTGTGTTATTCAAAGTCAAGTAGGTATGCAAGTATTTGAGCTGTATGCTGAAACTTAATACATACCTAAATAAAATAACTACCCAACAAACCGTCTCATATGTGAAATAAAAACAAAATAATATTTCACCAATAAGAGATTTCTGCTTTTTTCTTTTATACATGTTGTGATTTATAAAATAATCTTAAATAAATACAATTCCGGCAAAGTAGTGTGTGACATCTGTATGGTAAAATAAACTGCTCAATCACTGCAACAAAAAATTTGGAACGAAAGATTCACTTTTTTTGTTTCTAAGAAGGTTTGCACAGATGTGTCCAGCTATTGACCAAAAGCACATGTTTCCAAATGACCAAACTTTTTTCCGTCCTAACAACAAATAGTCATTCTTAAGAATAAGGAATTCTCTATCGGATACAGTTAATCAGCAACACTAAGTTTTTAGTGTTTACTATAACGACAAAAGTATTGTAAGTACCATATTATTAAATTGCCGGGTGAAACTGAGACCTGGCTCTGCACTGAATTTAGCACATTTTGTTTTATAACAAATTAGTATAGAAAACAAAAATGTTTTAAAATTAACATAACATGACATAAATCTGTTCCTTAACCCATTGGCATCGGCGATAATGATAACAATAGAATTTCATTCATAACTTGGAGATAGTGGTCCTGACGATGCCAACTTATTAACGTACACATTATTCGTGTTGGAACCATCGATGTAATTATTTTTGAATTATTCTGATGGTTGGAACAGTATAAATATATGTAATAGTTTCTGACAGTATGTTTCATTTAAGATTTGATACCTTAATAACCCACAACTGATTTATGTAATGAAGCTCTCTCTAGATGCAAACATAAAAATTTATAAACAAAGTTTATTTCCTGCCTTACTTAACTTTGTTACATACAAATATAGAAAAACTCAGGCTTTGCTCAGTCTACAATATATAATGAGCTAAAATATGATGTAAACAAATGATAGAGAGACGTACTGGATATACTAATTACTAACAATAGTGACATGAATCGAATTAAAAAGCCGTTGCTTTTTTACGTCTGTAAATGATGACTGTTGGTTAAATGTTGAACTAACGGAGTGAAAACAATTTCAAGTAGAAAATCTGTCACCAAGCACCTAACGGTGTGTTCCGGCAGCTGTCCTTGAGAGCGGTAATTCTAGGTTAATTCTGTTAACACCTTCGACCGCATGATTGGGGTCAAAGGCTTACCTATCAGCAATAACAAAACAAAAAAAAACATTTTTATTACGGTAGCTCAGATTGGAAGAGTATGTGCCAGTCCCAGGAGCGGATAAGCGTGGGTTTGCACCCCGCTCGTACTTCAAAATTATAGATCATTGTGTTTGTGATTACAGTCATGAAAACAGCAGAACTACGCATACAGCGCGGTATAAGAACACACAGATGTAGGTTACTTTCATATTTGGCACTTCCATCGTACATTGTAGACAAAGGTCAATCAGTGTTTGTTTGAGTAGAATGTAATATTGTGATGGCCAACGCGCCGTGAGTTAGGTATTGCGGACGACGACGCGGATATATTTCCGGATTTTAGTTAGGTAGGTATAAATTACTTATGAATGTTTTCAAAGAGGTGCTATGAAAATATTAATAAATAGACAGTCTTTTCCGATAAGGATACGAGTAAGTAAGAATATAATGCTTCATAATGGCACCACAATTTATACAGACTCGTTAAAACAAAAACGACACAGTCTTCGACAGCGTTAGACATTGTCTCTTTAATCATTATGTATTTTCAAATAAAGACATCGCCTGCTTTAGTTAATTGATGGATTATATCATTGCAGTTGACAAAGCAGCATTGCAACATGCAGCCGATTGTAGTCACCTCCTCCGTCGCCTACTTAGGATTCGTACCAAGTCACAGCATTGTCTGAACATTCGGTTCGGCTGACGAAAATATTTCAACACGGCTGTAACGATCGACTTCAATAATAAACAATAAAGTGTTACAAAAACAACGAGCATAAAGAATCTGTATGCGTTGGGAAATTCGGAAAAGTCATTCAAATTCGAATTAAAAATAATTTTTTTGGAACTTAAGCGATAGCATCAGTTTATTGAAAAACGATGGTAACCGCGAAAGTTTTTGATAAAAACTGTGTTGCAGGTACCAACGCCCTCCTCCTTAAAAACTACGGTACATTTAGTTCCTCAGGCTTGTCATATATACAGAAAAGGTAAAATGAAATATGATTACAAGTTAATATGAAGTATGATTACAAGTTAATATGAAATATGATTACAAGTTAATATGAAAATAATTTTATAAATCTATTAAAGTCTTATATCTCTCTTATAAATCTATTAAAGTCTTATATCTCTTGAGTGTGTATGCTTGCAAGTGTGTGTGTCTGCGTGTGTGTGTGAGGGTGTGTGTGTTTGTATGTGAAGGTGTGTACGTATGGTACTTATTTATTTGTTTTGTTGTCAAGTAGTAGTAGTCAAGTGGTGTACTTCACAAGCTCTTCCGTTTCATCGTATGTAAGTGATTGTAGCCAGTCTTTAAGTTTAATTTTACATTGTTGAGAAGGTAGAGGGTAAATATTAATAATTTTATTTATTTTGTTATATAAAGTGCCACTAACACAATAATAGTGCCGACCTGGTAATGGAGTGCGACGATAGACTGCTTTACAAACCCTGTCGGGTCTGCGTTTAGATTTTACATTGCAGGGATGGTTTAACTAACGTATAGGGCACCCTTTTTCTTATTCTGTGTAGGGGCGATTCGTCCTGGACTGAAACATATAGAACATATAATAATACTACGACTGAATTGCCGCATAGGGCGTATTGTTCTATAGACGCCCTTATTATTATGTTATAATTATTCCAGAGAACTTTACGCCAACACGATAAAAAAAAATTAGGTACAAGTAAAACGACAGATATCAATTTAAAAATAAAGTATGCTTATGTATAAATTGTACAACTTAATGTCGTATTTAAGAAGAATAGAAATTAAAATTTCTAGCTTCCAAATTACTACTTCATTGGGATTCCTGCTGGAATATCTAAAAGTATTGTCACTTATGTAAGTATGAGTATATTTACGGTTCACGATAACCCAAATGTGAGCATAAAACGGATCTAATTTATAGCTGCAAAGCAAACCGACTCAACTGAATCATCCATCAGTCATCACAGTCTTCATTTAGTAGATTAAATAAGCTCGTACACATCTTGATGCTTGTAGTACAGTAGATAGATAGATAAACTCTTTGTTGTAACACAAAGATTAATTTAAAAATAAAAAACTTACAACTAAAGATACATCATAACTGAGTGAAACAATGGGCGGTCTTATCGCTTAAAGAGATCTCTTCCAGACAACCCAATAATATTGGAAATTTTGACAGTACATGGACAGGGTTTTTAATGTTACAAATACTAGAACAGTGAAAAATAGATAGAGAATAATAATAACAATAATCACTCCAACAGTTGTACTGTTGGTGTACTGTTAATAAGCGTTTATATACGATCATAGAAAGATGAACGAGCTACATTTTTTAATATATATGTAACAGATCATCTTGAAGGGACTATGAAATAAATAATTATATCACAATTATATGGTAAAAGGTAAAAAAAATATGGTGAAAAGACTAAAATGGAATGTATTTATTCTGTCTACATCAAAACAAGTGGTATATTTACATAAGTAGATATTCACCCATATGTTTTCTATTCACTCCATTGAGACACATTTTGAGCTCAATCTTTTGTTGTATATTCGTGGTATGAAAAAGCTTGACCCCGTAGTAAAACAACCTCCTTTATCCCTGCTCGTCCACCACTAGACCATGTGCATTGCTATTTTTATTCTGTATTTTTAAGTAAATATCTTGATTTACCACTTACAGTCCTCAGTTTACAGGCACTGGATTGTGTGGCACTGGTCAAGTCTTATGTGAGGTGATCGCACCGCCATCCGCGCCATTAATGAACACTAATTCTGCTTTGTTCACATAGAAGAATTCCATCAAACTAGGATAAAACTATACCGATATAACTTTAATTTTTGTAACCAACAAAACATAATAGACCTTTGTCACCATAGACGTTCAATGATGTTGCAGTATTTTGTACTTGCCATGATATATGAACTAAAATTAAATATGGCCACTGTTACGGCTGACAATACAAACTGTTTCAATAGAGTCAGATACCAAAAAATTTCAAAGCAAGTTGATTTATTTTTCTACTACAATAATCCAATAAATTTCAAATATGCGTCTAGGTTTGACGTTCTATGCTAGCGAAGGGCTAAAGTTGTCCGTCTATTCATTTAACTAGTGATTGGTTAAGTTGGGCCTTGTGTTTTGGTAACCTTGTTAATTGAGGGTTCCCTAGGTGAACGATTTTGAAAGTGTTCTGCTTGTTTGTGTACCGGAGAAGGTCTGTATATAGATAACGTCTTATGGGATGTGTTTACGCGACCGGTACGAGGATGAGTTTAAAGAACATTTTAGTTATGATCTTCATGACCAAACGGCACGATTAGAAGCTTCATAAAAGTAATAATTAACTGAACGTTATAAACTAAGTATAATATAATATGGGCACATGCATATTTACCCTAATTTCTTTGTGAATTTATTTTCTGTGGCTATAATACCTGGTATTCCGCATGAGGGAGTATAAAAAGGGGGAGCGATGCACGCAACACCCAAAGTTACCATAAGTATTTTATGAAAGTCATGAAATAACTGTAACCTAATTTTATGTATCATGATGATAATAATATTTGAAACAGTTATCTATAACTACTCAAAAACTTCACCGATGAACAATTAACCGACAGTCAGTACCTATATGAATATTGAAAAAAATATGATGATCCTTGTAAAGCGTAATTAATTTTAATATTTATCATGTAATATACCATATTTTAAGACATACTTTTATACATTATAAAAATAACCGGGTATATTGTAAAAAATATATACAACAAAATATATAAAGTTTTTAGGGGATCAAGCTTAACACTATTAAATTGTGTCCCCCTGAAACATAAAAAACTAAAACTATCAGAGTCTTAAGCGTTGACCATTTGAGATCAGGCAGTTTCTTCATTGACAACAGCTCTTTCACAAAGTTCTTGTCGTCATAAAAACTGGCTACAAAAACTGCCACCGCAGACGGAATGGTCAATAAATCTGTTCGCAGGTCCATCCTCGACGACATCTGTGTCACATGCGCGTGCGACGCCCTAGTCTAGTAGCACCATTGTTTTGTAACTTTAAGGATATTGTATAAAAAAACAGTAAAGTGTTACTAAGTTATAAGCAGTAATAGTTAGCATTAATTATCGAATAGGGTTAAAAGTACTACATTTACGCTGACAAAATAAAAGTAGACATCAACTGATAAAAATACAATACCTTCTTGATATTACTTTATTTAAGGATAGTATTTACGGCTCTGACAAGTGATGATTTACTTACACAGGTTTTTAGCAAAATATATTATTATTGTAGCAGTAAGAAAGTTGTATGTTAATCTTGACCATATTCTCTGAGGCCAACCAAATTCCAAAACACGACTCTATAAAAAAAAAAGAATAATATTGCAAAATGGACTCTAAATTACGCTAATAACGATTATATCTTAACGATTTATGTGTATAGTATAGTATGAATGTGTATAAAAAGATAACAATAAAATAGCAAAACCTTATCAAGAGCGACAAGTTAAGTGAGTTTACTTTGTATTAAATAACGTTTCTTTCGTTTTACATCAAATCTGATTTCACCATCAATGCCCCATTTCACTCCCGCGAGTTCGAAAGTGGTAGAATTCCAGCATTGGTCAGCGTCTTAACATCTTGGCGCCGATGCAGTTCAATAATCAATTAGGAGCTTGTAGTTGAAAATAAAAGAAATATGTTTTAACAAAGTCCTATCTCAATGCGCTTTGTCCAAAATGCACGAAATAAGTGAAAATAATACTTTCCACAAGGACGTGGTTGTCCGATTTTTTTAGCACGTTATACCAATATACAAATGGGATCAATGATACACGTAGTTTAATTGGTTACATTTAAGCGTGAGCTAATTGTGGAACTTTATTATCGTTGAGAAGCTCCAAATGTTAACGAAAACCGCAGTATTAAATATGAAATGCTGTGGTAATACTGTGGTAATTTATGAAAAAAACCTTCAGCGCGATTTGTTGGCAAAGTGTCCGTACATATGTAGTATACATTTTTTCTGAATCATTCCTCAGAGAATCACCAAACAGTTATTCTCGGAGGAGTTGAAATCACTTACCACGAAAGTATACAGCGCTAACAAAAAGTGCAGTCCGTTTGACATTAACAATAGAAAAAGGAATTCTGAATAACAAAGACATGCGCGTACTCGTTACAGATATGGCCTTGACATTTTGTAGTTATCCTACCATATTTAGACGTCAGTAGGAAAGAAGAAAATATTGTATGCATATACGTTGCCATATGCTACCTTTTCGTCAAGAGTGATTATTTTGCCAAAATTTCAGCTTAAATAATGCAAAAAAATACTATTCTGTATATGAAGTACTGTTGTCATGGCTACGGTACTCGTATCTACGCTTACACAAAGAATTATTTAATGAGGTCGAAGAATACGGCAGTAAAAAACAAAAATCGGAGCCTAACTCCTTGAAGCTGTTATAACATCAACTCTACAATTAAAAATATATTCGTTGTATGAACTTATATTATTTGCATTGAAATAAATTGATGTTAAGAGTTGCTAGGATAGAAATCTACAAGCGGTCTGTCAAGGGCACCCGCTGGCTATAGGTAACAATGGCGCAATCTATTGTTGTAATTTTCCCACAGTTAGCGAATATTATTATAAGCTTCACAAGATATCACATTTTCATTGTTTCGTATTAAGTGATATGTAATTATTAAAGAAACACTCGAGATGTTTTAACACAACAAATAGGCAGCATGTTAATGAGTATATATATGCCTAAAGTAACCTTCAGATGCATGCTCCGATATCTGCCCATCAGATTTCACCTTGGAGAGAAAACGTGTTATAGGCCATAGTATACCCCGCGGGCCCAAGTTTGATATGGCGTATAGGCTAGTAGCAAGCCCTAGAGTATTTTTTTCCAACCGCCTCATCATCCTCAGCTTTGCGACTCGTTTTAAGACAGAAACTCTGGCTGATGGCTTATGGTAACCCTCCGAAGTACGGAAGACCACAGATGCCGGCGTTAACTTACACAGGTTAGGGTTTATAAAGCTAGTTCATCAGTAAACACTAGGCAAACTCCGCTACGAGCGCTTCACGAACGATGAAACATGTCAAATGAATCAAACAGTAGGTGTACAACAAATAGTAATCGTTCATACCCGATCAAGTGCCAGTTGAGGCACAGAAGAAAATGTAGTAAGGCACTAACGTGGTAAACACGATTCATATTTTAAAAAGCAATAGTCACTAAAGTAATGATACTGAACTTGTGGCGGCGATTATACACACATCCATTTACCTGAATGAAGGCGCTTTCTAACTCATTATTTAAAACTTGATAGCTTTAACTATAAATAAGTAATAGACTGTTTGGGACTTTTCTTAAAAATAATTACAATAATAATGTAATTCTCTATCAAGTCATACCTACTCATATATAGTAAGTACCCTTTTTTATAAAGTAGAGCTGAAACAAAGAAGTAATTGAGAATATACTCCCATTCTAGCAACCTAACTTCCACTTATTGTATGCATACATGCTTGACCGCAGTCTCACCCGCTGGAAAGCCATGACATGGTCGACGATGGAATAAGTTGGCCTAGAAAGCACCTATTCACTCTGTAGGTACTAGAAGACTCCATGATATTTTTATATAAATAATATATTTAGCAGGAAACAGAGACCAGCTGACACTAAAATATGACGCACGTAATAATAATGAAAGGGCTTCGTGACAAATTTTGTAACATCGGCCATTAACAGAAAGATGCCGCGTTCATGTAGGTCTTTCGAAAGAAATGAGATGGGGGAAGAAAACAGAACCAAACACTGACCTAAGCTGAACACTTTGCGTCTATGTTCGAGACTTTGGAGTATAGAGTATAGAGCCTTCACTAAGGCATCGCCGCCAGTGAGCTTTGAATATGATTTATCCTTGTATGCAGAAAATTAAGAAGTGACGAATTTATGTGAGTCAAAGACTTGTATATTTTTGCATGAATATGACGCATGCTAATACTGGTGTAGTGATATAGTAGAGGATATGTATGTAGTAGGTAGATATAGGTGTAGTGTACCATAAAATTAAGTGTGTTATTACCATCACAATAATATTATAAATGCGAAAGTATATAAATCAGCGAGTTTGTATATGAAGATGTTTGTTATTACTTCACGTTGAAACGGCCGAAACAATATAGATGAAACTTGGAATAGGTAATAGATTGTCAAGGTCCTGGATTATCATTGTCTATAAAAGTGCAACCGTGGGGTACAGCCAGTAGATGATTTTCATTTGCAGTTTTGTTTTTTCAGTTATGAACTACCTATATTTAAATATAGTATTAACCGATTTTCACGATACGAGGAGATTTTCAAACAGATGCATCATTTGATTTTGAACTCGATCATGCGATTTGAAGGTTCTTCTTTGGGATGCTTCATGTACCTACAAGACAGACCCTTTTAAATTTTGTGTAATTCGGTCCGTTTTTTAGATAATATAAATAATGTACCTTAACGAGTTTGTGTATACTTAGCTGATTTCAAACATTCGGTACTGTTGACGAATAGCAAAAGAGATGACCATGTATTTACAGATCTGTAAAGTGTGATTAAGATTACGGAACCTACCTAGTTAAGTTTTAGAAATATTTTTATTTATTTATTATAATTTTATGTAATTGTTAGCTTAGCGCTCACGTTTACTGACTGACCTGTATTTATCAGCAGATAAAATACATCCCAATATTTAAAGTTACACCACATTATTGACAAACAAAAACAAATTATGCTATCAATAACCATCCAATATGTACATATAAATGATATTTTATCCAAAATTAAAAAAATCTCCCCTTCCAGTCAATATTTATTAATTTACATCTATTTTCAAACTCATAGTCAATCAAACCTCAGTCTAATGGTCCCCGCGATCAGGGCCGCGTCTTAATGTGCCTAGAAAGTGGCCTGACCGAGAGTCACGGCAGTCAATAACTATTATCTAATCTGTGGTCGTGCACCTTTTCTCTTCTCATACGCAATTGCCAAATAAAGTCCAATTTTAATCAAAAACTAAAGTGCAGTTCATAGCAAGTTTTCTTACTGTCTTTATTATTACCATTTTATTTGTAAACTCTATAGAAACAAACATGACCCCTGATGATACCAACCAATTAGAAGAAGGTGCACTGACTAGCAATTGAACTATGGACACGATTATATGTACGTATATGATGAACACGTAAAATAATAATCCTAAAACCCTAAAAAGTATGAAATAACTTGTTGAAGTCGGTACAATGCTGATTCAAAACAAAGACCTCATATGAACATAGTCCGACTTCCACAAGTTATACTTACCAGTGGCGGTAGAGGGTACCGTTTTTATAAATGTGAAAAAATGTTACTGTTTTAGTGATCAGAAGATCATTCACTCGCCTAAGATACTTTTCATCATAGAAAAGAGTTGCAATTACCATTAAATCATCCAGATATGCAAATACAAATTTCAGTTAATTGACTATAGCTTAAGTAATCAATCGATTTTGATGAAATTTAATTGGGACCTACTTGGAGGTATACTCTACTCAACAGAAGAATCATCAAAATCAGCTAAAAATTTCCTTAGTTATAGCGTATCAAATTTACAAAAAAAAACACGGTCGAATTTAGATCCTCGTCCTGTTTTGGAAGTAGGTTAAATCTGTTTAATGGGTTCACCACATACAGACACCATATACTTTTTCACAAACTTACTGCTATATATGGTTTGATTAAAATAACAGGCACTTGTGTTAAGTCTCAAATGTCTTTCTGACAAAGTTAACTTTACGTGTCAGGAGTGAGCGCGGTGCAGTTCGTCAATTGTGACAAAATGCATCTGTTTTAGGCAGGGTTTACCGGTTAACACAAGGTGGACCTCGTGCTTGTTCCTCCACAAAACCATATAAAAAGACTATAGTTGACAATAGAATCAACAAAGTTAAGATTGCATCGTGGTAGGGCAATTTGCAAGTGCCCGCCTACCAAGCTCCTAATGGTATACTCCGGCAGCTATCTTTCAACAACATCTTGGGAAAATGGGTTATTTGTCTAATCCCCATAGACATTCTTTCATTCATTCTTGTATTAGTGGTTACAGAATCGATTACCGAGCTCACCGGCGAGCTCTAGGTAAACATAAAGTCCCGAGCACTGTATTATAGGACTCAATCTCAACAGCACAACTCTGCTGTATCTGGGAAATTAGTTGCGATGCGACTTCCCCAATTAAGGTAGGCGACGACGGTTCGAGCTGGGGTCCGGATCACATTGAGCAGTACGTTCTCAGCGCCCGTAAATAACGGACGTAGAAGGCGCTAAACGTTTTGTTTACCCTTATGGGGAACAGTGCCTTCAGCATTTACTCCCGAGGGCTTTTGAGGGCCTTGTAACCCCTCGCTTGAAGCTATAATTACCAACAGCGCTAATGCAATACTTGTCCTTCCTTAACAAATCTGAAGGATAAAATTTTAACAAGGGGCATCGCATGAATGCGTAATAGCTCGATTTTATTTAAGAACATTTCTTGTACATATTTTGAGACTGGACAGATAAAACTAAATAATAAATAGAAGCCCATGTCTAAACGTACCAGGGCCATGCAAAAATGCTATTACAATAATTAGAATAATTAAACTGAAATTGTCTCTTGGATACGGTAGACCTGTCTATAGCAATATTTGCACTTGTCATATGCACGCAATAAGGACAAGAAAAAGAAAAGTCAGTAACTTGAAAATGATGCGTATTATTAACGGTTTATTTGTTTCTCGGAACTAGTTTGTTGTTTACTTCCCAATCTAAATAGATGTAATTTAGTAGTAGATAGGTATCTGAAATACTTTCTACTTGAATTGCCTGAGTCTACCAAACAAGTTCGAGGCCCACCTGATGTTAAGCGGACTTACCTCTGCCTTTAACAGATGCATTTCATCACAAGTAACGAATTGCACTGCGCCCGTCTCCTTGAGACATATTTGTTAAGTCTCATGTTCCTATAATTTCACTGGCTCTCAAGGAGCCATGCAGCCGTAACACGTTAGGTGCTTGGCGACAGATTTTCTACTTGAGGGTGGTGCTAGCCAGGCGGACATTCGCAAAATGCACTTCCACTATGCGGTGAAGCTCACTCCGGAGATTTCGTAAGTCCAGGATAGATTTTATTTAAATTTACTTAACCCTTTAAAACCTGTTAATTTTAATAAAAAAATCCTGGTTAATAAACCTGGATTTTTTATGAAATAATGTTCGTATCATGCGGCTGATTATACTTAGTCACTGATATAGATAAGTATATATTTGTAAATACAAAACGTAATGTACTGCACGTAAATCCGTGCAGTGCATGATTCACATGCCTTTTCCTTTTGTAATATAAACTCCTAGTAAATATATTTGTTTTCGTAGAGAGACAACTGTTTTGATCTATGCATTGATAATTATTGTTCGTTGCAGTATTAAGCAAACTGTGGACCTAACCCTTTAATATCAACCTATAATAAGCCCACCCCATCTGCCTAGATATTAGTAGACGAAACGCTCGAGTGCTTGTCTTGCGGGCTATCTTCTATTAGTACTTACTCGTACGTAGCACTATTATTTGCTAATGGTTTCGGTGTCGTGCATGTCGTATGCTCAAACACTTAACTTGGTTTGATAGCCTCATTTAAAAGCGTATTCAAGTAGCCACATTCTATGACACTAGACCAGCTAGCTTCCCAATATACGTACCTATTCCTTTGGGTTCTGTGAATACGACCTCTATTTGATCAGAATGTAAAACATCATCTGTCAGAGAAATAGAAAGAACTTAAATACATAATTTAACTTAGTAATTAAACAACTTTAAACGGTTTAAATCGCGTATATTTATCATTATTTTTGTCCCGACGTTTCAAACACTTTGCAGTGATCGTGGTCACGGGGTGACTCTAATGTATGATAATAGAACTGCTTATTTCACAATTATTTAAGTCGATAATTTTTGTTTTATTCTCATAGACACAAATACTTCGCTTACAATTATCAACATCCCTTGAAAAGATGAATTTTGGTCCATGTGACATTGATGTGTATGTGTTTACGTAGTTTTTGAGTGTATGTGTCTTCAGACGCGTTATTGTAATTGTTTATATAAAAGTTTGTGCCGCTATCTCATTGACAATAAAATTGGAGAAGAAAAGCAAAAATAAATTGGAAAAAAAAAGTATTACAAAATTAAAAATAATTGCTTTAAAAATAATATCACTTCTGGAAGGAAATATGAGTTAAGTAAGATGTAACGCACATGCTATATGTTGTAATGTCTGTATGTTTGTTTTAATCTGCGGTCATCGAATAAAATAAATCATTTAAAATATTAAATCATAAAATTACCCAAACTAAAATGTGTACGAAAAGTTATTAAGCTTCACGTGTTTTAGGTTTTTGAAATTCACTTCTGAAGTCCTGTGTAAGAAGGATTAGCATTCATTTAGAAAGCTAGTCACTTTTAGACTCGGCACTTAAATATATTTAACCTATAATTAAAGTTATTTTTTTAATTCGTGAATTTTTTTCTAATGACAAATAGTATAATTTAGTCTGTATCCGTTGCAATAGCAAGTGGGGCGCGTCTCCGCATATAGGTTTTGTGTACAGAACAATTGGCTACCGTTACCGGAATGTGGGCCAAATACGGCCATTTCGACCCAGCAGTGGCCGACGTGCGACCTCACAACACGGCGTGCTTGGATCTGCGAAGAATACCAAGCTATGGGCATTAGTGGCTAGTAGATAAGTGAAACTCAACTAAAGGTATTGTCATTGTCTACATATCTATAGTAGCCCCTCCACTAGCCGGGAAGCAAGTGTATAGCAAGAATTTGTCGTAAGAAAGGCATGTCTGTGGTAAATAATAAAAATAATTATAACATTATTTATTTTGATGTTTGGTTTGGTACCTATATATTTTGTTCATGTAAAATCAATGATAAAGGAATTCGAATAATCTTGCTGTTTATGATTTTTTTGATGCAATCATATTCATGATTTTGTAAATAAGGCCAAAAACCGTATAAAATATTGAAAATAATTTGATTTAAAAAATGGCAAAAATATTTTTTCTTCTGACATAATAATGTTAGATTGAAATTTCTGTCTTCGTAATTCTCGATTGCATCTAAATGTGAAAGTGAAGTCTTATTTAATATTTTCATTGATTCTCAAAGCTTGATTAGCTACAGAGATTTATATATTTCAGTACTAGTAACGTTAACTGTGTCAATTTTTATTTTGTTGCGTGCCATTCGAAACGTTGTCCCATATTCAGTGCTAAAGCATTGGTTACGAGGTGACTGCCAATCCGGCACGCTTCGGCAACTACGACGTGACTAGATCGTTCTAATATTTTAGTTACGTCTTGTACAATTTGTGACAATAAGGCGGCAAGACACAAAACAAGGCCGTTAACAAGTTAACAGCATGTAAAGTGTTGTAAGACAAATAGGCATATGTGTTTTCATACATTTTTCATAGTAACATCACAATACAAATATTCAGTTCTCTATATGTCTCTGTGTTAAATGTTACAAAAGTTTGCCCGCCTGGCTAGCGACCACCCTCAAGTGAAAGTTTGCCGCCAAGCACCTAACAGCGTGTTCCGGCAGCAGTCCTCGAGAGCCAGTAACATTACAGGCACGTGAGACTCAACAACTGTATGTCTCAGGGTGACGGTCGAAGTGCAGTTCGTCACCAGGCGAAATGCATCTGTTATAGGCAGAGATTACCGCTGACATTAGGTGGGCTTCGTGCTTGATCCGTCACAATATAATAAAAAAATTATTGTTGTTATGTCGTAGAGAGACATACTATTATAATTTCGAAAAAGTGTTAGTCGGCTTGTTGGATTGATAATTTCATTGAGATGGGGATTGAATTGGATTATGTTATTCTTATTCCGATTAACTACGTAGTTCCCTTTCGATAGTGTAAAACCTATAACCAAAATTTTAAGTGAGCATAGCCGCGGGCAGAATCTTAAACTGAGTGAATATCAGTTAACAGAAATAATGCAAATCTTCAGTTAAAAATATTCAACTAGATACGAGGAAACAGTACACGACATTATTACACATGAACATGTAACTTCAAACAGTTACGCGATTGTTACACAACGTGTCCACGAGTGGGCACGCAACCATCTCTGTCCGTCATATAGTACGTTTTACAGGCCACTCAGACATCCAATAATGTAGCAATCAGCTCTTCAAGGAGATATATGTCATCTCCAATTCTCATGTCAGTCTCAAGTCCTCCTTATTTTTGACATTCCTTTTTGCTGAAACAAAATTAATTTTAAGTTATTCACTATTGTTCTCGTAATCTATATCTGTCACTGAAATTTGGTATATAATCTCGCCTATCCCATGGTGTTAGTATTTGTAGGTTATTATGACTGATGTTTTTCTAAGATCAATACGCATTGCTTATACAATAGTACAAAAGAACTGAGAATCTTCTAGTTATGTCTCAGTAGGTTTCTATTCATCGTTGCATTTCTACTAGCGACTTAAGTTTTTACTCGTATATTATTATAGGTTATAACTTTGTATTTACACCTAACTGGACGTTTTAAATTGAATTTATATCCAACACATTTAATTTCTAAAATTCGAACTATGTATTGAAGAATAATTAACATCGTGATAAAATGAGTCTCTGAACTCTCAGTTTTTAATCTAGTTAACATTTAGAAGCGTTTCGTATTTAAGAATAAAATAGTATTGTGTACAGTTTACGGCGGCCATTAAAGTAAATTTAAACTTTACATAATGCTTTCCTTTCATAATAATATTTTTTATCATTTATAATCGTATAAATCGTAAACACTGATTAATAAATACATCACTTAATTAAAGTACATATACCTATATTCTATTCCAAACTAATATGAACCAATAGAAACATACATATAGAAATATAGGTAATGGTTTCCAAACTGGGCACATTGGCACAACTAGGCATCTGGGTAACCTTTTGCTGAGGTTTAGATAATTAAATTATTCACAATTTAATTTAAATTATTGTTTAAGATTATTTAATGTACGCGTATTGTCAGTGCCTATATTTAAGGGAAGTGTCTTCAAAGCGCTTTTCATACATAATTATGTAGTTTCGTATTCTTTTTAAAAACAACAGTTACAATTCGGTGAAATTTTTCATGAGGCTAATTACATTTATGCTACTTTACAAGTTTTTCATAAAATAATGTTATAAAAATTATGAAGGAAACTCATTTGTAATGGAATTCTCATTTTCCTACTTAGAGATAAAAAAAACAGGTATTCTACAGGAAATGCATGTACAACATTTCACAATACAAATACAAATTCAATTACGTTTGGATGGAAATCGCTATGAAGTATGAACCCTACTTCATTAAAATAGTGAGAGAACCAATTATTTATTTGGAGGGAGTGTAGGGAGTGTACTATATAATAGGAGATGTACGTTATTTTAGTTAAGATTATTCCCTCAAAACAAATTTGAAAAAAGAAATAAATCAAAATAGATTACGAGTCGGGAGCTTTTTATTACGTTGTGAAGAGAAACTTTGTGGAATAAGAGGAACTTTCTCAAGAATTTGATACAGCCATTAGTTATGTTACTAACCTATAATACTGTTTTGTGTACTTCTGGTGGCATATTACTAGCATGGTCCATTTAAGCAGAAAAAAAAACCCAATATCTTTTTGCAGGTATACACTTTTTACTTTTCGCAATTATGTTGGTTTATGAAAGTTATTAAGCGCAAAATAAAATGAGTTTAAAATTACTAGTTGACTCCATTTCAACTGAATTCACAAATAATGTTGTGACTTTTCTTATGTTTAAACTCAAAAGTGATCTCTACCTCTCCGCGAGACAAACGTTATAGAGCTGGCACAGCAACAAATTCAACAGCGTTTCTCAAAGGACACAAATAATATTATAATAATCTCGTGCGATTTTACGTTCGAGCCGTGAGGTAATATAGGTGTGATTATGTGGTTTTTTTTAATCAAACTATATTACTTCAGTTACAAAATTAAGTCGTACCACGCGGCTCCCCGCGAGGGTCTGGTTCAGATAATAGTGATTATGAGTTTTTGATAAACGCCCTTGCACGGCACCTTGAGCTGTACTGAGCAGGTTGAGCATGATCTATGTAAAGACTTGCGATTTCGAGGAAACAAGTTTCTCTATTAAATATATATATATATATATGTATTTATAACTTTTTTGTAATAGCAAAGTAGTTTTAAGTAGGTTCTAGGTACTTAAAACTGGCTACTGAACAAACACTGAGAATTTTTCAAGCTTTCGGCTTACTTATCAAATTCGAGTTTCCCAACACAGCGTCCATTTAGTAATTCAAATCGTACAAAACAGAGGTAAGTAAGAGGTACAAAATGTCAGACTGCCCTTCACTATCTATGCTGTAAGCAAGTTTCTACTATTATTCGTTTCTCAATATACATTACTAGTTAACAATAAGTAATAAATAAGATAAATGCTAATAACAAGCGGTGTAATCTGTGGGAAAAAATATTTCTAATTTTGACCTTCAAGCGCGAGACGCACTAACCATGACAAGAATACCGTCAATGGTAAAAAGATTTTTTACTAACACAGACCTTAACTTTTTGGTTTTTATTCAAGCTCCTTTTTTTGATTGCAACATAGGTACCAGTATTATCATATTATAAAATGTGAGATAAGGTGATTAACAAAATATAATCCTAATACTAGTAAGGTCCTGATCCTAATACTAGTAAGGTAGAGGTATAAGTACAGGAAAATTAGAGAATTAAATAGTAGGTTCTGTATGGATTTGATTTAATCCCGTGGTGTATACTGTTTCAGCCAGATTGTCCACTGCTGAATACAGCCTTCCACATTAATGGGGGATTTGCCATAATGCCGACGCTTGGCAGGCGTCTTGGGAATACAGTTTATGATGCAGTTCCTCAGAAGGTGGTGCTGTCCACCTTCCGGTATTTTAGCTTTAGTCGCCTCTTACTACATGCGCAGGTAGCAATGGGTGACATTCTAGCCCAGCACCCCTCGACCACCCGGCCGTGGTGTGCCGGGCTAGAATGTCACACCCCATCTCTACCCATGGGTGTCGTAAGAGGCGACTAAGGATAACACACCATAAGGTGGGCTTTCTGAGGATCTGATGCGAACGCCAAGCGTGGGGATTATGGCAAACCGTCCATAAATGGGGAGAGTATTCAGCAGTGGACAATCCGGCTTATACAGTACAGTATGGATTTGTTTGTTCATTAATTGTTTCTGAAACAAGCTGTTATTTAGTTTGTACGATATAGTTCAACAAACTTTTTATTAAGATTACAAAATCACAAATATACGATAGGTTTTTTTTTTACTTAGGTTAATATATATATATATATATATATATATATCGAGAGAATAGATAAGATTTGGATGGCTGACCGCTGCTGGTAGCATTTACTACTGAGCGCTTCCGTGCTTCCGGAGGGCATACCCAGTTGGTGTCTTAGAATGGCAGTTGTATAGCATGGTAATAGGACTTCTTGCGAATCATTGATAAAGGTTAATGTTACGAATGCCCTCCTAGCTAGCTACCAACCTCAAGTAGAAAATCTGCTGCCAAGCACCTAACTGTGTGGTCCTGCATGCAGCTGTCATCGAGAGCTAGTTCCTATTCTAGGCATAATTACTTAAGTTAGTAATTAACTTCGACCGGTGGAGGAGAGATTGTGGTCAAGGGCCTGCCTAACGGCAGTAAAAATGTCAGGTATTTCCCACGCTTAGGGTATAACTTCTTCGGTGTAGCAGTTTTGGTCTTTTTTATTAGACGTTTCACAGAAAAATCTCCTAAATTAATATTTCTGAATAACATTTTCATTCTCACAACAATGTGCATTTGAATGTAAACTAAGATGAAACTCGCCTGTCTTCCGCGTTTCTAATTTTACTAATGGAACTATCTGCCTAGATGTAGCAATAAAACACTTTAATGACTGCTAGAATCTCTAGCAACGATAAAGTGGTTTTTTTCCAACAGTGACAGATTATGTTTGGATAGATTGGATTACCTCTTCTGGAAACGATTCTAGGTCTATTAGATTGTGCCTAATTTGAGAACGATTCTGGAGTGTAGGAAGTTTCTCAGTACACGGTGCAAATTCATAAAGATAATCCGTTTTTTCTTCATGATTGAGCGTTAAAAATATAGTTATGTACAGGCTTTCTTAGTATTATTTGTAGGTACAGTTTATGCCATCGATTGTTCGGCTGACCGTAGCTTCGTCGTCGATGAGTTGTTAAACGGAGCGTAATCAATATTTGTGTATGTATTATGTATCATGGAAAAAAATGTTTTGATGTAGTTATCATCTCCTTACCCTTATCACAAGTATGCGGGGTAGGTACAATGAGTTTTTCTAATAACCGCCCGGTTCCTAATGACAAATTCACGGGAATGCTGTTAATAGTAGTCCCGATACTTTTTGTTTAATGCGGGAATGTTAGCACTTGATAAAAAACCTAATTATTTGAATATAATAATTTTGAGATTATTACGTACATTCCTGCGTAACAAACAATAGAAGTAGGTACAATTTATATAAAATGTAAAGTAATTTCACAACTTTTCCTACCAGATTAAAATCATGACTTGCTCATGAATTGAGAATGTTTCTGAATGAAATTGCAACTGCGGTCGGAGATTGAAATAAATATTTGTGTTCAAGGTAGTGTACATACTAAAATGAAATGAATTGCACGAAACAAATATGGTATATTATCGAGAAGTCCTTTCAAATGTACACATTGTGCAATCGGTTCGTTCATGTCAGCAATATAGGTAATTACATATTTATGTATGTTCTAGTTTCAGCAGTGAGTAGGTTGATGTTGGGGATACCGTTACTTCCACACTCTAATGTTTGAAAGTTATATAACTCAAATCATAAAAATTTAAAATGGCTGTAGTAATAAAACTTATCATCATCGTAAAGCTATTGAGCTTCAAGAACTCTACTACTCTCAGAGAGAGAAAGGGTCATCATAACCTGGGTCCAGGGTGGGTTGTCATATCACACCTCTATAAAAAAAGATTATGTGAAATATATATGAAGGTTTTCCTGAATGTTTCTTAAAGCAGGAATAAAAAAATTGTTACACAGAATTGAACCAGGCCGTGCAGGAGTGAAAGTCACCAGTAATAACTAAATAAATTCATGAAAAACTACATTCGCGTACATACCCAATTATAGTCAAAAGGAAACCATTTTCATCACGCCTTGAAATCTCAAAACGGGTTGGCATTCATAACCACTTACGCTAAGTCAGAAATTGGTCCATGTAAAAGAGAGCGAGTGCATTACCCTCTCTTTAGGGCGGTTCCTGATTCCGAACTTCTACTGAGAATTTCTGCCTTACAATCATAAGTCTAGAAAAAATTAAAGCATGCTTGCTGATTCTCCAAAACTTAACTTATTTATTTTTCCTTGCCGTAGGTGTACGAAGATGTGGTCACCCGGCGGTGCCACCCAATGCCAGAGTATCACTACCGAACGAGAACGAGATAGTTCCTGGGACTATAGCAACTTATGAATGTGACGATGGGTACGAGCTGTTCGGAGCTCATCAGAGAGAATGCATGCCGAGGGGCGACTGGACTGCAGAACAGCCGTTTTGTGGTAAATACACACCTATATCATTCCTATATTTATACTAAGGTGGCGCTTGGCATATATTGAGGTATTAGTATCTATCTAAACATCAATCCCTACAAATCTCTCCGTAATCAGGGATGGCAGGCGTCTGGATAGCCGTACATATCCTGGATTTACCATTTTATTATGCCGTCAGTCCACCTAGTGGGGACTGACGACGTCGTGTTATTGTTATTATTCTTTGGTAAATGTAATTAATTTACCAAAGTACACAATTAGATTACATTGGACTCACTAATAGGAATGTATAAATTGACCAACAGGAACAAACGTGGCGTTTAGGAAACCAGCGAACCAATCGACAACAGTGCGTGGTGGCGGCGCTGCCAATGGCAATGACGGCGAGCGCACAACCGAGCATGATGGCAAGAGGTGCACGGAGACGCAGCGGGAGGCCTCGCCCTGGTGGCAGGTGGACCTGCTCCGACACTACGCGGTCAAAGTCGTCAGAGTTACCACTAGAGGATGTTGTGGTTAGTGCCCTTTATTCAATAATAGTACATTGTACATCGAGGGGAGAAAACGATCTATTTCTGTTCGAGAGTTTGTACATACTACACCTACGAGGAAATTACAATCATTATAAGTTTTCTCGTACTTATCTCGAGACTTCTCAGGCAGTAAGTTCTTTATGACTTCTTGAGCTGCATTACTTATTTCTGGTGGCGTCATCATTATTAAATGGTCACTTTCACTATCAGATGACATTTTGGAAAATTATTTAGTATAATTAAAAGCGTACTGTTAAAATATCAATTTAATAAAAAACAAAATTTATCCAAACATAACAAATTGCCGCGCTTTTTTTCTCGTAGTGCAAAAAAAGGTTGCCAACCCCTTTCATTAAAAATCGAGTACAAATAAAAATAACACCATTTTTTTGAAAATATTTGGTATAAAACCTTTTTGAGATTGTAAAAAAATACAATCACTAAAAGGTTTTATATCAAATAATTAGACAAAAGAGGTGCGATTTTTATTTGTACTCGATTTTCATTCAGAGGAGATTGGCAACATTTATTGCACTACGAGAAAAAAAGCGCGGCAATTTATGTTTGGAATTTAATGGTTACTAGAAAGTTACATATCCAACAATTTTGAGCTGCATCGTTTTTATATCTATACATTACTTTGACCATAGTCTAATCGAGCATTACCGTACATCATCTCTAAACAATACACATGAAAAACAGCACCCAGAAAAGTAAGTTGTAAAAATGTTAACATTAATACAACTTTGCTAGGTCTTTAAAGCTAGACATAATTACAATAACAGTATCTACGCTATGACGTTCGATGTCCGACATAATCTATCAGATGATGGACACTTTCTACTGATGAGGATACATTACACTTACCTACAGTTACTTTTCCCGTTGTCGGCAATGATAACTTTTACCTTGATTGCTGTTTTATTACCCCAAATAAGAAATTTAGGATGTGCTGTAAGATAGATACAATGGTTATGATAGTTTTGCAGTATTCTGTAAACATAATTTACCCTAATCTTAGGGGTCTACGATTGCCTTTTTGTTTACCAGGTGGTTACGACGTGGTGGGACTCTAGCAGCCAGAGTCCGTCCTAGTACCACTGCAGTGTCAAATATTCTGCTCGCTGCAGTAGTATACAAATACTACTAACTATAGGTTCGAAGAGCAATTTAGGAAGTTAAATTACTGGGCGAACAAGACAGGAGAACTATCGTATCGGAGTGACCGGGGCAGTACAGTATCGAACAGTAAGATACCTTTGACAATGTGCGTAATTGTAATGGGCAGGGCGTGACTCTTACTATGAGTAGAGCGAATCTTCTCTCTAATCACATAAATAAATGAAGTTAGCTACTCAGTAACTCTACTTAATGAAAGTTCATAGGTACTTACTCGTATATTTTGTAAGAGGCTAGCCATCTTTAAATAGATAATGGTATCTCACTAGCTTATAAGTTATGATGTGGTCGAACACGTCAAAAAGCTAAACTTAAAAAGGTTCTGGCGCTCCAGGTCATCTCCTTGAATGCATATAAACGTTAGCTGCATGACGAGAAAATAGCTAACTAATGATTATTTTCTACCGCAAAGTAGCGGCGAGAAATCAAACTCGTATTTGTAAGTATATCTACGCGCATTTGAAACTAAACCCGTGGTAGGGGTTAAACCTACAACCGCCTGATCAGCATTAGGTGAACGCAACAAGTAATATCAGGAACTTGTTCTTAAACAACGTCAAGACATGTATTATGGCAAAAATTGGAGCAGTTCAATACGTATCGTCGGGCGAAACATAACATGGCAAGCAGTAAAATCCGTGTTACCAAATATCTGCCTTGAAGCCATAAAGCACAACCCAACACATTCATCGCGTATTTCGGACGTGTTTGCTATTCGTCACAGATGGTCAGACGTGTCGCAACAACGCCGACGACGGCCGAGTCACATACTTACAGTGTTATGTTGCCACCAGGATAGCTATTGCCATTACATACTACATACAAATAAGCTTCTAGTTCAGTATTCTATTTACAGACAGCAAATAAGATACCTACTACTTCAAAGTAGACAATTGTGCACTAGTGACCTCGTTTTTCAACTTCATTCCTCTATATTTATATCCTGGACCTGCGGGTTATGTTTGAAGAGTTTTAAGATGACGAGATCAATATATTCTTGAACTGTACTGTACTGTATCAGCCGGATCGTCCACTGCTGAATACAGCCTCCCCTATTAAGGGGGTATTTGCCATAATCCCCACGGTTGCTTGGGCTTGGCTTGGGGATCGCAGTGTTAGATGGGAGTTCTTTGGAAGGCGCTGCTGCCCACCTTCCAGTATTTTTCCCTTAGTCGCCTCTTACGACACCCACGGGATGATGTGGAGAGGTGAAATTCGAACCCGGCACCCCATATATATAATCTTGAACACTGGGATATTATATATTTTTGAACACTAACCCTAAATTCTATATACCAACCTAATATGCTATGTTATTGAAATATAGCAACAAATTTTCAGATTTCTAACTTAGCTGTTTCCTGTTATAATATCAATCAAGCAGTGATGGCTCAGTGGCATTGGCTATGGACTGCCGCGCAGCAGGTCCATGGTTCGAATCCCGCCCAGAGCTTGAACTTCACCGCATGGTGGAAGGGCATTTTGCGAGTGCCCGCCTGGCTAGCGACCACCCTCAAGTAGAAAATCTGTCGCCAAGCACCTAACGGTGTGTTCCGGCAGCAGTCCTTGAGAGCCAGAAAAATTACAGGCTAATGAGACCTAACAACTGGACGTCTCAGTGTGACGGGCACAGTGCAATTCGTCTTTGACGAAATGCGTCTGTTATAGGCAGAGGTTAGTCCATTTAAAAAAAAAAAAAACTACTTTTATGTTGGTCTGCTACAATGTGTCTCAGAAGTTTTTTTATACCGATACGGTTACCTATCCAAGTAGTGACCGTAGAGAGACGTTGAGAGCTCCGCTACGAGTGTTTTAATAAATATATGTTCCTAAATATATATTATCTAATTTGTATATTCTTTATTAAATTAATTTTATTGGAACTTAGATATTAGTCTCTACATAATTTCACCGAGAATTATAATTAATTTATTTTCCAACCAAAAGTTATAGTAAATGTTCAAAATAAGGCGCTCGAGATAATTTTATGGAAAGTCGTATGCCTTTTAAAATTTTCATAGACGTTTTTTAATGCAGGTCACCAGCCGCTGCAAGATTTGGAAATCAGAGTTGGTAACAGCAGCTCAGATCTTCAACGCAACCCACTCTGCGCATGGTTTCCAGGGACTATTGGTGAGTCAGTGGAACGTACCTAATTATAATATACTTTGTCAAAGCCGATGTTGGGACTGCATAATGAGCTGTATCAACTAGTTTTATTTTATTACATTTAATTGGTAATCTAGTTCGAGTTTCAACCTTCGGCTTTCTATCTATTTGCTAACCATTACCACGGTCAACACTTAAGTAAATAGTAGAACATTTCATTATGTCACATTAAATAACACATGAAATATATTTAAAATATTATAATGAATGTGAAAAGTAAACATCATGTCGATCTTGTATCGATTATAAAGTACTTGACTTAACAAATTGCTATAACGTTTTTTTATGTTCACCCATATACAAAACTATCCATGCAATAGGTTTATCTTGCAACAGAAGTCCCTGACCTAAATTTAAGTATAACACTTCGCTTAGTAGTGAATCAAACAAAATGGTAAACATATTGTGTGCAACAGCCCTGTTCATATTGAGTTCAACTATTTTATCGACTTAAGAAATAAGATCTCTGTCGCAACTCGCCAAGCCATGAAAACTATTCTAACCTAGTTCATTTGTTAACTCAGTTTAAATAGCATTCTAGTTATTTATTAGAAATCCGATAAACCTCATTGTAGGACACGTATGTGGCATGGATCTATATAGTTTTGATTGGATAATAATAAATAAATGATTTTATAGATAACCAATATTTCACCAATTTATTTTACTCTATCGGTGATATAAACGCGAATAATGACAAGAATTCAAATTCGATATTATTCTGTCTAAAACAGTATATAAAGTAAAATAATAGGGTCACTTAAAACTTTATTATGGGGTCGACATAAAAGGCTGTATTGGTCTGTCTCAAAGAGAATAGTCGTATTATGGATTCAACAATTTCAATATACCTCTCATTACAGCGCCGCGGAGCCTCCACCAAAGAGAATTGTTAGGGTCGTATTAGTAATATCGATATGCGCTACTACATTGCATTATTGAACATTATTGACAGTGTCGTAAAGACCAACTATTTTGTGTTTTTAAAGTTAACTCTTACAACGCTGGATATATGGGTTTAAAATGTAAAATATAAAAGTATATCAGGCGAGGTCTGCACAGAGATACAAGTAAAAACAGATATTTTAAGAAAAAGAAATAATGTTTCACAAAAATACTTCAAAAATGTCGAGATAACGATCGTGTGCCCGAAGAGTCAAGACCTCCTGATGATGCTTCGTGTATACATGCGTCGAAAATTATTCCTGTTGGGCTACGTGGTCTACAGGAAAATCAGGCGTAATTGTAACTTAATAAATATACATTTTAAGTGTTGTCTAAAATATTAATTTAAAGATTTCCTAAAATATTTGTTATAATCAAATATGGATATCTGCAAATTGACGCTTAATTGCTTATTGCGCCATCGTAAATTCGACAGTTAAAGTCTGGTTAACTAGGTTTGTGTATGACAATTTACACTTAATTCGAGTGTGACTCGCGTTTCTTCGTTGGCGCAAGTGGGTCTAAATCTATTAATTAGCTTGATAAGTTATAACATATGTACTGAGATAATTTTCACGCAATAACTACCTCAGCAATCTCTCGATATCAAAATACCCTTGGAACAAAATCATCATTGTTTGTTGTAGTCAAACTCAAATGAAATTAACATTGTAAAGTTTTTTTGGATAACCACCAAAAAAATGGAATTTTTTTTCATGGGTATGGAATCAATTTTTAAGTATACTAAGCGCTCAACTTGGTAAGAGTGTATCTAGTCGTATTCTATAGTCGGCGTAATTAACAAAATAATGTCCAGAAAGTTAGCGCATAATTTTAGTGGAAAAATCCTTTCAAATATTTTAGATGCAGATATATGATAACATTTTTGAATGACTCTAAGAAAGGGCAGTTCCAAAACTTAAATCTACAAGGTGTACCAGTAGGTCTGTGCCAATCGTCTTGTTCAACGGCTCCCATGGCTAGAGAGTATGTGAACAGCAGTGACACGTTTTCTACTTTCTTTTGATCGACTGTTGGTAGGTAGATATAATAGAACGCAATTACATTGTTGTTAGTTATTTTTTAGTCTTGTCACTTTGAATTTCTTAAAGCAGTTTTATTACCAAATAACATAACAGAATTATCGAGACGCCTGTTTTAAAAGGGCTAGGCAGAGGTTGTCTAAACACCCACGTTTAGTAAGAGGAATAAGGATGGAGAGCCCACGTAATGGGGCGAGTTAAACGTCTTTAGTTACCTACCAACATATTTCCCAAATTTGACAACTGTGCTTTTAACCATTATACATATAATATATGTATTGTATAAGTTCACTATAATGATGTGCAATTAAGACCTCAAAATCTTCTTAAATTAGACTTACGAACGACTTCGTATGATTTTAAAATATTCGTAGATATTTCAACCATACCGTCATGTAAACGTGCAACGCACAGCCTGAATACATGATTTGAATAACAAGATGTTACACCTGACCTTATTTTTACAAAGAAACATATGTACAGAATTTGTAGTACAATGAAAGTAAAACTCACAATTGGACATGCTAAAGACCTAGGTATCTGACCTAAGGCGAGTCAAAAAACTGAAGCGGTTCAGTGAAGCGCAAATTATATATGGCTTATGTAATTTTGACGTAAAGAAAATAATTATAAGTTCATAATAATTATAGCAAGTACTCACCTACCTAGAACGTTACAGTGTGTGAGTAAATAGACCAAGAACTCAATGTTGTCGACAAAGTCAATTGCCCATTGAGAATGTACTATACCTAGTAGTGTAGAGGATTTTGATTAATAATAGAATGTAATTAACTTTAAATACCTTTTTATGAATTTAAATTGAGGAACGAGTGAATGTCAGAAATATTCAACAGAATTCGTAAAACCTTCCGCATTTTATTAGAAAAAACATAGCACTTACTTAGTGTACCTTCGCAACTTATTTTCAAAGTACTTACCTTCGCTTAAGCGTGCTAACGTCTAATTGAACTTTTAAGTGATAACGATAACATCTCAAAAGTAAAATAAACTTACACTTTCTATTCCTCTAGCGTGCTGCGTTTTCTTAGATTGTTAACAACAATTGATAATTCAAGCGTTTCCCACCGCTAATAGAAGTGTCGTTATTATAATTACTTTGTTATAAGAGCCTCCTGTTACACCGTTGTGTAATAACCTAATAACCGATTACGCAATTTTTACGTCACATTTATTGCCTTTTGTTTTTGTAATCGTCTAATTTCGGAGGTCACACATAAAATGCCTACAAATCCACATAACGTGGATTCTACAATTCTATTAAATAGCTAGAATTATGTCATATTTTTTGTCTATGGGACTTTCTTATATAACAGCGGAGTGTGAGAACTGGTACAAAATACAACCTTATTAAAGTCATAATGATTGTACTACCATAATTATGTAATATCAAATATAAGTGACAACTACTTATTGTGGTTATGAAGATGAGTAAAGACTCTTAAGTAAGTATTACTAAATGATATCGTTTACAGTTTTTCACGTGATTTTTTTGTCGTTCATTGAACATAATTCACCTTATTTCACAAAGGCATCATCATATTGTCGAAACTAAATCAGACAGAATAGTGTGATACTCGGCTACCAGGATCGCGTGCGCTTATCCATCCGAGTCAAACAAAGTGTACGACAGTGCTATGACAAGAATTTATATTGTTCAGTCACCAGTTAGCAATAGTAGGTACTGACTATGTTGGTATCGTGTAGGACTCATCCTGCACCTTGCTAAATGTACTCGTAAGAGTATAAATATTTGCGTGTTATCAATATTCACAACAAAGGGGATAAAACACTATTAAAATAGCACTGAGTTTTAGGCGTCTGGCATCATAATAATTTTGTGCTGAGATCTTTTGCCATAGCAAAAATTTACATAGTCTAGGTTCGATGCAAAGCAAATGATCGTGATAGAAGATAATAGATAAAAACAAGTCACGAAACATCGATCCTTGTAAGTGCAGCCTGGGCTGTGGATCGACGTCACTATAACCCTTTCACTTTCACTCACCTCAACACTGCAATGCCTTATCGATTTTTCAACTTCGTATGTTGTCACTTTGAGCTTCCCTCCCTATTTTATATTAATGGTCTACTTCCCGCGAGGCGTTTGTAATAAGGCGAGGTTTGTATCAATCCTTGTCCTGGTAGAACTTAATAGTAGGTAACATAAAAATCAGTATAAGGAGGTACATAGTACTGATTCGTCCAAGAAGTGTAACTATACACGATTTTCTATAAATAACTGTAATCATTATACAATAATATCAAATTAATTTACGGACCTTTTATCTCGTTAGCTTTTTAATTTTACGTTCATGAAATGAGACAACATGCAGACAGCTCACCAAGGCAAAGTCCAAGTATGAGGATTTAGATATGGTTTCTCATCAATGGGTGGTAGATTAAGTAATAAAATAGATATAACAAAAAAAAACTTAAATTTTAGTTCAGCAAAAATGAACAAAATGTCGCGGATAAAAAGAAAAATAATAACCGGGTAAGGAGAGTATTAGACTAAAGTAAGAATAAATGCACTCAAGAATTAAGCTTATTATGTAAATTTTAATGATACCCAAAAATAATGTTGTTGTTTTTATGTCTTCTTAAAAATACAAAGTTGCTACACGGAAATGATACCTGCAAATGCATTAATAACGTTAGAATACCAAAATAGTAGTTTTGAGGGTCCGTACTAGAAAATGGGGATTTTTCTAAACTTTGGATGTCCCTCCATCCGTTCACGCGTCCATCTTATAATGTGTGGTAAAACTTTATATTCCGTTATTTCATTTCTTTTGCTATTGTTTCAGATGAGGGTGTAACGAAGACCTTTACCTGTGCACGTCCGTTGATAGGACAGCATGTGTTTTTGCAACTTGTAGGGGTGGAGGGGTCACTATCTCTTTGCGAGGTTGAAGTCTTCACTACAGAAGGTAAGAAAAAGACGTACTTATTTTATGTAGCCATAGTTATCTATTCCCTTGAGAAACTACATTTCAAAACAAATTTGATTTCTGGAATTTATCCTAGAAACAAAATTTCATAAGCTCTTTTGTTCTCTGAACTTTATCCTAGAACATATTATACAATAGAATAAAAAAATGTAAATTATATTTTTATATATTTCTTGGTATGATTTGCGTAAATTTTCTTTTAACGGGTTTAAGTAGTTTACAAAAGTAGATTTAAAAATTGGTTTAACTGCACTCGTATATGAAGATATAAAAATTACGGCATCATCAAAGAAACAAATTTTTTAGAGATTTGTATTACTAACCGGTATTTTTATATATAGATAGTATCATCACAACTATTATCTTAATACCTATATATGCCCCATGATAGATCGGCGAAATCGCATTAGCACCTGCACAAATATGAAATGAATTCAAACGATTAGCAATGGTAGCGAATCCTAAACTTCCTACGATGTTTGGGACGTCATTGACCCTGATTGGACAGTATAAGCTTTTGTGGGAAAAACATCAATAAGATATCAAGAAAAGCTACTAAAATTCTGATGTTGGGCACTGAAGTAGTCGGAAGAGACTGGGGTCTTGAACTTAAACTATGTCGTTGATCTGAACAGTCATAGTAAGAACTGGACTTGAACCACGAACAAGTCTGTTGACTACAGTAAAGAAACTGCTGCAAACCCAAACAATGGTTTACTCTTTACTAAATTACTGTCAAAAATCAACTGCATCTCACATAGGCATCCTCACTGAGCAACTATGCCAGTGACACAACGTCCTTATTCGCTACTATAAAGCAGTAAGATGGCTTGGGAAAAAGCTGGCGGTAGAAATCATAACATGTATAATATATCTCTAATATATAAAATTCTCGTGTCACAGTGTTTGTAACGAAACTCCACCGAAACGGCTTGACCGATTCCTATAAAATTTTGTGTGTATATTCTCATATCTTGCCTATTCACTACTCAGGTGTTCAAAAATATTATGTTTGGTGTTTTGTTATTTTTATATATATGCCGTCATCTTGCACAGCGCCTCTTTCAGTCATATACCACATTCCCACACACTTACTATAAGTTAGTAATTTTTTATTTGAATATCAAAATATTCACTAAAAATAATTTATATGGTAAAACAACGTTTACCGGGTCAACTAATATTATTTATAAATAAGTCTTGTATTTCAGAATTTTCGAACGATCGCTGCGCGCCTGTCAGCGCTCCCGCTGATATCGAGCTAGCTGCCTTCTCCAGGAACTGCTACGAGTTCAACGTTGCTAAAGGTGGCTCCTTCGGCGATGCCAGGAAGCAGTGCCAAAAACATGGTGGTGACCTTATACATGGCTTCCAGGTAATGCTCTAGCCCGTTTACTTTAACATTAGTACCTTTGTTCACTTTTTAACTGTAAACTTTGTGCTCATATTTCACTCACCCTCAAGTACAAAATCTATCGACAAGCACACAATGAGATGTTATAGCAGATGTCCTTAAACGCCAGTTCATAGTGATGTGTTATACAAATTCACAAAACCTTACTATTGTTAAGAATAAGATACCGATATGTAAGGGGTAAGCGTCTGGACTGTTAGAACAGTTCCCATTAACGGCTTTCATGGTCAAACTGTATGAGGATATAGATATCCTCATACAGTTTGACCATGAAAGCCGTTAATGGGAAAATATTATATTTATTATAGTAAAATAATTTACCGAATTAACTTTATGCAATTAATCTAATCCATTCAGTGCAATTCTTGGTCGATACTGTACGTTAGGTCTTATTAGTCTCTTCACGACGTAATTGCGTCAAATGTTCTCTACCTATAGATATTGTGTCGAATGGTGTAGGTACCTAGTGCGAACTAGAATTCTTGAGCTGGGTAGGCTGGTGGCTGGTAGGTTGCTAGTCAAGGAGCTAAAGGACCTGCCATGCCAAGCTAAAACTTTATACGCATATTTTCCTAGATAAGTACCTAATGTACTGGCAATGTCCTTTATATAAACATAAATTGCCATAGGGTGGGTAGGAAGATGATCATTTGCGAAAATTTTCGTCATGCCCTTATAATGTAAATACTTACAAGATAAATAGATAGATCAATCTTTATTGTTACACTAATAAAATATAAATTAAATCTTAAATAAAACCTTTGTTTAAGATTTAATTCGTAAAAAAATTTAAAACACAAAAGTGTCACAATGAACGATCTTATCACTAATAGCGATCTCTTCCAGGCAACCTTTGGATGGAGAGGAAGTACAGGAACAATGTTGGGGGTGTACATACATTATTTTAACAATTATCGAGTTAAAGAAAATTTGGCTACGCTATAATCTAAAACATATAATTTCAAATCAAGTAATACCTACAAAATATTTATTATGATACTAATACATATTAATATAACATGTATACCTGATAATATATACACACATATATATATAATACAAATATATAAATACTACTAAAATTCAATATCACAATTTTATTTTTGATCAGCTCACTGGCCTAAAATTTAAACAGTCCATTATCATTAAGTATTTTAAATTTATCCACGTTTAGTAAATAATTGCCGTTCAATATAACGAGTTAAACGAGTTCCGAACAGATTTTGTCCAAGCCAAGGCCAAGTTGCCTTGGAGTTTTGACATTCAAAAATTCTATTGCGATATCTTGCAACTTTCCTGCAGCTATAGACAGTGTAATTACTGTGATTTGATTTTACCGTCGGTGGTACCAAGTGTGTATTTGTATGGTTTGAAAGTTTCTTTTAATTTATGCATAGCAGGTGGACAATTCTGGTATGACCAAGCTCGAAAGTAAAGTTCTTGTTAATAGATGATTACAACAGGGCTAGAATTTTAACACGCAATAATTATGAGAATAATTGCTGGCTTATCTTGATACTTTTCAAACTTAATTTTCTATTATAGCATCAGAAACGATTAAAAAGTAATTTTATTACAGTAGAGAAACGGATGTTAACCCATCATGATATTGGGTGTCTATGATGTAACATTATGTCCACCAATCCGCAAGCATTGCTGGAGCCACTAAGACTAGGCGAATAATAAGTTAGTTCTTTATTGTATTAGGGGTTAAAGTATGATATTACATTATGGGGAAATATATTGGTAAGTTAAATTAATAATTTGCTATCTCATTAGAAGATCCTGAGGTTATAATTTAAACCTTTCCAATAAAAGTCTGTGGATTTGGACTCCACATACTGTAAAAACAATTTATACTGCTGCCTAAGAAGATTTTTTCTTCCCGTTGAATAATTGACTGATTCGAGGAAGAAATGGTAGTCGGTTGGGGCAAGGCGCGCGGCAAGCATAGAGGATCATGGATGGTTTATACTGTAGTAGTTGTAGTTTTAAAAAATTTTAAAGAGCAGTGTGAGCAAAGTAAAGACTGTCTGATGGGTCGGTTTTCCTGCAAGTTTTGCCATTATAGCTGTTATTGTTTACTGCTATGCAGCTTTCACATTAAGTGACCACCAAACAGAAACAAATACTTTTATGTAGTTAAGCTGCCTTTAAGGGCACTGGTTTGGCGTTTCAACTGGGATGAGCCATTGCGTTGTCCGCTTGTGATTATCGTAAAGTAGATCGCTTTTAGTCACAAATCACGATTCAGTCCATAATCCCTTATTTCACGACCGGTTTAACATGGTATGGCAAACTTCAACGCACGCAGTTCTCTGCATATCAGTCGAATATTGAGACGCACATGTTTTTCTTATATTACTGATTTGCTGCAAATTAGTGAATATTGTGAGTGCGCTAACGTCAAACCATGCTGCTAATTCCTTGGTAGTTGGACACAGACCAGCTTCCACCTTCAATTCATCATTATTTGTTATAGTGGCTATTTTTCGTCATGCTTAGTTTTTCAAGTCGAAGTTTCCACTACCTACTACTAAAGTGGTTAAATCAATAATGCACCGAATGGTCGGTGAATCCTATATTATATCCTGGCCCAACACAGCATTGACATTAAGAGCAGTTTCTGCTTAGCGTGTTCGAATATTACTCTGATTTTCACTGAATCATCTTCGCGTTAAAAGCTGAATGTAGAAAAAAAAAAAAAAATATAATTCAAATAATCTTTCTGAAACCAACGTGGGGACTGGCGCTGCGGCTACTTCGGCGGGGAAACTCAAGTGTGCAAGTATGCTAATCTCGGTATGGGTTACATATTTGAGCCGTTTGGTGTAGAGATGTTGGGTCCGTGGGGACCGGGAGTCATAGTATTATCCAAAACTTATCAGAGCGCTTGGGCAAAATGCTGGCATCTATTTGGCTCAACGAATTAGCATTGCAATTCAACGGGACAATGCTACCAGCATGCTGGGCACGCTGCCGACTAGTAGTGGGCTGGAGCCTTTGGACAGCCTGTGAGTCTGCAATGACTTATGGGTATCTAAATGCTTTTATTGTAGTAGCTGTAGTGTTGTATATAGTTCGAAGTATTTTGTTAATAGAAACAATTGAAAGTCGATATTCAAATGTCATTCCTATCTTGCATTAAGAATATTATAGTTTTCATGTGAAAAAAGGCTTTTCTCTGAAATCTATACTATGCTGGTTTAATTTTTATTCAAAGTGGCCTGTGCGTTATGTAGTAGTATTTATTAATATTTTATAGCTTCACTGTCGGTCACCTCCAGGTTATATTTTTGTTATACATTTATTATATACTAGGTTAGGTACCAGCCCCAGCTTTGCACGGGTATTTAACAAAAAAACTTTTTTTTTAATTAATTCTGTAGCCTATTTTCATCAGGGATAATGTAGGTTTCTAATGGACAAAGATTTTTCCAAATCAGTTCAGGAGTTTTTAAGTTTATTCGTTACACACAAAATAACACTTATTTCCTCTGTATACAAAAATACAAATCTTTCCTCTATAAAGAAAAGAATATTATAGTGTAGATATGATTTCAGATTTATTCGTGTTTCTAAAAAACATTCAATGATATAATATCAAACATAGAAAATGTAATTTCATCTCACAACAGGAGATCGTCACAGAATTTCAATGTGTTTATGGAAAAAAACATCGTCGTATACTTATATTAAAACTTTTTCTAAGTGTGAGTGATTAACGTACCTAATGAAACCTGTACATAATTTATCCATTTTAGTGAATATCTACAAGTAAAACTTAAATTCTCATCATGTCGTGTAACTGATTATGATATTTTTTCTGTCCCTATGCTGTCCAATCTGAAAGTCATTCGATTAACAACAGTTAGTTGTCAATTACAATAGAGCCGGCGTATAATAAGCCACCTTAACATGCATCTGGGACGTTAATGATCTTCACATGGTCTAGAGAAAGCTGGAAAGCAGCTTGGAGCTGAGTGGGAGCTATCTAGCTAACAAAGCTATCTTTGTACAACAGATCTTATCAAATAATATACTGAAATTGAATTTTAAAACAGAAAGGCTGTTTGCTTTATGTCTTTTGGTCATATACCAAAATATATGTGGATACCTCATCAATAATTTTAGTTCAGAAATATACTCAATCCATAAAATTAATACAGATTTTTGAGTTATGTGAAGAATTGTGAGTTTAGGGCACAGTTACGTTTATAATTATTTCAATAATCAAAAGCTGTATCAAATAAGTTTTTATTTTACATTTCCCAGGGCGCGACGTCTAGTTTTCTCATCCAAGAGTTGGGACGACGGAAAGCACAGCTAAAGACGCAAATGGTGTGGATTGGAGCGCAAAAAGAACCAGGCCTTACATCGAGGACTTGGAAATGGGTTGATGGTAAGATATTTAAATAAAACAAGCCAAGCGCAAGTCGGACTCGCTTTGCGAGGGTTCTGTTATCATAATTTATAAAACGGTCGTTTATATTATCATATAGTTTCAAACCGTTACTGAGACTCCGATTCCGAGGTATAACCTTTCTTATTCTACCAAATTAGATACCTATGTAATAATTAATAAAAAAAATACCCGTTGTCCTTGATTTATAATTTTTGTTATTATTATATTTGGTTTTTGTTAGTTTTTTCATATCGCATTCCACACAAACGTAATTTCGTTATGTGTTAAATACCAAGTTTACAAACACGATGAAATTTTGCATGCATGACCTCCTTAACCTGTTGTTTGCTGATTTTCTATTTATTATTTATTTTATCTCTAAACGGTAAAAGTATTCCCATATGATACGACTTTGCTGAATATTTTTTAAACTAAATAACTATATGGAAAACTATCGAATCAGAAGCCATAGCTCAAGGTCAAGCATGTAAAATCTCTTCAAGATTCAACACTTAAAAATATGACGAAATAAGTTTGTATGGAAAGGGCTATGTAGATACTTCCCATAATTGTATAATAACACCGCTTTTACAAATATTTCAACCAACTTCCAAGTATCTACGGTTCACAAGATACAAAATCGGCCTTGGGTAGGTATTCATTGAAAGCATCCTTGCTGGATGGAAATGTTTTTTGTCTTCATTATCGCCTGTTTATCTTTAGATTTAACTTATTTTTACAAAGAAGAAATGTTATACTACTTTTTAAAAGAAGGTCAAAGCAGTCGTAGGTTCTATTGTACGATACATTATGGGACGATCAGTTATAAATAACATAATGGTGAAAATTAATTGGCTTGATTTCTACCATTAATAAATAGACTTCTCTACTTTTCCATAGTCTCATTCTTTTATATATATTTTTATTTATTTATGGGAGGCCCACCTGATGTTAAGCGATATATATAACTTGTATAATTTTCTGTAGTACTATTTTTCACATTCCATAAAAAACTTACGTACATTCATTAAAGGTTTTGTTAATTTTATTTTCTGAAGCGCTCGTAGCGATGTTTGCTTACCCGTTATTAACCGATCAGCTAATTAAGCAACAGCCGCCGCGGTCATGACTTGGATGGGTGACCGCCAGTGACATTACTACTGACCGCTTCCGTGCTTAGTAGGGCACGTTGATACTGGTTGTTGTCTTAGGATGGCAATCGTTACCGCATGACATTTTGCGAATATCCTGGCTAGCTACCATCCTCAAGTAGAAAAACTCGCGCCAAGCACCTAACAGTGTGTTTTCCGACAGCTATTGTTCAGAGCCAGTAATTCTGAGCATGAACAACATCTTCGACCACGTCATCGCTTACCATAAGGTGATAGTGGTTAAAGGCTAGCCTATGAAGTATAAAAAAAAATGTAAATGTCATCTCTTTTCTAGGCGAAGTGGTTTCTAAGCCGACATGGGGCAAGGACCAACCGAACAACTACAACGGTGAGCAGAATTGCGTGGTGCTCGACGGTGGCAGGGCCTGGCTATGGAATGACGTCGGCTGCAACCTCGACTATCTACACTGGATCTGCCAGTACCGTGAGTGTCATCTCCATAGTGTTCATAGGTACATATCCGTTTTGTTATGTTGCCCGGCGAAAGTGCGATGGTATTTTAATCATTATTTTTACTCGTTTTTTCGTATTGATCATCCATTGCCTTGGCTATTATTTTTTGTAATCTTTTGTGGTGTACTCTAAAGTGTTTTGTACTTATCTTAAAAACCATAAGTTAGAATGTTATTAACCTTAGCGACGTAGCAAACGGATAAAATTCACCATCTACATAATGGTTTATATATAACGACTCGTAAAGTAAGGTTACGCTATCAGCCAGATTGTCCACTGCTGAACATGACCTCCCCATTATGGGGGCATTTTTCATAATCCCCACGCTTGGCTGGTGCCTTGGGGATCGCAGTCTGATATAGCAGTTCCTCAGAAGTCACTGTTGCCCACCTTTCGGTACGGCCCACGGGAAGAGATGGGAGGATGGCATTCTAGCCTGGGACCCCACGGGCCACCCAAAGTAAGATTATTTATTATTATATCTTCATTGTGATATACTCGAAATTTTAAACAACCTTGTTTGAAATAACGTCACAACTATTGCTTTGGAAGATCTAGGCCTTTCTAGGGTGTTGGAAAATGTATACGAGAAAAACCACTTCAATTAAAATTTAAAATAACATAAATCTTATTTTATGACGCTCTTTATATAGCAATGCGTCACATCGCCATAGTTACGCATCGGGTAGATGCATCTAGCGCACCTATTCTACGTCATTCAACCATTCAACAACACAACCTCGGAGAATATTTTTTCTGTGTCGTTTGCCTGCACTGACAAATTTACTACGAACAACAAAATCATTAGAGCTACCTAATGGCTTTTGCCTATATATTTCTTTGTGTATTCTTTTTTTTTTGTGCTTGGTAGGTTAGCCTTTGACCACTATCTCACCTGATGGTAAGTGATGATGTGGTCGAAGATGTTGTTCAGGCTAACCTAGAAGTACTGGCTCTCAAGGACAGCTGCCGGAACACACCGTTAGGTGCTTGGCGACAGATTTTCTACTTGAGGGTGGTAGCTAGCCAGGCGGGCATTCGCAAAATGCCCTATCACCATGCTATAACGACTGCCATCCTAAGACGACAACCGGGACCGACGGCTTAACGTGCCCTCCGAAGCACGGAAACGCTCAGTAGTAAGGTCACTAGCGGTCACCCATCCAACTCATGACCGCGCGCGACGTTGCTTAACTTTGCTGATCGGTTGAGAACAGCTAAGTAAACTTCGCTAAGAGCGAAAGCTATATACGCCTATAGCCAAGCCGTAGACTCTACGAGAGCCGCCGACACTCGCCGAGAGCATTTGCTCTAGCTCACTAGTTGGCCCTGCCTGCTGGCGGCATTGACCCGTTAGATTGCAATACTAATTTCTCGAGCAAGATAAAATCGTTACATTTCTATCAATAAAATAAAAAGTGGCTCGGCTTGGCAGTGGTAACATTATATTGAAGCCGTTTTGTGTAGTACTAGGTATGTTAGGATTGAAAGCTTTGTCGTATTTTTTATACAATTGATTCACCATAGAGTTTGCCAAAAATCCACTAAACTGAAGTAGACTCGATGGAAGTAAGCAACTGCTTTCAGATTTCAGATTGAGTGTACTACTAATATTTAAACCGGCGTTTTGTATGAGGACCCAATCTGTTATAAAAATAATCGAAAATCAAAATGTGCGTGCGGGAGGTCACCTCTCGGTTCCAGCGGAAGACCAGCGCACAGACCTCGCAGCATGCTGCATGCATTATGCTGAGCTGAGGCCGAGTTTGTGACACACACTGTTTAATAATTTCTCGTTTGTCTTAGTTGATTTGTGTGTGTTGCAAATAAACGCTATTCTATTCTATTCTATTTATGCATATCCCTTAAATATCCGACCACTAGGGTCGTATAAGTAAGGGTGTAGATGGTGGTGACTGCAGTTAAAATATTCTCAGTTCTTTTAAGTAGGTAGTTTAAATATGACGGTAGGAGAAAAAGTTAAGTTCTTTCATTTAACATGCATTGAACATTTTAGTGTGAGATCTTGTAATGAACAATGATTAGTTCTTGGTCAGAAATGACATTTTACTAACTGACGACAGTTGGGCGAAATAGTCTGCGAATCCGCAGGTATTGTTTTGAAATGAAATGTTTGAGTAGGGAGCGGAAACCACGGTGGAAACAGCAGATGTCATGATGTCCTTTTCGTGTCAATTTATTAATTTAATTAAAACAAATGTTCCCATCAACAGATTTTATTCTAAATATTTTGATGGAATATTGTTGCCCCTGGTTGATCTTCTATTTCCTGTCCTGCTCCCATACTGAGTAGTGTAGAGTTTTCACTTCACTACTCATACCTCTCATCAAACACATATCCTGCATGACGCAGTCCATCCACACCTCTTTGTAATTCCTCTACTCCAATGCCGGTCATCACATCATACACAGCACCCATTTCGTTATATAAAATGTTGCTCGTCCCTCTTTATGACATGTCTATAGTCTACTTTCTGTCACTACTTGTTACTTGTTACTTTCAAGCTTCCTCTGATATACTCATACCTTATCTTGTCAACTTATAATAACACCACAGATCTATCTTACCATTAGCATCTCTGCTACAAGCAACTCGATGGCAAGACCTGTCGCTATATCATGTATCCAACATTTATCTTGGACCTTCTTACGTCATGGTTCTTACCACTTTAACTTTGTGTTTTATATTATAACTAAGGTCCCCTGAATCTGCTAAGTATAGTTAAATGATATGTTCTAAAACAGTAGGTTAGGAGATAGGTGTTTCAACAAACATAGGGAGTCGAGAGAGCAGTCAAATGACATCTGTCAGACGTGCATATATCGTTTTCCATACTGAACTATCATCACTAGTTTTTGACCATACGGAGAGTTTCTTTAGGACTTTTAACATATTGGATGTTCTTTCCTGCAATAGAGCTGCTGTAGCGAGCCCGAAGGGCGAGCTTTTAGGGAGAAGGCCGAGTTTTCAGATGGTACGCAACAAACTGACTGATTCACACACTGACATAATTGTTCACCCAGGAAGACTCGTGGGGTATAAAAGCAATTTAAGGTAAGGAGTGTATTGGGAGTTCAGACAATAATTTTAAAAATGGCAACACAAAAGAGTGTCGTCTGCCACTGCTTATCTCAGAAACAGTAAAAGGTAGGTAGAAGGTTTTAAACTGAAATAGGTATACTTTATCGATCAACACGACTTATTTAAATTACTATGGCATTCCGTTTCGAAATAGTATTTTTTTTGTACTGACTATCACTGCAATCCCGTCACTTTGTATGGGTGACCATTTTGGATTTATCTTACTCGTATCACTTTGAATATATCCGTCGGCGCAATAAAACTTTTTGTGGTATACAGAAATAGGAGTTTTCATGGTTCCGACCTACATAAAATGGACCTTACGCCTCCGTTGTTGTTTACGAACCATCATACACCAGGGTGTATTATATTCGCCTTATTATAAGTTCATCCATAATAAGGAGGAACAAATACGGACTCTTCAATCTTTTTACTCAATAATATTTGACACGACTCAAGAGTCCAGCCGTAAGAGATCGGAGGGTTTAAGATTAATTTGCCAAACTAACAAGCGTAAAATTGCTGTATCGCTGTATCGTCATAATATCTATTTTACCTAAGGGGTGCCTGCGACAGATGTGCTTGTGACGTATATATAGGTACCGACTTCCTATCTGGCGTAGGTACATATGTAATACTCGTAGTAGGTATATTTGAATGATATTCTTATATAACTTTAACTTGGCGACTGCCTATAATAAATACGTACCTCATATTTTGCATTACACGTAATGTGGTGTTGATATACACTAATATTTTAGAAATAAGATAATAATAGCGTAGTCCTATTTATCATACATAAGATGCCTCGAGCTTAGTGTGGGAACGAGGTGCATACGCCTTTGTGTACATAAAAGAATATTTTAAAACGACACAGTTGATGTTGTATAATTATTATTGAATAATTAAAATACGTTACGAAACTATGAACTTGACCAAAGTAGTAAAAAGAAGTACGTAAATAAATGGTCTTTAATTAAACACAATTTTGTAACTAAATATTATTCAACTAGATTACTTTATTATGCACTTATACCTAATAAGTACCTACTTGGCCTTGCCTTCAAAACGTGAATTTATTATCTGTTTAACCAAGCGGAAGCGAGTGAATGCTCTTAATAATTTATTCCATGTAATTATATATTCATAGTATGCAATGTGCTTTCATGCGTATACTTACTGTCAGAATCTATCAGCTCTACTTGTCATAATTTGTTTGCATGCTTAATGATCGCCGCCGATGCAACCGTATAAATTATGAAAATTATTTGCGATAAAATTATTTTGATGCTATACATTTTATTCTATGACTAGAGACAAATTAACATATTTAGGTAGGAACGTACTAATAATTACTTATAATAGTGGTACCTCACTAATATGAATAATAGTGTGGTGCTGGAAATAATCGCACTCTCCATATCTTCCTGTGGTTGCCGTAAGAGGCACCGAAGGGAAAAATACCCGACATTGGGCAGTAGCGCCTACTGAAACTGCGATCTCGAAGAATCCTGCCAAGCATCGAGACTATGGCAAACCCCACCTAATTCGGGAGGCCTTATATAGCGTGCCTTAGCTCAACGGTGACGGCGAACGATGGTAATGGCTGTAATAGAATATACCTATACACTAAAGTTCGCAACGGCACGTGTCATGGAGCCTACTTCGTAGGAAACGGAACAACCCCTGGATACGTGGCTGATTTTGGACCTACTTACTATTGAACAAACTGCCACATTTTTTTATACATAAATGTATAATATAGGTATTGTTACGCCCGTCTTCTGCAAAAGGTAAGCAGAGATGTCGAAACTAAACGCCTTCGTTTTGTCAGACATGTTTTAGTCCCAAATAATAGACCCAGTTCCAGGCTCTGACTGGCAACTGAAAATTTATTTGTCAGTAAAACAGAATAACTGGTCCGACCCTCAACCCAAAACCTTGTGATTTTAACGCGGCGATTTTCCAACACGCTACGACGAAACGTTGAAGAAAGAAGCAATTCGGTATTATTATCATATACATATAATTCACACTGTATGAGAATACAGAATATTTCAAGTATTCTCGGTTATATCTTAATCACCGAAAAAAAATACAACATGTCTATGTACTTCCCAATCTCCGCAAAACGTATTTTGATTTATAGGTTTATTAATTTCCGCAGTGTACCAAAGATCTAATGCGAATTTTTAACATTATACTGTTTTGAATCGTTCTTCCGTTAAAGCACGGCGAAATCTTTTTGAGAGAAAATATTGAAGTATGTGTTAATTATAAATAGTAATTTACTCTGTATATCTTGGTTTTCTTTGCATTCTGATCTTACCGAGAGATCTCCAAATTTAATCACTGAGACTACAAATCATAGTGGCACGACATGAATCCATCAACTCAAGTTTTATTTTGCAGTGCCTCCATCCTGTGGCAGTCCAGATAAGTTACTAAACACTACCATTGAAGGAAGCAACTACCAAATGGGAGCCAGTATTGCGTACCGGTGTCCTGAAGGCCACATGCTCATCGGAGATAAAACAAGAGAGTGTATGAAAGACGGCTTCTGGTCGGGAACCGCACCCGCATGTAAATGTAAGTATACATATGTATAAAAATAATATATATCCACTATAACAATCTTTATATTTTATATTTCTAAGCAGTGATGGTTCCGTGGCATTGGCTATGGACTGCCGCGCAGCAGGTCCATGGTTCAAATACCGCCGCGAGCTTGAGCTTCACCGCACGGTGGAACGGGGCATTTTGCGAATGCCCGCTTGTCAAGCGTTCAAGTCAAGCAGAAAATCTGTCGCCAAGCACCTAACGGTGTGTTCCGGCAGCTATCCTTGAGAGCCAGCACTTCTAAGTTAAGCCTGTTGACACCTTTGACCACATCATCACTTACCATCAGGTGAGATTATGGTCAAATGGCTTACATATCAGCAATAAAAAAATAACCTAAGCTCATTTCATAGCATAAGTTCTTGTATTTACATTACATAGTCGTCGCAATATCTTGCTCAAGCTATAAAATTACTCGGGTTCATATACATCCGGATTTCATAGCTATAAGAACATAGGAAATGATTGTATGTACAATACGAGTAGGTTAACGAAGTTGAAAGCGCTAGTGACCTATAAATAAGTTATACATTATGGCGTCGTCGTCGTTGACAAGAATAGACTTTCCTTTTACATAATACATTTTCCTACCACTCGTAAAAAGTAATTTTTGGATTCTATTTTTTAACCATAACTTATGTCTACTATGTATTGCTACGTTCGTGATATATCTGTACTGAACTATGTTAGAGAACATACCAATTGAAAAAACATATTAAATAATATCTACTGTACAATACAAAATATACAATATATAATGTGCCCGCGGGATAGACCGCTTTTACTTTGGCCTTTAAATTAGAAATTACTATTTAACGTAGGTTCATATTATCGTTACAATTTGTAGTACCGAAACCTTGACCTTAATAACGATCTTCACTCTTATTATCCCGACCTAAATACCATCACCCTTAATTCCCACCCTCTCTCCATCACGGGATCTTTTTCTTTCCTACCTTTTCATTAAATAATATATTAACAATATAAGATATATCAAGTTACAACATAAACATAGGACTTTCGTGTTTGCATGGTGGTATAGGGATATTAAGAACACCCGCCTGTCTAGCTACCACCCTCAAGTTGAAAATCTGCCGCCCAGCACCTAACCGTGTATTAGTAACCGGTAGCAGTCCTTAAGAGCCAATTGAGCCTGTTTACCGCCTTCGACCACATCATCACATACTAGGAGGTGGGATTGTGGTCAAAGGCTAAATTATCGGAAACAAAAATAATATTTTACCCTTATAGGTGTTCTTAATTCAATCTTATCGTAAAAAAATTAGTACATTACTTTTTAATATGATACGAAACTTCCTCGTATAGCAAAATTTCATACTCCTTATTTTTAAAATGATTTTTGGTTACAATTTGATCTACTTAATTCTGCCCTCTCATCATACCTGTTCATAGCTGACGTTTTTTTAGGCAGAAACTTTTTTATTTTATTCTTTTTAATGCTTGATAGGTTAGCCTTTGATCACTATCTCACCTGATGGTAAGTGATGATGTTTTGACTAAACCTTAAGCTCCTCACTTCAAAATTGAGGGATTTTCATCCTTTCATCTTCAATTTGACCTTCTGAATTATTTAGAAACAGCTTGAGAAATCGTCACCTTACCTCCATTGAGATACAAAACCAACTTCGCGACTTCCACGGAGTATCTGTGAGCGCTCGAACTGTTCGGAGAAGGTTAAAAGAACGCGATGTGGTACCACACAAGCCAGCTAATGGGCCCAAACTAACGCGAGCCCACCGAACAGCGCGCCTTCATTTCGCACGCAGTCATTTAAATTGGACACAGCAAGATTGGAGCCGTGTACTCTTTTCTGATGAGTCTAAAATTGTGTTACATGGCAATGATGGAAGGAAGAAGGTCTACCGACGTAAGGGAGAGCGTTTCGCACAATGCTGCTTTGAAGAGAGGGTTGCTTATGGCGGTGGCTCATGGACTGTCTGGGGCGGTATATCCGCGAGCGGCAAAACTCAACTTGAGGTTGTTACAGGACCACGGCTGCCAACATTAAATGCTGAAAGGTACATTCGTGAGTGCTTAGAACCTCACGTGATACCATACGCGGACTATGTGGGCCCAAATTTCCTTTTTATGCATGATAATGCAAGAGCCCATGCGGCCGGCATCGTCAGGGAATATCTTCGGGATGTGAACATCACAGTTATGGACTGGCCAGCCAGAAGCCCAGACATGAACCCTATTGAGCACACGTGGGACGAGCTAAAAAGACGTGTTAGGGCTCGTCAGCCAGTTGCCCAGACGATGCAGGAGTTGAAAACTGCCATAGAAGAGGAATGGGAGATGATCCCTCAAAATTTCATAGAGCGGTTGATAAACTCTATGCCTAATCGTATGAGAGCTGTGGTAGATGCCCATGGAGGCAACACGCGTTATTAAATTAAACCTTTATTTGATAAAACATGTTTTTATTCAAAAATCAATTGCCTTTAACAAGGCGCATATCCGACTTGTTAGGCGTAGCTCCATGTCGTATGGTATTCTGAATTCAAATTTAAAACAATGCGATCGAAAAAGATGGTAAAATGTGCCAGGTTCAAAACTGCATAAAAACTTTTTGCTCGACCAAATATAAAATTTTAGCTAGGACCAAACGAAACTGAAAATACAAGGTGGGCCAATAGATGAGTCCAGAAGTGTATTTAATTCAGACAATAAGAATACAATAAACGGATAAAAATGGCTCAAAACATTTATAACTTACCTATATAATTTATTTTATACTTTTATAAATATATGTATTGTTTTATATATTATATAATTATATAATATTAACAAGTAAATACCTTAAATAGATTTTATTTTAAAAACTAACGTGGCTTTCACCCAATATCGGTTTTTTTTTACCAGCGATATGCCTTTATTAACAAATTACTACGAACTATATACAACACTACAGCTACTACAATAAAAAACCTTAAATAGATTTGAGAACTATTTTCGGCCTCGTTTCTCTACCGAGCATGTAGACTACGCCTTCCGACCAGAAATTAGGAATAGGTATGAGTCCTATAAACTTAGCTGGAATCCAAATTTGGGTTTGAAAGTTTTCGCCTTGTTGGATTCTAGCCGTTCTATACTTTCACATTGGCACTCCATGTCTTTCACGGCTGTTCTGCAATTATTCTGCACCTGTCGAACTCTTCCTTCTTTATGAGGGTGTGTTCAAAGGATTAAATCCAACCTTATCGATATCGGACCTCTTTTCATAATATTTATTCTCTAAATCAACTACTTTTTCACTTGTGAATAAGAGTTGTATATGTTGGTGGTAAGTCATAATTTGAAGCAGGGTGTCAGTTATTGAGTTCGATTGAGAGCCTCGGTTAATGCCCTGCGGTAAATCGGTGATATTTGACTCAGCAGGACTGCTCAGTCACGCCTTTCTCGTCAGCGTGTCGCATAGTTACAATCGACGCCGGCATTGGCAGTTTTGCCAGCATATTTTTGCGCAAAATCTCACTGCTCTTTTTCCTTAACCCTAAAAACTCAGAAGCAATGATGGCCGAGCGGTTATAGCTACGGACTGCAGTGCAGGTCCCTGGTTCGATCCCCACCGCCGACTTTAGCTTTACCACATGGTGGGAGCGCATTTTGTGAATACTCTTTTGAAGCAGTGATGGCTCAGTGGCATTGGCTATGGACTGCCGCGCAGCAGGTCCATGGTTCGAATCCCGCCCAGAGCTTGAGCTTCACCGCATGGTGGAAGAGCATTTTGCGAATGCCCGCCTGGCTAGCGACCACCCTCAAGTAGAAAATCTGTCGCCAAGCACCTGGCGGTGTGTTCCGGCAGCAGTCCTTGAGAGCCAGCGAAATAACAGGCAAAATGAGACTTAACAGCTATGTCTCAAGGTGGTGGGCGCAGTGCAGTTCGTCACTTGATGAAATGCATCTGTTATAGGCAGAGGATACCGCTTAACATCAGGTGGGCCTTGCGCTTGTTCCATCACAATAACAAAAAAAAAAAAAATACTCGCCTGGCTAGCTCAAGTAGAAAATATGTCGCCAAGCACATAACAGTGCGATCCGGCAGTAACTTGATGAAATGCATCTGTTATAGGCAGAGGATACGGCTTAACATCAGGTGGGCCTTGCGCTTGTTCCATCACAATAACAAAAAAAAAAAAAAAACTCGCCTGGCTAGCTCAAGTAGAAAATATGTCGCCAAGCACATAACAATGCGATCCGGCAGCAGTCCTTGAGAGCCAGTAAAATTACAGGCACACGGGACTGAACAACTGTATGTCTCAGTGTGACGGGCACAGTGAAGTTCGTCACTTGTGACGAAATGGATCTGTGATAAGCAGAGGTTACCCCTTAGCATCAGGTGGGCTTCGTGCTTGTTCCGCCACAATAATATAAAAGAAAACATATATCAGGTGTTTCTTGACGCTACCATATTTCTGACGTGTTCCAAGCAGACGTTGTAACGGTGTCCACTAATACTTTCTTGGATGCGAAAGATCACCGCTTTCTTGTAGCTGGACAGACAGATCTGCTGCAAGCTCTGTTCGTCCATGATGTCTAGTTTGTTGTGTACGAAGGCCAATAAATCGTTTTATATAAAAACTAAAATTATTCACAACTTTCTTACGGGTAAATTTCATCATAATAGGACAAACTACTTTAAATTTCTCGTCGAACGTACTCGTATCAACTTATATTTATTATGCCTGTTGCCACTAATAACGAACTAATGAAGACGTTTCAATTAATCAGAATTCAAATGTATATGATAAGTAAATAAAATATTAACCATAACACGTTATTAGGTTATTACGTGTGAAATATATAGTATATTTTATTTATATTACCTATTGGTAATATAAATAAATTATATTATATTATATTAGTATAAATTAATACTATACCATCTGTATATCACCGAAAGTCGCAAAAAAACAGCATTATTGAATATTTCACATTTTATTTTCCATGTTCTTAATCCAATCAAAACTATTTATCTTAAAATAAATAAATATATTAGTGGTATGAGAACGATAACCAAAAAAAAATTGTGTATTACAACAACCTAAACGGGGACATCAACTTTATAATGTTATAAATAATTTTCTTTAAACTAAATGACGCTCCTGCTTTTAGATGTCAACTGTGGCGGATTGAGCGCGATTCAAGATGGCGATGTGACATTGGTTGACGCGCGAACGACGCACGGCGCCCGAGCCGTGTATTCTTGCAAAGAGAACCACACTCTTGTCGGAACTCCTGAGAGGATATGTGGGGACCAGGGGGTATGGGAAGGCGTGGCGCCTAAGTGCTTGTTCGACTGGTGCCCAGACCCGCCCCCTGTGGCTGGTGCCGTCGTGTCTGTCAGCGGACACAAGGCCGGCTCCCTAGCAACTTACTCGTGCCAGAATGGATTCATACTATTTGGACCACCGGTGAGTTGAATAGTTTTAGATAAGCACACTTATTGTAGTGCTCATGCCAATGCTCAAAAATACCAGAAAGTGGGCAGAGGATGTACTCACCACACACATAATGTACCAACCCTATTTTTATTGTAATATAATAGATATTTATTTGACTATAATTATACCAAGTTTGACGCTAGTTTCTTCCTATGTTTAACCGTTTTAACGTCAAAACATAAAACGTTAATAAAAATACGTTTCGTGTATATTCAGAATATAAATATATAAGGAAGTGTAACTCTCATACAGTTTAACTGTATTACTGTACTGTATTACCTCTTTGATTTCGGGGTCATCAAGTTCACAGTAACAAAAACACGTACATTCTTCCGAATTCAATTGGATTAGTTAGTTGATTTGGCGCTTAGAAATGATCGTATCCGGTTGGTCGTCGAAATTCGTCGTTGACGGAATATTGTTGCCCGCACAGTACACTTTATAAGCCACGCCCGCCGCGGTAAGGTTTGCGTCCTGCTGTTTTTCAGCTTAACTTACACTTCTTTACATATTTATTCATAGATGGGACCCCTTTTGTTATTATTTTTTCTTATTATTATATTATTTGTTGGCGATGCGACAAACTAACCACATATTCAGTAAATATTTCCACCGCACACCTATTACTGCTGCAAAGGTATAGCCCTGTATAGGGCAGACAGAGGGACGGAAGGGACTAACGGGCAGACGGACAACCGAAGTTTAGTTAAAGGGTCTCTTTCTAGTACGAAACCCTAGAAATAAATGTTAGAATTATTGCGTCTTCATAAACGAGTGTAGAGTTGTATGAAAAAATATTATTATAGTTTTCGTTGGTAAATAGGTCTATTACGTATAGATGTCGCACTTTTTGTTGAAAAGTCACTAAATCATGCAAACAAACAATATCAGGATAAGGTAGTGGTGTTGTGATTTCAATTGGAGTCGGTCATTTATACAGTTAAAAACTATATTTCCTCTTTCTAGTGTAATACAGGCCTTACAGGATTGCACACCAGGCTATATACGGAGGGGATGTCACTGGATAAGTCCTATGGTATCGCTTCCGTAGCCTGGTTCACAAGTGTTTATAGCGGAGTTATTGATACAATAATATATTTCTATCAGAGCGTGAGCTGCACGCTGGGCGGAGCGTGGTCGGGCACTCCACCATCCTGCAAGTACGTGGATTGTGGCACGCCGGCTCTCGTGCACAAGGGTTCCTTCCGACTTCTGAATGGTACCACCACCTACGGCTCTGTGGCGCAGTTCAGCTGTGAACCAGACTACTGGCTCGCAGGCGCCGAGGAACTTGTCTGTAACAGGGATGGGAAGTGGTCTCACGATATACCCTCTTGTGAATGTAAGTTGTCTTGTTGATGCTGCTTTTAGTACTTACGATAATATAAGATTTCCTTCACTCCTGCCATCCTTTACTCCTCTCTATGTAAGATCTATATAACTATACTCTTCTTCCATTACTCTCTGTTCGCTGTCACTCAATACTCACCCTCTTTCATACACATCATTCTTCCTGTAGTCCCCCTAAGTTGTCCACATTCATGCTACCACCCAATATAATATGCCACTTTATCTTAAGTATATTAAGTGTAAATTATGTCCAGCTCTTTGAAATATAAAGTGTGGAAAATCCACAACCATTCAATTCGAAAAGTGCGCTGCTATTGTTTCAAATAGCCCCATTGAATGAATACCAAAGTACTTCTGTTTAAACTTTTAAAATCTCTCTATTTTATTATTTTCTTATAGCAATCAAGCTTTATAATCATAAGATCATGGGGTAGGTAGTTTTACTATTTAATAACTGTTTACTTTTTAGTCAAGTCTTGCCTCCCAAAGTGTTCCAATAAATCCATGAAACTAATATACTTTATTATCCAAATATTTCAGTAATATCATGCCAGGATCCTGAGGTACCGGCGGGCGGATACATGGAGGCTTTTGACTACAACGTCCACTCTACCATCGACTTCCACTGCGAGCGAGGTCATAAGCTAGTTGGCGAGCCGAGTCTTACCTGCCAGTCGGATGGGGAATGGTCAGCTGAGTCGCCCAAATGTGAATGTAAGTCACTCGCGCTGTTATTCTCTTGTACAACACTACAGTTGAGCAATTTTATTACGCACAACAATTTAGAAGAAAAATCATATTTGTAAGATCAACAGTACCCGATACCCATTTACTGTGAGATTTCTACACAATTAGTGAGACGATCTTCATTCTGGGTGTCGCCTGTTAGAATCTGGATACATCACTAACCAAGGGACGTCGTAGTGGATAAATTACTTGTATTAAAAATAAGAGTTTGGAACAATGCGATTTTTCTTAGGTATGCTCTCCCATATCTTCATTTATGTTCTTGTTCACTAAACAAATTACATAAATCTTTCAATTACATACAATAACAGTGCATACTTCTTAATCAGATGTCGACTGTGGCAAGTTGCCTCCACTTCCTTACGGGGCAGCAGAACTTCTCAACGGCACTACTCACCTCGGCAGTGTAATCCAGTATTCGTGCACCACTAACTATCGGCTGGTCGGACCCGTCCGCCGGACCTGCACTGCGGAGTTCCAGTGGAGCGACTCCTCGCCCAGATGTGAAGGTACTGCAAACTCATCAAACTCTTTATGATGGCATGTCCGCTAGTTACGCTCTAGTTAGTAGACGACATTGTAATCAATTTGAATATTGAAAAAAAAAATTAACATACCGAACTCACCCTGATGTTTTTTGTTCATATTGACTGGAAACACAGTGGTTTTTATTGTTATTTACCATGCACAAGCGGCAAATGCATTATCTTCTGTGACTTACGAGTAAGTTAATAATATGAATGTGGTTCATAGTATCTAAATCACCATTTCTTTTAGAAATCCGCTGTCCAGACCCAGTCGTCCCAGAGAACAGCATTGTGTCTGTGACCGGCAACGACCGAATGCACGGACGCACACTTATTCGGACCTCCGTGAGCACGACCAACGGCAACACCTACCGTATCGGCGCGCTCGTCAAGTACAGATGCGAACGAGGCTACAAAGTAGTGGGAGAAAGTCTGTCTACTTGCGAAGATAACGGTCAATGGAGCGGAGTCACACCTAAATGTCAATGTAAGAAAACTATATCGGTTTTAAAAGGATAGTCAGGTAGCGTAGTAACAAAAGAAATCGAATTACTGCTATGTCATAACATGGATTGTAAATGATTTTGATATTACGCAGTCCTTCGTTTATTTCATTCATGTGGATGAAATACAATTTCATTAATTAGACAGCAGTCCCATTCACTGTAAATAAACATTATAATACCTTATGCTAAATCCAAAGCTGATCCCATCCCTAATTGCCAACACCACGGTATTAAGTACCATAACACGATGAAGTGGCGGTAAAAATAAAAATAAACATTATTTAGTAATAATCTACTTCTACTTTGAAGCAATGACTCAGTGGCATTGGCTACGGACTGCCGCGCAGCAGGTCCATGGTTCGAATCCCGCCCAGAGCTTGAGCTTCACCGCATGTGTATATAATATGGTTTATATTTTTTTAAATGTAGTCAATCATTATTTTGCTGCATGCAACTATAGATGTTCTCTACTAATTTTCATTTTGATATCTGTTAAGGAGGATCCAAAACGCGTAATTTAATTATTTTAAATTTTGGACCTCTAATTCTAATTGGACTCAACATGTAACGAAGTAAAAATATGTTGAGAACATCTATAGTTGCATGCAGCGAAATATTGATTGACTACATTTTAAAAAATATAAACCATATTGTTGCTATTTGAAATAATCTTTAAAAGTGCGAGTGAGAGGGCTGCAAAATGTAAAAGGGCTCTTAACATTCAGCATCATTGTATTTACAGATGTGGACTGTGGCAATCCAGGACGTGTTATGAACGGGCTTGTAACATTAGCTACCAACGCGACCTACTATGGAGCGGCCGTTTTATACGAGTGCGATGAGCACTGGCAACTCGACGGAGTCTCAAGAAGGCTTTGCCAGGATAACGGAACCTGGAGCTCGGAAGTACCTATCTGTAAAGGTAAAATGAAAGCTGGTTTTTATATCTCATCGTAGGATGAAATTTCCATATCAATCACCTTTCACGGCTTTTTTTACTTTATGTAGTTTTTTATTTATTGGTTGTTGCCTCTTTTGCATGACTACTGCTGTCAGTAAAATAATTCTAACTTGTATTTTATTGTTCAACAGAAATCACGTGCGTGGACCCGGCGATCCAAATCAAGGGCAGTATTGGGCTACTAGTGGCGACCTCAACGCTCAGCATTGGAGGCGAAGCCCATTATCGCTGTGAACGAGGGTACAGCCTGAAAGGAAACCAGAGTCGGACGTGTCTGGCCAGGGGACAGTGGAACGGTGCGCCACCCGTTTGCATACGTGAGTATTATGTCTTCCTCATAAATCTAATTCTAAAAATCCCTGTAATATTAACCAAAGAACTATCTGTCAATCGCTAAACTTCTGAATCATTATACAATCCAAGTATTTTTGGAAAATCGATTGGCACTCGCATACTTTATCTACATTTTCCATTGATAATTTCCTAACCACAGTTACCGCTATTCACTTCTTGCAAGAAGTTATATTAACCACGAGGTAATTATCATGAAACCATCCATAACGGCAGACTGAAATGATAAGTATCTGACGTAATTCAAACTTACCTACTAAGTTAATTTTATTTTGCAGCTATTGATTGCAAGTCACCTGGCACTATCGAAAACGGACGAATCATCATCGCGAACACCTCGACTCTGTTTGGAAGTTCTATCGAGTACCATTGCTTGCCGCAATTTCAGAGAGTGGGACCTTTTCTCAGAAAGTGTCTCGATGATGGCAAGTGGTCGGGAGAGGAGCCAAGTTGTGAAATCGCGACAAATGAAGCTGCAGATAGTGGGACTTTACCACTCAGTGTGGGAGTTGGGTGTGGAGTGGTGCTGTTCCTACTGATGCTGCTGGGAGTAATTTACTTGAGGCTGTAAGTTTTTTATAAATATAGGACACAGATAACATCTGTCATCATCACATCATTGTCAGTAAAAAACCTTGTTACTGACCCGATATAAACTTGACTTAAAATGTTTTCATTGACGATACGATAAAAAAATATGTGTCACAAATTTATATAAAATATTCTACTAATTCAGACACTTCATTGCCTATAATCAATACTACATACAATCGATCAAATTAGCTTCGACAAAATCAATCAAGTCTTCTAAGGACATTTCAAAATTGTACTATATAGATTGGGAGTAAGCTAGTCAGTGAGAAGGCTTAAAAGATTGGTTCCAAACCGTGACTTCGTAACCTTGTACTAATTTGTTCCTCATTTTCCAGCCGTAAAGCGACACCGGTGAAAAACACTGAAAACATCGAAGGCGCCGAGAGGAAAGAAGACCAGAACGCGGCCGTGATGAGTTACGCCACGCTCCATGACACCAACGGGCGCCACATTTACGACCACGTGACGGACAACGTGTACGACTCGCCGTACAGCGACCACTTGTCTGATAACGTCGCGTACGGCAGGAGGAGCGACACAGACTCAGCCTACGAACCCGAACCAACAGGGCCGAGTGCCGTCGTAACGATCAACGGCGTCGCCGTGCGCTGACACCAACAACTTTAACAGTTCGCCAGTTATAAATTGGCGGTGATTATAGGACTACTAAAATCATAGCTACTGAGAATGTTGATACGGAAGAATTAACTTTGCATGTTGCCTGTTAGACACACTCATATCTATATAGTGCCGTATTTTGTAACACATTCGTCAAAGTATAACGGTGATACTGCGTCGATAAATGTATTAAGTTAACCAATCCGTGTCGTAACCATTGGTTTCAAAAGTTTCACGTTCCTCGGTGTACGAATAAAAATGAAAGCCCCAATTTTGAATGGAGCCGTAATGCAAATTGTTCCAATTGTTTTACTAACGGAATTAAATATCAAGAAACTATAAGTATTAGGTTGACGGCGGCGCCTATGGCGGCTACCACTTGACTTGAGTGTTCAGCCTTCACGGATAGCATAATTTAGTGTGCGTAAGTTGTGTTCTTTGCGATCACTGATCGTACCAAAGATGTTGGATCAAATGGAAGTTAGATTAGGACTGTAGCTCTGTATATTTAAGTATTGTCGTGATATTTCAATAAACCTATTTCAGTAACTTAATATTCAGATATACCTACCGGAAAAAGTTTATAATCAATGGAAATATTATTGATATAGATTATTTGTAAAAGCTTGTAATTGTTTTAGAAGGAGTAAAAATTAGGTATGCCAATAGTTATTATTAGATGTAAGTAAGACAAACTTGCCAAAATTACACACTATACTGTAATTTGCTGAGTTACAGTCCTCAATTGGAGTAACACTTTTTGTTCATTACCAATTAAGTTATAGTGAATTTGAAGTGATACTCTTATTTAGTTTTACTGAAAAAGATATTATATTTATTGTTGTATTAAAATATGTGATGCCAAAATTATGTTCGCTTCACTTTAACTAATAAAGCTTACCTACCGTAAGGTTCCTTCTAAATTAAATTTGCCTATGCAGAGACACCCTTAACCGCTTCATTTTGGTTTGTTCTGTTGATTATATCTATCTAATTTTTCTAAACTTACAACTGATCTTGCTTTGATATAAGATTACTTAAGGTTATTAGATGTTTTGTAAATATTATAGATGTAAGATTGTTTACTTATAAAATACATTTAAATAGGAACCAACATACATACATTTATTTTTTACCCTCCCGTGTTCCAATTGTTATCCCAATGACTATTACTACTACTTATATACATACTCATTTTACTTACAGCTGCAATCGAATTACGTTAAATAACTTCCCTACGTCAAAGTCATTTCAATTTACATAAGTTTCCTATATATCGTTGGAAATATTAAGATCCCATAGAAGTCGTGGTAAATTCTTAGAAAAGTCTGGGGGTAATATGTATTTAAAAACTCGGTTTCATCGGTGTCTAATGCCGACCACAGGGGGACCCGACCCTCACCCGCACACTTGTAAATTGAGACGATCGTGCACCCTAATCTAGGAGTTGATACTGTTCAAGCATTTTTGTTTAAGAGAGACCGATTCTCATACTGAACTATTCTGATTACCTGACTGTTATAGTCATACCTTGTTTATACGCAAGAAGACTGTGTCCGTGACCCTCCGGAGCACGGAGACGGTTAATAGTAATGTCACTTACTTTTTCCGCAGGTATTATATTTTCGCTGGTAAATGTTGAATACATAATGTCAAGAAACACTTGCTAAGACGTTTCCTTAACTAGATTTATAAATAGTAAAAGTTATTACATTTCTTTTTTCATCGGCGGCACGCCTTTATTAACAAAATACTAGGAACTATATACAATACTCCAGCGCACTGCCAATTGGCTCAATATGCTGGCAGCATTACCACGTTGAATTACAATGTTTATTCGTTGAGCCAAATAGGTGCCAGCATTGTGATTATTATTATTTATTGTATTGGGTACAATACAAAAATTAAAAAAAAAACAGTATTATATAACAGTACAGTATAGCAATATTAAAAAAGTTATGGTTTTCAATGTAGGTATGGCATTTTTAAAAACCCTCTTAAATATTAAATCGACGGAAACTATCTGAAAACGACAATTTCAGTTACCGTCAGCGCGTCTTCATATAATTGTTATCGCGTACACTGAGAAAAATCTAAAGTCAAAAGCGCCCTAATGACGGCCAATGTATATGGTATAAGGCGAAAAAACGACCAAACGTAAATACGTACAAAAACGCCTTCTAGGTTGAAGAATTTTTGAATTTGTTAAACGAGGTCAGTGAAGGCGAATGTTTCTTTTCGTCTTCATTTAAGGTGTATTTTGTGGTCTTGCTTAAATATTGACTTTTCGATGAGGCTGATTAAGTCGTACGTTATAGTGATAATCACCGTATATAAACCGCCGTAAAAGTAAGGTATATTTTATGGTCAATACTGCAATTATTATCGTATAACAAGTTCAATTCTGAAAATACTTTACGGAAGGCGTTTTTGACGGTTGTGTTTATTATAAAACATGGTACAAATTTATTGATTGGTGAAAATCATCTTAAGAGTTGTGAATTCATCTTACGTATTTACAATTCAACGGTAAAAGGTCAAATTTGATTTAAGCCTTTAAGTCGTTTTTCTCAGTGTACTGCTCATGATTTTATTAAACGAAAACTAAGCACTGGATTAAGTACCCCATTGAGTAATTAAACAACTTTATACGGTTTAAATCGCGTATATTTATCATGATTTTCGTCCAGACTTTCACCCCGTGACCACGATCACTGCAAACTCGTTTAATAACAATGTGTAATAATCGCAAAAACCTAAGACAACATTACTCCATGGAGGTTCATATACAACTAAAATGCATTGACATTTTATAAACATAGATAATTGAGAAGGTAAATTTAATTTAACTTTCTTGTAGCCGTTTTCATCCGGGCGGACCGAAGGACACCTATCCTATTATCCGTCCACTCAAAATATATAATAAACCGTTTAGCAATATACAATACACAGTCTTCCGGAGAGAGAGAGAACTTTTAAAATCATAAAAAATCATCGCTCTAAAATCTTTTCGACTTAATTCCATTTTCGTTGCGGACGTAGAACTTTGTTTGATGTGTGAAAAAAATAAATAACAAATGATTTCCCTCCAATTACTTTTTTTTGGTTACTAAGAAGGTTGCAATTCGTTTCAAAAATATAACATTTGTAATTCAAATAGTTCCGATTGAAGTGCAATACTTTTAGTGTGCCCCGTGTATTATGCACTATATCCTATAATTAACTATCGTATATTAAAAACATATTGAAGCCATGTGATCAAACAAACAAACACTCTTTTTCGTTGACAGGATGTTGCAATGCGGCACGAACCCTAAAAGAATGGAAATCGACTCATACATGGACAATTTAATATTTTTTATTTTGCAAATGCCCGCCTGGCCTGCGGACACCCTCAAGTAGAAAATCTGCCGCCAAGCATCTAACGGTGTGTTCCGGCAGCAGTCCTTGAGAGCCAGTGATATTACAGGCACATGAGACTTAAGAACTATGTATCAAGGTGACGGGTGCAGTGCAATTCGTGACTTGTGACGAAATGCATCTGTTATAGGCAGAGGTTAGTCCACTTAACATCAGGTGGGCCTCGAGCTTGATCCGTCACAATAACATAAAAAAAATACAAAAAAGTTTCTCAGATTTTTTTGTAGCTGGTAGGTAAGCGTTTGACCACAATCTGATGGTAAGTGATGATGTGTTCGAAGGTGTTAACAGGCTTATCCTAGAATTACTGGCCTCAATAATAGTTGCCGGAACACACCGTTAGGTGCTTGGCGACAGATTTTCTGCTTGAGGCTGGTCGCTAGCCAGGCAAGCCTTAGAAAAATGACCATCCACCATACCTACGGTGAAGCTCATGCCCGCGGCAGGATACGGCGAACCATGGACCTGCTGCGCAGCAGTCCATAGCCAATGCCACTGAGCCATCACTGCTTCAATATTAATACCAATCCTTACACATGTGATGTCGGTTTTACGAAATGGTAATACTTAAAATGTTTTATATAATTATGTGTTGTGATATCAGGAACCACAAAACTACTAGTTGTAGTAGTAAACAATCTGTGAAGTCTAGCTATCAATTACGATTCGTAACAGAACATACAACGACGCATAAGGTGCGATCCGGTCACACAAAACTTCGAACTTCGTTTTTGGGAGTACACCTCAATAGGGTTCGAGCGGCTAATTAAAAAATAACCACAAGCTTCATTGTTTCAATTATGTACTTTATTTTATATAACAGGAACGTAGTAATAGCGGAAAAGTTAACGGCATATCTAACCCAAAATAAGAACGAAATACTTATATTTATTAGTTATTTATTTTACATGATATGACCAACAATACCCACAAAGAACATTTTACTGGCTAATAATAAATGACTAAAATTTGTTAATAGGTACAATATAAAATATAGGTAATCTTTATTCGTTTATTACAATGATTACATATTCAAATTTATTTATTTTGTATAACTTACAAATTTATGCGTGACGTGTCCAGTAATATAAATAAGTCACTAAATATTATAACCTAGGTTATGTTTTATAAAATACCTGAAATATCAATATAATAGGCCACATTATATTTTTCTCTCTGAAGTTCTTTAACATTTGAACGACTTACATAATATATACAAAATGCCTACATTTGGTTATCCACACATTAAAAATGATCATGTTATAAGTAAATAAAAAAATTCAACAACAATACTCTCGAAAGTGACTTGAAACTGTATTTCTTAAGTGATAATATTTATATATACCACACCCACTCAGAAAGCTTCTCATTACTCGTTCAAAAACGTGTTATAAAGTTCGCCATTTCTCCCTTAAAATGTACGGCGGAAAAAGTTATATGGATTTTCACTCCGTAGCAGTGAAGGAATGATGTATGAAAATCCATACCTGCCCTGGTGGCGTTCTTTTGTATTTTTAGCTTCTAACGTAAAAAATACAATCTCAAAAATGTTTTACGAGTATATCAAATAATTAGAAAAAAAAGATGTGATTTTTACTTGTACTCGATTTTCAATGGTAGGAGGTTGGCAACCTTTTTTTGCAATACGAGAAAAAAAGCGCGGCTATTTGTTATGTTTGGTTAAATATTGTTTTTTATTTAATTGATATTTTAACAGTACGCTTTTAAATATTCTAAATAATTTTCCAAAATGTCATCTGATAGTGAAAGTGACGATTTTATAATGATGACGCCACCAGAGATAAGAAATGCATGCAGCTTAAGAAGACATAAAGAACTTACTGCCCGAGATGTCTCGAGATAGGTACGAAAAAACGTATAATGATTTTATTTTCCTCTTAGTTGTAGTATAAATATGTATCACTCGGGAGAAAGTTCTATTTCTGTTCTCGGGTTGCTTTTAACCCTTCCGCTGCGCGTCGGGCTTAAACAAACTCTCGAACAGAAATAGATCGTTTTCTCCCCGCGATGTTCAATGTACTATTTTGTGTGTTGGAAACGATATATCTATAATAGTTCGAAATTTCGTCGAGTGTATATAAAAGTTAGTATGGTGATATATTTATATTTTAAACAAATTCAGTACTTATATATATGTAGCCAGTTGCTTCTTACTAACTAGGATACTATTTTTTTGGGATAGGAGGGCAAAGAGCCGGCCGTTCTCCCAGTGGTAAGTGATAATTGCCGTCGCAAAAAGACATCAGCAACACCAATCTCGTTGCCTACCTTTAAAAATAATCTCTTAGGCATATAAAACATCTGTGAACACACTGCAAGTATTATTTTCTCTTTTATTTTAGCAAGATCACCTTAATTAAGGTGAAGTAAGTCTCAAAACTCTGCCTGTGGGGTGTAGGGCTAGAATATCACCCTCCCATCTCTACCAGTGGGTGTCGTAAGAGGCGACTAAGGGCAACACACCAAAAGGTGGGCAGCAGCGTTTTCTGAGGAACTGATATCTCACACTGCGATACTCAAGTCGCCTGCCAAGCGTGGGGATCATGGCACAAATATCCATACAAAAAAAACATGAATTATAGTTCCAAAGTTCGCCTAAATAAGTTTTGTGTCTATAAAATATATCGTATCATTACAAACTTTATTTCTAAAATTCATGATATACGTAACAGTATTAGAACCATGTGATACAGTGTCTGAAAGATTTTTACCTTATTGAAAAGGCTCACTTTTATATGAATTGATTTAAATAAATTCGTTACCGCTATTTATATATTGTTTAGTTCTTACAAAATTACATAATCCCGCTCATGACTTAAATTTTTCCTATCGTATATATGTGATTTTGTAATGTAATCCGCATAGCAGGCGTTATTCCAAACTCCTTCTCCAACTATTCTCCGTCCTACGACCTCAGTCTGACATGTTCAAAGACCACTGCGTCTTAAAGGAAGCTTATTTATTGCGCTTTTCGCTACCAACATAGTCTCGTTATATTTAATATACAAAGTGTTCATTCTTGCTGAATTTTCGCATGAATGTTATTAAGTCTAATAGCCGGCTCACAACCGGCTCACGGCCTGGCTACGTCCGGGAGGTCAGTCTACGTCGGAGGGCCCGTCATTTATAATAGAGTGTCCCTAAACGTGAGAGATGCACCTTCTGTCGCTGCCTTTTAAGACAATGTGAAATCCTGGCTATTGCAATTTTTTTTTATAATATTAATAATTACCTGAAGTGACCTGACTTTTAATTTTATTATGTAAAAAGAATGCAATTTAATTTCTTGATCAATTTATCAGAATTTAATCATTTCAATATATAGAATTGCCTTGTTTATTTTTTAGTATTTATATGTTTTTTATTTTCAAACTAATATTTATATTTTGTATTTTTTTTTAAATTATAACATATTATTCTGGTTTGTCAGTTTAACGTAAAATGTGTTTTGAAGCGTTCACAGTGAAGTTTGCTTAGCCGTTTTTAACCGATCTAACGAAGCTAAATTAAGCAACGGCCGCCGCGGGATGGGTGATCGCTAGTAACATAACTATACTTAGCGCTTCCGTTCTTCGGAGGGCACGTTGAGCCGTCGCACAGGATAACTGATATCTTTTTAATAAAAAAAACATTCAAATTAGACTTCTTAGAAATCTATGCAAGTGAATACCACACCATCTAATAATGAAACTAACATGTTTAGATATGATTTATCATCCTTACACATTTGGATGAGATGAGATGAGAAATTCAGACAACTTATTGCAATTAAAAAAATTCAGTTCCGATGACGCTGTCAAGACCGCCTTCAAAGATTTTATTGATACTCGCTCCCACAACTTTTTTACCAAGTGAATCTATGCACTACCGATAAAATAGCGAAAGTGCATGGATAACAATGGATTGTGGAGATTTTGCTTTTGCCATACAAACCGCCAAATTCATATGTACCTAATAAAACCAAAAATTTGCAAATCAGAAACATAGATTTAAGAATCAAGCATAGGAATGCAAAATTTCAACGAGTTTGCAACGAATTTGAACACTTGGTATTTCAAATATGGCTACACTACGTGGAAAGAGCTACCAAGACTCTTAGTCTTAAGGTTCGATTCCGAGCGATACTGCCGACTGCAAGTTTGTATGAACTACTATGAAATGACTTCCGAACGCCGCGGTAGCTGCAAGTGCCGCGCGCTGCCGCCGTGGTACCACAACTACAGTTGCGGCTGACAAGGCGTTCTATTTCATTCATATATATTTATATATACCAGTTGTGCTGCTGCGGTCTACTGGATACAGTCGCAGCAATTGCAGCCTGCTGTTGCAGTTGGCAGCGTCCTTCGGAATAGGATTATAAAAATATTTTAGAATTCAAAAATAAGAAACTCATATCAATAGTTAAATTTTGCTTATAAGCAGATTGCAGGCGATATGATTAATCGAGTGTTAACATATCTCATTTACTTAATGCTTTATTTCGCAATACTAATACCTCCTTCCGCCGCCTAATTGTTGCTCTGTCACATGCTTACATGTGATCATCAACGTCCTATTTCTCTGTTTCAGAAAACGTCAGAGAAGAGGAAGAGGTCTACACGGAAAACTTATTTTTCAGATTGATCTATAAATTATTTTTATATTTACTTGGCTGCGTTAATATTCCAATGGGTTTATTTCAAACCCGTTGCAGATATTTAAATAACTGAAAACTTAGTGCTATAAATTATGTTGTGCAGAAAGAAACAAAGTTTTATAAAGTTATATAACTAATTATGAATAAATCCATTATACTTTATCATACGTACCTTAAATCTGTCTACTGTAGCTACATACAACATTATTTGAATGCATTTTAGTCAACTAATAAGAAAATTCAAAACAGTTAAAAGACACATATTATTGACCTACTAAATACTGAATAATCAAAGGCACACATATATAGAAGGTGCCAAAACAATATCTTATTCCTAAAACAAGGCACTCCATATTATCATTTGGTTAACAATGCAAATTGTATGAACTTTTAATTAACTTAAAAATCATTTAATGAGTTTATTATCTCTGAATGAACTGAATATAATTAATTAACTGAAAATAATTAAATAGACTCTTAAATTAATAAATGGTAACAATAACAAAAAATTAAAACAAAAATTAAATGAAGAAATGTATTTTATTCAACTCTTAGTTCTCGAAATAAATAAAAACATTTAAGAACAAAAAATTTCGAAACACTTTATGTGTACAAATTTATACAATCATATTGGAGTACCTACAGGCTACACTAAATACTCGAAGATCTTTTACGACATTTTCCAATTATACAATACAGCAAACTTACAAAAGTGATAAATTTTATCTACGATTCATTAATGCTTAAAGTCGAGATTGTACAAAAGATACGCATCTCCTATTTTATTCTATAACAATGATACCAGTTGTTTATGTCACTAAAGAAGACTTCTAAGTAACGCAAGTATAATAAATAAACTTTACAAGTTACATACAAAGGTTAAAAAACATTGTCATCAGAAATGAATCGACTTTATTTTCTTCAATTTTTACCGAAGTAATAACTAATAAAAAACAACAATAATACATTCATATTTAATGTCACGTGGCAAACGCATCACGAAAACATTGATATTAAAATAAAATAATCAATATGTCAAAAAAAAATCTGATTCGCAGCGGTTGCGTCAACGTCAGTTCATTGTTTGTAGGAAATTGAGTTTGGTAACTGGTTGTCTATAGAGCCATTTATTAAATTATTTTTATTATCTTTGTAGACAAATGGTTTCATAGTTGGATTTTTATTCCATCTTATTTTATAACCACTTTATTAACACGTTACGTGAAGAAGCAACCACGTCTAGGGTAATTCACTTCGTACATTGGTAGATATGCTGCTGCTACTATGCTGCGATTTCACACAATGGGCCCAGTAAATACTTTTTTATTTATTTATATCAAGCAAGAAACTCGGAAGACACCCTTTCCCATATCTCGTAACAACTAAAAACTAATCCTACTTTACATTTATTTAGGAATATAGCGTACACAAAAATCATGGTTTTAAATCTATACAAATTAACATGTATTATTCGATTTCGTCCATCCATCCATAGTATGTAATGACGAAAACAAATGTTGCGAAATCGTACCATCAAGTTAAAGAGACGAGTAAGAACCATTGCCATAATGGGGTTGATTACTGAAATTTTTTTCAAAAGGCGCTGCATGTTTGATACCGGGCAGGAGACTAGTTTAACCGGTTTTAATTATTTTTTTCTGTATTTCGGCAGCTTCTTTTATATTTTAAATCATATGTTTTTATTTTTTTCTAATGCTGTATATTATCTGCTATACAACCCGACTAAAAGAGGAGTACAGAAAATGAGATGCCACCCTTCAAGAATGAACGCCAATGAAGTCTAAAGATTTGATTACAAAAATCCAACGAGAGGAACATACCCCGGCTAAAGGGGTGGATAGACGCGGGTTCTAATCCAGCACATGACTTAAATTTTTCCTATCGTATGTTTGTAATTTTGTAATCAAACTATTTAGTTTTTGTCGACTAGATACCTAGGTGTTTATTTATAAAATTTCATATAAATCACTCAAACAAATAACTCTATATACAGTTTCTTTTTTAGATTTGAACCTGGATTTAAGTATTCTTTATGGAAAGCATTTATAGCATTCAATTGAATACTTCATCGAATTTCAACAACATCCATTTAATTAAAATTTTTAAGAATTTTATCACCTTTAGGACTCCGGTTTTTGTAAGTTCTTATTTCGCGACATAAAACCGAATAAAATTATAGTTCATTTTCTAAAAAAAAATGTCGATATACATACAAATTGATCGTAATTCTATGTAACAAACATTTAGCGCAATCTGCGTGAAACTAACGTGAGAGTGAGCTTCCCCATTGGAAATTATTATTTGCACTACATCTCATATTTGATTACGTTAATTTTTCTTGAACAAAACATATTTGAATGTGGGCAGAATTTCGCAACTTTTGCACGTCAAAGTCAAAAACTAATCAACTAAGTACGAGACCCTCTCTCGCTAAAACTCGTTAACATAAGTACACAAATACTTAATTATTTTTCAAACACAATACCTACTATGTTAAAGGCACTTTCAATAAATTAAATATGTTTAAACGCAGAAGCGAAATATATCACTACACCTATTCTATACAAACACGAAACTGTCATCGGAAATCGCAAACTAAAACTTACGATAAGGACTTAGGAAAACCGTTCGATTAGGACTCTTCTTTGATGATATACTCACATCAACTCCTTCCATCAGCCGGAGTATATATTATTTTTACAGTGCTTAACTAAATATGTGAAAACTAAAACTATGGGTGGTGTCTTTAATCATAAGACCCACGTTCACGATTTTAGGTATTATTTTACAAAAGAAACAACAAACGATTTTCACTGACGACGTTAGAAATAAAGCTGAAACACATAGTTATGTGTAATAATAAAATAACCTATAATTCAATAGAATACTACATGAAATAATACTATAAAATAAGGCATGTTTGTGACTAATATATTAACTGATAACGGTACATAAAAACGTACAATTCTAGAATAAACATACATGTCAATAGTATAAATATAAGGAACCTTTATTAGGCACGACGTCCAAGTGACCAAGGCTATGTTTCGAGAAGCGTTGTCAGTTCATATTGTTTTTGTGCAAATTGAATTTTTTAAAAAATCGTCATATTATTACGACAGTTAACACTTCTTCCTTCAACACTTAGTTCTCGTTCTGATTTTTACTACATTGTATCGCTTTCAATCTTTTACATGGCTGCATCACTACAGGTACTTTATGGACCGTTTTGGTTTGAAAGTTATCAGAGTTTTAGAAGAATTTTTACATATTTTTTTAAAACGGGATATAGTAACAAATATTATTACAATATTTACGAAACTTATAATACGAATTTAACCCTGTATTGCATAGGAAGCCAAAATTGGCTGATAAATTATCATGTTTTTTTTTCTACCCTCCATTTATATATAATTGATAAAACTATTCGAACATTGTTTATCACTTGATTGTGTATTGAAACGTATTTTACTGAATCATTTTAGTGCCTTATGTCATCAGACCCTCACTTTTATTAGCGCGTGCACCGTGTATTGTAGTTAGTGTAATTACGTGCAACTTTGTTGATTTACAATAAATGAATAAGGTAAGAAATCACTAATTAAAAATATGGCATGTAATTGTCAAATGCTTCTTTTTTTGACCATCATAGTCTTAAATACTATCTTGTGTTTTCTATTACATTTCTTATTTTTCCGTTGAAGCTAACTTTGGCTTCGTATGCACTTATATATTCACGGTATAAAAGTTTATAGTCCAAAAATGGCTTCGCATGCATTGACCGATGATTTTATATAATGTCTTTTCAGAATGGATCCTTCACGCTTTTATGGGACATCTAAGTTAAGCAATGCTGTTCCTGGCGACGGTTTCATGAGTGATGATACCTCTGCAAGTGACTCAGATGATGACATCATTCCACCTTCGCAAAACACCTATTGTTATCCCCGAATCTGATACAGATACTTCTGAAGATGAAATCATTGATCCACAACCCAAAACGCGGAAAACAAAAATAAAAGAAAAAAATAGAGTTCCAAATTCTGATATGACAACAGAAAAAGATCTAAAGAAATTGGGTCGTGGCTCCGTGGTCGAAAAACTTGTGACTATAGATAATGTAAAACTAGTTTGGTATCATGGTATGACAACAAAGTAGTCAACTTGCTTTCTGCATTTGTGGGCAGTGAACCAGTTTCAACTAAAAAACTATATTTCAGAAAAGAGAAACAGTATAATCAGTCGATATTTATAACCAGCATATGGGTGGTGTAGATTCACTTGATTCTTTCTTTGGATTATATAGGATCAAAATTCGGTCCCGTAAATGGTACAAAAAAATATTTTCCACATGGTTGACATGACAACGCTGTCAATACTTGGTTATTGTGGCGACGTAAGAATGATGTTTACAATGCCATTATATGATTTCAAATTAGCCATTTCAGAACATTGTTGCAAGGCTGGAAAGAGTGTAATGAGGAAACGTGGCAGACCTAGTAATCCTGGTGCTCCAAATCAAGGTACACCTACAACGAGCAGAATGGGCACACTTACAATGAGCAATATAGGCACGGCCACAACCAGAAAAAATGCAAAAAAAAAGCAGTAAACCACCATCGAAAGTTCAAGATCTTCCTTTAAATTCCGTGCGCTTACAAAATTTATCATTTTCCGATCCATGAGAAACGAAAAATGTGAAAAATGTAAGGTTTTTTTATGGTTCAATGAAAAGAGAAACTGTTTCAAGTATTTTCACGTCTCAATTAACTATTTTCTGTGCATCGGAAGCCAAAAATGGCATTTGTATGCATAGTCGTTAATGCATACGAAGCCATTTTTGGCTTCGAAAATTATATTCCAAACTAATTATCGTATATTTCTTTTTTCACTTTGTACTTTCTAATGAGCCCAAATAAAACACGAAATAACATCAAAATATTTTTTTTCTGCCTTCCTTGATAATTCATGCAATACAGGGTAAAGGGAACTGAATTATAAAACATTATGATAATTACGAGTACAAGGTATTCAAAAAGGGTTAGTCTTATTTGTTATTGAAATTACGAAGAGAAGTATGAGCGCTGGGGCGAGGTGCATGTTTACTAGCTGTAGCTAGGTGGTTCGTGACAATTCAGTGCAATGAAGCCATTTACTGGTCTACAAAGCTACGTTTTGTTTGAGCAGATATTGTCTGAATACTATTATATATACTATTTTTATCTCCAGTCAATGCTAGAGCTGCTTATGACTTCTTGTAAGTATTTTTGCTTGAGATAAGAAGATATCCCAGAACGTGCGCCAGAAAGAGAACATTATTTTTAAAACAATAAATTATAGTAAATCTAGACTGTATAACATAATTCGACGTAGTATTTTTCACGTATATGTGTACATTCCCTTGGACACCTTGTAACTATAATATGATTAAAATAGCTTCTAAAACTCTTTCTGACTCTATTAACTAGATATATTATATGTGTAATATAATTAGATTAAGGTCCCGGCACACTACAGGTGGCGGGGCGGGGTTGGGGCAAGAGAGGATGCCCACAGTTCACTTCGACAGCTTGCTGATCACGCGGATTAGGGCGCCGTTCTCGTCTTTCAACCGCTGATTCTCGGCCTGCAGCGCCTGTTGGTACTGAAAATTATTCAAAATACACGATGTTTAAATTGACTATTAATTAAAACAGTTCGGTGAATCCAATGACGTGTAATTTAAATAATACAGAATAGAGAACCAACAATAAAAAATGCTAGACTCATGCGTGATACTGATTGGAAAAGGAATAATATTGAATTCGTAGAATGGCTCTTGAAGACATTGCGACAGCAAGGCCTGAAACTATTGGTATGGACACAGTTTATTTTGATCTTCTTTTATCTTACAATCAAATCAAATTTTATTTGTAGGATCAAGCTATTGTTGACCTAAAGCTAGAAGCTGCAAGTATATATACAGGTGCAAAAGGTGTGTTAGCGTAATAATTGGAACCTAACAAACTGTTAACTGCATAGGGCGAGTATATAGACAACTTCAAGCAGCAGTTTATCGTTATTGCACGTGGCTGATTTTGATGTAATAAGCTACTTAAGTAAAGCATTACTTTTATTATAATCATCTAACATTGCTTTAATAATACAAACAAATAATAAAATCGACTGATACAAATTATTTTCCACTTCCAGGAACCGATAGACGATTATTATTTAGCCATACAATTTCCATACACTACAACACAATTTTTAATTCCAATAATGTTAAAAAATTATAAAGGACTCACAAAAAAATAACTAAATATCATCAGATGCTTCAGAGAGTTATTACAGAACATGTTGTTTTCTGCTGAACATTCGATATATTGATACTACTTAAAGTGTGTATGTATATAAATTGGCTCAATTATATGTGAAAACACATAATTTTATAATGTGGAGTGTTTAGAGTACAAATATTTTTACTATAGCTATATCTAATTTAGATCAAGAACTTTTAAAAATACATACTACATTTGTGTAACACTAACATTTCTAAATATTCTTCGATAACTTTTTTACACTATTATGCGTATGTTCGCTGGATGAATAATAATTATGGACACAGGACATGCAACAAACTCTATCGGACACTGGCTTGCATTGTGTTTCAGACAAATTGTTATGTACTTATTAGATCATTACGTTAAATAGTTTTTTTAACCTATTTAAAATAGAATAATTTATAATTAGAATATAACAATGGCACTAAAAAAATGGGGCATTTAATAACTGTCAGGCCAGCCTTTCGTAAAAACTAAATAGTTTGCAAAAGTATTGACTACAGTTATTATAAATATGGACTGACAATATACTTTATTATGAAAGTTTTCTTATAAATAATTAATTTGCAAGTTGAAGTGAAACAAATGTTGAATTCATTGCATTACGAATGTACATATTTGTTTTTACTATTTGTATCGCACATAAATTAAGGTACACACTTAGGTATATCTGATGTTGAACTGATAATTAAAGTGGACAGATAAAACACAATGCGTACACGGGTGGTCAAAAATACGCGCGCACGCGCTTCGTTGCGTACGCGCACGCACGCAGTCGCACCCAGTGCAAGTTAATCACGAACCAAAACATGCTCGCCAAAGCACACTGTTAATGTTGGGGGGTCGCGCAACGATAAGTGACGCCGTGTGATGTCTGTCTATCTTACCATTTAAACTATAAAACTAAATTAAACTTGAACAACAATGCGTTATTCATGATATTATACTGTTGTCAATAGTAGTGTCTACCAAAATATTAAAGTTGATAAAGTCGCAATTGCTGCTGGCTTGAAAGATTCAATTTCGAATAATGTAGCAATTTATTTCTAAATATTTTTCAACTATTGACACAAAAAGTTGTTCAGATTTTTGTCTATCCTTTATTAGGGTAAGATAACACATTTGATCTATACTATTGTGTTTTTTTCTGAAGGGATGGCTCATATGAAAGTCTAAAACCTATCGACACCACGCGACGTCACCCGTGAGCGCAACGCTCAAAGACACATTTACCTATTTGGCGGCAGAGTTGGTCAGTTTGCTCACGACCCGCGTAAGGGCTCGATTCTCGGCCCTCAGCCTTTCGTTCTCGGCTTTAAGTTTTTGCAACTGCTATAAAATGAACGTCAACAAATGTCAATAACGATCCATGGCGGCGGTAGCCATCTTGAAGTCCGCCATATTAAATAAAGCTAACGTAAACGGTTACTCTATATGAATGAACTCCATAGGCTACTTTTTGTAAATATATATATAATGTGTGGTGTCGTGTATGTTGAATTACAGGGAGCATATAGAATACGTTACCTTTAATTCTTCCTCCATTTCGGAGAGTTTTCTTTCCATGGCCCGCTTTTCTCGTTTCTCGATTTCAGATAACGAGTTTTGATTCTGAAAATAAATGAAGTATTTTTGACAATCATGCGGCTTCAGTGAGTATATTAATGATATTTGGCAAAGAAAATATGAGTCAAGTATATGTAGGTACAACGCAGATGAGCAAATTTCACTAAAAGCGGCAATGAGAGTGAGAGTATAAATATAAAACGAAGAAGGTCGTAACATGCGCCTGTCAGTCAGCTGTCGCAGTGCTTAATTAGAGTGGAGTTCAGTGGGCGTTAATTAGTCGATTGCACTAAAATAGAGGCTTCGTCTTGACCATGCATTATAATAGCTAAAATGAAACATTTTAGCGAAAATTCCGATACGTTGACAGGCATGGAACACAGACAAACTTCAAGTGTAACCAACTACTTTGCTCCACCTTTAAAATCATTAATTTAACAAAACAATTTACATATAAAGACTGCCTCGTTGATGTGCGTGTAAAAGCACCGCTTTATATCTCGAAGTCCTAAGTTCATTGTCCTATCGTTTCAAGTCATTGGATTTTTCTGACAAAGAAATTTACAGTTGGAGACTGGAGACTAATACATGGCATAACTCTATTACATGGGGCAAAATCATGCCTGGCAAAACGTGGGATATTATTTGATTCGTTCTTATTTTTAGGAAGAATCATACATCTACCTATACTGACGCCTAATTCTTCTTCAGCTAATGCATGGGGCAACATTTATTTTCATATTATTAAGTTGCTGTATGTACATCAGCCAGCAATAGTAAAGAAAATGGTGCTAAAAAATATCCTGTTATAATGTGTAAACTTAAATAATACCAACACAAAATATGAGAGAACTTCAAAATAATGTTGGGCTTATTTGTAATACTCGAGTAGTTTCAGTAGTTGTAATAATTAACTTATTTATTAGCATTACATAAAATTATTGGCGTCTAAAAATACCACTGACTTGTAAAGCTCATACATTAAAATAATCGACTTCCATGGAAGGGTTATAAAAACGATGACATGACGCTCTTATCTTCTAATATATTTAAAATTATACCACAGACACATCAAATACCGCTAGTTAAGAGAGTCTAAAAGTTACTGGCTCTTAAGGATAGCTGTTGGAACACCGTTAGGTGCTTGGCGATAGATTGTCTACATGCAGGTGGTAGCTAATCAGCTAAGCTTGCCTTTAAGCTCAAGCTCGCAGCTTGATTCAAACTATGGGCCTCTAGCGCGCCAGCCCACATCTATTGCATTGGACCATCACTGGTTCAAAATTAGACGCCAAAAAAACTGATATTACAACGGTATTGATCTGCAGGTGCGGGAATCGATCCAAACATGAGTCCAACAAACAAAGTGTCTATGTTAAAAAAAACATATGCTAATCTGAAGTTAATGTGCGTCAAAAATGTCAGAAGAAAACTGTAGCACTGTTTTGCAATTATTGAGAGAAGATCTTACAACCCAAAGAATTACTTTTTTTTTCATATTTTTTTTACTAACCTCCTTTTATTTTAATATTTTAATTCTGAACACAATTCGAAGAGATCTGTGTAAAATAATAATACATTTTACTATGGCACAGCTATTGTTCATATTGGAAATCATTTAGACTGGCGATTGGGCATTGTAGATAAAATTATGATTGAGCTTCTAATGTTGTATATACGAGTACAATTCGCATGTGAAGCATACATAATATCTTTAATTCGCTGCGCGAAGCTAGGATCGCTATATTATTTGCTATTAAAAAATAGCCAGCAACAACAAAAAACAACAATAGATTTTATAGTATGGCATAGATCCCAGAGGGACAATATATTTTATTATTATTTTCTTTAACACATACCGTCGGTGTTTGTTATGTTCTAACGGAGTGACGAAACCAAAGAAAAAAAACCGTACATGCCTATATATTCCGAAAGCGTCACGCACCGATCTTTAAGCACCTATGTTAAGTCAGATGTATTTGGTTCTTTGAAATAAGTAGCCCCTCCGAATTATGCTGGGTAGAATGTCAGCCCCATATCTCTACCCGTAGGTGCTGTAAGAGGCGACTAAAGTAAAAATACCGGAAGCAGCGCCTTCTGTTATCTGATCGGCACAGCTCCAGAATGCGCTATTGAGAACTTCTGTATGAGAAAAGCTCAAAAAGGGACTTGTCACATTGGATGCTTTCAGCTGTCTTTGGCTGGACCGCAGGACTCGCCATACTGTGTGCTTTAGGCTGCTTACCCAACAAAAATGTGCTTCGTGCCTAAACTATGAATGGGTGTCAAACCTACCAATAGGATCGATTGATTTTCATTGCTTAGCTTATCACCTGCTGCAAACGGTTTCAAATAAACGGTTCAATGGAAGGGTGCGATCTAAGGATATTATGAGCTAGGGATGCACGGGTGGTGTAGCCATTCTGTAGAACAGTGTAGACGACATACTACGCAGTTAGCGCACGTTTTTCAACGAGTGTAGAGATGGCATCGTGGAAGCAATCAAGAGTAAGGATCTATACAACTAATAGCGATGCATCGCACATCTCAAGTCGCGCTACTTTCTCGCACATATTACCCGCTCGGCTACACCACTTAGTGTAAGGTGACGACGGTGAGTTGATTGCGTAGCTTAGCTTTGACCTCGCTCACTGCTTAGCTACCTCGGACATCTCAAGTGGAAAAGCAGCCTAACTGTTCGACTCAATGCTCGTAATGCGGACCTCAGGATTCCCAAAAACGTTTTACGCCAGCAACAACACTATTACTGTAAGTAAAAATAGAGCATATATGTTCTGAGAGTGCAAAGTATGATGTTTATGCACTTGGAAACTCTCATATACTTCAACACAGCTGATGATATTAACATAATGATAAACCAAAGCACTGTGGTTAAATATTCAAGTAACACATCAACAAAGTAAACGCCGTTGGAGATGCCTGGCCTTTACCTAGCGTCTGACTGAAGTTTTAAAACGATTAATATTGAAGCAAATCACTTACCACTTGTGTGAGTCTGGTGATGGTAGCGCGGGAGTCTCGAAGCTGCTGCTCGGAAGTATTTAGCAGAGCTCGCAGACGCCGAACTTCGCCAGCCGACGCTTCATACAGGGCTTTGTAGTCTAACTCTTCTGTGTCTTCAGTGCGTTCGCTGCCAGACTGCAATGGTACAAACAAAATCAAATATTTTAACTAATTTATAAATAAAACTTCAAGACTTGCACATAAACTGTCGCAACCGGTAGAGAAATGTTTCGTGGGCAGAGCTTTTATATAAACGGCACTTCATTATTCAGCATCAAAGCAGCAATTTTGATTGCTATCTAAATGAACAAGGTATGTTGGTACATCGTGAAATTACAGACACATCCGAATTACGATCTAATACCACGTAGAGTGTAGAACATAAGTAAAATTCTGCGCAAACGACCATCCATCTACCACTCCATCCGCCAGTCCAACCTTTAAGAGGGCTGTATCTTAAACGTAAAAGTACCTAGCCAGTTGAAATTTTCACAGAATAAGTCAGGAGCACATCGTATTCCCACTAGGGATCTCAAAGTAACGAAATATTTTTTGTTTTATTTTTTTGTACCTTTGGTGTGCGAGTCCAACTCGCCCTTGGCAGGATTTGTTTTGGATAGAGTAAATAGCGTAAGACCATATGGCCTGAGAGAACGCGGTAAGGTACATTTTAATATCGATAAATTCACAAGGTTTTTTTTTATAATGAATAGACACGCATTTGACCGCAGTCTCACCTGATGGTAAGTGACGACGCGGTCGACGGTGGAGCATGCTTGCCTAGAAGATATTTATTCACTCTGTATTTGAAGACATCCAGATTGTAGCTTTCGGGGAACAAAGACGCTGGGAGGGTGTTCCATTCCTTCGCTGTCCATATTATGAAGGTGGACACAAATCGCTTTGTGCGGACAGGAGGAATGTCAACCATATACGGATGCCGTGTTTCCGTACGTCTTGTTGTCCGGTAGTGAAAAGGAGATGCAGGAATTAAATTATGCAACTCCATCGCACACTCTCCGAATTGTATCCTGTAGAACACTGAAAGACTGGCAACTTTGCGACGATGTTCAAGGCTTTGGAGTCTGGTTTTTACCAAAGCATCGCAGCCAATGAGGTGTTTTGCACGTCTTTCAATGGAGTCCAAAGCTTCGAGCTGGTATTTTGCTGAGCCGTCCCAGAGATGGCCGCAGTATTCCATACATGACCCGACTTGTGCTTGGTACAGGTTAAGAAGCTGCCCTGGTGTGAAATACCGCCTTACCTTCCCTAGGACTCCCAACTTTTTCGCAGCTAATTTAGCCCTGGACTCCAATGTACGAGCCAAAATAGAGGTCCGATGATAAGGTAACACCCAACAGCTCAATGTGGCTCGTCAGCCGCAGTGATACATTTCGGAAAGTGGGAGTCAGATGGAACTGACTTCGCTTGGCGGTGAATAGACACGCCTGGGTCTTGGAAGCATTGAAGCTGACCAGATTGGTATCACCCCAATCGGAGACTGCCTGCAAGGTCAAGTTCATACGCTCGACCATGGCCTCTCTTTGAGACTGGATTTGAGCTCCACTAGCTCGTGCATCGGACAAATATCTCTCTACAACAGTGCTGTCATCCGCGTACCCAACAATACCGGGCATAAGAAGATCGTTGATGTGCAGCAAGAACAGGGTTGCAGAGAGAACCGACCCCTGAGGTACCCCGGCATTAATTGCCAATTAATCAGACGAGCAGCCGTCCACGACCACTCGTATTGACCTTTCCCTCAGGAAGTCCGTTATCCAGACACATAAGCCAGCGGGTAAGCCGTATGAGGGAAGCTTGCTAGTGAGGCTGTCGTGCCACACCCTGTCAAAGGCCTTCGAAATATCCAGAGAAACGGCAAGCGCCTCTCCGTACCGTTCTATGGCCTCACTACAGATGTGGATGGCATACGCAAGAAGATCCCCAGTAGACCGTTTTCGACGAAATCCGTATTGACGGTCACTGAGGATGTCATTCAAAGGAGGTCAGATATATTATTATTTTCTATAGGCAGACCGCTTTAAAGAGTTCTCGCCCCCGGGGTACAGGGGTGTAGGGGTAGAACGACAAAGGGGACCAAGAGAGGTCGGGGCGGCGGGCACGCGTAAAGATCTTAAGATACGTGACGTCATAGTGATCAACGTGGTATTTATATATATTAGAAAATTAATTGTTTGATGAATTCGAACAAAATATAAACCAAATAAAATATGTTTTAAGTAACCAATTCTGTATAATTACATTTGTGCATGATACATATACGAAAATTATAACTCAATAATTTATGTCCATATCAATATCATTGGGACTCGATTATTTATTTTCGAAACAGCCACCATCGGGTATTATTAGGGTCATCTTGAAAATTGATAATAAAATCAACATCATGTAAAATTCCATCGTGTTTGCAGTATTGGTCCACGATTCCTCAGGAGTACTTTTTCTGTCAAGATGTCTTAGCCATGCTTGCATAGCTGGGTTAGTAGAAGCTTTTGCCTGTTTTTTTCTCTTCTCGAACCGAATGATAAGCTGTGTTTTCTATTCTCAGTAATAATGAATTTTGTGGTATATAAGGCATAAGCTTTTCATTTATCCCTCGAATTTTTTAACATCTTGACAATCACCTGTTTCACATTTGTTTTTGTATATACAAGTGATCCTTCTATAAATCCAGTTTGACCTTTACAATGTATGATGATCACACGGTCGCCTTTACCGATATGATATAGCACGCCATGTTCAGCCTTTTATTGCCAACCTTTTGAAACGTTATGAGATGCATCTGCTTTGTGCTGTTTGATAAGGATTTTCCTTTTAGATCCGCATTTTTTAAATGGAAAACCATGATCATGTCATAATAGCCCTGCCGCAATTTAATTAAATCCCTTCTCGAATCGCAACGTTAAAAGTTTTCACAGGAGGATTTTTTATAAATCTTGTAGAGCTGGGTGATTTTTCTTCTAACCTTTTGTTAAAACGTTTACACTCTTTTTTTTATTTATTTATAACTTTCGTTCTCTTTCAATACTTTCCCTTGTTGTACAATTTTAGATACAGTCTTTTTCGATGGACTAGTAACTTTTGCTACGGTTTTGTTTATATATATTTCTTGTTGATATTTAGTTCTATTTGATCCAGTTTTTATTTCTAAAGTGTTCATATATTTTAAATACCATTTGCTTGCACTGACTGCTTAATTTTATGTCGAAATATATAACTAGACTAACGTACAAAGAATAAGTTATACCCTGTGGACGAGGACTCGATAAAACGGTCTGCCTATAAATAGGTACACTCTTAGATGAATTTCAGAAGGGTCATCGTAGATAACAGTAAGTGTAAAATAAGTTGTATCAGAACCAGTTATTATATTGTTGTTAATCTCTTTGGCAGTTAATAATTATTTGAGCTATGAATACTCACTACGTTAGTTCAGTTGGAAGAGCATGTCCCGGCTATAAAAAGGGACGGACGCGGGTTCGAATTCCGCTCGTAGTTAATTTTTTTCCTTTCGTTGTAATTTTGTAATCTTATTCGCTTTGCAAGCGTTAATGCAAAAACTACAATGTTAGCTAGATAATAATCTTATTCCTAGACATACTTTCATTGTGACAATAATCACAGAGTGAATTTACGATGAGTACATAGACAACAAAGTGAAGGTTTCAGGTTTAAAATAATGTAATGTTTTGTTCCAAAGCATAATTTTGGAAATGTACCATTCATTTACATAGACAAACCAGACCATTTATTTGTGTTAATTGTAATGATTGAGTGGCATATTTACTGTTCCTAATATTCTAAGCAGAGTTTTATAAAATTAACTAAGCCCGACCAAGTGTCTAATAGCTAGAGTGACAATTGTGGAACATCTTCCGCAAAAGACAGCGCAGCAGCAGGGCGTTCTAAGTACAGTTCTTACAATTATGTTTTTGCGTAATACGTAATTTTTAAAAGTTTACAGAGTAGTAGTTTTGTACAATTAAATTGTATTTTCTAGTGTTAATAAATTATATATTTCTTTTCCACAAACCATAATCGACAACATCGTCTAGAAAAATACTAAATTAAAGAACGCATAGGGTACCTATTTTATAGCGTTGATAAAGTGATTAGTTTATTTATGCCATATTTCATCTTATAAAAATTATAAACAAAAGTGCGCTAGTGTACTATCTACAGTTGTTATTTCGGTAGATTTGTTTAAATAAAGCAGTTCGAAAACTTCGTCTTAAAAAATACTACATTAAAAGTGTACACCGTGTACTTACTTTAGTGTTGTTAAAGTGGTTAGTTTTGTTTTTTTATACAAGGTGTCCCAAGAAGTAGTGATGTACTGAAGCTGGGAGGCAGAGGACCTAGAGAGCTATCTGAATCATCCCCATGTATGTTCCGCGATTTTTCGTATTTTCGGAGTTATGACTAAGTTTTTAATTTTTCACCTATCGCCGAGTACGATGAGATTTTTATTTATGGTGACGTGAATTGTTGCGGTAGATGCTTGATTTTTTTTGTGTGCTAATCTGATAGATAGGCCAATTCACTATGGTAACATTTACTATCGTTAGATCTTTGAATGGTATAAAAAAATGACAAGAAATATAAAATTACCCAGTATGTTCACAACTTCAAGGGCATTAAAAAAAAACTCATGAAAATAAATTACAGTTTGCTTTTTAAAAACTTGCTCTATCTATCTGGTAGCTACCCTGAAAATTTCATTTTATAATTTTTTAGGGCTTTACTTATTTTTCAATCAAAAAATTTAAATGTGGTAAGTGCAAAATTTTAATTTAATTAATTATTTTTTTTAATTATATTCAAAGATCTAACGATAGTAAATGTTACCATAGTGAATTGGCCTATCTATCAGCTTAGCACACAAAAAACATCAAGCATCTACCGCAATAATTCACGTCACCATAAATAAAAATCTCATCGTACTCGGCGATAGGTGAAAAATTAAAAAATTAGTCATAACTCCAAAAATACGAAAAATCGCGGAACATACATGGGGGTGATTCAGATAGCCCTTTAGGTCCTCTACCTCGCAGTTTCAGTATATCACTTCTTCTTGGCACACCTTGTACAAGACATTATAGCAATTCGCTTTCGAAATATACGATATTAAAGTGCGCAAAAAGTATTTTATAGTGTTGATAAAGTGTAAGTTTTGTTTACACTTAGCTCTAAAATGTTTCTTTTTTTTCTTCCACAAAGGTGGCAAACAAGCATACTTCCCGCCTGATGGTAAGAAGTTACTGTAGCCTATGGACGCTTGCAACACCAGGGTTATCACTCGCGCGTTGCCTACCCCGAAGAAATCTCTTCACGCCCTTTTTGAAGAACCCCATGCTGTACTCCATCGGGAAAACCACTGCCAAAGTTTAGAAATATTCTGCGATGCTATGTACTTGTTTGTAAGTATCACTGGCCACCCTAGTGTAGTGTTATACATGGGGCACACTAAAAGTCTTGCACTTCTAGCTAATCGGAACGATCTGAAACGACTTGCAAACTTTGTAAAAAAAAAACATTGGCGGGAAATCATTTGCAATTTGATTTTTTCACACATCGAAGTTCTACGTACGCAACGAAAATGGAATTATGTAGAAAAGATTTTAGAGCGATGATTTTAATTGTTCTCTCTCTCCGCAAGACTGTGCCGCTCGTCTTCAAAATGCTTTTGGGAGAGAAGCGCATTGTTTGAGCGCCGTGAGGCGATGGTTTGCTGAATTTGAGAGGAGTCAGGTTTCTTTACATGACGAATTTCGGCGACCTTCAACTGCCGTCAACAAATATAATGTGGCTACTGTTAAGCGGCCAATTGAAGAAAACCCGCGAATTACCTATGCGAAAATTCGAGGACTATTGGGAATTAGTATGAGCCAAATTCAGAAAATTTTACACGAAGAATTAAAAGTTCGGAAACTTTGTTGTCGTTGGATCCCTCATGAACTGACAGCGGAGCAGAAGCGGGCTCGCGTGGAATGGTGCTCACAGATGCTACTGAAGTACGACCACGGACATTCTGATGCTATTTATGATAATTTCACAGGAGACGAAACGTAGATTTATTGTTTTGATCCCGAAAAAATAAACAGCAATCTTGTGAATGGGTGTTTGAAAATGAGAACAGGGCAACCAAAATGAGGCAGGCAAGAAACATATCGATCGAAAAAAATCATCGCTTATTTTCTCAGTGACGGGTCCCATTTACACAATTAAGCTTGAAGTTCAAAAGAGTGTTAATGCCGATGATATATTCTACTATTTGTTTACACAGGATGTTAGAAAAACTTTGCGAAAGACGACCAAAAAGCCGCGTTCTCCTACATCATGACAACGCTTCTTCACACACGGCCAACACAACAAAGTCATTTCTAGCTTCCGAAAAAGTACAACTCGTCACCCATCCTGCACCTTCATAATACCCTGTGATTTCTGTATTTTCCCCAAACTCAAAGATTTGATGAGAGGTTTCACTTTTACCAACTCCGAAGAGGCAGTGATAGCGTTCAATCAGGATGTAGAAAACATGCCATCAGATCTGTGGTCCTCCTGTTTTAAGAAATGGTTTGATCGCATGAAAAAATGTTTAAAATGTAAAGGTGAATATTTTGAAAAGCAATAAACATAATATTTTGTTTATAACAGTTGTTATTTTAAGTTACGCAAAACTTTTAGTGTGACCTACGTAACTAGAAGGGAATGCTCCGAAACCAGAACATTTCATTGTAATGTACAGGTATTATTTTGATACAGCCTCCTATTAAAAATGTTTCGTAAATTGACAGAATACTTTGGCAAACTATAAAAATCGATGACATACACAATATCCATCTGACGCTAATGAGTTGAGACTAAGCGAACGGGAGCCCAGCGCTCCTGTGGTGTCGAGCGAGTTGAGCGATCGCGACCGCTCCTTATTCAGGTTGCCAGCTTTGTTCGCGCGGGATTTCCTTTCTGGCCGTACTGGAGGCAGTTCAGCGGCGACCACCGCGGGATCTTCCGCCGCCGCTGCGTCTGAGGGAACTTCCTGCACTTTAACAGGCGGCACCGCTTTAGGTTTAAAGTTCTTTTGGCTCGCCACTAATCTTTTGTCCAACTTTTTTAATACTGGTGTCATCAAATTTAGCGATCCTAAGGAAGCACCACTCAAGTATACCCCACCATATCCCGAACTCGTTCCCCCATATATCCCGAGATTTGAGGAAGGACGCCCAAATCCTGCAGTGTACGGGTTATAGTTCCTGTAAGTGCTCGGACTGTAACTTGAATAGTTGTTCCCGTACGAGCCATATTGGCTACCAAGCACGGAGCCAAGCATGCTCGGCGAGGAGCCATAATGCGAGGTGAGACTCCGCGGCCGCGACGTGTACCTATCCTGTTTCCGACTCATTTTCGATCACATCTCACTTGAAAGCCGAGCTCATCAGAAGCGGACGGGCGGACTCCGCGCGTTGCGAAAACACACTGACTGTTTTCCCGAGTTTTAATTCTAGTGAAATGATTTTCGACGCCCACGCCCCAGATCGCAGGGGAGCGCGCCCGAGACGCCGGTGACGCACTGCGGCGGTGAGGCTGGGAGGTGGTGTCAGCGCACCACGTGAGAAATCATCATACATATACTTTAACGGGTATAGCCTTTGCAACAGCAGAGATGCCCTATATCTAGAAGTGTGGTAAAGTCACCAGCTCGAAGACATGTCGCAAATAGAAATTACGAGTAGGTACAATTAACGTCAGCTACACCTCATCGATCAGTTAACAGTTTCCCTTACAGCTGGCAGGTGAAACAAGAGCTAGCGCGGCCTCGCTTCGATATCAAAGGTGTACGTACTTGTGTACTACTATAAATACTCACTACTTGCGCTTCTAGTAAATTTAAACAAACAAAAATCTATTTGAAAACTATACACTAAATGCAAAATACAAGGTGTGAACTATTTCATATAGTTCGGTCGGTTTTAATCTTCCATTTAGCTAAATATAAATTCTATTTTCAAGTTTACGCGCCTGTTCGGAATAGTGACCCAAATACTATGTTGTTTGCTGCATTATATCGTCTTGCTAGTTTGAACCCGCACAAATCACACAATATCGACATCACGGTTCCAATAGGCAGGTTATGCAAAATTATATTACAAAATATTTTATTTCTGTAAAACTGCTCAACATCCGGTAGAAGATGAAACGAACTAATGTGTTACAACTTACAACATTATTGAGATGATTTACGTCAGCAGTTCGTGTTTTCATAGAATACCCTGTTATAAAATATGTCTCGCATATAGCATAGTGAAATTTTATTTTTATTAGGCCACCTGCATGGCATGAATGTTGCAAGTGTCTAGTGAGACGCGCGCTAATCGCTGGTAACCACGTGGGCGACGGCGTCGAACGAGACGCTCCACAACTCGCGTTCTGTCCTATATTGTGGACATTGACAAAGTACTTGTAAATTAGTCGGCCGCTATAAAATCAGGGTTTTACGCTTGCTCCGGATTCGCTGTCAAAATATCAATATACATCTTTGTATGATGACGCGTTATTAGAGAACTACGACCTAGACCGCCAACGTACACGTGAATATTTCACTGCCAACATTTGCATTAATAATTACACTAAATTGTACGTGTGTTTGTTGAAACCATGAAGGCCGTGCTAACTAATCTGTGACAGAATATGGCTATATTATTCTGAAAAAGGACTACAAATTACTTACTGCACATGCAAATATATAGAACTACATAAATAATGAAGTAATCTTAGTAATTTTATATCAGTTGATGACATAAGTAACCTTTAACGAAACTGAATTATTAGGTAAATAGACATATGTTAAGCAATTGCAACTCATATGCCAACTACCACCCTATAGATTACTGAATATTTTCAAAGAATTTGCAGTTGGAAGACATAGATTATAATCACACTAACAAAAAAACAATAAGTTTTATTAAAAATCGATAGGCTCCTATACCTAAGTTCTACAGAGGAAACAATAAGTAAGCCCCAAACTTCGTAGCTATATGAATATTATGGTAACTACACATTATTATGTTCAGGCATTGGTTTATGCTATAAATGTAAGATACAATTTTCACTGTGTACGGGCACGGTAAGACGTCAGCCGGCCATGTGTGCACTCGAGCGGTGGCCGTCATCGAAGAATATATACGCCAGAAATAATAAGGTTTCTAACGCATCATAACATAACGCACTGCTGCTTCTGATGTTATTAGCAACACATGTGTAAACGACATAAATTCAAAATGTTGATGATGCTATAAGTTGACATACACCTATTGCTGAAGAGATTGATATTTACTACCACGATGCAAATTAAACCAATAGTGTGTCATTTTTACTAGAAACAAATGCATCAAATTGGACATAGCCCCAGGATTGTAGAGGTTTGTGCGGTATATTGGTTATAGAATTATGGTCAGTAAGAGTACAAAAAGCCACAGATAACAGTTTCAAAATATACAAAATGCCATAGACTAAATGTTTCTTTGTTGGATGTTTTTATGCTGAAATGTTCCTGGTACGAACCATCGACAAGTTATAACGCCTCATAAGTATTAAAATGAACAAATTTCATGTAATAAAAGCCGGCTCAGAACTTTTGCAAACAGTATGGAATTACGAATGATGTAAGTAAGGAAAGTGTCACAGAATTTCGGGATTTATATGCAATGTTTATATTAATTACATTTAGTAGCGTACAAAAATATAATTAATCTATAATATATAAATTACATTACAACTTGCCCAAAGTTGATCAATTTAAAATGGAGAAATTTTACACGTGTCCAATTGTACGCTCGCTCCATCTCAGGCGTACACGTTACCATTTTTTGTGCTAATACTTATTTTGAATAAGTACAAAAATCACCCTGTGGGTGGCGGGCTACCCCGTGGGGTACCAGGCTGAAATCGCACCACCAGGCGACGAAGGTAAAGATAACAGCATGTGACCAGAAGCGCCTTCAGAAGAACTGCGATCCCCAAGCCGTCTGCCAAGCGTGAGGATTACAGCAAACCCAGGAAGAGTTTGTCAATTGGGCAGGTTTTTGATCAAAAGAGGACGTGGACGCATTAATGATGACTAAAAATTCTGTAGATTCATACAGTTCGATGCACTCTTCCAGGAAGCTTGGAGGCGAACAACACGTTTACATTCACAAAAGCAGTACGTAAGTGTCTAAAGCAATCATTCGGCTTCAATTTATTGCTGTTTATAAGGCTGGATTATGGCCAACGTTGTCATGGGAACAATAATTTACTGATGTTGTCTTACAATATATTATTTTAGTTTTGAACATATTGAATTTATGTATTACCTACTTTGTTGGATCTAAATGAAATATACCTATTTCCTATCCAAACCAATTTGGTAGTAATTGCGGTCACTTCAGCGACGCCAGAACGACGAGGGCTCGTAAGTATATGGAAGACTACAGAAAAGCCACCATGTCGATTCGATTACTGGATATGATCACGGAACCATCGGCTGCAGCGTGTCGTGACACAGCGAGACGTTTTCAATCTCTTGGACTAAAAGGGATATGATGACACCAACATCTATCGCGAATTGATCACAATCTCAACAATCTCACTACTCTCCCAGCAAGTGGGTCCTAAAATGAATATGAACAAAACCAAGTTCCCTAAGTCTATATATAGGCTTTGCAACCGTATCTTTAACTTTTGACAATGATACTGAATTACTATAGTCGACGATTACGTCTAACTTGCACAGACTAGACGGCTCGAATAGTCAGCGTTTGCGACATTTTCTCGGTCAATTATGGTACCGAGATGCGGAACTCAACTGTGCCATCTTTGGACAAGCTAATATTCGCACAATGGGTTTTTGTTGCCTTTTTTTCGAGTTATTTGCTCTAGAATGACTCTTTTAATTTGTCCTTGACAGTGAAGCTAACGCTCCCTTCACTTACGTCTCTCTAATTTGTTTACTTCATGATATTTTGGCGTCCCTTTCAGAGCTCACCACAAGTTGACCTTGTTCCCGCCCGCACAAATAAACTGCGCCGTCACTCATATTGCTAGCGAGGCAGTGAATCACTAGTATACAGGCGAAAAAATAAACGGTGACACGAACGCGGAGCATGCGTGTGGACAACTTGACGCCTTTTATGATGAAAGCTTTTACATCCTGCCCTGAAGCTCAGTCAGTAGGCCTCTGTTTCAGGGATGGTGGTTTATTGAACCTCAACGATATCTTTAAACAAACCAGAACGGTTAGATACTAGGTTAAATGCGGGTAGTGGATGGTGGAGGCAAGAGTTTAAATGACGTGTCTTTAGGCTAAAAAAAGGTCTAAAAAATTATGAGTGCATATGGCAGACACGCGAATCTTCAGATATACGTGTAGTATAATTAGAATGGACAAGATTAGAAATGAGCATATCAAAGGAAGCTATACGACCAGTGATAGAACATAATATGAGTAATACTTCGATGGTATATTTTATCGAAGGAGTAATACGAGCAGATTATCGTATTTTTGGCTGTCACGTAGCGAGTAGCGATAAAAAATATTTAATTAGTGTTCATTATGAAGGTGGAAAAGGGCCAAATAAGGTATCGATGGAAATATGTCTACAATATGCCCACATATTTATTTAATAGTTTTATTTATATTAATATTCAGGCGAAATCGCGAAAGGGGTTGGAAAATACGCTGCTAATCTGGCTTTACAACTATAAGAACGTAATAAATAGCGTGTTGCATTTTTCAGTATAGGTATGTATTATTAAAGAGAATTGTAAATTAAAATATTGAAATGTTAAGGGTTAAGAAAGTTTATTAAAAATAAAAGTTATAACATTATCAGAACACTTTTATTATTCGGATTTTTATTATTCGGACTAAGATTCTCGAACTATATACCAAAAACCATTTTTTTTTCATAGTAAGATGACTATACAAGTAATGTAATTGAACACGTGTACAAGGCGGGTTTTTTAAAACATTAAATATTTGTGTGTATTCTTTTATCTCTGCCGGCAAAGATACTTGATAACGAATGCGAGAACTAATATTGTTGGTAGTATTGGCAAAAAAATACATTTTAGTTTTTTAGTCTCACGCATTTTCTCTTTTAAGGAAGTCAGGCGTTTATGAAATATACTATGTGTTGAAATTAGCACAGCACAGAAATACGCTGCATCAATTTCACAGTTAGGCTATAAAACCAAACAAAAATCATAAAGAATCAGTAAATCACGTTAAACTTCTACTCAAATAGTAGGAACTAGTTGGACTGATCCCCTGTTACGGCATACAGAAATACACTACCGACTATTGTTTGCTTACGTCAAAACGTGAGGCCGAAATAGCCATGGGTTATTTTAAAACGAGATTTTCTTGCAACATTTAGCATTCATGAAACACCCATACAGGGTGCACATTGTGGCATCTGGAGATAAAATCACTTGATGGTAAAAGGTATGGCCAAGTGGTTAATTCCATACACCACGATGGAACACATTATACAGATGACGCATCGCAATTCTCAACACACGAATCATGAAAGATCAATTGCCATTATTAGAAACAAATTTATATGAACGAATCAGTAATTTACGAATTCTCCCCAGTATTTCACCTAGTTTACAAATTCGAATCTATTAATATGACAGATATACATTGGTGTAGCTTTGAATTCTTACCTAGGGTTGTCTGACCCAGCTACATAAAAAAAAATTATAAGTACTCGGTCTAAGGCTCAATTCAGACCAAAGTGGCAGCGGCCTTTCTTTCATCGTATATTATACATTTTAATTATAGAGACATTCGAATATGGTTAGACAGTAAAACTGCCGCTACTACTTCGGTGTGAGTTGACATTTAAGCTTTGAGCTTCACCACTTCACCAAAATCGGATCAACAATGTGCCATAACATGAAAATGTGAATGAAATGAAGATGCACATCTTGAAAGCATTTTTATAGCGCGTTGACAAGCTTTGCCAGGCTAATAGAAAGATTGATACAAACATATCACATATTGAGTATACTCAACAGATAATAAGTTTAGAACAATAATTTATATGCTTTGAAATTATCAGGCTACGAACTTTTTCAACGTCCCTCGTAACTGAATGAGCCACACAGGTGACAGTCGAGAACGTCATGTCTAATTACGCGACTGTCTCACGCACTAAATGCTCAATTAATATACTAGACAATACTACACTGATTAATAATCCAGTTCTTATTATAACCATCGTTAATTTAATTTTAGGCTCAGGGTAATCAGAAACGTAACTTGTTTTTAAGGTGGTTAGGTTATGACAAAAAATTAGGAAGTACGTGGTGTATTTAAAATTAAAAATGGCCATTAAGCCACTTTTTAAGACGCTGTCAAATTCTGACATTTTGTAACTATTAGACTGTGTAGGAATGAAAGATAGGCAGCGATGGTGAAATCACGATCAGTTTAGGTAAAATCTCAAAGTAAGCTTAATAACACAAAACTAGTCGAAAATGTAACTTGTCTCTCTTCATAAGGTTTTGATATTTTATTATTATATTTTCACACACATTCATACGTAAATAATTAAAATATTTACGTTACGAGCGTAATTTCGAGTCAACTTTGCAATTTTATTCTATAGAGAAAGTTTTAAGCAAACGTATTTCTGACTTTTCTTGCTCTTAAATAATATGATCAAGATAGACATTATATATAATTTATTTACTGCCACAAACTAAAAACGTTTTGTTAAAAATATGTTCAGGTAAAGGTATTTAGCACTTGTCAGCGTCTTGACCATTGAATTTGAACACAAAGATAGATAGCACTGTATTGCAACTGAGATATTGTTGAAAAGTAAACACGCAAAAATCAGCATATGATACTCATACCTCCAATAATCTGACATACTCCAAACTATAAATTGATTAGAAAGCGAGCGTAAACTCAATTTATAAAAGACCTTCAGTAGATCTATTTCGGTTTAATTTTGTGATATTTCTATGTATATTTTACGCAGAGATTATAAGTTTTGTAATTGTGTATACGAGATTTGATGCCAATTCACAGACAGGAAGTGGGAAGGATGTTCTGAATCATATATTTAGTAGGGTACAAATAAGACGTCATTAACTCATACGACAAAGGCATATTTAAAAACATGATCTAAATACGTCATGAATAAAATAACAATTTAACGTACCCATGTTTAGAGTAAAACATATAAATAGTATTTATGAGAACACGTCATTTCGAGATATATATAAAATAACGTCAGTACATGAGAGACGAAAATAAAATTACTATTTCTTCGTTTGTTCTCGCAATTACAAAGACGCGCTGTCGACGAATGTCAGTGACCGGGAACACAAATCACAACAAATCAACTTTACTTTCGGCCATTTCCTTTTCAAATGTAATGATCTTAGCCATATTGTTCCCGTCTTAATAAACAAGAAAGTTTTAGAACAGTTTCACTTTTATCTGTTGTTAAAAGCTTTAAGGAAAAGTTTGCGCCAAGTGAGTAACATGAAACTTTTTGGCGTATTATGTGCCTAATGTGTTGCTGCGTATTAGGCACTCAATATAGGTGTTACGCTCCTATTAAGAATTGTTCTAGTATTCCAGGACAGAATGCAATGGCAGTCCATAAAACTTGTATTTGACACCGAATGATAGCATTATTTATCTATTCTCAAAACGTTATGACTTAGGAACTTTCAAGGTAAGAGTATATAATCTTTCCCAAATCCAAAATCTACTTATAAAGAACTCAGGTGTTGCAGATGTACTTGGGCGACGTTAATCACTTGCCACCACATGAGAAGCAAGCTCGTTTGCCCCTCTATGTCAAAAAATTAAAAGAGTTTATATTGAAAATGTATTTGTATATTTCGTTTTAAGTCTAGTTAATTATGTCTTAAAGTTAATTAGTTTTTTTTATAAGTTTTACAATACTTCTATAGTTCTTTGTTTTGTTATGTTTGGTATTACTTGCTAAACACATGAAGTCAGCCATTACGGTTCTCTTCGTGTCTACAATTTATATAACGCACGTCAGATCAGGATCTATCTCTTTGTATCCATAATCCAATATGTTTATCAACCAAATTTTATTAAAATACGTTATTTACTAAAAATTTACGATATGCATATAGAACATACGATATGCGGAAAAATTAATTAATATTTATAATTCTAATAAATTATACCCACGTATAAAACAAGTAACAAGCGTGGGATTTATTTTATGGAGTTATGGCAAAACGTTCGTTCCTCTTACGGTCATAAGTAGTAAATAGTGAAGTGTGCAAAATGCACACGGCCTTAATCTAACCATTTGTTGATTTAGAAGTTACATACTTTTTAAAATTGTGTTAGAAGTATGGGTTAAGCACCATATTCGGATAGTTCAATGACGGAATGAAATATTAAATTAATGGCACAAGAGACTTTAACATCCTCGTGCTTATTCCGTCATAGTCAAGCTCACCTAATGGTAAGTGATGATGTGGTCCAAGGTTTTAACAGGCTTAACCTAGAATTTAATTAATATAAAAACCTATATGCTATTTTTATACATTTGTTTAGAAATTACACTAAAATACGTTTTAATTTAAAATATTTTTTTTAACATTTGAGTATGTTCTTTTTTCATTGCTAATTTTTGGACTACGCCCGCACCAATTGTTTTGTTTGTTCAACTCCATCTTAAGGTTGCCTGTAGATATCTCTTTTAGTGATGAGGCCGCCAATTGGTACACTATGCTATAATTATTTAATAGGTAAACTTTAATATTTATAAGTGGTGTAACGGATAAAGGGTTTTCTATCTATCTATCTATCTGGACAAAATGGTACGTTATATTTAATTTATATTCATAGTTACTTAGTATTTTTTATTAGTTTCTTTTATTATTCTTATTGTCTTTTATACCCGTATTAAAAGACAATAAGAATAATAAAAGGAATAGATTTGGACTATATTTTGACTATAAATTGTATATCGGATTTTAGAACATTTTGAAAACCAATTCCTATCAAATCAAAAATAATTTCTGGCATTTTATGAAAAACGTAAGGTAACTCTTTTAACATTGTGGTCAAATGCTGGCCTAACAGCTAACGTGGAATTGAATGAATTCGTTTCTACCTCTAAAGATGTTCTTAAACTGTCGTGACGTGACTTCAACATGTAGCAAAACTGATGTTCCGGGTCTGAATACCCTTTAGCGACTATTATATACACATGCTACTCCAATGAAAAAGCACAAACATAAATCAGGTGCCAGTGTTCATAAAGGCTAATATAAACTTCAAGGCATAATATGCCGCAGCAGGATTATAGGAAGAAGAAGGTGGGTAATCAAATCATCATTTAACGGAAATCGGCACAGAAATCAAAAATACATTATTAAAAAATCTGCTCAGAAAGCTTATCGATATCATGTAGGAAGGAAATTGGAGTTTAAGTAGTTTGTAACTTCATACGACGTAAGCCACGAATGTAAGATATTTTGTGCTTACCTGAGGCGTATCTGTGTCACCGTCGCCCTCACCGCCTCCTCCGCGGTCGTTCACGATATCCTACAAATAAAAACATCTATAAATTACCCGGTTTTCAACCAAACTCTACAACCCCTACTTCGCTTTATATCTTTATCTTGAATTTAGAGTTTCTGGCACAGATAAAGCTGTTAATACTTTGTATATCATTATTTTGTGTATACTCTTTAAAAAAAAATTAGATTGAACCATCATATTTTTTATGTACTCGTATTTGCCTGTAATAAATCTGAGATAAACCTTTTGCACTCGACAAAAAGTAAATAAATAAATTAATTAATTACTTTCGTCAGGCCATACGATTCTCAATAGAGGTGTACTGACTATAGAAGTCGACTATCCCGCCACATTTGTAGACGGCGACTAGTCGGCACTTAGTAGATAAAAGCGCCGACTCGTTAGTTATGCAGTTTTCTAGACATACTAGAATAAGTATTATTGAAATGAAATGGATTCAGACTAAATACGAATCAGACCTGACTTTATAAGCAATCTACTTCAAAGTACAGAATGCATTAAAAAATGTGAAGAAATATACTTAACACCTACAGCTCCTAAATTTTATATAATATCTCATCTGAAGCGCCAAAACTTCTCGAGTTAAAAATTTGTTTGTGAAATGAATTTCCGTTAAGTTACGGAAGAAAATTTGTATCTCCTCACGACTTTGACGTATTCTTCAAACTTAATTAAATCTGTATTTACACAACTTCTAAATCAAAGAACGGCGTTCATATGAAACGTATTATTTTCTAAAATTTTCTTGCACTTCGGACTAAATGATTACCGCAACTGTCACGTTGCAGTGTGCTGTTATGAACCTTATTAACATAGTAGATATGTCCTATGTTAACAAATATGTCATGAGAGCAATATTTTTCATTCCAATTCAGGATTTTTATTCTTATTAAGGTATACCTTAACGTAAAATAAAACGGTAATAAAATATATTTTATTAGGATTAGTTTTAATTTGATTATTCATAAAAGTAACTTACATCCATATCGACGTGGCCTACTCCGGTAGAACGCCGTTTGGGTCGACGCCGGCGTTGGATCACGTTGAGCGCGGCTTGGGTGCTCGCCGGCGACGAATTACTCGACGTTTTGCTTTCTGCGCTGCTTTCACGTTCTTTCTCTTCTTCACCTATTAAAAAAATGCTTAAATACAGCTGCATAAAAAACACAAGAACACAGCGTAATCATTCTTGTAGTCACATGAGATTAGATAGGCTATGCCTGCCTATCAAGATGTATGACGGGCTTAGAAGCTTTTCTTCTTGGCGATTGAAATAATGGGCTAATCAAAATAATGATTACTTCGTAGCGCTTTGAAAGCTCGAAGCCAGCGACCGGTTGCGAGTTAAGAAAAAAGCTTTACACGCAGCGGCCAAGTCCACCAAAAAGTTATTAAAGAAGAGCGCTGCTACCACATAAACGGCTTTTTTACCCAGGAAGCAGAGTTCTTTCCAAAAAGCTTCAGACATTTTGCTTTAAAACTATTTTGTCATCGGCTATGTCGGTGAAAGTAGATTTCTATAAATAGTAAGCTTTTTTTGCCGAGTCTTCGCGTTAGATTCTGTCGGAAAAATAAATACGAAATCATTTTACTTGCTCGCGATGTGATCCAACCTGATTTCACATTTCGATGTGTATATCTTAATATGTGTAGTGCACAGATCGAGTATCTCAAGGAAGCCATTACTGTGATGAAGGGTCACTGATTGGGGCGAAACGTATCTTTACCACTGACTAACCATTTTGACTGGGTTAATGGGTATCGTTTTGACGAGTAACCTCAACTTTGGCTCCTACATTGAGTCTAGTAGCTCGGAACGAGTCATATGAAAGGTGAGGACGGGATCTTTACTAAGCACAACTCCGATTGTACATGGAATACTAATGCCATCGAATGGATGGAATTTATACCAACTCAAAGCCTTAGGATTAGGATCCGGTCCAAACACGAGCAACTAGATTCATTGGCAACGATACTCTGTCTAAAGCTAAGACACTTTAGTATCGCCGTAAAGTTACCAGGTTTTCAGTGTTTTACAGGGTACATTTTCCAGTGTTTGATGTAGTTGCACGATCTAATTCCCCCCTCTCCATTTCAGTATCGGACAGTAAGGCGTATGGCGACTTTTCATCTGTTTAAGGTCAACCTTCCATGTTATCGAGCATCAATTAACAGCGTTTCGCATCATAGGAATTGATCAACACTTTTTATGTGATTGTGACCGAACAGTCACGAGGCCCACCTGATGTTAAGCGGTAATATCTGCCTATAGCAGATGCATTTCGTCACAAGTGTCAAACAGCACTGCACCTGTCACCTTTACTGGCTCTCAAGGAATACTACCTGGACACACAGCTAGGTGCATGATCTATTTTCAGTTCATTGAGCAGCTTTAAAACTACATACATAAAACATACGAGTCCACTTGAGAATCTTAGTCCATAAATATATTGGAAGTCGGGTTAAGAGTGTTGGTATGTTTAATACTAACCGGGTCGAGTGTCGTCCTTTTGCGGCGGCGAGGCGGTGTTAGCGCTGGAGGCAGCGGGCGCGCGTCGAAGCGGCAGCGTCACCGTCGCTTCGGTCGCCGCGCCCGTCCGCGCCGCACCGCGCCCCGCGTCCTCCAACTCGAACTACAACAGCCACACTTACACTCATCACACAAACACTCATCTCAATATACCACACACACATACTCATCTCAATGTGTACACACACACCCATCTCAATGTGTATACATACACTCATCTCAACAACCATAATCTTTATGAGCATTTTACGCATGCTGAAAGAGACTATTAAAATTCTATTACTTGGAAAAAAGTAGATTGTAGTGCAAGCCATCTTAGCCAAGATATTTAACAGCTCCAGCGTAAAGCGAGAGCAGATATTAAAGTCGAAGATAAAAAATGGGTTTTATTCACGAAATAAACGCTCATCTTTTCACTTAAATTGCGAAGAAATGAAACAGGTATATTGGTAGTATTTACTATACAATTATAATAAAACTAACATTAAAACAATGTTCTATTTTAAGCGTAACTTTTGCGTCACAAGTTATGTCGGGGCAATTTATGGATGCACATGTGGCTCAAATTGGTGATGAGAGCCAGTCAAATACTATACAAATAATACACCTTCTACAATTCTATTAGATGAAAAATAATTGGGATTTCGAAACCACGTCCGATGCTGGTTTGGTGGCACAATATTATGTTGTTGAGAGCCAGTCGTGTACTGCAGTACCAAACAAAAATACTAATAAAAAATATATAATATAATATGTAAATGACTTCCACATAGAGAATATAATCCCTGGATCCCGGAAAGTTCTTTTAGTATCGAAATTTCACCGTTTGTTCCCTGTACTTTCGGGATTGACGCAATATTAATATTCAAGATTCTACACACGATAACTCAGCTTTTTTTCTTTCCCGTTCAGCATGAGTAAAATAATTTTGATATGGTATTAATTCTAATGTCCAAGCAAAAAATGTATACTGTACTACCATATAACAATAGTACTAGAGACAGTGTTTATTCAATGACAATGTATTCGTATTTACCAAAAAGTGGTGAGTACACTACCAACGAGAATTTTCTGAAGGAAGGGTTGGCTTTAAACAGGCGGCCAGCTTTGAATCCGTAGCCAAAAATCACCTGCAGTATGCGTGCACACATATTGTATCGACGGCACCATATAGGGAAGGGTACAGGAGAGATAAGGATAGTAAAATAACAACAAGCGTCGAAATGTTCCAATTTTCACCTCTTCATAATAGTGACGAACACAGTAATTATTGAATACAGCGAACATTTTCAAATTTACATTACATTTTATGTTAGAGCATTGATTGGACCTTTGGCGGTATAAAATGTAATTGAAAATATTCTGATATATGAGCAACTCGTTATCAAACATATTATACATCTTCCAAAACAGTAAACACATGCGGATTAAGAAAACATTTTACGAATAACTTACCTTAACCAACACTTGATTAACCAATATCTACTGTAATTCGTGTTATTGGCATATACAGATTTATTTTGAAAAGAACTAATAGACAAATTCTGTTGATTTAATTTGTATGTGGTGATGAATTATAATCAAGTAATTCAAACAATACTCAATCTAGCAAGCATGAAAGAATATTACATAAAAGTCCGGTTTATCAATCATTAGATAAAGAAATACCAGACTGATCAAATATTAACCTTTAAATTTTATAACACGTATTTTTTTTTCTTTTAAACACCCAGCTTCGTTTTATATTGATTGTATATACCTACATTTATTCTAATGAACTGTAACTATCTGATAATTGAAAAACCATGCCTTAGAATATCTCACAATTCAATGAATATCATACTTTCGTGGAGTAGCGTACGTGTAATTGGTAAATGTAAAACGGATCATGCAACATTCAGTGAAAGAACGACTCGATAGATCTAATGAACCAAGACCAGTGATGGCATTGAGATATTTAATTCCGTCATTTACAGGAGGACGGTCGTGTTTATACAGGGAGTAAAAATTAATATAACGTTGCAAATAGACGTGATGACCAATGACTGCTTGGAAAAGGCCATTCAATGGGAGACGCTCTCAATGATTTATATTAGCAGTAAGCAAGAGAAATGTACGAATCGGGCGTTACCGTCTACCCTCACTACAGCAGTAAAAAGTAACGTCATCAAACTTATAGCCCAAATCAATGGAATTGGTTTTGGATTACTGGTGAGCGAGAATACTACAAAACTAGGTGTACATGCCGAATGCTGCAAATAAATTAGAATTAATATTATGGTAGGTACATAACAACGAAAAAAGCCTATGGCAATCCATTTTCCACGGTAGTCTAGCACATCATGCGTATTGCCGAATCTAAGGCCCGAACACATGACCAAGTAAGATTTTCGATCGACATAATAATTACTACTGCAGTCTAACAAACATTACACTGGAATATTTACATTATGAACATTTATGGGTAATTTATGTGGTGCTAATTTTCGTTATATTCAATGAACATTGTATTGTTGTGAGCACATTCTGTGGAAAGTGGACGAAACTGTGTTGTGTGATAAAAATGTTAAATATTTTGATGAGGGTATATTACGTAGTAGGTACAATATAATTCAAATACAATATATTGGTATTTGATGTACGTATGTATCTATACGGGTAGGCTTAATGTAAAATCAAATTTAATGGAAAATTATTTTATTTGAGTATATGTTTTATATTGTTCCACTTTGTTACCGACTCAATTATCAACCAATCTGTTAACTTGCAAATCTAATCCAGAAGACGATATGTCTATGTATGGTTGTCCGATCGAAAATCTCGCTTGTGCCGTAGGACGTTTGAATAAGGACCTTATTAGTGGGGTCGAGTCGCAGCCGCCAAGAGGGGCGGCGCTCGCTGTTGGCCGCGATGGTGGCGGTCGCGGTTGCAGTCGCGCACGCCAGCGCGAGAGTCACCGCTACGTCCCCGCTGTTCACGGCGCGCGCCTATCCATGGAATACTCGAAATACTTAGAATAAGGCTTGTTGTTGAACTGGTAAAACTAGGAAAATTAAGTTTAATTTGCTTGATATTTGAATTTTACGCGCACCTATGACTAATAATGTACACATTAGCGGGCCTATCCTTTTAAACAAATATCAAAACGCTTTTGAAACTATATTAATATTAAGATTTTATACATTTATTGTACCTGTTATATCTCAGAACTCGATTTATTTTAAACAATATATAAAACGCAAACCGATTTGGCTGCTAATAAGGATCAGTACTTGTAAATGAATGTATAATGGAAAAGTATTTAGGGCTCAACAGTTCAATGTGTTAATATTAGAAAATATATGATTTTTAATTGGAGTACAGTAATATTATGTCTACGAATTCGGTTAGATTATTGTATTTATGTCAAATGTTTCTAAAATTGATGGCAAACATTGATGGTTCTATTTTCTACTATAAAACTTGTTATCGGCTTAACCGTAACATGTTATTTGTAAAACCACAACAATCTCAACATATGTACAATTTATATATATTTTTACTATTAACAATAGTTATTAACAAGAAAACTAAATGTATGGAAATATTTTGTTAAGGTATCGGTTTATACACAAGAGTCTACATATATCCTCGCTCTTGTATGTACAAAACTATATAAGTACATACAATTTCCACAATTGGCTATAATCTATCTATATGTCACACAAAAGTACCGAATAATTCATGAAAATATATATACCACAATTATTTATATCCATACTAATCATTTTAAATCTAAAATGTCAAATTATTATTTACATTGTATGGCACTTTTATTGGACATTTAGACGTTCACTTACCGGGCCATTGTCCGCGTTTACTGGAGGCGGCGTGTTTTCATCGGTTTTCTTCTGACTAGCCGGAGCTGGACTTTCTGTAGTTCCATTGCCGGTTTTCTTCTTGACGAGTTGCTCGGCGGATTTGATTTCATCAAGCGTGACGCCTTGCGTAGAGCGCCGCGTCTCGCGCACTCGCTTTGCATGTGCCTTGCGCTGAGTTTCGCTCTCTTCGTCCCGCACAGGCGGTACAAAAGACCTGCGACGACTCATTCGATTAGATCTCGCTAAGCCAACAATTCGGAAGCGGTGTCGCTAATAAAGACTTAATCAAATCATGCATATTATGCAACGCAAAACAGCTATAATGTTGAAAGTGCTTCCATTGAAAAATTGTTATGATAGCAAAATAAAATAAATACAATCAAATTCAGTACTAATTATAATATTTGATTTAGTTAATAGCTACCAGAAATAAAACATGCAATATTGCACTAAACCTAAATCCGCAAAATAAATCGCCTGAGCACACAAACAGACGAAGCTTCAAACAAGTCTGACACACACACTGAAACTTTCTTTACTTGAACACGGCAACCGAAAAGTAGGAAATGAGAAACAAAAACATTTATTTTATTTAGATTAGACATTCTTTAATAGCACGTCAGCGATGCATCTTTCAAAATACAGAAAAGCCTACAGATAAATTCTCAATTTATACGTATAGATATAGATCTGTCTGTGTTCAAATAAAGATAGCGTAACTACACATGTATGTACTTGAAGAAGTTCTTGAAAATGTTGCCGGGCGACAGTTTGGTTGGCGTGGCGCCGCTCGGTGTCGAATTGGTACTGTTTGACTCAGAGTCCGTCGAGCTAGCATAAATACAATGTAATAAATTTAATAAACTGAATCCATACAGATACTTCTATAGATATTGGTGAAATTAACGAAGATCCGATTGAATCAGTTATATTACTCGTATCGTCACTAAGACAATATTTATGGCCGCGAAAGCAAATTCATGTATCAAAAGTTGTAAGCTATTCGGTATTTAAAAACAACACTCATATCAAAATGTAGTTTTACGGCCATATATTCTAAAACATAACGGTCTTCGATGAATTCTGAAGATATTTAGAATCAATGTGTTCTTATTTATAATCGAACGCTAATTTTATTAATCAGCATTTCAGGTTAAGCCCAAGATGTTTTTTTAATATTTTTATTTACATTGTTAAAATAATATTCCGATGCTTTAAGCTAATATTGAAAGGACCTTATAAACTTTAACAAGTTCTAATGAATGACTTTATTTCATTGCATTACACGTCATCTACACAACCTATAATTTAAACCACAAATAACATGATAGTATACTACAGTATATAATTAATGTAATTTAATAAGTATGTATATAATTAGTTAATAAGTATGTGGTTAAGACTTACGATATGATTTTAAAATTAATCGAGTCAGTTTCAACACCATGTCAAACATTTTTCAACACTCAGGCTTGGAAGTAACCCGGAATAAAGGAAGTAAATATTGATTCCCGTAATGTTAAAATTCGCCCCACTTTGATACGATACATTTGAAAACTACAAGAATCTCCTTGACATATTATTCTTAGATATGTGTATCTATCTGTAACCTTCTTTTCACTTATGGTAGAGTAGACAAATATGTGAATCTATGACACTATGACAAAACCACACAATAACCACCGCACAAAAGATAAGTCAAAGAAAAACGACAATAACAAGAAAATGTTCTGCCGAACATGTTGAGTTTCGGCTTCTGAAGTAAAATCTTCAATAATACACGTTTTGTATTTATAGGTAAAAAAAACTTCATACTGGTGTTGCATGATGGTATTTACCTTTACCCTTATTTCTGCAAGTGTTCATGTGTAATAATAATAATAATGGATAATTAAATAATTATATGTCTATTTTTTATACAATTACAAACCATCAGTACAGTAAAACAAGACGCGGACACATTTGCGCATTATTGACGCAACTTCTACATGACTTACACTTGGCTATAACTGTTTTTATTCTTGTGTATCAATATTAACGAATGGAAAATGCACCCTCGCATTAGTGTTGAAAAACAGAGCGTTCAACACGGATGTATATAATTAACTTTGTTTCACATTCTAGTATAACATATCAGTATTTCAGATCTGGATTACTCTAACAAAATATACCTTAAATAATCTACTAGACCTACACAAACATTCACTATAGTATACAAACTAGAGGGGCATAGTTCTTGCAATTTACTAGCGCAGCGCCTACCATTACGTGTGTTATTTTCAATAACACATAATGTTTCATATTTTATGATTAGAGCCAAAAATTATAGCTTTAGTTAAACTCATTACAAGCATTTTAAATATTTACTTATATATGCCCTTTTTCGTCTTTTTTAGCATTCTTAGTATAATTACGAATACCGTAAGTTAACGGACAGTGATTTTCAAGCCCCGGTGATAGTATTTTCGCACATCACCTTATAATAATTATTAATTAGTGATTAATACTGTATAACTTTATAGCCAGAACGATACGGCGATATCCAAAACATAAGCAAATACACGAAACCGTATTTAGTAAATAAATTGCTCATTTTCTATTAATTAATATATTATTTGTAGAAAGCAAGATTCCCATAAAAAGGATTGATGTTGTTCAATTTCTTTGCATCAATCATCTTGGCGTCATGATATTTAATCATTATGGCACGAGCGGGCCAAATAAGACTGATATGATTCGGACTAAAACATCATATTGGCACGGCTGTATTCTCCAAGTGGTTGGCATAGGCGTGTAAACAACCACGTATCACTTGATACGTTTTGATTCCATGTAAGAGGGGCGAGCCCATTGCCATCTACCGAGAACTTTATTTTTATTCCCGATAGTTAAGCATTTGACCACAATCTCTCCTGAATACAAACAATGAACGACAATACAGAATAAACCTAGGATTACTGGCCGTCAAGAACAGCTGCTGGAACACAATGTTAAACTCTAGGCGAAACATTTTCTACTTGAAGCTCACAGTGCATCAATATTGAACAACAAAAGTTGCTTTTTTTTCGTTGTGCATTATTTGATTTAGATTAAAACAAGAGTTTCTGTTTAGATATTTTGATTGATAAAATCATACCTACCTACTTATTGAGAACACATGCACTGTATGACTAATGCAATTTTGTCACTAACAATTTTGAATCTGATGAAATCCTTTTTTGACATTGAAACCGTCATTTTAATAACGCTAGTCAACAATCGAACGTAACGGCAATAGAAACATTTACCTCCGTACTAGTGCACTGGGCGTGATTGAAACCTAATAATACTGATTAACGGGGGCGAAAAATTATGCCGTTTATGTATCATCAATGTTTTGAATATTCCGGCAACTAAATTTAACGTTTGAATTACTATCACCTTGGTTAGCGATCTGACAGATGCATGGATAGTTCCTTATAAATTTACAAGCCTTCAGCGATAACAATCATTTTACAATTGCTAGCGTACATACTGCCAGCTTCGAGTAGAGGTAAGTAAACCGAAACTATTTTTGACATTTATTTGATTACAATCTACCAATGTCAAAGTACATAATCGCACTGCTGACTGATGTTTCGTTCGTTACGCTTTTGCACTTCACAATCGATTTGCATTTGAGCGTTAGTACTTGTCTGTACATTTTCAATTTCGGAACAGGTACATCCTGACTTACGACTGCATGGAGTGCAAAATGAAAACGCCCCTAGCCTCTATACTTTTCAAGAAAATTCACACTGCACTATGCTACTCCTCCTAACTATCCCTACATAATATTTTTTCACGCAGCTCTGTCTTTAGCAAACCTGTTTCAGTGGATATTGGATAACCATATTGACAAGTACATGTCACTTTATATTGCTTTCTCTAAACATCGAGCTTCCGAGGTGGATGCGGTGTTAGATCCATGTGCAACAAGTGCGCCAATGGGTTGAGCGATTAATTTTTATTTTTTGTGCATAAAAAAAACCTTAGCTTCAAGGACAATATAACATATGTTTCTCGAAATACTTCATGTAGGAATATGTTTATTATGATAGTAATTTACTCATATTAAGAAACCTACGTTCATATACTCGTAATAATAACACACGCAAAGGTTACGCGCGCTCGTGAGTTGTAAAAACTATAATTTATGAAAAATGTAACTATTTACGACAAGATGATGCTATGAGATATAAACCTTTATATCTCATAGCATCATCTTGTCGTATGTATGTGTACCTACACATACATACCTTCGGACTGTGGTTTGAGTGTTGGGGCTCGTTGGACTTGTGTTTGTTGTGGCGTTTGGTGACGTCCAAGTATTAGCCTCACGCTGCGGTCGCTCCGGTCGCTCTGTTGGACTTACTCTGAATGCATAAAAATAATATGTTAGCAGTTAATTTTCTACTCGTGTTGATGTCGTGACATCTAACAATGCGTTGTAGTAACACGACATGTAACCATACGGTTACATTGCTAAGTTCATTGCTAAGGTCATTGAATTATTAGTTCCTTTGAGTTCAGGATAAACGGGAGGAATGTATATACATAAAAATGTTCTATAAAAATAAATAGATACGAACTAAGGCTAGGAAAATATTCATAATAATTACATACATTTAATAAACGTTTTGTTAACGATTGTCTCAAAATGTCATATTACACATAGACAGAATAGAATATTATCTTATTAGGAACCGGCGGTTTTCAAAATGAAGACTAGAATATGTAAATAAATAAATATATTCTAAGATAAGTACTTATCGCAATCCCATTTAACTATGAAATATTTACAAACATATCATTTACATAAACACACGTACATATATTTACACAGAATACACATATAAAGCACATATATAGACAATTAGATGGGATGATAGTTGTTGAAGAAATTGTTGAAAGCGGCGCATTGCATTGGGTTAACGTAAAGTTAAACTAATAAATAATAAGGTTATTTTAAATATATGGAATCAATAGTGACATAACATTTTTTTAATGATTTAAATAGTATAAATAAAATTAACATTCAAATCGGTATCACATTTTCTTGTTGCATGCTCAATTTGCAACAAGAGAGACAAGCCAGAATCTCTGCTTGCCCATCCGGGGAAAAGGTGTTTATATGTATTTTAAATAGGGGTCAACATACAAGCATAATCAATTCATTGTAACTTAATCATATGTGCTATTAAGTTTTTATAATAATATAATAGTCATTAAACAAAACTCAACATTGCAATAACGAAGGTACAGACTGCCAGCTTTTACAAAGCCAAGTAATAGAGCGAGGGTAGTAGTAGAAGAGCGATAAACGCGTCAATACTCGAGTTTTAATATTATAACTCCATATTAATAATGTTGAACAGTATTGCGCATAGAAGTTAACCTATGTTCAGTATTTATTATTACTAAACATTTAGTGAAGTACAACCGATTATAAGAACATAAGAAAATGTACAATGGTAGGGCTAGGTAAGGGCTGCTATTTTAATATTTACTATGACATCTCGTGAAATGATACAGGCACTATTTTACCATCAAACAAACATGATACTAAAGCATCCTCCTACCTCTTTCTATATAAATCAAATTGACAAGTATTTCATATAGTGTTTTGAAAGTTTTAGATTTTGTATCTATAAGAAAATAAAAAAACACTATTCGGGTATAACCTAACCTTTTGCTAGACTCAGGCTAGGCCTTTTGTAAAGTTTAATAGGACCCCTTCAAACATACTTGGCAAGAGATATGTCGCTTCAGCAACCGGCTCTGTAAAACAGTCGGCACGGTACCTTCGTAATGCAACTGAAAACGCAAATGATGAGCGGTAATATCAACCTCGTCTGAACGTCCTCGTTAGTGTCAGTGGCGTTAGTCGGCTGCTTTTTCCTTAGCTCGATGGCGGCTAACGTGGACTGCGGCAGCGGCGGTATCGAAGGGCAGGAGGAGGCCTTGATACGCGCGGTCACGTCCCGGTACCGTTGGTAGAAGCTGTGCACACACACAAGCAAGCTGACGGCGGTGCGAGCATGGAAGGCACGACGGAATGATTTTACCCGCGTGACACCCATGTTAGTACTTTTATTTGCAAGATGGTCAATACCGATACCCGATGTTTATTTTAAATTAGTGTAAGTTACAGTACGAGTATTACTAGTAGACTGCCAACGATACGAGTTCCCCTTTTATAATCTCCTTATCAACCTTCTTTTGTTAATTACTAGTCCAGTCAAAATAAACAAAATTTACTTAAAAATCTGAGTAATAAGCTTCGGCCGCCTACGAAACCGGAGATTCGTAACTGGTTTCAACACAACATTTATTTCACTCGCACGCGATATTATTATGTTTCGATTAAAGAAAATTTTCATTATTTTTCTTGTATATCTTGAAGGTAATTGAAATTTCCATACCAAATACGAGGCGAGACTTATTTTACTTTTTACGAAACTGACTAAACAATGATAATATTTATTTCATCAAGTTAAATCAAAGTACATATACAAAAAAGGGGGTCTTAATCTTAAAGCGATTTCTTCAAGGTATCATAAATTATACATTCATTGTTATTACAGTGTCAATGTCTCAAATTATTTATTTTTTAGTTAATATTTTTATCCCAGTATAACGATCAGAAATTTACGTCCTGCCATTTTATCTGGGACTGTGGGAATACCTCGGAAGTATACTCAAAAAAGAAAGAATCGTCAAAATAAGTTCACAATTGGCGGAGTAATCAAGTAACAAACACAAAAAAAACATAAAGTCGAAGGAGGTTCTCTCACTCCTCCTTTTGTGGAATTCGATTAAAATACAATAAATTAAATCATATTATGGACTCTAATAATACGAAATTGAGTAATATACCAGGAGGCAAGAAACTCTTAGGAGGTATCTGTATGAATTATACTTTGATATAAATAAGTCTAGTAACCTTCTATGAAATTAAAGATTTCTGGTACATTTTATAATTGATACTAAACATTTGAGAGCCTTCACATCATTCGTCGGTTAACGCAGAATGAGACGAAGAGTGTCAATTTCAAGCGGGACATTTCGCGAATATGACATTACGCGCCGAGAGGGGGATTTTAAGAAGTTTTATGTCTATCTAGAGTGAGTTTTATAGTATTGTCTTGCGTTTTCAACATGTAGTGCATCGTGTAATGGTAAGCTTCTCATTAAAGACTTACACAACTATACAAACAAAAAGCTATACATTCCGTCGAACATTTCAACGTATACTGCGTTCCACCTTACACCGCATGGACAACGGACATTGGACAACACAACTTTACCCGAATACTAAACATATATCTAACAAATAGAAACACATAATATATTGACAATTAACTAACTGGGCTTTATAGATATCTTCAAAAGCTCTGCCAGACCGCGTATGCTTATCAAATCTGCTAATTAGTAAGCCGACAATGGTTTTTTGCCCTTTTACTCTGAAAACAGCATTATATGAATGGAATAATTAAAGTTAGCACATTGTTATTAGTTAACATTATTTTGAATCACGCCAGGTGTGATGTTGTGGAAATTAAAATTATGATGTTGGTATTCGTTTAGTGCTGGCAGAAAAAAAGTCTTTTCCTCAGGCCTGATATGATCAAAATATAGCGAAAACGTGTAACTCAGCAAATGAATAAGTGATGGCATTTTCCCAATGAATGATATTAATATAGTACAAATATATATCTGCCCCATCGCCTTGGTGAAGAATGGGTGCCAGCACTAGACGTTTCATCAGCAAAAAGCGTACTAAACAGAGCATGTTCCAGTCCGTTTCACAGTTATTTTAATCATTTGTATAATATTTCAAATAAATGAAAATTGAAACACAATAAATTTGTGAAGGAACACTGTTTAACACATTGAGCGCACTGACTCCGCTGTATAGAAATGATAAAGAATTTTTAGTTTCATCACATGCCATTTTTTTTAAATACCAAAGTATAAACAGCAGTGCAAATTATAAATGTGAACACTCACGTCTTGTCGTTCTCGAAGCTGTGTGTCCTGCGAAGAATGGTGTCGTTGTCGACGTTGTTGTTCGCGGGTTTGTTGTTGTCTCCTGAAAATTATAACGGCTACATATAACGCCTATTGATTTGTAATGCTCTGCTTATTTGAGGAAACCAATCATGAAATCTACGGGTTTTGTTTATCTATATTTATTAACTATCACAATAATAATAAGGCAAAAGTAGAATCGAAGCGCTCGTAGCGAGGTTTGCTAAATCGATCTTTATCGATCAGCTAAGTTAAGCAACGTCCGCCGCGGTCAGGAGTTGGATGGGTGACCGCTAGTGACATTACTACTGATCGCTTCTTTGCGTCGGAGGGCACGTTAAGCCGTCGGTCCCGGTTGTTGTCTTACGTCGTTACAGCATGGTGGTAGGGCATTTTGCGATTGCCCGCCTGGCTAGCTACCACCCTCAACTAGAAAATCTGTTGCCAAGCATCTAACGGTGTGTTCCGGCAGCTGTCCTTGAGAGCCAGTAATTCTAGGCTAGCCTGAACAACATCTTCGACCACATCATCACTTACCATCTGATTAGATAGTGGTCCAAGGTTAGCCTATAAAAAAACCATCAATTAAGATTGCTAATAGCTATTTCCCAATTCCTACTTGTACGATAATAACGATATACAAAAGACACCGAACTAGATTTATAAATAGGCGAAAATCACATATCACATAGTATTCCTCACATGCTGATGTTGTTTTTTTTTTTTTTTTTTTTTTATGCATGGTCGGTTAGCCTTTTACCACTATCTCACCTGATGGTAAGTGATGATGTGGTCGAAGATGTTATTCAGGCTAACATAGAAGTACTGGCTCTCAAGGACAGCTGCCGGAACACATCGTTAGGTGCTTGGCGACAGATTTTCTACTTGAGGGTGGTAGCTAGCCAGGCGGGCATTCGCAAAATGATGCTTGAAAAATATCCAAGGGCTAAAGAACAGCACAAATATAATTACGGCGCTTTTTGACGTGCCGTGTGGTTGCCGGGTCCATCATGTTGCCGAAGAAAAGGCCCAAGTTACAGATGCCTGAAAATTGCAATCCAGGGAGTAGGGTTAAGGGGGTCCCTTTACAAAGGCATCAATGCTCCCCTTCACCGCTAGAGCCTCCTCTCCTCCTCCCGGCTGACAGGCGATATTAAGTTAATGCTTCGAAGGTTATGAATTACGATGATTAATTATGTACTCACTCGCTGGGTCAGGTTGTCTGTTGCGGAATGAAGCGGATCGACGCCACGAAGGAGAATCATCGGATGGTGGTACAGTATCAGTGGGCTCCGAAGCCTCAGGGGAAGGCGCGCGTCCTTTCGGTGGCTTCGAGTCCGCAACTTTGATGATTTCTGGCGGCGCAGGCGGTTTGTCTGTACCGGTTAGATGATGGTGACAAATGAACACGTGTACGATGTTATATACAACATATTTAATAAAAAGCTCCTTTATTACTTATTCGAGAGCATAATGCAAGGAAATGACAATAGTGATGGTAAACAAACCTATTGACTGTGTAGTTTAAGAAACGTGCAGGTAAAGTGGATTTTTAGAGTTTCGTACATCAAAAGGAAAAAAACAGAACCCTTTATAGAATCCCTTTGTAGTCCGTATGTATGTCTGTCTGTCGAGACCCCTTTTTCTTAGGAACTAGTAGAGGTATCAAGCTGAAATTCATATCAAATATTCAGGTCTACTGTCCCTTAGAGCTGTGAAAAAATCAAACTTCTAAGCCAACGCAATCAAAAGATACAGCCGATTATGTCGCAAATTTTCGACACTCGCAAGGGTATCAAAACCTACGAAGTAAAGGGTATCAAACCTGTGAACTCAGAATCTTGAATTTTGGTACGTTCGTATAGCGTACCAAAATTCAAGATGTTGAAATGTAAAATTCGTTGTTCTTATAGCACAGATAAAGGAAACATTACAAATAGCAGAAATTTTAAGTTAACTGTTATGGATTTCATTTAGCAATAAAAAAGCATAACTTTTACTTATATATCTACATTAGTTTGTACGGAACCCTCAGTGCGCAAATACGACTCGCACTTGCCCGATATTTTTAATGATATGTGCGGTGGCGGATCATCCATAACGGTCAGTAAGAAAACATGCTGCCTCTCTGATTGTATCTAATTAAACATATTATAAACACATTCCAAGTTTTTTTATTTTTATTACCGCTTGACTCACCCTATATAAACATTACTTTTGTTTTTTTTCTTAAATTCCATAGTAATATTGGGATTGGTGGATAGGAGTAATCCACCAATCCCAAATATAACTTGTAACTTGTGAAAAACCAGCTATTTGTGCACTTTTTGTTAAATACATATTATAACAAAACATAACACAACAAAGTATAAACATAGGTGAAGCCAGATAAAATAATATATTACAAAATATTGCCTAAACCTTAAATACAGTCTACAGTCTAGTCTAAAAAGTCAGAAATAACTGTAAATATTTGCAAAACTGGGAAGCTGCCGTGCAAACGGCAGAATATGTGGATAATGATCATGAACGTCATAGTAGCAAAATATTTTTTCATCTAACCGAATTCAAATGGTGTATCATGGTACAATTACCCAAAATAATATAAGTATGAATATCTGGGTACTCACCGTTGACAACTTTATTATCAATAGAGCCCGTGATCTCGATATCGACGCGTTTAACATCATGCCGCGGCGGGCTGAGCTTGCGTTTGTTATTGTTGTTATTGTTATTATTCTTGACGCGACGTGGCGCGGCCTTAAGGGTTGCATCCGCCAACCACGATGATATGGACGGATCGACTAAATCCACGCAAGTTTGGCCCTGTAATAAGGAAACAATAAAATTATTCGCAAACAAATCTAAATATGGGTGGAATGACAGGCAGCCAGGTTAAGAAGGCAATCTTTGTAACAGTACTGTACTGTATCAGGCGGATCGTCCACTGCTGAACACAGTCTAACCCATTTAAGAGGGGGGTTTACAATAAACCTCACGCTAGGTAGGCGTCTTGAGGATCGCAAATTAAGATATCTGTTCTTCAGAAGGCGCTACTGCCCACCTTACGGTATTTTACCTTTAGTCGCCTCGTTGATACCGGCAGCATAGAACATATAATAATACTACGTATAGAATGGACACTCCTCACCCCCCACCAAAACGAGCCTTCCTCACCCCGCCACCGATTCTGAGCTGTCGCTAAGCTGACTTTAGTACGGGACGCACAACTCGCGCACGATGACGTGACGACAAAGCGTGACGATTGTACGAGTATTTTAAAAGTTGAAAATGGGGTATTCTGTTGCTGTTTACGGTTTCTTATGAACTAAACGAGAAAAGGATAGGAGTTGTAGTAGATTCCCTAAGGATAAAACGAGGTAATTCATTATTGGCAACCTACACTAAGTACCTACCTATTTGACGATCTTCAGTTATACAGTAGGTAACTTGTTAAAACAGGTAATTTACTGTAGATATTAAAAAAAATACAAAAATAATATCATACTTTATCTTTGTATTTTGCTATTCAAATAATCATTATTTTAGAAGATTTTTGTTAGCAAAAAATATCCGTGGATATCGACTTCGTTTGCAGCGAAACAAGTTTAGTGTAATGAATAGATTCAGGCGTTACTTTGCGGAAATCCATTTTTAATAATAACAAATACTTTTAAAATATTTTAAGAAAACATCAAATTAATATTTAAATAAAATACTTAAAAAATATAAAAATATATCTAGTGACAATTCCGCTTGATTTTCCTGCTAAGCCGAGGTGACGTCACAGACGCCACGCAGCCAAACCGGAAGAATTTTTGAGAAGATCTCGATCGTGCGCTCGAAGAGTCAAGACCTCCTGAAGATGCTTCGTGTAGAAGCGAAACGCGTCAAAAATTCTTCCGGTTTGGCTGCGTGGCGTCTGTGACGTCACCTCGGCTTAGCAGGAAAATCAAGCGGAATTGTCACTAGATATATTTTTATATTTTTTAAGTATTTTATTTAAATATTAATTTGATGTTTTCTTAAAATATTTTAAAAGTATTTGTTATTATTAAGTTTAGTGTCTTTGTAGCCTATACCTACCATAGAGAAAAGCAATACACATACCGACCTTCGCCACGGTTGACACGCGGCACACTTCATGTTTGTTTATTGAACGAGAAGAACATAAATTATTATTGTGATTGTAATTATTATCATTACTTGTATAAAATGTGAACTTGGAATGATACTTTTTGTATAGTGCAGGTATCTATTATTGTATAAGTAATGCAGTGAAATGTGAGTAATGTCGTACATGGAGTTGGATTGTTGTGCTTGTAAATGTTTCTGAAGGTAGGTTAGGTACGCATAACCTACGAAATCTAATAAGTCATAATAACAGCATCAAAAGATTGCTAGGTAGGTAAGTACAACAATTATTCATACGGTGACAACCTTAGACTTCACGCACACATTTACACGTGTACAAAAACTACATTTGTGTAGTGTCTGTGTAATAGGTAGTTAGAACGCGGCTTTTGTATAGAGAATGAGTCGAGTGTCCAGGCTGTGCCGACAGGTAGCAGTGGGAGGTGACATTCTAACCCGGCACCACACGGGGCCGTAACAGTCAGTATGTAACAGTATATGAAGATAATTGTAGGTAATCGTGAACCGATCTTTTTTGTATAGAATGCCGAAACGAGGTGGTGTTTGATTATGCTGCCTAAACAATACAAGTAGTACCGTATAGCTCTTGAATATCACATTCCTTTAATTTTGGTGAAATACTAGGAGAATAAATAAATCCATAATGCACAAAAAATACTGTTATGTTAGGGAAAATCTACTTACAGAGTAGTTTTTAACTTGAGGGTCCGCTCCATATTTTAGAAGCAATGCGGCTGCTTCTTTCTGGCCCCAGAGCGCAGCTGCGTGTAATGGGGTCCAGCCCTCGTAGTCCATGCAGTCCGGTTCCGCATTGCAATCTTCTAACAGGGTTTTAGCCACCTGGTAAGAAAGAAATAGGGTTAGAGTGGGCAGCCAATGTAAGTGTTTTATTTTTGGATATCAATGTACAGGGTGCACCGTTCGTAAAGATAACTGGAATGGAGCCAAAGGGATCTCTGATTTATTAGAACAGACTGTGAAGCAGTGATGGCTCAGTGATATTGGCTATGGACTGCCGAGCAGCAGGTATGGATCGAATCGCCGCGGGCTTGAGCTTCACCGCATGGTGGCATTTTGCGAATACCCGCCTGGCTAGCGACCACCCTCAAGTAGAAAATCTGTCGCCAAGCACCTAACAGTATGTTAAGCACCGGCAGCAGTCCTTGATAGCCAGTAAAATTGCAGGCACATGAGACTTAGCAACTATGTCTCAAGGTAACGGGCGCAGTGCAATTCGTGTTGACGAAATGAATCTGTTATAGGCAGAGGTTAGTCCACTGAACATCAAGTGGGCCTCGAGATTGTTCCGTCACAATAGACTATAGCTCGCTCCAACACTCGTAAGAGTTGTGTAACCCGCTGTATAAGAACGGGAAGAATCCGCAAAAAGAGAATATTTGATACTTTAAAAGAGGTATTTTGTAATTTATTTCATTTTGATGTTACACTTTTATATCTAATATTATATTTATCAACTGCATCTTATATATTCACTGTATCATTTGTAATAAGTATGGATTTAAAATAAGCCTTTGAACTTTTTATTTTCTGTATTATTCATTATCAAAATATTTATCTGACAATAATAAGATTGAACTAGCATTTACATAATACCCTGTTTCAGAATATTCGAGTAAGTTTCGGTTATACTACCCAGAACATATTTAATAAATAAAACACTATCTTTGTGTTTCGCAGTCATCGATTTAGCCTATCCATCGGTTAAAGCTTGAAACGCGCTGCATGTTAACTGTCATTTTTATGATTCAGTTATTTTATGTTCTGGGTAGTATAACCGGAACTTACTCGAACATTCTGAAACAGGCCCTTAATCATACTATTTATTTAGATAATAAATGTTTAGAAACTGGCCCGGCGATATTTCACGCTAATAGCCAGGTGCCATATCAGAGTAGGGTCGGCTTAGTAACAACTTGAAGCCTTAGATTCCATACAAAGACGAGCCACAGCACTCATTGGCAACGACGTTAGTTGTTCAAAAGACGCTGCTGCCCACCTTCTGGTATTTTTCTCTTCGCTGTCGGCACCCCACGGGCTAGATTTATAAGCTTAAAGCCACCATTGCTATCAAAATATATAGTGGCATAAAGCTGCGTATCCTTCTGCGATAAGCGAGGAAGATAAGCGATGTAGCTCTTTATTAACCACGCTAAGCGCTTAGGCTATTGGTGCATTGTTTCCTCTTATACCGCGCATCTAACTCGCACATCTCTGGTGGATACGCGGCCTTATGTTACTATGTACATATTTCGATAGCAATGTAAATACTGACAAACAATTTATTAAAAATTACGTACAAATACACAAGAAATAACCCAAACGTATCAACCATTCTCTGCGAGCAGTCCTCACGCCCTGGTTGCGTACCACAAAAATGTTATCTTTGGCTCAACCTACGTTGATTATAGTATTGTAGTACAGTGCACGCCGAAAATATACTACGTTACTAAATGATACACGCTAAAAGCATAGCGACGATAAACAGCACGTGATGCAGATGCTTTTATATTTATCGTTTACTTCATAGTTTTGGCGAAGATATTTGTTTTGAACATTGCATTAACGGTTTCGAAATCGTTGGCCATTCACCTCAAATAAATAAGTAATAAAAAGAAACGTCTACATTGAGAATTTTAAAATGCCGTTGATTTTATCAATACTATTGGTACAAAGTGCACTTTAAGTCAAACCTGATGTGGTCATTAATTAACCATTCACAATACCCCGTGGGGTGCCGGGTTAGAATTGCACCTCCCCATATCATCCCGTGGGTGTCGTAAGAGGCGACTAAGGGAAAAATACTTGAAGGTCGGCTCCAGTGCCTTCTAAAGAACTGCCATCTTACACTGCGATCCCCAAACCGCCTGCCAAGCGTGGGGATTATGGCAAACACCCCCTTAATAGGGGAGGCTGTGTTCAGCAGTGGACGGTCCGGCTGATACAGTACAGTACTCTACAATATTTTTATGGCAATGGACTTCTAGACCTATCAGAGAATAAGGGAGTGCCTATATGTTGTTTTTTTTTCTATTATTATCTTACACTGCCACAAAATGACACTTGTGAATATAATAAGAAATACAATTATTTTAATTAATATTACAAAATTGGAATTCACACTGACTAACAAGCACGAGTGTACATAATTGTCCATCTAAAACGTCTGGTTTGGATACCCCAATAAAAAAAATGGTTCATCATTAGGTTATTAGATATTTTGGGGTAAAAATGTCGAAGGTAATCGCACGTTTTGTATAAATACTTTTAATATCGATAATGTTAATTAGACTCAAAACTATTAGTTTACTTCCCACCTTGTATAATAATAATAATTCACATAAATGTGTTCCATTTTGTTTGATATAAAAACCGTAACCCCAATGTTTAAATTTTATAATATTCATACAATATAATAGTGTTTTAAAAGATTTTTGTTTATTTCATATAACAATTATTATTATATATTATCATAGGTTATTACGTGATTCCTATCTTTAACTCTTGACGATACGGACAAGTCGACCGCCTGATGGCGAGCGTCATGCTTGTTCATTACAGTTGCAGTGCAAGTTACAAGTGCAGTGCAGCAACGTCCTCGTTCTGTATAACAGCGCTCGACACTCCGAGGCGTTAGTTATTTCGTCTCTTTCGCCCAGAAATTTCACTTGCCACCGTGCTCTTCGTGCCTAAACACAGGTTACTACTCCTTGGCTACCAAGGAGTTGCTACAAAATATATTAGAAATAAAGCACGACTAACTCCCCTGTGTCAAACTGTTGAAAGATTATTAGAGGTAACGCCTAAGTTATACTACTGATATCATTCACAAAATGAAAGAAATTGTGATTTACAATCTGCGAACCACTATTAGAGAGATGACAGAGAAAGTTGTTGCTTAATACATTACGGATCTCATAAATCGATTATCAACAGGCATTTCCGTAAAATTCGTGCCAAATTTTCTTCAACGTAAGGGTCATATCCGGTGATGAATCATGGATATGGCCTAGAAACTAAAGTGCAATCGTCTCAATGGAAGACTCCAGAAGCACGTCATGTTCGATTGAACGTCAAAATATTATAATAGCTTCGCAAGGTTCCACGGTAAACAAGAATATGTACTCCTAGGTACGGGCTACGCTACTGGCATCATTCAATATACAGAAAAATATTTTTGGTATATAGGATTAAACTAAATTTCTCTCATTACACATTACTATTACTATAGATAGAAAACCAATCTAATATTAGTATTTTTGGGTTCAGATTTATCAAATCAATATATTTTAGACGGTCATGGCCGAATAATGGCACTGGCTGGTTTTCGTACAATTTGAAACATAATAATATCTATTCTCGTGCCTCATTTCTGTGAAGTCCCCTAATGTCAATACCAATATTAAATGTCAACGCGGCATTTTTTTTTTAAACCTGTCCTGCGTACATCATGATCCAGGGGCAGAATATTATTGTACCATGGGGTACACATTCTGCTAATAATAGACGTCAACACTTGTGGTAGACAGTGCCATAAGCTGCCAACTTGGCGTCATCTTGCTCGAGATAACGTTCAAAACGATAAAATAAAAGTTGTAAAAAATACGTTAAATCGTGAAGCACCCGAAGTAAAATCTTAAATTTGTGATATTTGCGAAGCATGCGATAGTGCTTGGAACCACATTTAATCAGAAGACGCAGCCGGGATGAAGTCGCAAACGTAACGTAGTAAAATTGTGAAAATAAACTGTGTTTTATGAAATACAAATATGGCACCTGTTAGATGCGAGCAAAAAGGTACGTTAAGGAAATACGAACTTCAAGATATCCTTTAGCAGCGGCTACGTGTAGCGGCGTTCCACCAGTCTTGAGATCTCGTACTTCTACGTAGCCGTTGGCAGCCCAGTTCCTAGCGTCTGTCATCAAAGTATCTACTTCTGCATTGCGTGACTTCTCGCAGTCTACACCTGTAACGGATGAGATAATAATTCTGATTAAATTCTTTCAAGAATAGACACTCTAAGTGGAGGGAAGGGGTTGTTATAGTACCAGCACATCAGAAATAAGCACAAGCCATTGGGTCTGTTCCAAGGATTGTCAAAAACTCACTTAACTTATGTTTATACAAGTCAATTGAGGGTCGGTTATTCAAATTCTTGATTAAACCTTGTCAGCATAATCGATAAAGAAATTATCAAGAGCGCCAGGCGGCTAACTTCAACAGGCAACTACAACAACTTAAAGCTATATTATTAAAATAATTTTACTGCCCAGGTGATAAAAATCTAATTGTGCAAAACTGATAACTTTTATAGTTGATCTGAGTTAGATATTTGGTAAAATTCCATCAATGGCAATTTCTGTAAACAGATGCACATATGGTATGACTTTTGGTTGTATCAATACAACAAAGTCAACCGCATCTGAATCTTTTGGCAACCATTCAAATTCAAGCTCCCAAGCCAAATATGTCGATGAATCAGTTTATTGTACTGTCAGGTCATACTAGCATAAAAGTTTTGCCGAATAAGGATAATGTTGTAAAAAAAAACATTTTCCTACCTCAAAAGTGCAGTCAGCGCAAGATGTATTTCTCTATACAAACAAGGGTACACTTTGTATAGGTTTTAACTTAGCTTTTATAGTCAGCCACTAACTTAACCCCTACGAGCCTACCCGGTACATATTGGTTTCATAGGGCGTAAGTATGTTAATTTCCCCCTTTAGCGAAGACCGCTATGTAACCCTCTTCTTACTTCGACCACATCAACGATCCGCTTAAGCCCGGTATTGTTGGGTATGCGGATCACAGCACTGTTATTAGAGAGATAATTCTCCGATGAACGAGCTATTGCAGCTCAAATCCAGTATCTTAGGCCATGGTCGAGCGTCTGAACTTTGCCTTGCAGGCAGTCTCCGATAGGGGCGATGCCTATCCTCAACTTCAACGATTCCAATACCCAGGCGTGTCTATTTACCGCCAAGCGGAACCAGTCTGTCTCCTACTTTCCGAAATGTATCTGTACCGTGACGGGCTAACTTGAACAACACAAGTGCGGATATGTATGGAATACTGCAGCCACATCTGGGACGGCTCAGCAAAATACGATCCTGAAGCTTTGGACTCCATTGAAAGATACGCAAAAAACCTCATTGGCTGCGATGCTTTGGTGAAGACTGGACTCCAAAGCCTTAAACATCGTCCCAGGGATGTCGGTCTTTCAGTGTCCTACAGGATACAGTTCGGAAAGTGTGCGGTGTAGTTTCACAACATAATTCATGCATCTCATTACCACTACCGTACTTCAAGACGTTCATGAAGCGCTCGTAGCGAAGTTTACTTAGCTGTTTCATCCGATCAGTAAAGTTAACCAACGTCGCCCGCGGTCATGAGTTGGATGGGTGACCGCTAGTCATTACTACTGAGCGTTTCCGTGCTTCAGAGGGCACGTTAAGCCGTCGGTCCCGGTTGTCGTCTTAGGATGGCAGTCGTTATAGCATGGTGGTAGGGCATTTTGCGAATGCCCGCCTGGCTAGCTACCACCCTCAAGTAGAAAATCTGCCACCAAGCACCTAACGGTGTGTTCCGGCAGCTGTCCTTGAGAGCCAGTACTTCTAGGTTAGCCTGAACAACATGTTCGACCATATCATCACTTACCATCAGGTGAGATAGTGGTCAAAGGCTAACCTATCAGGGATAAAAAAAGACGTATATTTGCATTCACCTTTATAATACGGACAGTGACGGATGGAACACCCTCCCAGGGTCTTTGTTTCCAGTGTCTACGTCTAGAGTGAATAGGTATCTTTTAGGCAAGCAGGCTCCACAGTCGACCACTTCGTCGATTACCATCAGGTGAGACTGCGGACAAACGCTTGTCTATCCGCAATAAAAAAAAATTCAATGTAAGATCATGGAAAATCCATACACTATTAAACCGGGAACAGTAAGAAATGTAAACACTTTCATTACAAGCTTACCTGATAGTAAGTTGTAGTCAAAGTTGTTAACAAGTAATAACCTAGTGTAATCTATCTGACAGCTATTAAAATTTTACATGATGGTAAAACATTAAGAAGGATGATATGCCTATTCGAAATAAAACCGTTATTACTAGTTCTACAAGCGAGCAGTTGTTTTAGTGTGAGTGCCGACTTTAAATTCCGGAGCTAGCGAAGTTGTCTAGAAAATTAATCACAATATTAGTGATGCTAATTTATGCTAATATAGACTATTGTGCACAAAGAAAGAAAAGGCATGACGACTAAAAAAAACATGCTGTCGTGTGAAACATAAAAACATACAATTTTCACCTATACCAGGGAGAAAATTAGCTTTCCGCCATTTGGCTTTGCATTTTCACTGCATGACATCAGGACAAAATATGGTATTTTATTAAAATATTAATTATTACTATTTTTTTTATATTAAGAACTTCATACAAAGTAGTCAAATTTATAATTTAGTATTAAAATAAAAGACTAAATATTTGTGCGTAAGTGAGTAAATTTGTTTCTGAACCAGTGATCGCAAGTATTCTTTTCGGGATTGAATCCACATGTTTAATATAATATTTGATATTGAATTCCATACATCATTCTAGGACCCCTTTTTCTCTTAGGTTAGGAATCTTATTAATAATGAAAATGTCACTGTACGATCATTTATCCTGCCTATTAGCTTTTGATAGACAAACTAGTATGACGCGATATACACCGTGTCCCAAAATTCAACGATAAGCCGGCATCGGTGCATGAACCTACTCATAACTACTCGGGAAAAAATAAAAAAAAATTATAACTCTTTTTTTTTTTAATTACAGAGACTTTTATAAAGTTGCGCCAACTTTTAATAAAACTTGCCATGGTAGTGTCCATACTTTTTTTTTTAACCCAGACTATAGAAAGTGCATAGAATGTTAAAATCTATGAAAATTATAAGAAAAAAATTTTTTTTTACTGATTTTTGTAAAATAACTACAGACTTTCTGTAATTTTAAAGGATTGTGGTAGATAGCCGTCCTTCTTAGGTTGCTAATGCACAAAAAATATCAAAACTATGTCAAAAATTGTGGTCATGGTAGTTGAAAATAGCATAATGGGTATCGAATATCGATGAAATTTATAAAAGTCTCTGTAATTAATAAAAAAAAACAGTTATAATTTTTTTTTTTTTGCCGAGGAGTCATGAGTAGGTCCATGCTCCGATGCCGGCTTATCGTTGAATTTTGGGACACGCTGTATAGTAATCGAAGATTTTTTTAATTTTAACAAAAGAAAATGCCAGACCGATGCTCATAGACTCCAGACTTCATGATTCCTAAGCGAGGCTTTAAACCATTTGACCAATAAATAAAACACCATTGTGTTTTTTGTAATGAAAATATAATTGTTTTTTTATGTCACTAATATTTGAACCCCCAAACTATCTCTTTGTAATTCGAATTACGGAACAGCAAAAAAAGACGTGCTACCTTATTTTATGATAAAAAAATATTTTGTAATGCCAACGTTTACTTTGTTGTTTTATTTTTAAATTTCTGACATTTGCTGCCTACATTTATTGTATTTTACAAAATATTTTCATGGGCCCAGTAACCAATACAACAAAGGAAGACTAATCCAAATCGGTTAATAGCTTATGGAGATATCAGGTACACAATCAGCTGAGAATGTTTTTCCTTTGGATAGAAGATAACATAAGAACTGTATGTAGATTTTGTTTGGTGTTTACCTTTTTCATCAATTGCTTTTTGCAGTAAATCGCCCATTGTGTCACTTTCGGCAATATCGACGGGTAGCTCACCATCGTAGTTAACTGCTGCGACATCGGCACCATTTTCAAGCAAGTATCTGGAAAAAAGAACAAAAATATTAATCATCAGTACCTAATGCTCGGAGATTAGATCGTTTACATATATTTACCTCCCCATGAAGGCCGGGAATCGTACTAGGATAATTAATTCAAAAACATGAAAATCGTTGTGTACTAATTCGCAAATGTGATGATGTGGACCGATACAAATGTCCATCTGAACTACCACCCTCAAGTTGAAAATCTATCGCCCATTACGACTGTCCTTAAGAGCCAGTAATTATTTTAGGTTAAGCGTGTTAAAATTTTCGGCTACATCATTACTTACCATGGGGTAAGATTGCGGCCAAAGGGTAACCTATCAGAAATAAAAAAATATATAAACCAACATAAGCACTATCTTATCACAGCACCAGGAAAAATAATATACAAAATTTTGAAAGAGTGCAAATTCATCCATTAATTGACTGGACTGTCAGTCCAGTCTCGGGGTTAGTTTCTCAATACAATGGGCAAACCCTTATTAGGATCATCAGGGAGGCATTTCTTCAACGGTGGACGTCTTTCAGCCGTTGATGTGATTGAATGGGTGCGGTATACTTAATTCACCTGGGGTAATTCACCCAGGTGCACTAAGTACACTTTTGGTAGACTTGATTCACCCTGGTTGTTTCGGGTGCATTAAGTACACTATTTAGTAGATTTAAATCACTCAGGTGATACCTAGGTGAATTAAGTGCACTACATGGTATACTTAATTCACCCTTGTGCTTCCAAACTATCGTGTAATGCAACATACGTGGACAGCGTCACAAGTAACCAAATACATGCAATTGAACGTCAATGTTTGAGAGCATATTTTTACTTAAGTTTTTATTTATTTATATATTTTTACTTAATTCATAAAAAAGAACATAAAATATTAACAGTCTTGACATGAAGCTGTCCACGTAGGTTGCATTACACGATAGTTTGTAAGCACAAGGGTGAATTAAGTATACCATGTAGTGCACTTAATTCACCTAGGTATCACCTGGGTGATTTAAATCTACTAAATAGTGTACTTAATGCACCCGAAACAACCAGGGTGAATCAAGTCTACCAAAAGTGTACTTAGTGCACCTGGGTGAATTACCCCAGGTGAATTAAGTATACCGCACCATTGAATGTGATTATGAGCACGAAGCCTCTACCTATAACAGATGCAGGTCGTCATAAGTTACGAACTACACTACGCCCTCATCACCTTTGGACCTAAAGTCTCGTGTGCCTGTAATTTCCCCGACACTCCCACCCTTTAAACCGGAACACATAAATAAGAAAATTACTGTTAGGCAGTAGAAAATAAGTATAGTTTCAATGTATTGGTCCAATTTTGAAGCAGTGATGGCTCAGTGGCATTGGTTATGGACTGCTGCGCAACAGGTCCATGGTTCGAATCCCGCCGCGGGCTTGAGCTTCACCGCATGGTGGAAGGGCATTTTGCGAATGCCCGCCTGGCTAGCGACCACCATCAAGTAGAAAATCTGTCGCCAAGCACCTAACGGTGTGTTCCGACAGCAGTCCTTGAGAGCCAGTGAAATCACAGGCAAAATGAGACTTAACAAGTATGTCTCTTAACAAGTAGGTCTGATGGGCGTAGTGCGGTTCGTCACTTGTGATGAAATGCATCTGTTATAGGCAGAGGATACCGCTTAACATCAGGTGGGCCTCGTGCTTGTTCCTTCACAATAACATAAAAAATAATTTTGAATTGTTACTAAATAGTATATAAGAATATATATATATGTATAGATGTTACAGATTCACTAAAGCCAGGAAGGACCTGGCTCTTGAAATACAGGCCACCAGCCTAGTTTAAGAGTCAGAGACTCATCAAAAATGTATCACAATAAGGATGAAATAAATTTATTTGTATTGTATTTGTATTCCCTGGAGGAACTCGTTCACAAAGAGTTTTACTTCTGTTTTTATCTCCAATTACATGCAAATTTAACTCGTATAGCAGAGTACTTTATGAAAGGAAAATGTTGAATCGGTATGAGTCCAATTACAAACAACAAAAATGGATTTTAGACAAAAATCTGTGTCGAAAACTATGCAATCTTTGGTCAGAGGTTTCGTTCCTTTTTTTTCTCGCATCAGCGATGTAAACTCAGTGTTCGACTTAAAAGCATATAATTGACAAACGTTTACAATACTAAAAAAGGCCAAGAGCCAAGATATTTATTGAAAAGAACACAATTAGTGTATTCGAGTATAATGTGTCGTTGTCCTCGATACGCTTAGCACTTTTTATTATATTATTATATAATAGACAATTATAACATGCACTTGGCAGACAGCTTTACTATCCATTTGCTCAATAATTTATTTCCGACAGTAACGATTTCTTGAAAAAATGTGAAGGCCCGTTTAATTTACAGTTCAGTGATAAAAATTGTGTATAATTTTAATTTGCTAATATTGCAGTCTACTTCTAAATCTTTTTCTACCGGTATCCCACGTTTATGGGGTCACCACGACATAAATATATTTACGTTACACTTTCCTCTATTGGCCTCATCAGTCACATCCTACAGTATATCTTTATTTTGTCACCATTCCTCAGTCATATTCATACATACACATCCAATGTGCATAAATGCCATGTACTGTTTTCGCACACTTTTGCCAATATGTAATTATTTCAGTCCTGCTTTTCAGTTTTCCGTACACAACTCTGCTGTCTGTCGGTCTAACACGAATAACGAAATAACATAAATATTATAATTTATACTTTTCAATATGTGGTGGAAGTGGGATCCATTTTTAAAATATTTATTATATTTTTAAGCTGTGATATTACTACTTTTATGGCTGCTTAGATAATTAACTTGTCTAGATAAGGTGTAGCTCTGCAATCGCAACAGACACAACAGGCCAGGTTTGAAGTGCCGCTGGTGTTGAGTATAGGTGAGCCGTTTTACATTTTTCACCAGTTATTGTGTTGTGTAAGAAATGTCGTCACTTAGTCTTATTAAGTATATATTATTTTCTAAGTAAGTAAAAGATTTGTACTGATAAATGATAATTAGTTTTTTTAATTAAACATATTTAGTAAATAAAAATAATTTCAATTATTAATTATACATTGCTGCCATGTAATAGGAAGGTCATTTATGCCCTTGCGATAGAACTCTGGTGATCTATATTCGAAAAACTGTGTGAAAGCATATTGTACAGCCTCCTGGGAAGAAATCACGTATAAAATGGTCCAAAATACGAAAAAAAATTGTAGTCCGTTGGAGCAAGGTCTGGCGAATACGGAGGGTGACGAATGTTTTCTAATTGCAGTTCCTGTAGAGTTAAAACGGTTTCTCGTGCTGTATTAGGTCCCCCGTTATCATGTAGCACAGAAAAATAACTCTATCATCATACACTGCGATCGCCGCCTGACTAGCTACCACCCTCAAGTATGTGGCTGCTTTTTTTGGCGCTTAGACGTTTAATCTTTATATCTAGACAAGTTAAGAATCAAAGCATGGCTGTTGAGATGCAGAACCCTAATACATCAAGGTCCAACTCGCACTTGACCAACCTTATAGCAAATTATTTCAACATTTAAACCTCCATCTGTAAACATGACGTTTTTTCCTTGGCTTTTATATCTTTCATACTTTGAATCTCGGCGGCGTTTCACAGCAAACCATCCCTTATCTTTCTTTCCTTTACCTCCCGTTTTTCTCTCTTCTCTCATTTGTCTAAAGTAGAAGATTAAAAACGTGCATGGTGAGCAAGTTGCGCCTTATTAAACACGTTTTCTAATCTCCAACCAAGACAACCTCCACTCTTAATTACAACTCTTATTGCACTGTCTCATACTTTCTGCGCACTCTTCCCATATGTACAATACACCATCGATATACACACCCTCATCCTATCGAATAGCCATATTCACCAGAACTATCTGCAGAAGTCACTTTTGGTGACGAGGTCGTTGTGGTCGTTCTTCATCGTCACACGTCAGATGAGATAACTGGATATCTTCAAGAGGCGTCTTTAAATTTAGCCACATTTGAACTTCAGCGATATGTGGCAAGTGACCGTGCGCCATGTCAAAATGTCACGGTAACCTTGGTTGAAAACGATCGAAGTGCGCAATGTTATCTGTGAATGTCGTCGAGCTCAAAGAAGTGATTTTTTTTTTGTAATATATATATAAACAGTAGCACACAGTATGTATAATTTATGAATAATTATCATCAAAATAACAAACCGAAAGTTTACATATATGCAAATTTTGATTTTAAGTCATAAAACATGTTTTATTTCACATTGCATTATAATACTTTAAATATTTGGTAGAGATCTTCAAGTCTCTTCTTCTCGACTTTCATGTAGTTACAGAGTTTATTTAATATGTCGTTGTCGTTATTTCACACTACCAAAGCGCACGGTCTACCAAACATGCGGTGCGTAATACTCTCAACCTAATAACAAAACCGACAAACCGCAGGATATGTTATTATAACTACAACACTATGTCATTATGTGCTCTATTAAGTGATAGGTACAAGTACTGGAAATATAATTATTCATTATTCACACAACCCTTGCCTACCAGGTCACAGTGAGTCAACTTTTGTCTATAGAACACGGCGTATCGTAGTTCGTCGCGCTACGCATGCGGTCACCCTAATAGATAATGCGGATTCAAAACTGTCATTATAACTTAACTACAAGTACGGATTATTATTTTCTGGCGATGTACCAACTTGCTGCAATATTTTTATTACGTAAACTAATCATGATTATATGATAATTAAAATTGAAATCAATATGGTCTTTATTTAAATAGGCAGCAGTAAATTGTGTAAAACGATAATGTATATAGAGCCACAAACTTATCAGGCCCGGTGGCCATTTTATATATTTAAATTTTAAACAAATAATTACGTAACATTTTTCGATAGCTGAAAGTAACAGTGGCATGTTTCGTAGATAAACGAAATAAAATTCTATTTTATTACCATTAAAAATAAGGTATAATAGGAAATTTTGCTGGTTTTGTTGTAAATTAAAATAAATTTATGTTTATTATACAGTTAAGATATGTAAAATTGTAGCCAAAATACAAAATCAAAACAGAAGACCACGACACTAACTATTATATATTTTACTGTTTGACCGCTGTCACTCTTGACTTCTGTCAATAAATTTAAATGTACAAGTATGTCTTGTAAATATTGTTACAGAACTTGTATCACAATCAGTCATTATGCGTTTCTGACTTTATGCGTTCGGTATTTGTCATTTCGCGTTTCTGACATAATGCACACAAACCTCACCTTTCCATGAAGTATACGCTTTTATAACTCTAGCAATTGTAATTCGAACCTGAAGCGTTTAATTAATCAAACATTGACTACATTAGCACTCGTTTGAACAATAAGGTAGGGAGCTTACTGTAAACACACATTCGCCTTCGCCAACATTGGTTACTATATACGCAAAGCGTTTTCTGGTTATAGTGATATGATAGCATGGGAAGAAATTCCACAAGAACAGTAAATCTAACAAGCGTTATCCACAACGACCAGAAAAGCATGTACCTAGTCAATTTTTGGGGTTCCATACATAAAAGGCAAAACGGTTTATACGTATGTCACGGGTCTCTCGCAAGTAAACATAATAAGTTGAGAGAGACAGCCGAGGAGTTTCCATATTTTATGTAGAAAGATGATCAAATATTGAAAATAAATCAAATATTGTTAATGAAAAGTTAGTCTTACCAAAAAGTGTTAATATATTTGACAATTAAAGCACATTTTCACTTAAAAAACTTATCTGCAATTATTCTTTAAAAAACTTAACTTAAGCAAGTTTTAAACAATAGTAACTTATTAGTTATTAGGAACTCGCGTGATATTTATCGGGTAGATTCTGACCAGTTTCGGACTATTTTGAAGTTCTTCGCCCGGAAGTCACGATTGCGTGAAGTGACGATCACGGGCTTCAGTGCTTCACGTGTATATGTATTTACTATATTTTCTTTTTCTACACCAATTCATTTTACTTCACATAAAGATTGATTGAAAACCAATTCGATCGAATTTCGATGTACTTTGCTTATTCTAGTTCGATTAGACTGCGTATGCACCAGAGATGTGCGAGGAAAATGAGCGGTGTAAGAGGAAAAAACCTATCATTAGAATCGCTTAAGAGTAGAGTTCACGGAGCGCCTTTCATACAAACGTAGTTACGTCACATTTTAAATACCAAGTGTTCAAACTCGGCGAAACTTTGCGTGTATATCCTTGAGCCCAATATATATGCTTCTGGTTTGCTAGACTTCTGTAAAATTAAGTTTTTCAAAAATAATTCGAAAAATCGTTTTTATGGGAATTGCTATTTTGATATTTAGGGATAAAATAAATAATAAATCGAAAAAATGCCAAACCAAGACGTATATAATTAGGCTCAGAAATGTGCATACAATTTTCACCGATCTTGAACACTTGGTATTTAAAATAAGACAAAATTACGTTTGTATGGAAAGCGCTCCGTGGACACCACTCTTAATTCTCCTAGTCTCGCCAATCTCGCCGTGGACACTACTCTTAATTCTCCTAGTCTCGCCAAACGCAGCGGTCCTATTGATGGATTTTTCCTTACGCAGCCCTAATTTGGTATCTGCAATTAATCTTTACAGTCAATTAGTGATAGCCGTAATATTATATCACTTCAAAACATCATTTTAAATAGTGTCGAAGTTAAGTTTAGCCTACCAACCTGGCAATACTGACGAATCCGCAGGATGCAGTAGCGTGTAGAGGAGTCCAGCCCTCGTTATCCCCACGGTTCACGTCAGCCCCATGAGCTACGAGGAACTCCACCATATCCAGATTATCATCTATGCAAGCCTGAAAATAAATAAGTTTGCATGTTTAAGGCAGCGAATCAGCTACGTACATGATCTATACATTTGTATTAAAGCTTATTTCTGATCAGATCTTTTTTATCATGATGGGCCGAAAAGCTATAAATTAGTGGATTTGTAAGTGTTCTCTTCGTTTCATATGTGTACATTGCTGTTTTTAAATTGAAGGAAAAGGTAGCCAGCAGAACAGAAAAGGAAGCCGAAGAAGGTATTATAATTCACATACACGCAACGAATTATAATACCTATATATCTACGTGAAATAGATGATCATGGATGCCATGTAGAACATTTACGTGTCCTGAAAGTTATTTACTTGTTGACCGAGCAAGCGCGAAGCTGTTTCAGTTTGGGCAAATATGCTTTCGTATGTCCGTCTGTATTACGAATTTCCGGTTGTTTTCCTCTACAGGTCGCATTTCTCAACCGATTATCATGAAATTTTGTGATTTCGATGTGTGCGATATTTTTTCTGACGATTCATTTTATGGAATTTTGTTCAAAAAGGCTAAATTCTTGTGCTTGACAACATATAAAATTATAATTCAGTCAAGAGGTCTTCAGCCACTAGTTATGGGCAGGGGCAGAAGGTGGACATCTGACTAAACATTTCCTCATTTCACAAGTTAACCGAGCGCAACGCGTCTCCTATGCGGTTTACAGACTACTTTTTATTTCATATTTTATCCCCAAGGGAGCCCAACAGAAGCGGGAGAAGCCACGGGTCGTCACTAATATATAGATTAACTTTGTGGTTTTGACTTTTAAGTCAAACATGTGCATTCATGCAAAAACTAGGTATTATTTTCTATAATTTTCAGCAATTTCGGACGGAGTGGATGTTGTTACTTCCACGTAGCAAAACGCGCTGATGTATTTATTTTCACGGAAGTTTGTTTGATTTTTATGCGTTAAGATGGCAAAGTGCCCTGTTGTGCGATTATTTTAAAGCAAGATCCTAAGGAAGAAGAGAATAAATGTGTTGTGACCTAATTCTTCGGCATCCTTACTTATATGTACGAGTAACAGTGCTTACATTATTAATCAGAAACTGTATGGTTCCAATTGATAATATAGCATAATTTTACTACAAAAATAAATCTTTTGATACATTATAGTTATAGTGTATGTACATTATTAGTCCCATAATCGACCATAGCGTTCTCACTGACTGCCATTTTTGTAAGAATGCGCTGCCTTGATATGGAGTTTTTTTTTTGTAGTTGTGACGGAACAACCTCAAGACCCACCTGATGTTAAGCGGCTATAGTCACATCATAAACCCTCTAGTAATTTTATGGTTCTTGGACATTTCCTGATATTGTTTATCTTCACCACATAATATATTACACATAATAGAAATAAAGAAGCTAATATAAATAAAATGGTTTCGAAAGTAAACGTTCTAATCTAAATTCATTATGCTAACAACGAACTAGATTCAGGCATGACTATCGAAAAAACTATGTTGATGTGTTAAGTCCACATTTTTCAGGCAGGTTATCAACCTTTTAATGCAAAATTAAAATTCAGTTCATGATAAAATGAGTTTGTAAGAACAAGTTCCTTGACTTTATTTGTTCTTGTAATTATTTCAACAAATATAATATATACTAAGATCAACAATGACAATTTTAATGGGTTTGTACCGCTAGTTTTAGCTAGTTAGGTTTAGTCGCTGGCTTTACTAAGAGACATTTTGCGTACTTGACTGACTTTCAAGGACAGTAGCCAAATTAAACAAGCGATACTTTTTTGTGTCAGAAAGAAACTTAACTTCGCCAGCATATTTCAAAAACAATCGCTCAGCATTATATAATGATCTACAACAGCTTCACACCGCCCAATGTCAAATATTGAAACTAAAAACACAGGTAATTCATTCACGTCTGGAGCAAGTTCTTAAGAATTATAACTCATACATCAAAATGAATATGGCGATGGATTATCCATAATCGATGCAAACAAATATCTCGTTGCACCAAGATATGTATAGATCTATGTATCTGCCGATGTTTGTTCAAAATTATAATTTGACATAAATCAGTTCGAGAATCAACCCTCCACCTAGGTATTTTATTTAAATAGAAATGTAATTCTTGCTTTAAATATTGTATCCTATTATATAACTTAGATTTGGTGCCACACGTGTACAAGTAGCTGGAGAGTGCAAGATGCAGCGTGCAACGAGCGTAACAGAACTGCTACAGGGTCAGTGCCATGACCGTTTGCACTGGCGCGTGTCCGGTGAGCTCGCCGCACTGGCGCTACTGTTTCACGCCTCAAGAAGACAAACTGACCACTTGATGGGTAACGTTTACAACAAAATTATGGTATAAAAATGTTTCACAAACATTTTGTCTTTTGTAGGTACCCCGTGGGGTGTCGGGTAAGAATTGCACCTCCCCATATCGTCCCGTGGGTGTCGTAAAAGGCGACTAAGGGAATAATTATACTGGAAGGTGGGAGCAGCGCCTTCTAAAGAACCACTATCTTACAATGCGATCCCCAAGCCGCCTGCCAAGCGTGGCGATTATGGCAAATACCACCTTAATAGGGGAAGCTGTGTTCAGCAGTGGACGATCCGGCTGATACAGGTACAAAATACCACATTAAACAATTATATTTAATGGTATTCTGGGACTGCCTGGTATTCTGGTCTGCTATCGTGTTACTGACCTATACAAAACCGCTGTATGATGTAATATTTATTTTTAAATATTAAGCTGATATTCACTTGATATTGATACTCGCTAGCTAAACATGAAATAAATACGACACCCGTAGACCGCTTCCTCTACATGAATCATCACTTTCGCTGAGAATCGAATAAATTCCTAGAATTCGCTTATGTGACGCATTATATAACATTCGCAAGGCAAAATCATTTCAAAAAGGAAGAGAACATATTTTTTTGATTTTTGTTGCAGGCATGTTCTAATGGACAGAACACGTTAAAATTTCCTTTCAATGACTCAATTTTCAGTCCATTATATCTATCATCTTTTATTAATAGAAAATACATAACTTTGTTTCCATAACAGTCGCTTGTGATAGCATAATTCTATACTTTCTACAGTCATATCTCATTTGCAATTCATATAAATGACGGATATCATTGAACACAATATGTATATTGTTCATGTTATGTCTAGATGTCCACTCTACCTGAACGCCCTAAGTTACAATTTATCTACCTGTAGCATAAAGGCAAATATGACCTCATTTCTTCAGTCTGAGTGTTTGAGCAGATTTTGAGTCACCCGTTATTAACTTCCAAAACAGAGAGTAAGTATGAGATAGTGTGCGACTTAAATGGACAAATTTGCAATTACTTCCGTGTTTGGAGGATTTGGTTGAATCATATACCCGTTTAGATGATGTATATAATGTAACGAGGTTAGGAAACATGTGTAAAATCACTATTAAAAATACATAATTTCTTTTTTTTGCTAGTATAATCGAAATCGGTACAGGAGTTTAGACGTAAAAAAGAACAAACACAGACAAACTCATTCGCATTTATAATAATGGTAACGATACTTTTAGGTACCAAAACTTTAAATATTTACACTGACTAGTCTAAGTAACATTTTTATCTTGCTCAATAGCGTTTGAAGTGTCACAGTGTCGAACTTGAAACCGGTGACGTATCCATTAATTCCGCAACCAAACAGCAGTCTTTATAATGTGATGAGTCTCATGTGACTTACAGTATATCATTACCATTAGTAAGATTAGTACCTAGTCAGTGTAATAACAGCCACATGAAATTTAAGATCTTTCATATAGTGTGGGTATGCGGCGAGCATAGCACAGTACCGCGAGAAATATTTAGTTCTGTGTACACAGCAGTAATCTGTGGTGTAGTGTAGCATAGTATTATTATTATATTTTTTTTATGTCTGATCGGTTAGCCTTTGACCACTATCTCACCTGATGGTAAGTGATGGTGTGGTCGAAGATGTTGTTCAGGCTAACCTACAAGTACTGGCTCTCAAGGACAGCTGCCGGAACACAACGTTAGGTGATTGGCGACAGATTTCCTACTTGAGGGTGGTAGCTAGCCAGGCGGGCATTTACAAAATGCCCTACCACCATGCTATAACGACTGCCATCCTAAGACAACAACCGGGACCGACGGCTTAACGTGCCCTCCGAAGCACGGAATCGCTCAGTAGTAATGTCACTAGCGGTCACCCATCCAACTCATGACCGCGCGCGACGTTGCTTAACTTTGCTGATCGGTTGAGAACAGCTAAGTAAACTTCGCTACGAGCGCTTCAAAATTATTTTATAGCTGTACTTCTTTAGGGGCAACGACAATAGAATAACGTTAGGCGTACGTATGATGTTTTCACTACTTTCTTTATTAAAGATAGGCCTTTTACCACTATCTCACGTGTTGGTGTTGGTAACTGATGATGTTATCGAGATGTTGTTCAGGCTGAACCTAGAATGAAAAACTGGTCTCTAGGGTATAGAATAAATGAGGAGCAAACGAACAAAGAGGAATGCATCCATTTTGCATATCGTTCTGAAAATGCTGGATTACATCATTTCCGTCCCTCAAAACTATCAAATGAAAGTAGCTTCTTTAGGAATAATATTTCCAACAAATTACTTATTTTCATCACTAATCACAAATCACTAATTAATGCACGAATTTAAACAAAAGAGTGCGTGTCCTAAATACAAACTGATTTTAATATAAAAAGTGCTGCAGTGCTAAGCTAATTTAAAAAAGATCGTATTTTTGGTATAATGCACACAACAAAACATACATAATATTATTTTGTGTACGTAAGGAAACCTCGGGTGAAACTCACAAATGGGAGGTTTTTGTAAAAATTTTGAGCATTGTCGCATAATAAACTTAGATAAAATAACATATTAGAGCACATAATTTTCACCTGAGGGGTTACTGAACCCGGACCACGTCTTTCGGTTATATGCAGTAATAATAAAGAATGCACTCTCTAAGCTGCATAATAGTTTTCTATTTGCATAATTACTAAAGTTTATAAAATAAAACAATCGGTTCAACTTCATATCATTATTAGTTATGTAATATAACTTATATAAGACGTACGAAACGCAGGATTGTTGTGCCAATGACCGTCCAGTTAGTGGTTTTGCTAGACTTAACACTAGTAAAAAGTTTGTTTCTAGACTCTTAATTTTAAATAACTAATCAAAGTGTTAAAATGTTGACTTTATATTGCCTACGATTTTAGGGGATCAATGTTTTAAAACTGGATTAAGTACCCAATTTATTTGCATTGACAATTACAATTCATTGACATCTATCATAGCTCGATAACAGGAAAGCTAGTAAAAATCTAACTTCCTTGTATCATTTTTCGTCCCATCCCATCAGGCAATCCAAATGCTACAGCACACTAACAGATGGCAGCGTACCCAGCATGCTAGCAGCATTGCCCCGTTGAATTGCAATGCTTATTCGTTGAGCCAAATAGGTGTCAGCATTTTGATCATGCGTCGCATCGACCAAGCGCTCTAATAAGTTTTGGAAAATACGATGAGCTCCCGGTCGCCACGGAACCAACTTCTCAAATATAACCATTACCGAGCGGCCAAATGCTTGCCTATCATGCTTAAAAAAATCTAATCAATACAGCAATAAGTAAGAATGAGTTATCCTGGTAAAATGCTAATTTAGTAAGTGGATAGATATATAACAGCTTATTGAAACATCGCTACTGTTACATCAATTTTATTTTGTAATGGCTTTGATCGTACGTAATTATAACACATGTTAGATTTTGTCGCTATACTGCGCGATGCGAACAATGGACGAATCATTCATATCAGGGTTATCAGAGGACTCCGGACGCGAGTGTCATTAGTATCGTGGAAGCATAAGCGGCACACGGTTACAATATATATTGTACAATTAGCACTTGTTTTCCTGATGTATCCTTTCCGGGGTGCTATCGTGAAATGCGACCGCCCATTTATTTAAATAATGGTATTTATTTTCCATAAAATTACACTTATTCATATTATAGAGAACACAAGAAATCAATAGCAGACGTGGAATCTATCTTTCTATTATGACATGTTGCGTTTCTTATTGAACAGTGGGTTTAATGTTTTATTTTGTAGGAGGCAATCTAACAGTGATGTAACTACGTCATTTTTTTTAAAAGACCATTTGAGAGATTTTATATATAGAGGGTATTTGACTATTTTGTATAATGTAAGACATTTATTTAGAAGATTATTAAAGCAATGTTATGTTTTATCATCATAATTTTCAGTAAAAATTTACAAATAGAGTGCTAACAATACCAAAAATGTACAAAGAGGCCCCCTTGTCTTTTAAACTGTGTAACGTGACTCCATCGACATCACAGTGCTGCAACTACCACCTCAAAATGTACTAAGTATTTATGTCGATGTTGGTCAAACAAAATATTTCCAGTAACAAATTTTTCCTGCGTTGATCTATTGCGGATAAATTCAGGGTGGATGAAGTGGCAGAAGGTCTTTCGAATGCCAACAAAACTCGAGGGTCAGGGTCAGGTCATCATAACATAAGACATGTTTTGATGTATAGATCCAAGTGTTAGGTAGCAAAGGAGAACGTTGAAAGAACAGCGCATGTGATAAATAATGGATATGTGGTGTAACTAGGATAGATTTTTCAAGTTTTGCTTCTCCAGACAAAAAGCAAAAGGGTATCTATGTAAGGTGGTAAAGATGATAACAATGCCCTGTTGTTTGCCTAATGAGGAGCCGTTCCTTACTCATCTGCAGTAGCTAACAGTGTGCTGCTTATTTGGAAATTTCCCCCTTACAAGGCTCTTAGGACATCAAATAGGGAGATCATGAAAGCGGCACTATACTAGGTAGTATACTATTAAAGGTGGATTGAAGACTTATAAATTAGACAAATTAAAACACGAGTACTTATCTACTTACTTTATATTAACCCTACGATTTAGCTACGTCTACAGAAAAACATCTAAATCTAAGGTGACGCATCTTTTTATTACACGAGAGTCCGAACGTACTCAATGAAATCTATTATTACAAAGCGTGCATAATGAATAGTAGTGTATTTAATAATACTGACATCACCCAAGTAGTGTCCGAAAGCGGAATGTACCTACCTAACTACTATGTAAAATGTAGAATCGACTTACAAAAAGAATTGGATCATCGTATGGCTCAAAATGACTAAGTGAGAAACTTATGAGCTAGCATATATTTAATTTTAAGGCGACTGCCAATAAGAGGAGAAAGGTTATAAAGTCAGCGGGTATATTTATTTTGTTGTTTAAGACCACACATAACTCTAACTGAAAAAAGTAGTTGCCAATATGCCTATATACTTAGATGTTGCAACTCAATGGTGAATAGTATTTTTACTTAATAGAAAAGTATGAAATAACTTGCGTAACAAGGCCCATTCTAATAAAATCAAAACTCAGCCTGTACCAAAATATTTCATACTTTTAAATGTTGGAAATATCTAAGTTCCTTTTTTATATATACATACGCTTTCTAAAATATAATGATAAAATAACACACTAAGTGAGATAAGGGTATTGTATAGATATGGTATTTATTCCTTATAGAGCTGAGTGTTCAGTCTAACCTAGAATTACTGGCTCGCATGGACAGCTCAGATGGATGATTTATTTTATTTCTGACACATTAAAATACATGTAAAATAAAACCATTTCGCAAACAGATGACGTAATGACTTCACATTATCCTAATTTCTTGATGACCTCGAAATGTGAATTTTCTCGCTCAATTCTAAAATAACGCGGCGCTATGTCATTCAACGGAGCACACGTCACGCAATCAAAGAATATTTGGGTCGTCGGTCAATGACAGCGGCGAAATTCAAATCTAGACTAGCGGAATCCAGGCAACTTATGAGGACAAAATATGTAATTGGGACGCTGACATTATAAACAAGCCAGTTTTTATATAGTCGTATTATAAGCATTATAATGAATAGCTTGTACAACTTGGCCAGACGTAGATAGCAGATTGAGTTCTATGAACAACTGAGCGACCCAATTATATGAAAACGTTGACTAGATAGCTATAGCATAGCATAAAGATCGAATATAAATAGTCTACTTGATATATTATATATACATATATAATTAAATTGTATGTATAGGAAAGACAAAACACATCCGTGATCAAACGCTGCCAAAACAATAACTCAGGAGATGAAGGCAAAACAGATAGCAATATTTACAATAATTATAATAAATTACTCATTAGACATATTATGAATGTGCATGATAAAAACCGTTGTTGATTTAAATATAAACCCTGCATCAATTAGGTATATAACCAATTGTAACCGAATTCGCACTATTGGCACTACTCACATCAACAATCATAACGTCCACCATTGAAACGCTTCTCCATTTTGCAATAATCCTCACGCTTCACAGGCAGCTAGAGGATGGCAGTGTAACATGAAATTTCATCAAAAGGAGCCGCCGCTGCTGCCCGAATTTGGTATTTTTCGTTTGGTCCCTTGGTCGCCTCTTACGACTCCCACAAATATGAGGCAACTCTAGCCGGCACCCAACAGGTTAAATCCAACTTAGCTTTCCGTTTTCATAACAGTGATATATGTACTCGTATACATGGAGACTGTCTTTCTATATTATTATAGTTCGAAATAAAATAATGGTTTTAAAAGATATAGTTCCTTTAAATTTCAAGAAAATTAAGTAGAGATTTCTTGTTTGTATACCTTATAGTTAATTCTGATTTCCGAAAATCCAGGTAATATACTGAAAGATTATTACTTATTTAAAAAATATTATTAGAAATATTTTTATTTATTTTTGGTAAAACAAACCTCAGTAAGTAGGTTACTGCTGACACTTAAATTAAATCCTAATGTATACCACCGAAATTTATTAAACACTTTCTAAAAAGGCTATAAATGTCGTCACGTCATTTTGTTTGTATTTGTAAAACAGCAAAAGATTTTTTATGTAATATAAATATTTCCCCGTGGGGTGCCGCGTTAGAATTGCACCTCCCCATATCGTCCCGTGGGTGTCGTAAGAGGCGACTGAGGGAAAATACTTGAAGGTGGGCAGCAGCACCTTCTAAAGAACTGCCAACTTATACTGCGATCCCCAAGCCGCCTGCCAAGCGTAAGGATTATGGTATAAACCCCCTTAATAGGGGAGGCTGTGTTCAGCAGTGGACGATACAGATACAGTATAAATATTTTGCAAACAATATCCTAGTGAATTTTTTGAGACAGATAAAATTTTCGTCTACGTCTATATTTTGAGAAAATAATTTAATACAAATTTTAATTAATTTAAGAGTATTTCACAATAGTCGCAATTTAAGATTAAATAAAAAAAAACATGTTATACATTATTTGCATTTTCAGAAATTTAGGGTATAAAAATCAAACGCATCAATTTCTGTATCATTAAGTTTGCGATGGCCTTAAAAAATAGCCCAAGATAGTAATTCGAACCCTACAAAAATTTTCTATGTGAGGTTTTAATAAGTAAGGATATAATTTTAGTTATTCTAGGTTAGCCTGAACAACACCTTCGACCACATCATCACTTACCATCAGGAGGGATAGTGGTCAAAGGCTAGCCTATAAAAAAAACTAAATTTTGTCCAAGACATTAGTGATTTATAGATTATAGTGCAGGACATTTTATCAATTAAAATGGTATGTGATCGCTCGATAGAAAAATGGAAGCTCATTAACTTCCATTTTTGGAAGAGAGGATAACGATTTTTCTTTATGTTGAATGATTATTAAAGTAAAGCTAAAGAGCATAATGTCACAGAGACCGTGCCAAATGATCGCTAGACTAGCAGCAGACGCGCCCGTTCCCAGTTCCCGCTTCGTTAATATCTTTTTCGAACGACCATCTCGCACAGTAATCATTATAACCCTGACGCAATCGTATAGGTAATCGACACATCAATTGGACAAAACCGTGCGTGAGCGAAGTTATTTACGGATGATGCACAAAACACATTTTTCTGCGATCACTGCACTACGAGATATATTTTTTTAAAGGTTTTGTTTTACTATACACCTTACCGTTAGTATAATTAATTGTATATTTTCTGTTCAAAATTTGTCATTATTTTCTTGGCGATTGATATGAAATTTAGATGGCCTGGTGTTTGGACTCGTTTTGATCAGTGGATACCAATTACCAATTTAGTCATTTATCTAAGTCAAGTATGGAAAAATTTACTCGTACTAGGTATTTGTACAACCTAATGTTATTCTTCTTTTATATAACGTAGTGTTCTCTGACGGAACTACAACAAGTAGGTACAATCGAGTTGAGATCATTAACAAACGACGTAATCTACCTATATATACAGTGTTAATATCGATATAGATTAGATGTTGTCATAGTTTTCGTTAGCGGTGTGTGTTGTCATGTTGTATTTGATCTAAGGTAACTAACCGCACTTTATAAATAGGGCAAGCACACACGCCAGATGCGGTACGCGTACGGAACGGCACATAAATACATAGCAATCGATAAAATGATCTGTGCGCCGCGGTTACGATGATGTAAACAGAGATGAATGTGCACACGCCGAAGATACACGCCCGAAACATGTTCAATATAGGACAACACTAGTATACGTAACTATACGATTTTATGGATATTGTGCTAAATTATTTTGCAAACGTTCATATGCTTTTATTTCTTCTTGCATCAATAGCAACTGGGAATTTCATAAAAGGGACTCACAATTCAGACAGAAAGTTTATATCAAAACTCGTATAAACCAGTGATCGTGTCAAATAAAGCGTTGATGCTCATTTAGTGAAATAGTCGAATATCTCACTTCATATAATTACGAAATATAACAAAAAAAATACCCATGACACTGTCTAAAATCATGTCATTGACAGATATCACAATAGTGAAATTATAATATCAAGGTTTACAGCGTGACATATAATACATATAACGCCTATGAAAAGTTAGTGTTGGCACAGAATAAAAGTGTTGGTAAAGTCCATACGTGTAATTAAATTAAAGAAAACGCAACCGAAGATGAGATATTGTACAATTCTTAAAATGCTGTCATATTCATTTAAGTTATGACTTAGGATTACGAATAAATAGCCATATAAAATTGTTTCACAAGATGAAAATGAACGATAATGTTGTATGAGCAGTCTGCCGCTACTTATGTCGATATTCAGTATGGTTGTTGCAGATAAGGCCACTACAGGATTCTTATAAGATAATGTCCTCACTGAAAATAGGGGATTTAGTACACAAGGCCGCTCGATAGGTTTCCGGCCACAAAACAAAAGCAAGTAATTTTTTATTTAATTACATGTGTGCTCTTGTTTACATATTGTACTCAATAATAACGTATGTTATCTGCATCCTTTGTTTTCTTAGAACAAATATATTTTAGCGACCTTACATAAGATTGAGATTGCAGCCAAAAGCACTCTAACTGAAATAATTAAAAACCTGCGATGGTAATGATAACGATTTTCTCTGATGCAGATTGATGACAAAACATCACACTAATATTATAAATGTGAAAATATGTGTGATTGCCTCCGAGCCGTTTGAACAGATTTTTATAGACTTGGTACAAACATTCTTGAATTAGGAAATAGTTAATTTTTTATCCTGATTTATTTTTGGCAACGTGTTTGAGCGCGATGCGATATAACCAATTTCCAATGTTCCGATTAAGCATAATTTAATAAATTTTTTTACATTAGGTATAACAAACGAGAAAATTATTATTTTCGAAGCCCTCGTAGCGAAGTTTACTTAGCTGTTCTCAACCGATCAGCAAAGTTAAGCAACGTCGCGCGCGGTCATGAGTTGGATGGGTGACCGCTAGTGATTTTACTACTGAGCGTTTCCGTGCTTCGGAGGGCACGTTAAACCGTCGGTCCCGGTTGTTGTCTTAGGATGGCAGTCGTTATAGCATGGTGGTAGGGCATTTTGCGAATGCCCGCCTGGCTAGCTACCACCCTCAAGTAGAAAATCTGTCGCCAAGCACCTAACGGTGTGTTCCGGCAGCTGTCCTTGAGAACCAGTACTTCTAGGTTAGCCTGAACAACATCTTCGACCACATCGTCACTTACCATCAGGTGAGATAGTGGTCAAAGGCTAACCTATTAGGCATACAAAATAAAATAAAAAAGAATTTATTATTGACATGTCAGTATTTTGCCTCAAATTTAAATCACACCCTTTGACGTAGAGTACTAGTAAATTACAACACTCGCTACATCATTTCCGTTTCATATACACTCGTCCCCCGCGAACATTTTAACACAACGCCTTTATTTTTAAACACAAGGTTGCTACAATGTATTTAAATTTGTTATTCCCCAAATTTACAGTTATCGTTTAGTCAGTTTTTATATATGTTGTAAATTAATTTAGTGCTACGTCCGTTGTGGAAATAAGATTTATCGACACTTCCCCGTTGTTGGTTGAGTTAGGTTACATAAAGAATCTTTTCCACTACAGATGGATGGAAATATACTGGTTATACTCAATACTTTTTCAAACCTTAAAAGCACGCTGCACGTTGTTGCACTTCTACAAATTATTATTTAATGATTTGTAGAGTAATGAGTCAACTTACGAAATCATTCAAGTTCAGTATATATGATGTATTTAACTCAAAGTGACGTAAATTCAATTTTGTAGACCACAGGAGATATTAATTCAATCGCCTACCTCTCTAGGTATTTGAAAATCAAACGTGTGGTTCCTTGACATAATATTCGTAATTTTGCAATACTACAGTTTGTACATTACACAAATACGCCCCCTCACAGGAAATACTTACGAGTATAACGAGGAATTACATTATTTTATTTATTCACAGCCATGTTAACCACAAACATTTGCAGCGAATTATATACAACATCCCCGTGCACATCCACGTCCATTCCCGTGGCGTGCCGGGTTAGAATGTTAACCCCCCCTTTAATGCTACCCGTGGGTGTCGTAAGAGGCGACTGAAGGTAAAATATCTGACGGCGGGCAGCAGCGCCTTCTAAGGAACTGATTTGTTAACCTGCGATCCCCAAGACGCTTGCCAAGCGTGGGGATTATGGCTAACCCTCCCTTATTGGAGAAGGCTGTGTGCATCAGTAGACAATCCGGCTGATACAGTTTATATACAACCTAAAATATTTAATTTAGCCTAATTGGAATTGGTAGGTGTGCGACGATATTAAACCACAAGTTGACCTCGAACTGAATAATGTAGGTTTTATTAATAAAACATTCCCACCTATGCCTGCAAGAAGATTGCACAATTGTGACTTCTACCCAAGGAGTTTGACAATAACGAAATAAGGAAATGCTAAGAACAGCAAAAATGGTGCAGTCAGCATCTATTAAGTTGTATGACTATATTATAGAAGAGGATGTATGATTTTTATGGGATAGCGAACATGCAGGAGGCCCACCTGATGTTAAGCGGTAACATTTTGATACATTTTGTAACAAGTGACGAACTGCACTGAGCCCATCACATTGAGACATACAGCTGTTTAGTTTCATGTGCCTGTAATTTCACTTGAGTAGCTCTCCAGGACTGCTGCCGGAACATACTGTTAGGTGCTTGGCGACAGATTTTGTACTGAAGGGTTACCACCCTTGCTACCGAAAGCCAGGCGGGCATTCGCAAAATGCCCTTCCACCATGCGGTAAAGCTCAAGCCAGCGGTGGAGATCGAACCATGGATATGCGGCACGGCAGTCCATAGCTATCACTGCTTCTAATAAAAAAAAAAACTTTCCATTCATTCCGAATGTCCGGTGGACTTGTATTACGGACAGCGGCAAGCAAAAAACTATGAGTTTAAATGACGATGCTTTGGTTTTTGATACCGGGATCTGTAAAACTAGAGGCTAAAGCAGTTGCCGTGGGGTGCCAGGCTAGAATGTCGAGGCGAGGGTTCCGCTACCAACACAGAATGTATCAAACAATTGTTATGATTTTCTACATAGTAATCGAGATCCTTATTTCTATTAGTGAAATAAGGATCTCGATAAGAGCTTCTTAGACAGATTCGGATCTGCACTTGACGACCTGTTTTTTTTTTAAATTACTATTCAGTAGATACTGAACTATAATCAAACCAAGTTTGATGCTTGCATGTATTACTGTGTATCGAGCACAAAAAAAAACATAAAATAATACACGTTTCTTGTATAAGGCCCTCTTTACGGTTCCGTACTAGAAAACAGGACCGTATTACTAATTCTCGGCCGTCCATCCACCTACCCGACCTTGAAAATGCTGTATCATTGGAGCCTTAAAGCTAGCCAATGGAAACGATTTATTTAAATGAGTGAAATAGAAAATAATATATATTCTTATCGGCCGAAGAGATTTACAAGTTGGTGCGGTACCCATAAACCAATTTATTTAATTTGTAAATCACACCTAATTATGTTTATGCGTGTGTTAACTCAAAAGTACCGGAATTTTTAATTAAGATATTCCAAGGTTATTGTAACACTAGAATAGATATATTTGATAAGGTATGAAGTGGCGACAATTGACAAAATTCAATGCAATTATAAGGCCACAAGTAAAATTATAATATTAACGTTTTACAATTTCCCTGCGACATATATATAAGTAAATACTTCTACTGTACTAGTGTCCGGATTATTTTCAACCAAAGCTTATGCTAATATCAGGCAGCTGTCACATTTAGATATCGTCTATCGCAGTTATAGGTCGGGCGCGGCACCGACAAGCGACGACGCACGCGGCGACCGCGCGGCTGCCAAGCCAACCCGGCACCACCGGCTCGTAAATCACTATACGCCCGGCACACAGCGATCACTCACAACATCGTCATTGCAAGAGAAAATCTTAAAGGCAATAAGGAAAATCTATGAAAAGGTTGAAAAGTCTCGTTTACATAATAAAATTCGACGAATCTACGACATCTATAAAAACTACTTTAATTACATTTTAGGAAAGAATATTAAAACGGGACCAAGGCTATGCCGTCAATCCATCCATCCATTCCATACCCTAGAGGGAGGACATCCAAGAAGATTTTTTTTTCCTAAAAATGGAACCAACTTCTACACTCAAAAGTGTAAAATAAATTCTTGAAGTATGTACCATGCTAGTTCAAAAGTACCTATTATGACAATATTGTGAGCATGGCAACCACTTCGACGAGTTATTTCACACAATTGAGTGTTGAAGTCGGTTCTATATTGAGGTAAAAAAAATATTTAGTATAACAATATTGCTTACCTCTAAGGGGCATTTTAAAGGAAGAAAATAGGGGGGATACATTTGTATGGAAACGCAGGCAGTCTTCCCTCGTAGGGCGCGTAATCTCGCAACTGTCTACAGCTGATAGTGCCACAAACTTATCGAAAGTATCAATAAACCTGGTTGCCCTTCAGGCTCACGAATATATATATATTGAATAATGCTTTCTCGATAATCAGTAGTCTTTGCGTAAGTCGTTGAAGATTATCTTGCAAAAACAGTGTAAAGAGTGAAGATTAGGAGGTAAAGCTTCTTACTCTTCTTGGCGTAAACGTTAAGACTCCTTATCTTCTGTATAGTGAAGTAAAGTACCCACTCTACCGCGTGAATAATATATTTTCGAAGAACTTAGTAATGATGCCAAACACAAGACCATTCTTCGATCATATGGTACATTCACCAAAACACAAGGACTTTTGTTACTTCGAGGGCGATAAAAGCATATCGTCTCCTCTTCGCGGTAAAGTTAAAAAAAACATGTCAATCATTTTATCACTTTCTCAGTTAAATGAAACATATATACAAAGACTGATGATGAAGTCATACTGTGTTCCGGTTTGAAGAATTTTGAGGTATGGGTGCCGGTGTAATTACAGGCGCATGGAACATGTATGTGTTAGGGCGCTCCAGTTATAGGCGAAGTTACCGCTTAATATAAGGTGGGTATCGTGCCATACCACTAAAAAAACGTGATAGTCAACATTGATGAACAATCGTTATTTACAAACATACCTATGCATGGTTGCTACGAAACAGTCAATAAAAATCTAAGTAAGTATGACCTACCCATGTTACAATGCACAGCTACTAAAACACTGCCTAACACCCGGCTACCTGTTCTAAGATAATAAATTCTAAATATATAAATCGATGTAAATCAATGGGCTCTTCGGTCTTCCCCGAAGTCTCCGATATTTTATTCAAAGACTTCTGGAAGGGGCTCTCTCCGCAGCCATGGCCATGCCCGAGATCTACAAACGGTACGTAGAACATATTTTCGGCACTCACAAAAATAAAATGTTTGCATTCCTAAACCGTCTAAACTCTTAGCACAATAGAATTCAATTCCCTTGGAGCTTAAGGGCAATATATTATCAGTTTATCTTAATTTTTTATTTGTCTTCAATTCAACAACATTCTTAGTATATACCGTGTAAAAAGCTATCTGTAGAGATTCATTTCTTAATAGCAACCATATGTCAGTAGGCTGCCTGCCATAGAAAAGCAAATAGATATTTGTTACACCACCGAACAAAGTAAACGAAGCGAAGCAACAGTTACAAATTCCCTTTAATGCGCCATTGGAGTCAACCCCAAGTCTTCCACAGATAATGATCTTACTATAACATCCCAGCAAATACTGACAAATTCGATAATATATTAAGACCAGCTTCAAGCTGTATATTATCTTCTTATGCGGCTACTTGTGCCTATTTTTAAGACCTAACAAGAGCAATCTCGCTACAAGATGCAGGTGTTTCCAAGCTTGATTGTGAATGTGGGTCATCACATTTGAGAACAAAGAAAGAGTAGAATCGCTATGAGGATAAACGAACAAACTAATTTACAATAGAAATCGATTAGTCAACCATAGCCCTGCAGAGTGTTTGAAACGGGATGAAAGATAACCATATAATTTAGTATCTTTCTACGGAATTCAATAATCTGGCACCGCTATCTGATCTATCTTTATTCCTGGCGTTGAAAGTTTTTCACTGGCTGTTTAATATGTTTTTTTTACGGAGTTATTGCAAGGATACAAATAAAGATGAAAATATTATATTTTTATCATACATAAGTACGAGTATTATGATGTAATTATTAATATATGTAAGCACACAATCATGTACATATTTGGTTATGTACATACATTGATATCTTTAAAATCTTATTATATTTACAATTCACATGGATGTACATGTATTTCAACCGTTACGTTTTAGGGAATTACACTCTACGCTATATCAGCGCCTGATCTGCATAGTTCGTATACTATTATCACATGAATAAAGAAATAAACTTATGAATACTTTCCCCGCTTACTGATCTGGTTTAAACCGGTTCCGCACCCCAGAAAGGCGCATCTGTGGTCGCTACAACCCCCGCGCGCCTTCTGAGTGATTAGTAACGCACACAAAGCTGTGCGTGTAGTAATGAAGCTTTCATTCTTTTTCGTTCTTTGTTCACGAGGAATATGATAACTCTAAATACTCATATTGAAATTCAATTTATGTTTAATATTTGTTTCAATTATCATTAGAAAATTCGACATAATAAAACTGTGAAACTTAAAATAAATTACATTTTAGCTAATAGGCTAATTTCCCTTCAGGAAGAATATTGATAAGTTGGAGAATGATCTCAAAGTTAAAAATGATGGCATGTAAAAAAAAAAAACAAATAAGGCTACTGACCACAAATCTATAGTGTGTAGTATTTAGTTAAAAAAAACTTAAACTCAACTGGATACTTATTTTGTTTTGAAAATATATGGGATAGGTACAGCCATGTGAGAAGGACAGCGTATGCTTAATAATGTTTTGCCGTTTTCTATTATTTTAATACAAATACTTGCTCGTTAGCTATTAACGGAAAAATACTTAACTTTACAATACAATAGTAAATTACTCGCGGAGAACACCATTAAGTGATAACTGATAACAAGTTATTTACTTGAATTACGTAGTTTGATTGTAAGGGTGATATGTATCAACTAACTGTATAGCAGAAGTCTTTGACCAATTATGTATGAAAAATTGCGGGTACATAGACGTTTAAACAGAATAAATTACAAAATATATCCATCCAAGACCTTTATAAATATGTGACTGTAATTACATATTAGGACAGTGTTAAAATATACGCTAAAACAGCAAAACCTTACAATATTTATCCTTAAACATAGGTTCCACACAACATTTCACAGACACTGGCTACTTAGATAAATAAAAATTTAAAAGTTATCACAATATCTAAATATTTACCTCTTTAGCTGTAGAACAATTTGTTCCATCTAATTATCAATTATATTAGATTGTGGCATCATTTAAAATAATGCAAGTTATCACGATAGATTTAACTCGTAAAATGATTCAATATGAATAATAATACTACGAAATGATTATAATATTGCTCAGAATAACCTCATCCGGTTGCCTTTGGCGATGAAGTACCATGCAAGACGACTATTCATTTACAATATTTTAGCGCGGTGAGGATAAGATGAAGAAAAAAGCATTTGGATTGAATTTAAGAAGATGTGGCAAGAGTTCGAGTGTAAAAAGTGTTAAATTTGATATGTTTGGTTCCCGATCATGATAATATTCGCATTAAAAGGCATTTAGATAAGCAGTTTACACGAAAGTTAAAAGAAAATTAACAATAACCAAAGCTAACATATACACTTTGACAGAATTTAAGGGTCTCACATACTGAACCCTCCGTAACATCCCGGAGGCTTTATTATGTGTGGGTTCATATCAAAGTTGGAAAACTTCGTCGGAAGAAGGCAAACTGTTTTACTAAATTATACTAACATTGTAATTTTTGCATTAAAACCTGCTAAGCGAATAAGCTTACATAATAACAAAGAAAGGTAATATTTCAACCATAAGCAGGATTGGACCCCGCGACCATGGGTGCCTGGTTATACCAGTTAATATTCTAAATCTAAATGTTGCAGGAGCTCATTTTTATGGCACATAATGGCCGCGATTATAAAATTAAATGTTATTTTAAGACACATACACAATGGTATTCATACCATCATAAAAAAGGAGTTTTGTTTAGTGCTTAAAATAATTATTCGACACAAACTATCACCGATCCACTATCGCGTCAAGCAATATTGGTTTGGTCGTACTTAAAGAACGAATGAAATATGTAACACGGATGTGCAAGCAAGCAAGATACAAGATTTTTATAACTTAGCGCTCATCCTGTTTCGACCTACTATGATTTATGGATCGGTTTTATATATACGTACTAACTATGGTCGAAAAACAATAACGTACGATGGAGCAAAACTTTACAATAAAATGCCCACTCACATAAAAATTGTACACTCATTCAACGTATTTAAATCTAGATTGCACGACTACATTTTAGCAGAATAAAATAAATACGTTGAATGAGTACATTCGCAATTACGACGATGTACCTTCTATTATTTTTTAATTAATGTTCTCATGTAAGTGACTGTACTGACTTGTTATGGGAATAAATATCTTTAAACCTATTACTACTATAAGATGTGAGACTACTCTACGAAACGTGCCGCTAAACGATTATTAAATATTAAATATATTTAAACGTCTGCTATTTCGCCAAACCAATGTACCTACCTAAAATAAACTACAGATACATAATTATAAATATGTATATATGATAGGAAAATTTATTTAGATGCAGACATTGTGCGTCGGATTGAAAATACTGCCAGAGCCAAAATCAACTCGTAATTAAATGGCCGGTAGTCTTATAAAAGCTATGGAACGGTAGAATAATATAAACACACGTAGGGCAGTTAATGTCTCAATAACAAAATAAAAGACGCGTGTTGATACGTTTGCGCACATTCGACCGGACTACCGGCTGTAGGGTGATCCTACGAAGTGTTTACATGCGTCACCAGAAAGCTATGATGAAAGCAACAATAAATTGACCGATTTTACTTAAGCAACATTATGCGTCCGTGCATATTTTGAAAGGCGCATACTTGGAAATGTAATCTAGATTACGAGATAATTAAATTTCACTATGGCGAATTTCCTGACAAACAACAATAATAAATACGATTAAAAAAAAATAATATCGTACATCCTTGTCCACGCAGACCTCTACCCCAATTCCGCCCAGTCCTCAACAGATTCATCCTCAAAACTTTTCTTTTAATATGTCTTAGTTCATATATCACGCAATTCGATGTCTTCCAGCTTTTGTCACTAGTGCTACTTACCGGGTCTATCATATATACTACCAATTCTAGTTACACCGGAATACTTCTATTAAATAAATATTATAACAGAAATTAAACGCGTCCTACGCGCCATAAGCTCTATGATTGATCTGAAATACAAGTGTGTCAAATGGCTATCTTTTTATCAATTAGCGTTTTTTTATTCGTATAATTATCTAGTACTATTACGGAAGCTAGTGCAATTCCCAACTCGTGTGTATTTATGGCCCTAATAAACATCACACTCATCGGGTAAAGTTAAAAAGAATCGTCTACCTACGCATTAATTAGAGTCCCTGAAAAATAATTTAATTGATTTTTCTAGTCAAATATTCATCTTTGGGTCAACGTTTTACACAACATATCATAATTTCAGGTTTGCAACTCATAACACAATATATCCAGTAAGCGGTAACTACAGTTAAACTTAAAAGAATAAAACACTAATTAAAAATAAGTACGGAACCTACGTACAAATATCTGAAATTTTTAACCAATTACTTGCGGCAATATGAAAATGTTTATGAATCAGCATGGTACCGATTTCCATGAGTTTTAAGTGCCATGCTCATTATCCAAGCTAATTGTTTTGTCAGTGTCTTGTGGTCGTATAGAAACATGTTGCAAATAGTTGTCACTAACCAGCAGTCCGTGTAACGCGTTCACTAGACTGTGCACAGCACCGCATAACTCTTTGTCGTGTCTCTTGATCTTCAAGCTAATATACACTCGCTATATATTGACAACAATTCAGGATTTTCAGGATTGTGACCTTGACATTACCCTACACCACCGATACGCCGCATCTTTAAAAAACTGTTGGAACCTTCTTTGCGTCGTTTTGTAATTTTTGAGAGTTTATGTATTAAGCTCGATTATCAAGCATACCTGATATCAAATTCTAGGTAAGCCTGAACACCATCTTCGACCACATCATCACTTAATATCAGATGGTGAACAAAGGCTAGCCTATCAACTATAACGAATAATAAAAAACAAATCGTCATAATTTAAGAAACGTATTGCTTTTACTGTTTTACGACTCCGTACTCAGAAGGCGAAACGCACTCCTGGGGGCCAAGTCTGCTAATTACATGTTCATATTCAGCATAGATTCATACAAGACAGAATCGGTAGTCAGCTGATCCCGTATAAATATATGAATCTATGATGAATCTAGGCTGGTTTGACGTTATTGCCAACAAAAAATAAAAAAAGAAGAGTAAGGTTATTCAGAAAACAATTTCGTTATTATTTATTATTATTTCGTTTCGTTTTCATATGAAACCGAGATTGAATCAATATTGACTCAATATGAACGATATGAAGTTAGTAGACTACCAAAACTGTCAAAATTTACCAGGCCGAGTCCATTATAGATTCATAATGATAAGCAGACTTGACGCCCTGCTCCTGTTTATCTGTCTCTGTGTATGTCCGCATATCACTGATCTGTAGCTTTTAAACTGAGTGAGTTAAAAACCAATATTCAGATATAAATATTGAATTTATTTTGAAGGTTAAACCACAGCTAAAACCAAAAACAAATTTCGTTTATTTTTACTGAGTCTCAATGCTAAATTGAGAATAAAGATCTCTAATATTTTTTTACGTAATATGGCATGTGGTATCTTTTTGTTTATTGAATAGAGTGAAATATTTTTTCTCAGGTGTATCACTAAAAAGTTGTTCTTTACAGAATGCGCATAAACCGTAGAACAGTAAAATATACGAAATGTAAGTTACCGGTACCGGTAATGTCAAAATCATTGATTGACTTTTGGCGTCGTCATCGCTATAAATAATCCGAATTTAAGTATATGAATATTTATTACATAACTTTCCTAATATTATATACCACTTGGCTATTATTTATTTACATTCATCGTAACGCAATTCCACTTACCGTCTTCAAAAGAGAAATAGATAAGTCGCGAGGATAATAGTTTCGCTACACCCGTCTGATGCCTCTAGGGTTTGGATAGGACGGGCAGTAAACAGATGCAGATTTTACCGGGTCATCGGATTTACTCAAAGGTAGTGCTACCGGCACGCAGATTATTTAATTCAGTTGTCAACATAAGTTCCAAGGAATTCGCCGTGTGATTTTTAAGATCCGGTACTCTTGGCACGGGAGGTGCCGGGTTAGGACACCCCCCATCCCCGATCCCCATTTCTTCCAGTGGGTGTCGTAAGAGAAAATTATCTAGTAGTCTATATGTATTATATAGTAGTCTATGAGAAAAATACCTAAGTGTCTAACCTACTACCTAAATATCTAAGGGAAGGTGAGAAGCAGCGCCTTCTGAAGAACTGACAACTTTTACTGCGATCTCCATGACGCCTACCAAGCGTGGGTATTATGGCAAATCCCCCCGATGTGGGAGACCTTGCTCAACTGTGGACGTTCCAAGGTTCATTCCGTGAAGATATGAACCTTGGAAAGGTTGAGAATTCTGATTGCGTGATTACACCGGACTGTTTCGGTGTTACCACAGTCAGATGTGGCTGCATGTAACTAGTTAGTGAGGAGACACCAGTCCACATAAGAGAGGCTGCTCCGACTATTTTATGAACATTGCAAACGTCGCCACTCTTGTTAATGTAAGTCAGTTTTTATTGAAAATGTCACTTCCGCAAATCGTAGTTTCATATACAATGCGGCATCGAGTCACATGCGTCGAGTCCGAGTTTAGCACTCGGAATAACTTTCGATTGTTTCTGCCTTACGACGGACATCACTCGGACGGATTTAGATTCTGACACTGTGCGTCTATTCATTTTGAGTACACTACCGGTTTCATTTGCGCTGCTATAGTTCATATTTGTATTAATAGCGTCATAGTTACCAATGTGAATAACATCGATTTAGGCAGAGACCGTGAAGACTGATTTTTCTAAAATATACAGCACCCTATATTATTACTGCAATCTTTAATATGTATCAATAATTAAGTATTACAACTAACTTAATAAAATCGGCTCATTCATATACTTTATTTAATTTATAACACCACTATGAATTACATAAAGTGTTAAAGTGAGCATTTTTGAGCATGATTATTGATAGTTAGAATACGAATAATGTATTTTTCCATATATGATACCATCTATACTTATTGTCTTGTGAACTGGGGCCTAACTCCCACATCTAAAGCTAAATGCTAGTGTCTTCGGAGCAATTTCAATACAGACGTAGTGTCGCCAAGTTTTAAATATCAAGGGTTCAAACTCGGTGTAATAATGCATGGATGTCGTTGAGCCTAATATATTAGTTTCTGGTTTGCCAATTTTCCGTAAATTTAAGTATTTACAGAAATATTGGCAAAAAACTGGCAAACATGAAGCATAAATATTAGGCTCAGGGAAATACATGCATAATTACACAGAATTTTAACACTTGCTATTAAAAATATAATGAAACTTTTGTATGAAAAGCGCTACGTGCACTCTAGCCTTAAAATATGCAAAACAAACGTCATTCTTTGAAGCCTAAAATATTATTTATTAATACTGAGATGCGTACTAAATTCGACACGAAACAATAATGTTCATAAATCGTTAATATCTAATGCCAAATGACTTAATTCAATGCGTGTAGCTCGCTAAGTTCTAATGTAAGTTTACTATAATACTACCTGATGGCAAGTGATGATGTGCTTGAAGATGTTGTTTAGGTTAACTTAGAATAACTGGCTTTCAAGGACAGCTGCCCGAGCACATCATTAGGTGCTTGGCGACAGATTTTCTACTTTAAGGTGGTATCTAGCCGTGCAAAATGCGCTACCACTATGCTATAACGACTGCCATCGTAAGACAACAACCGAGACCGACGGCTTAACGTGCCCTCCGTAGCACGGAAGCGCTCGGTTGTAAGCCCCCACCTTATGGGAGAGGCTGTGTTCAGCAGTGGAAAATCCGGCTGATACAGTACAGGAGAGAATTGTTCTATACAGGATTTCATAACAGACCTTAAACCTGCCCCGAGATTAGTGTGGTCAGTAAGTCTACGTACAGGATATTTTTAATGAACTTTAATTGGAGCAATTAACATGACCAGCTCGGGTCTCTACTTACGAAGTACGTGTATCATCAAATTGACATTCATTACAATACTTTTATACAAACATGCACTGCATAGCTGTGTTTGGTAGATGTGGGGCTGCACGCCATCCTGTCACCACATTTTTGATATCCCCATTGTGAACTGGTCTGATGTTAAGATGAACATATAAATGTACACCAACAATTGTACCGATAAGACTTGGTGTTTTGTTGTAACACTACTCTATGAGTCAATTAAAAAGATTTTATGCATACATAAGTAACTAATTGAAGCACTCCGCGACGAGTTTTATAAACAGCGGCGATGTTTACACCTGACCAGGATTACAATTTTCAGGCATTCCAGACAGCGTCACAGGCAGAGCCAGGTTTATCAGTTCATTATGAGCCCATCTTGGTGGGTACTGTACTGTATCAGCCACATGGTCTACTACTGAACACAGCCTCCTTCATTAAGAGGGAATTTGCCATAATCCCCACGCATGGCCGGTAGTACCTCTTACGACACCTACAGGTAGCAATGGGGGGGGGGGTGACATTCTAGCCCCACACAAAGGCACCCCACAGGCTGGTTCTTGGTGGATACCACCTAATAATCAAATATAATCAAATAAAAAAAGTGAAATCACTGGGCAAACGAGGTATAAAAACTAACGTAACCAAAAATCTATTTGATTCAAAAGTTCATGTAATTAACAAATGAACATGTAAATAATCATACATATAGTAGAATAACGCCATCAACGCGTCTCTATGGCAACGAAGGGTGGTGACAACAACGACAATTTTACCTTGACATTACCAATCAAGTGTGATTATTTTAAGCACCGAATCAATAAACCAATACAAGTTGACAATTTGTGCCTCTTTTATTGTTTGTGAACTTGATGAGTCTGAAATTAAAGTGTTAGCTGTATGAGAGACAAATTTCTTTATATATTAATCGTAGGTATTAGGACTACGCTCAAGAAGGCAGAAGCAACTTTTCTGTGTCATCAATTCTTAAAAATCACTAGGGATTCATCTTAACTCCTTGGTTACCTGAAAGGTTCAGGTCCATTCCTAAGGAGTGAACACTTCAGACAGGCTGCCGGCTATAGAACCGAGGCCAAAACTTTTTATAATTATGTAACGATTGTCAGCTTCTATAGAAATTGTACCGTCCCCACATTAGTCAAATAATAGGTACATGATAATATTACGGATTATCCATTATATATCCAAATCCACTAAATCCATGGTATGTAGCATTATAGAAACAACACCCTGTTGATTTACCCGCGAGACCCTAACACCAGAAAATTACCACACTTTAGGCAACACCCAGGGGTCATCTGGGTGGTGCCTAGTTGTGGAAATTTTCTGGTGGTTCCAAACGGTAGGGGTTGGTCTGATTGTCTCGTTCAACTGCTATATCCTTCCGCTTTTCGCTCATTTAAATCAGCAGTAGACAGTTGATGTAAATTGTCAGCCTGAATCAGAGGTCTGCTCTTCGCTTTTTCTTAACTCAAATCATGCCATGAAGAAAAATAGTATTATTAGACAGCGGATACATATATTGTGCCTGACTCAGAGGACTGCACTCCAAAGTTTCATTCGTTGAATCGAAGTCTTTCTTTACGATTTTTTTCTGCCTATACTTGTTTTACTTTAGCAACTAATTAGGACGTGTTTATTAAATCAGAAGTATAAAATTAACCCGCCACGTCACGTGTTATGTACAATATGCAGAAATCATGAATATGGCATATTTTGCATCAATAAGGATATATACATTTTCTCAATATATATATTTAGTGATGCAAAATATGAGTTGTTTTGTCTACTTATCTACTATCAAAAGTAGAAATAATTCAGCGCCTATGTCAAAGTAAACAATGTAATCCAAGGCCTGACTGCAGTGCTGTGGGAAGGTTACCATATGGAGAACTTTTACAAGGATGGTTTAGTGGCGGTTTTAGTATTTTAGACTTGGGAGGATATACGCCACCCGATTTTTTTTTTGTTACTGGTTTGTAAGCCTTTGACCACAACTCACCTGATGGTAAGAGATGATTTGGTGGAAGGTGTAAGGCTTAACTAAAAAAAAGAGTGAAAGGCTTAACCTACAATTACTCAAAAAGTCAAAATCATTTATTCAATTTAGGCGTCTACGACGGCGACTACTTATGTAGGTCAATTACAAATTTTAGTATTGAAGTATTCTACATTGTACTGCCACGTTCAGCAAATAAATGGTATAGAGCCACTGCGAGAAGAACGGGCAAGAAACTCGGGGTCATTCTTTTAAACATCTTTTAACAATGTGTTACATACTTAGTATATAATAAAGTTATTACAATATTTGTTTAAATTATGTAGGTGACAGGCAATAGCTTGGCAGAGGCGGAATTGTCCAGGCATTTTTGTCGTTTAAGTAATCAGAAACTGTGTAGTAGGATTTTTTAATCAATATGTTTTTCACGTGCTACTTGAATTTCCCTTCTGACAGCGTTGTAATATATTTGGGAACTTTAATATAAAACCGTACACAATTACCTAAGGACCTTTTATTTGACTTTACTGTAGTTATGACGTCATAAGTTTTTTGTATGATTTTTTTTAAACTTACCAATAGTGCTATAAAATAAAAGATCTCTATGAGCTGATTCCAAAAATGTACTACACGATTTGGTTTCAGCTAGTTGTTTCAAATAAAATGTAAGTCATTTTCTAAACTCTAAGTTTGGGCTGTGTGTGGCAGAAAACGGCTAAATGATTTTTCCTAAAATATACGCCGAATGACTAACTTCATATCTAACGTAATGTAAGGAATTTAGCCAACATTAATGCTACTTTTTTGTCGCCCGTACAGGTTACGTTTATGTAAATTGAGTCCCGGGAGTATATAAATGCAGTACCTTGGAATGATCTCACACTATGAATTTGTAACACGAAATTCCGGTTAATTCCAATATTATTTTTCGTTCTAGTCTCTTGCCAGAAGACTTATTGTTTTATGCCCCTGATTTAATAATTACTAAATTTAAGTTACTGCTTAAGTAAGTTAACAAAAAAGGAAGAGATTTATAAAACTATGCTTAACTTCACAGCACGCAATGGCATAAAATATTATTTAACAAATTTTCAAAGTACCAGGAGATCAGAAGTTCATGGTAGTTTCATACTTCAGATCTTGTTCTAGGAATACAACATTTACAAAATGGGCTAAAGATGTGATCGTATAAGATGTTCATATTTATTAAACTGAAAAATCCCACCGAGCTTAAGTTATTGACAGAGCTAAAGGGTTTTTTAAACATTTCGCAACTTTTTTATCTTATTTTTTAATGCCTAAAGCAGGCTTAAAAAAAGTAAACCAGCTGCCTACCTGATGGGAAGAGGCCAACGTCACTTATGTGCGTTTGCTAATGCGCTGCCGACCACTTAGTAATTTAGTGACGTCCTTTTCACAGAACCCCATATCGTAGCGCAGAGTGAAAACCTCGGGAAGTTCCCTCTCAGTACTTAAAGGAAGTCTCTTTGTGGTACGCGTATGTTCTACAGCACCGTTGTTACAACATGAAACGTTGTTGCTGTGTCTGTATTATGGGGCAAGGTAGTTCAAGATTATGAGGATGAACCCTTCGATGCAGGCGGTTCGGCGCGGTAATAAATGTGAGGTATTCGTATCAGATCAAACAGTTACTCAAAACACTCACCGTTCTACAGATAGACGGCACAATATGCAGAGAGATACAAAGCCTCTTTAGAGAGTAAGCAATTCCAAGCCGTCCGTTGGTATGGGATAATCGATGATACGAACGGTGCAACGTTGGATGACGTCAAAGGAATCGATTTGGTAAACCAATCCCAAGGTGTCCCAATCCATAGATGTGAGCATAAGGGGTCTGAATTTCAAGTAACCGAAACTGCACGTCATTCGTTATGTCGACGTCAAAGATACTGCTAGAGATGGACAGAGATATCCTTCAAACTATGGTGTAATTGGTGTAAGGACGAATGGTATTTTTTTCGCAGTGAATGCACAAACTTATTGTGTCTTCATAGGGTTGAAATGTTTAAGATTTTGTCATCCCAAATCAGAGACCCACTCTAGGGGTTCTCTACAAAAGACACAAGTCTGACTCGACTCTCTAACCCTGGCGGCTGGGTAACATTTGCATGGGCAGTATAGCTGGCGTCACCAGTACTGTCCGATTAGCAATTAATATTTTCAAAAGATAGAAAAGGTCATTGGTATTCAGAATGTACAGCGTCAGCTACAGCACGTAGCCTTGTAGCATACCAGCATTGAGAGGCTTATTGCTAGAGCAGCAACCATCGACGACAACTCTAATGCTGCGCCCACCAAGAAGCAAGTTAGCCAGTTGCAATGTCCCGCGGAAATCCCGAAGTAGATAACTTCGACAGAAGCGCCCGATACTAGATTCAATCAAATGCCTTAGCGATGTCAAGCCTAACTGCCAAGGCTTCACCTTTGCTTTCAATGGTTTCAGCCCAACGCAACGGTGTGTTAGGTATACCAAGAGATCCCCAAGAGAACGACCATGACGAAAGCCTTGGTGTTCGTTGAGACGCTGATAATATTCATGATAGCACCCAGGAGCTACTTGTTGTTACTATCACTTTTGAAAGAAGAGAAGTTATTGCAATAGACCTATAGTGGAAGGATCTCATGCTCATATCCTATCTTTGCTTTACAATATATTCTCTTTATTCCAAGTGCTCCTCCCTATCTCAAAGAACGTTTTGAATTCTGACATCACTCACACTCCATATCCTTAACATCTTCTGAGACCCTTAGTAGAAGGGCTACTGAAAATTCCTCCCCATATTACACAGTTCTTCGACAAGTCCTTCACAGTCCAAGCTGTACGAATATGGAATGCACTGCCTTTGCATATAAGTCCGTTTCAATATATATATAAGATTTCAGTTAAGAATTATTATTTATCAATTTCTGATGCTTGATATTTGTTTATATTTATATACTCATGTTAAAATATATGTGTATGTATGTAATAGTGCATTTTTATTGATATTTATGTATTAGGATTTGTATTAAAGTACAAGTAAATGTTTATTTGGCTCAAAGAATAAGCATTGCAATTCAACGGGGCAATGCTGGCAGCATGCTGGGCACGCTGCCACCTGGTAGTGGGCTAGAGCATTTGGACTGCATATGAGTCTGCAATGACTTATGGGGATCTAAATGCTTTTATTGTAGTAGCTGTAGTGTTGTATATAGTTCGTAGTATTTAAAATCTAAAAAATAGTACTTATAGAACTTACTGTGCCGTGGGAAACAAACATACCTAAAGACCACACAATAAAAACTAACAAATATTATGAATTAATCAAAAACGGTTATGTGGTTAATTTATATGCTGTAGAAGTCGGAGCAAGGGGTATACCAGCAAAATCCCTATACAACCTGCTAAAAGACCTTGGCTTGTCAAGAACAACCGTAACTTCCATCCTAGAACGTGTATCCAAGGCGGCATTAGTAGGATCTTACCAAATTTGGTTGGGCAGGGGAGGAGGCTTGAGCGGTGAAAGGGAGCATTGATGCATCATAAAGGGACCCCTTAACCTTACTCACTGGGTTGCAAGTCCTAGGCACCTCGACTTGGGCCTCTTCCTCTGCAACGCGATGGACCCGGCACCCGCACGGTGAATCCATGGAATGCTAAGTAATTCGTCTCTACATTCAGTAAAAAAAAAAGTTTATATTTTGTAAATTACAAAATTACAAACATACGAGAGGAAAAACTAAGTCATGTGCGGGATTCGAACCCGCACATTAACACATGACTTAAATTTGTATATATTTGTTTTCTATATGATTTCAAGTTGCACCAACCGCCTATTCCTTATTTCTGATTCTGTCCATCCAAAGGTTGTCTGGAAGAAATCGCTTTTATAGCGATAAGACCGCCCATTGTAATACCATTTTGTAAGGGTTTTTATTGCTTATTATTTTATAAGTGTAAAATTTGTAAATTGGTTTGCAATAAAGAGTTATTATATTGTATATTCTCATGTGTTTTAGCATTTACTACAAATTGTTGTTCAAAGTTGAAGTTGATCTTAAGATGCAGTTTTTGACAGATGTTCCACACCAAAATTTCATCTCAAGATAGATTACAACTTTGAAATACAATGATTAATATGAGCCTTAGGCTTATAAATACGAGTCTTAGGCTTGTATTAATAAATGTATCTCCAGGTTGATATTGATTAATGTATGAACATCTGTCAAAAACAGCATCTTAAGGTTGGTCACAACTTTGAAATGCAATTATTAATATGAGCTTTAGTCTTATAAATAAGAGTCTAAGGCTCGCATTAATAAATGTATCTCCAACTTGACATTGATTCATGTATAGACATCTGTCAAAACAGCATCTTAAGATCGTTCTCAACTATCAGATGCAGTTTTTAATATGAGTCTAAACTTGTGTGCAAAATTAGTGCGAGAAGTTGCACTATGAGTGTGATCTCTTTACTCTTCCCGTTCTGGTCTATTCAAGCCCAAAACTTGTAGTCCTCTAAATATTCAAGTTTAAGTTATATCAACATATTTTTATATCTGTTTTTACAATTGAAAGTCATGAATTAAACATATGTGTATATATTTAACGTTTATTTTTAATTGTTATCTGTCACAGTTAGATGTATCCGAATTATTACTGTGTAGGTTTCACATTCAGTCAGTCTTTCAGTGTTTATGTACCTTTACAAAATACTTTGCTGTACCCTAATAAAATCAATAGAAAATTAGGTTTCTTAAAGTTATGACAAATTATTGTCATTACATAAATCATATTTTCACATGTCTATTTATATGTCTCATATCATACAGGATTAGAGTTCATAATGCGACACCATTCATTATTCTATGATACTCATGCAGCTGTATATGACTGCTGCAGCATTCCAAAAAATGAATAGTGCCATATTTTATTGAAAATTTTACAATCAGTAGTAGTAATAGTAGATTTTCAAAAAAGGTTAAATCTTGACTTTTTAGTTATGGCTTTTGTGGCTTATTGTCACATTTTAATTTCAGAAACTATACCTATATTGTGGAGCGTGTGAGCTGAGAAGTATTTATTCTTCTTAAAATTAAATAAATAAATAGTGATTATGAGGCTATTGTATATGCATCTAGAAAACTTTGTCAAGATCGAGGACAGTAGCAGATACTACTCTCAATCTTGTCATATATTGCATAACAGGATCTTATGGACAGTTACAAAGTTATAGTAAAATTTACATTCACAATCAGTAAAGATGTAATGGCACTCTATTAACCAAATACTTCAGAGACAAAATATCTGTTACATTTCCATATGGACAAAGATCAACAAAAATTATCATAAAGAAGAACAGACTGCGGCCAAGCAAAACACATGTTCCCATTCCTCAAATAGAGAACATCAAACAATTTTCTATAATTACTGAGACATATATACTAAGATGTCCGTCCTATGGAAAGAGCATTAAGTCATAAGTACTGGTTGTTTTGTAAAGATGGCAACTATTATAGCATGGTGGTAGGGCATTTTGCAAATGGCCGCCAAGCTACCACCTCAAGTAGAAAATATATCGCCAGTTCCCATTCTAGGTTATGTCTGTTTATGTTCGACCACACCATCTACATTGTACACTAATATTATAAAGAGGAAAGATTTGTATTTTAGTATGTAACAAATACACTTAAAATTACTGGACCGATTCAAAAAATTCTTTCAATATTAGAAACCTACATTATCCCTGATGAACATAGGCTATAGAATATTTGCATTTTTATTTTTACTATATTCCCCTGCGGAACCAGGGTTAGCCACTAGTCACTTTTATAATAATTAGGTGAGATTATGGTCAAAAGGAGTAAAATGAAATATGGAGCATAATTTGAACAAATTATTTCAAAATACAAGTTTAGCACATAAAATATTTGGAGAACCAAAAGAAAACTTCTATGAAAATAATAAAGTGAATGTATACTAAGAAAAGTTTCATAAACTATCAACCATTACTTAGAAAATTTTGATGATCTAATTTTTTTTCATCAAATGAAGAAAACTTACACATTGCTGAATCAGGGCTGTAAGGAATGCTCTTTTTCCAAAAGTTTCAATGGATGCTTTGTCCAGAAATCTCCTTGTTTCACACAGGCATTAATCATGGTAAAACTAGCTAAAAGAGCCCTCTGTTTGGTTGCTTGTTGCTCACAAATGGTAACAATTTCGGCAAGCATATGGTAGTTTCCCATTTAGCATTCTTGCTATTTTATTTTTGTATAGGAAATGGAACCATAATTATTTATTACATGAAAGTAAAAAAGCCAAACATCAAACTTTATCTAAATATTGTGCTTTTCAATCACTTCACTTTAGTATGTATTGGTGCAAAGCCAAATTCGTTATCATTTATTAAATATAGGCATCAACAACATTCTTGTAATGGTCAATTACAAAATTAAATTTATAGATTACTTATGGAACAGCCAAACAGTTGTCAGTCATATCGTTCTGTTATACTGCCGCAGTTGATATGAATTAGAAAGTGCTTGTGGTACCTATATATGTAAACACAACAGATTTACATTTAGTCATGTGTTTCTAAGCCATGCGATTTTAAATTCTCTACCCAATACCAGACTGCTCCAACAACCAGATTTTAGCTCTAGTCACTAACTTGCTAGAAATATTTGTTAATATGAAAAAACATTTGCGGAAATACATATTTTATGGTGTCACTGAAGAGTTATGAAATATAATATTGTGGTTACAAATGAACTAATATGTTACCTTGGGTTTTTCATGTATACTGTTGTATCAGCCGGATTGTCCACTGCTAAACACAGCCTCCCCCATAAAGAAAGGGGGGTTTTGCCAGAATCCCCATGCTGGGTAGGCATCTTGGGGATCGCAGTAAAGGATGCCAGTTCTTCAGAAGGTGCTGCTGCCCACCTTCTGGTATTTTTCGCTTAGTGTATTTTTGTATGTGTGTGATAGTACAAAAGTCACATGTGTGATAGGTAGATTGTTAGTCAAGATACATGAACTGTACCTATCAATATGGATAAGAGAGCAATAATATGAAATGCTAAGAACTATTTTTAGACCCGGGTGGTAGGAGTACTCACCTGATGCAGCGCAGTGAGGCCGTCAACGTTGGCGGTGTTGATGTCAGCGCCCATCTTTAACAGGCGCTGCACTTCCTCCTTGTCCCCAGCAGTACATGCTGCAAGGAATACAATTCCCGACGAGAACTGGATCCGAGACGCGCGCTTTGGTGCTGTGCTCTGCTTGTTCGTATCCGACTCCTCCCATCGCTTCAACTGCTCGGCTCGCTTGAATAGCGCCGACGACGACCTATTATCCGTCATTTTCACAATGTTGTGACCACTTGGCACTCAATATGGACCGTCGTTGCACTTTTCATCCAGCATAGATTATGTTTTTATTACATACAGTACACTAACGCGGAGTCCTTAACTTAATCGCCTAAAAAGGAAACATGAAAGAGGAAACGTTCCAGGTAGCCAGATAGAAACTAAACAGCTTTCATGTGAACATTGTCCCTGTGCACTTGTTGATCTCGGACGACACCACATACGGATACCGATTTATATACATGACATAACCAATAAGCTACACTTTTAGCGTGGCAGCCATTACGAGAATAAATTTTACAGCTAACTAATGTACCCGCATACCGAACGTAAAGTAAAAAGAAAAACTAGGCAGTAGTACAGCAAGAACGGATTCAGAATGACGGAAGAAAGAAGAATAAATTTGGATAGCGACACCTAGCGGATATAGACGAATAATATATAGCAGTGTTGCCATAATCAATATTCTTCACGGTTTAATACAAAAGAAAAGAATAATGTGCAATGAGAACCCACCAAAACGATTGACGACGGTGATTCGATATTTAACAGCTCAACGAAATGAACATTGTACATATTACATACGAGAGACTGTACTTGTCTGCAATTCACTTCAATGCCTTGAAGCAACAAAGTAAAGTGGCCTTCAATGACGTCACATACGTCAATGTCTTGAAGCTACAGAGCAAAGTGGCCTTCAATGACGTCACATACGTTTTGTTTCTCTTTCTTATGGAAGACCACCAATACCACCATGGACATAAATATATCTACATAGATCCATGATGACCACGTACGATCCTATGCTTCAGATATAAACATATGTGTGGCCAACAGCGAACATACTTCTTTGTATACATTTTTATAATATTTATGTTTTTCAAGTTACTTTATAATTAGAATTCAAGGCTTTAGTGCAATTCCTTTTTTCAGACTATGTCAGTAGGTAGTCTTTATAATTTTATGACCGGAGGATTAAGTTTCCTTATTCCTTGAAGAAATTTATTATCAGATTAAACACTCTTATCAAAAAACTTAGTTATTCAAATAGTGGTCTTTCGAATGGTCATTCGATTCGACGAAAATAGACTCTTGTCATCAGCATATAATGTGATGTCTCCCTTTAGACCAATCTCGTGTAATCTGTTAATATAAACTTGACTACTCTTTGAAGTTCACTCATGTATTCTCTGAGTTTTACAATTTGGTACTTATTCTTAAGATAAGAATTCTTAGGAATAGAATTCTTCAAATATGTCATAAGCAGAGTTGGATAATCCTATCTTATTTTTAATTTCACTAGAAGGAAATCATGACTAACTATGTCGAAACCCTTTTTCAGGTCAATAAATATACGAAGAGTTATTTTTATCAATATAGTTTTTTAATGAAGTCACTAGGACTATATTTGCTGCATGTGTATTTGATTGTGCACGAAAGCCATATTGTTTTGCTATGAGAAATTTAATTGATTTAAGGTAGTCAAGGAGCCGACTGTGTAATATCTTTTCAAAAATCTTTGACATGATGGGCATTGACCCTTCTTTAGACACCTATTAATGCATTTGGTCAAGTTACTGACGATTGAATCTTTAAAACAATTTAATACTTTTGTAAACTTATCTCGTCAATTCCTGTACTCGTGTTTGTGTCTAGATTATTTATTATTTTGCCTACTTCACTTATAGAAGCAGGTTTTAGTTGTGTCAGTTTGCGGCTATTCACTTCGTGATAATGACTTAATTTATGGTAATATTGTTTCGGAATGTTATTTGCGTGTCCCGTACCAATATTTGGAAAGAACGAATTTAAAGATTCACACATATATTTAGGGTCAGTTACTATACGATCCATCGGACTGATAAGTTTTGTTAGAATATAGTTGAACTTTATTTTATTATTTACCAGGTTATAAATTATTACAATTATGGAATGCTATGTGCTAATATTGTTGTTTAGCTGTCTGAGGAATGGGTTTCATTCTCTCAGCCCTTAAACATATAAGCGCGTATGATATCAACTTATACATCACTAACACCAATCTACAAATAAAGCATTGTGTCTGCGACTGTTTTGTGTAGGACTATAATCAAGAAATAGTACAAATTAGATGCTATAGGAATCACTAAACATATACCTCTTTTTTTCTCCAGCTCGACAATCTTGTCATAGTAGAAAGAGTGGGGAAGTAGGCCATCTCCGGCCCAATTCGCGATATAATTACCTACCATACTCGCCTGTCTCAGGGTTGTTACTTATTTGTAATGTATGTACTCGTATATGCTAAATTTTAATCCAGTACCTAGAAATAGGCAAGGGCCCGGAAGTTGTATTTTTTACTTGTTTTGTCTGGGTTCAGGGTAAGTGAGGTCGGTTTTATACCTAAACGATGATAACACCTTTCACGATGAAAAAAATACCGACTGGCGATAGCTATGTGGTTGCGGGGCCAGAAACGTGCGATGCGGGGCATATCTAATACAACAAAAAAATAAGTAGGCATCGCTCATCACAATTTTTCAATTATTTAGCGGTGCCAAAAAGCCGTGACGTGTGAACCTTGTTCGGTTTTAGCCCCGGCTGGCGCACTGAGAAACGGGTCAAGATTGTGTTAGAGTGTGCGTGCGGGACGCATAGATACCATGGCGTACACAAACAAGCCGCACGCGGTGCGTTTGTATGAAGATAACTTACTTCCCCACTCCTTCTACTATGATCTTGTGGTGTTCCCTGAGCGTACGTAAGTGATGTATTGCCAGGGTCAAGGGCCGTCCTTATTTAGTGCCTGTCAGGGATTCTTTGCTACCCCTGCTCCACTGTCACTGGTCTGCAACCGAGGCCAGAAAAAATATGCTAAATTTTAATTGTAGTACCTAGAAATAGGCAAGGGCCCGGAAGTTGTATTTTTTACTTGTGTTGTCTGGGTTCAGGGTAAGTGAAGTCGGTTTTATACCTAAACGATGATTACACCTTTCACGATGAAAAAAATACCGACTGACGGGTCCGCTCGAGACATACAATTTTGTGCTCCAATAATTTGTGAAAAAAAGAGAGAAAGACATTTAACAGCAATAATTAATCTGTTTAAATCTGTAGATCCTGATATTATTCCCGTTACCTGCGCTCGTCAGTTAGAGAAGCTCTGGTGGCTTCTTGTGGGACCATTGTGATAATACGAAAATATTGAAGGATTTACAGCGATTAATGACCGTTGCTGAAAATTTCAAAACAACGTATGCATCCATACGCCAAGTAGAAGAATTAAAAAAGAAATTTGGGTAATATAAAACTGCAGCAGTTGATCAACTCGGTCAGTATCACCTCTCCTACTCTCGAAGGGTTGGTCGAATTTCCCGCCACGCTAGCCTTAACGATATCATTCGCCGGGCTTTTACCAGTGCCAATGTTGCAGCTAATCTGGAACCAAATTGTTTGATGCGTGACGATAGTAAAAGACCTGACGGCATGACTCTGGTTCCGTGGAAGTTCGGACGACCCGTTAGTGTGGGACGCTACATGCGTAGACTTTAGCACCGTCAAATCTTTCTGAAACTACCGTGAGAGCTGACACCGCGGCTACTTTGGTGGAGCAATTCAAACGGCGCAAGTATGCTATCCTTGGTAGTGGTGACATATTTGAACCGTTTGGTGTGGAACGTTTGGTCCGTGGGGGCCGTGAACTCATCGTATTTTCTAAAACTTATCAGAACGCTTGATCAATGCAACGCATGATTAAAATGCTGGCACCTATTTGGCTCAACAAATAAGCATTGCAATTCAACGTGGCAATGCTGCCAGCATGATGGGCACGTTGCCAACTGTTAGTGGACATTTTTAGCCGATTTCACTTACGGTTTGCATTTACTTATGCACTGAGTGAATGCATGGGCGAGATCGTAAGCACACGCATTCCGTGATAAAGTGACTCTGAAAGTCGTGAAATAGGCTAAACATGTCTTTTAGTATGTGTCAAACTTACGTAAGTTTTAATCAATTATTAACTGTTAGTGGGTTGAAGCTTTTGGGCTGCCTTTGAGTCTGCAACTTGTGATTTGTGGGTAGTCTAAACGCTTTTATTGTAGTAGCTATGGTGTTGTACATACTTCGTAGTATTTTGTAAACAAAGGCATACCGCTGGTAAAAAAAAAAAAAAACAGAAACAAATTAATGAATATTAAAAAGTAACAAAAAACATTCAAATGTATTTCTGAGAATATTTCCTTGTATGTTTTTTTTTTATATTTCCATCCGATATATACAATTATTGGTGAGCATAATGACATCAAGTATCATATTTGACAGCTGACCTCCCAACAGTTGTCAAGCACGTGAAATGTCTCTTATATGCTGATGACTTGAAACTTTTTCTTGAGATTAAATCGATGGAAGATTGCTTGACACTGAAAGCAGATATTGATAGAGGTTTTTAATGTAGTGTGGAGAATAACAAGGAGTTCAATTCCTCCAAATGTTTTAAGAAGACTTTCGGCCGAATGCAACACCAAATCGATGTTAACTACGAGCTGGGCCAAACCGTGATATCTCGAGTAACATCAATCAAAGACTTGGGTGTCTCATTCAACCGAGAGCTTACTTTGAATGATCGTATTGTCATGAAGTCATTAAGTTGATCTTCAGTGCTTTGGTCCGAAGTAAACTGGAATCCAGTGCTTGTGTGTGGCATCTACATGAGGATAAATAGACCCTGATATTGGAAAAGTTTCAAAAAGCCTTTCTCAGGTATTTGTACAAGCGCTCGTACTACCCTTACATGTATCCCACAGAATTCCTACTCTGTTACCTGGGCTACAACTCACTAAAAGTCAGGAGAACCCACGATCAATTAGCAATGATGTGCAGATTTTGCACGGTAAAGTTGATCCATTAGATCTTCTTGGGCAGCTATGTTGCTTTTACGTACCCGACAACTATCTTAGTAGCAGAAAACATAAACTGTTTGCTGTTCCGGAGCATAGAACAGTAGCTCACAAGACATTCCCGATACCGTGATCCCTTGCCGCGCTCAATGACGGAGGTCATTGAGGTCATTGACGCTAAGCTAGATTGTGATCTGCTTGCAGGTGAGTGGAAATATATCATGGCAGAATGTTTGAACTATTGTGAGGCGAATTAACTATAGCCAATTAAGTAAACTTTATTATTAATGACCTTATTGGATATGTCATGTTTAAATAACATTTAAAAATATTTTATTATTTTCTTTTGTGTACATTTTAACTAACATTAAATTATATATATCTCTTAATTGACTTTGTTTTTGTGTACTCTGTATAATCTGTGACTGTTGTAATAAGTATTAGTTGATATTGAATTGAAATTGATAGACACCTATTTTTTATATTGTATTTGACATCTTGAATTTATATTTTAATTATTGGTAATTATTTATTCTGTATTTCTGTAGCACCATATGTACCCCAATTCGGGTATTTATGAGTAAGAATCAATTATTATTACTATCTATGACGTGCAAAGATTAATCATTTATTTGTATATGTAATCATATTTCATATCATTCGTGTAACTCGTGTTTTTGATGCTTTTGATGAATCACAGTATATGCTTGCACATTTCTGCGATTTTTCTAAGGCTTCAAGAATGTGCATTAGTAAATAAGCTATTGTCTTCAAAATAATTTACGATTCGTTTTTTAATTTCTGTCTCAAGTATTTTAGACATTGTAGGCAAAATACATACTGGTCTGTAGTTACCCAGTTCAGAAGATTTTCCTTTTTTGTGTAGATGTACTATTCTACCAGGCTTAAGATAATCGGGAAATGTCCCTTTATCTATAAAATCATTTATTGCAATGTACAGTAGATGGGTTCCTTTGTCTGTGGTATTGCAAAACAGAACGCTTCAAAATAATTCATCTCATATGTTGTTTGATGACGATATAGGTGTATGTTTATTTGAAGTTTAGTCCAACAATTACCAAGTCGCCGATTACTGCCTAAACTGTGAGAAGTGTTTTTTTCTGTTAGGTTAGCCTTTATCCGCTATCTCACCTGATGGTAAGTGATGATGTGGTCGAAGATGTTGTTCACGCTAACTTAGAATTAGTGTAGAGTAATCAAAGAATTTTATGATTGTAAACGAGATCATATTTAATTTATGAAGTTATGGTAACACTGCCTGAGGTGACATGGGCGAGCGAGTGCCCTCTAGCGCCAATGAAGTTAACGAATACCCTGTGAGTGTGTTCATCATCACAGGGAGAGAGAAACTAAAACGGCTAACGTCAGTTTCGTGCGGGAATCCAGACAGAATATTTCTAATTCAAGATGGCCATGTATCATATCGGTTCCTTGAATTGTTGTCGTTAAAAACTTTATTTGTTTTGTGAGAGAAAAGTGTATTATTCATAATGGCTGACATAAGTGTTGATGTTTCAAAGTTGCCTGAGGATGTAAGAGATAAACTAGCCGAATTAGACCTAGAATTATCCGAAGGTAAGTAGAGTTGTGCTAAGTTTGCTTTTTTGATCGATAAATTACATGATTAATTTTGTATATATATTGCCTAGCCGTATGTACTTTGAAAATATTTGTTGTCGTTATGTATTGCGCTGTCTTTGTGTACTTTATGTTGGACATGTTTTTATAACGTTGACGTACCTAATATTAAATACAGCTGATGATTTTTTGATGGTTTAGCATAAGAATTACAGAGAGGGTGTTAATAAAACATTTAAGGAGAGATGATGATGCCGGTTTATGGTACGTCGGGATGATTTGATGTATCGATAGTCGGTACTCCGGTTACGCTCCATTCGGCGCATTGTCTGTCATATCGCGTGACGAGAAATGCAACCCGCGATCAACGCCAACCATGACGGTTCCCTAGACAAACACAGATAGAACATCGCAACATTGTACCCATGTAGTTAAGTGGCACAGCACCAACATAGCTTTCAACACCAAGTTTCTGAAACAATGCATAATCAAGACATGAGTCATTCATTCTCTACTTAACAGTTGGTACAAATAAAGTATGCAGGTTGTTACCTCCCTAAAAGTAAAATAGGTTCCTGGTTACATCCCTACAAAGAATCTGCAAATCTACACAGTTTGTAAACTCTTAAGTATTAAAAACAAAACAAAAGTTCCTTACAATGTACTAGAAAAGGCTAATTTTTCAAGTTGCATTAGTAAAATATTTGACCTACATATATTATTGGACAGTTTTTTGCAGTAACCTCAAGATATAAAGGTCTATGTCTATTCATTCTCTCAGAAAACTGAATTGTTACCCTTAACGGAAAATATTTTCTTATATATGTAAGTAAAATAAAATTTAAAAGTAATATGTCATTGTGCGCTTAAGATCAGCAAATGTTAATTTGCATTACATTAAATTGTTTTAACACTAACTTACATATAGGGGCAATATATGTGTACATTCCATTTCTGCCAAACACACATCAATGCTCCCTGCATTGATGCATCATACAGGGGCCCCTTAAACTTACTCACTGGGTTGTAAGTCCCAGGCACCTTGACTTGGGCCTCTTCCTCTGCAATGCTATGGGCCCGGCACCCGCACAATGAATCCATGGAACGCTAAGTAAATTCATCTATGAGCCTGATATACTATACTTCTGGTTTGCCAGTTTTTCGATTTATTATTTATTTTATTCCTAAATGTCAAAATAACAATTCCCATACAAAACTAGACTAAGAATTATTTTTGAAAATAGTTAGTTTTTATGGAAATCTGGCAAACCAGAAGTATAGATATTAGGCTCATGGATATACATGCAATGTTTCACCTAGTTTGAAAACTTAGTATTTAAAATATCACGAAACTACATTTGTATAGAGAGTGCTCATCGAACACTACTCTTAATGTTAATGCAATGTTATGAAAGACAGTAGAATTTTCAACTGGCTTAAAATAGCAGAGTAAATTCTCAATTCAGTTGTTTTTTTTCTTATGTTAGAACTTTGTACAATATATAGAAAAAAAATAACATTATTATTTTATTTAAAAGGATATACTTTCCAAATGCTTCCATAGTAATTTCATTAAAATCGGTCCAGTAGTTTGGTTTTTTACTCAAAATAACTGAAACAAATATATCATCTAAGTAAACAAACAATGCATGTCTATTTAGTTGTTTTTTTTAACTATATTATGTATTGTATTTTTAAGCATGGTGCCTTCAAACTGTTAATTAAACAGCGAGTGAAATATTGTGCTAGGTTAATTATTCCAATCTTTGCTTTATCTATAATAACCCTCACCTTGGCTGGGGCATATTGTATACTCAACAAGTGTTAAGAGTTTATTTAAAGTGGATGCTGAAATAACACATCAGTTTTCACTTTTAGTCATCACTCCTATACATTAAAGGTAATTAGATACAATCGCACATTGTATTTAAGTGCCTTGAAGAACCTTACCTTAAATTAACTGCATGCCTAAGGTATAAAAATACATTACTTTGTTGCATCAACCTCTCTAGATATGTCATATCAATTCATGCACAAAACTTAGATATAACATTGTGACCCCACATTATTGAATTCACAATATTATATTATAAGAATTTGGCAATGTGGTTGGTGTATTGTATCTAAACTCGCTGTTTAATTAACAGTTTGAAGGCACCATGCTTAAAAATACTATACATAATATAGTTAAAAAAAACAACTAAATAGACATCCATTGTTTGTTTACTTAGATGTTATATTTTTTTCAGTTATTTTGAGTAAAAAACCAAACTACTGGACCGATTTTAATGAAATTACTATGGAAGCATTTGGAAAGTATATCATTTTAAATAAAATAATAATGTTATTTTTTTTCTATTTATTGTACATAGTTCTAACATAAGAAAAAAAACAACTGAATTGAGAATTACTCTGCTATTTTAAGCCAGTTGAAAATTCTACTGTCTTTCATAACATTGCATTAACATTAAGAGTAGTGTTCGATGAGCACTCTCTATACAAATGTAGTTTAATGTTTTAATAAATAATTAATCGAAAAACTGGCAAACCAGAAGTGTAGTTAGTATATCAGGCTCAGAGATGAATTTACTTAGCGTTCCATGGATTCAACGTGCGGGTGCCGGGCCCATAGCATTGCAGAGGAAGAGGCCCAAGTCAAGGTGCCTGGGACTTACAACCCAGTGAGTAAGGTTAAGGGGCCCCTTTATGATGCATCAATGCTCCCTTTCACCGCTTGAGCCTCCTCCCCTGCCCAACCAAATTTGGTAAAATCCTACTAATGCCGCCTTGGATAACTGTTTTTGGTTAATTAATTTGTTAAGTTATATTATTTGTTAGTTTTTATTGGGTGGTCTTTAGGTATGTTTGTTTCCCAAGGCACAGTAAGTTCTATAAGTACTATGCATTATAGATTTATTGAGTGTAGAAATATATCTGGTCTGGATGACGAAACACCAATAATATAATAAGCAAACAAAATTTTACCGAGTTTTAAGACTTGGTATTTAAAATATGACGAAACTACGTTTGTATGGAAAGCGCTCCGTGCACTCTACTCTTAAGGATTATAGCAAGTGATTCCATTGAGAGTATCTTTAATTCCAAATGTAAGAAACACCTTGATTAGTTTATCAAAGAAAAATGAATAAAATCAATGCTCTCCTTGGTTACAATCTGCTAACATATAATTAAAACTTAATCATTGTAACTTCTTGAGTCTTTTTTTCCAAAACTACTGATATGTGTGTGCTGAATAGACATTGTTAATAATTGTCAGCTTGTCTGTATTCTCTATAATACTCAGCTGCAGCGCACAGATTGGAGACATATTTCTCCAGGGAGAGGACGAAAACTATCTCACCGTCTATGCACCTTTGATTTTATTTTCTACTAGCCTAGCATGGGCGCGCCAATGGCTATTTATCCACGGTGGATTAATTATTTCTCACTCTATTATTGTCATCATACATATCTATTTAAAATAAAACTATCTAGCAATTATTAATATTGCTAGATATTTAATTCTTCATTGAGCTAGTAGAAGGTATTAAATTAAAGCCCAAATTACAATGCGCTAGCAACATTATAAAAAAAAACTGTAATTATATACAAACACAATTCCTTCCTTATGTCAGTGAGAATGATTAAAAAAGACGAAAGTTTTCTTTTTTCCTCTGTAGCCATGTGTTAACATTTGGAGAAGACAATTTGTGTCCCTCAAGAGTGGATGCCAGCTGCTGGGAAATACTACTGATGTCTCTTGTTTTGTACTGAGATCCTCAAGCAACTGCTTAAAATTTAATATTTTTTCTAGCAGATAGTCTTTGACCACAATCTTGCCTGTATGGCTAACATGTAATTTTGTTAGTAACAATTTCTGATACAAATCGTAATTTTAACAACGCTAGTCAACTACCGAATACAACTGCAATGGTAACATTGATTCGTGCACTGGACATGTTTGAATCTCGAAAATTACGGCAAACCGGGAACAACATATAACATTAAAATGACCTCACTTTGACTTACAAGCTGATACGATATGATCGCCGCGCCGTGTTGATTGTAAGTGAAGATGGGGTCGAAGGTGGTAAACAGCCTTTATTTCTAAATGGGAACTAGTTCACAAAGACAGATGCCGTTAGATGTTTGTCGATAGATTTTCTAGTTGAAGGTGGCTATCCAGACGGACATTGGTTCGCCCCTACAAATGTTTTATAGGGGACAAAAGAAAATACATTTCTGATGAGTTTAAAGGAACAAAAGGAATAACCCACCCTACCACAATGCAATACCGTCTGCCATCCTAAGACTACAACCACGTCCGACGGTTTAACGTGTCCTCTGGAACAAGATTGCGCTCAGTAGTAAATGCTATTAGCGGTCACCCATCCAAGAAATGATAGCAGCAAACCTTGCATAACATATTTGATCGGTTAAGAAAGACTAGGCAAATGAGCGCTTCAATTATAATATAAATGTCACCGGATAATAGTACGCTTCGTTAGTTTATAAATAATCTAGTGAGATTATAAACTGTCGATAGATTGTGAACGAACATTAAAATTTACAATCTAACGCTTACATTTTCTTAAGATTATAAACTGACCATGTCCATGACCATTTCTAATGTAACTATCTATAACCCGTCAGATTAAAAATAAATAAACCAATTATTGCTCTGTCTGACAATATATCGCCCGCGGAATTGTAAACCGTCCTCTGATTGGTCGCCGTTATAGGTGTTCATTTTATAGAGTTACGAAGAAAAATAATACTCAGACAAAATAAAACATATTCATTTCGAGTTTGTACATTTAAAAAACTAAGGATTTTAAAATAATGACCACCATGAAATGCTTTGATACCCGTAGTTCTTTTACCAAAAATTGTAATCGAACACCAAATGTAGTAAATAATCACTATATTTTAGCGAGGGGTTAAATATCATGTAGTCTAGGGCAAAGTCACATTTAGGTGCGACTACGAGCAAAGCGAGGAGGAGCGTTAGGTTACTTATGACCACAACAACGCGCGAGCCGAGTGAGCGAAGCGAGCGTGCCGGCAGGGCCGGCGATGCGCCACTAGAACTTAATTTTGGTGATCATTTACTATTTTTGGGTTAACAATGATTTATTTAGAGTCATTTTGCTTAAATAGGATAGCGAGATGTTAAAACTTTGGTTATAAGTTTACAATAAAATACGGGCTTAATTTTCGTGATCATTTACTATTTTTGTCTGTTATATGTTACTATATATGGTGGTAAGTTAAACATTAGCCAAAAAAATATACATTAAAAACCTGTACCTACGTATTTTGCTTATGGCCACTGTAATACTTTAGTAGATCTATGGTCAATTGTTGTTGATCAACATGTTTACAATTTGACGGCTGGACAGTGTCAATTTATAATCTTACTAAAGTGTAAACGTTAAATTGTAAGTTTTAGTTTCCATTCACAATCTATCGACAGTTTATAATCTTACTAGATTTATTGTAAACTAACGGTTAGTACGATAAACCGGTGACATACACATAGTGTATTCAGAATCACTGAAGGCTCTCCTGTACCACACCGTTAGGGAATCCAATCTGGTTAATGCGAGATTCCGCCCGAACTAAACTGGATCAGTGATATGGGATTACATATCCGGTATCTGAGAGATTGGTGGGACAGAAATATTAAAACTGCAATGTAATTAAAACTGCTTTTTTGTAACAAATAGCCAGTGCCACGAGATAATGTAAGGATTCTAACAATACCCTTAGCTCTTAGGTCATACCGAAAGTTTCTGGTTTCTGATAAATAAGACCAGATATTAGACTAAAGATACTTTTATTGTTTTTCAAAGTATATATGCCGTACCAATTTATACATATTTGCATTCGCTGAAGCCATTGTAAAAAACAATTGGACCAGTCTGCCTCAGGGACCTCTTCATTGGCTTTGTGGAACACATTCACTGAAGATTCAGGGCTCGTAAAACGTGTGCCTCTATGTTTGTCAGTAATTTTAGGAAACATAACCTAAGTGGAATTGGAGGACGCGTTAACGTGGTGAAGGACGTCATTGCTTCGAGGGCGCTTTTTAGAAACTTTTCCTTAGACTCTGGGCAAGCAAGTAGTCACGTGCTGAGTTTACTTACCTGCCGTCGCTGTCCTTAAGTTTTCGAGCGCAACTGTAGTGTAATGTTTTTTGAAGCAATGGTGGCCGAGTTGTTATAGGTATGTACTGTCGTGCCGCATGTCCATGGTTCGATACCCACAGCCGGCTTGAGCTTCACCGCATGGTGGAAGGGAATTTTGCGATTGCCCACCTGGCTGGTGGCAGCTAGCTACCACCCTCAAGTAGAAAATATGTCGCCAAGCCCTAACAATATCGTAAATTTCCACGAGTTAAATTCATCAATCATCAATTGTGTGTCAAATCATTGTAATAGTGACGCACAATTTTGTAAAGTACCTATGCCAAAATGAAAAAAAAATAACAGTCCCAATTTAAAAAGTAACATGTTTGTAGAGAGTTCCATTTTCGAATTCCATACCTGCATTTTTTTAGTAAGTCAAGTGGCCATTTCCAGAATCATTCAGGATGCGCTATGTACATGCAAATCTGTTCTAGCATCTAAAAGTTATGGTGGAGGACCACTCATATACATATGAACCATAAAAACATTAAACTGATTTTGTACAGGCGTTATTATTAGATTAGATAGAGAAGAAGTGCGGTACCCGGGATCGGGGATTACCCTCGGTGGAGTTAGGGTTATTGCTGTGGCAGCAGCAGAGAGCATCTTATAGCCCAGGTTCGTATTTTATATGCCAACAAAACTACATTGATAAATGAATAACTGCTTGGTCTAATTTCAGCCAATTGCGTACTCGCCAAAGGAGCACTTGATCTGATAATTAACCGTGAGATGACACTTAAGCACATATACAAACGAATAAAAGCATAGCAACACGGGAAGTTACTTACGAGTAAAAGAGTCAATTACACCTACATGTTTCTCTGGATAAATTCCCAACAACATTTTAAATTATGAAACATTACTTCGTCTTCTCTTACGAAAATTTAAAATCAATTATTCTAGTATATTGTTACTTTTTTATTGATTATTATCACATACTATCATTATTACTATTTATTGAATGCGATCCCGAAAATTCATTTTGATTTTGACTGAGGACCTCTATCTTGCAGGTTTGTAGGACTGCGGTTTTTTTGTAGATTGAATTCCCTTCATCCGAGTTTTGATAACAACAAGCTTTTTCATAGTCCATATTATATTTGATATCTACGATAGATATAATGTTCAATAGGCTTCTCAGTCATATGCATAATCGATAGGACCGTTAAATAAAAAAGAGTATAAATGTGGTACATGTCGAAGATTTTCAGATACCTACCGGCTAGTGCAAAACGCTAACCAAAACAACGAATCAATAGACAATAATAAATTCGTTACTATTTTTTAAAACGTGTGTCACCACATCCCTTTGTCACGATTACCTTGAAGTATCACTGAGTTATGTACGTTTTGTGCTAAGGGTAACTAACGGTTTTCCTCCAGGTCTCAGAAGTTCTGTTGTAGTTCTGTGAACTGAATTTGGCTTTGGTCCTGAGCCACCTAAATCATAATTAAATATAAACTAATTTATAACGGTTACTGGTAGACCAAGGCAACACAATGCAATCATGTTAGGCTCAAGCTATACATTGTACAAGTGGCAGCGGCCGATAGAGACAAAGTCGAAAATGATTTGACAGTAAAATTTCCGACCGCTGTGCTGCCGGCAGCTGCCACTTTGGTGTGAATTGACGTAAAGCTGGGGATACACATGCCCGTAGCTTGCACACTAGCATACCAGCTCCATGCAAGTGCCAGCTACAGTCATGTGTATTCACTTACTGGCATGCCTGTAACTGGAAGCTAGCTAGTTGCAAGTAGCTAGCACAACATTTGATTTTCTTGCATGCCCGTTGAGGGAGGGGACGCGGGGGGCTGCTAACCTGGCATGTGTGAACAGACGCGACAGCTACGGGCATGTCAGTAGCCGACTCATTGTGACCGTAGGCGCACGTTTTTTGTTTTAATTTCGAAGGTCAAGTTTTTTCTCTCTATTGTTGGTTTTTGTATTCAACATGGCACGATGGGGCGACGAGAAAACTATACAGTTCATTCATTTGTACAGAGAATACGAATGTCTTTGGAAGCCGACTAGCCCGCTTTACAAAAACAAAATAGCACGTGGCAATGCCTTCAGCAAAATACAAGAAGAATTAAATCTGACTGAAAAAGAAATTAAAAATAAAATCAAAAGTCTACAAAGTACTTACCATCAAGAAAGGAATAAAGTGGAAAATTCAAAACGATCCGGAGCTGGCTCCAGTGATATTTACAAACCCAGTTTGATTTGGTATAAGGAAATGGATTTTATAAATGAAAGTTTCGAACATAGAAATTCAATCCAAACAGCTGTTGTAAGTACCTACTCTTTCTTTTCTACATTGTCACATTTATGATATAGGTACCTATGGAGGTATGAATGTAAAAAAATAGTTCACACAAAAGTTTTATTAAACAAAAGTACTTACTTATACAATTACATTTATTCATTTAAAATATTAATCAAACGGTCTTGCCAAGGCACTGCTTCTGTTGTAATGAAAAGATCTGCATATTTATTTCTAATAAGTATCGCTTCTCTAGACGATCGATTATTTCGTGTTCCAGGTAAATTCCGTAAACATGTTTGTAAGTGATCACGCCAGGAGCCGTTAATAATAGTACCGAGTTGAATATCTTCATAATCCACACACCTTTGTGTGATATAAGTATTAGTGGTTTTTCGCAACCAATTGTGCAAAGAATATGCCGCTAATACTATGACATCAACTTTTTCTGGTTTTAGAGCTATAAATGATTCAAAAATTCGGAATCTTGATACAAGGATACCGAACGCATTTTCGACAATTCGCCTAGCCCTTGACAATCGATAATTAAAAAATTTTTCTCTTCGGGTGGCTCTGGTAGGAAACGGTTTCATGGGATATTTTTTTAATGGAAAAGCTGCATCTCCAACTATAACAGAATTTTCAGGAATATCTAAAGAATTATTTTCTAGTGCTTGTTTCAAGCCTGATCTTTCAAACACTCCTCCATCTGAAGCTCTGCCGTTGCATCCTATATCAATATAGGAAAAACAGTAATCGTCATCCACCAATGCTAGTAGCACTATGCTGTAGCTTCCTTTATAATTAAAATAATTTGATGTATCGTCAGGAGCAATAATATTTATGTGTTTGCCATCGATAGCTCCAATGCACCCTGGAAAGTTCCATTTGGTTCGAAAGCCATTTTCTATCACCTTCCATTCCTGCCTCGTAGGAATCTGAAAACAAAATGTCTGTTAATACATATAAACATAAAAAAGGAATACTAATTTGATTTTAAAAAAAATTACAGGTACAACAGTCCTCTCAATCGAGCACTGAAACCGAAACACCACCATCACACTCTCAAAGAGAGCAATCCTCCTCTCAATCAGTCCAGCAATCATACCAGCAGTCCTCCTCTCAAACAGTCCAGCAGTCAGACCAGCAATCTTCCTCTCAAACAGTCAACCCACCAAACAACGAAACATTGACTGTCGCATTCGACCAATCACACTCATCCGCTGAAGCAAGCACTACAAACGAGCAAGCACCACCACCCTCTCTCCAGGACCAAAGATCTTCTTCTCGCATTGCAGCAATCAACCAACCACATAAAACTAGTCAGACTAAGAAAAAACGTGTAGAGCAAAACGAAACCTTAACTGCACTTGAACGCCTGGAAAATATTGCTACTGCAATCAATAATCCTGGATCAAATGAAAACCAAAAAGATGAGTTTTATTATTTCGGACAAAGTGTTGCTGCTCAGTTAAGGTCATTGCCATTAAATAACGCTCTGGATATGCAATCCAAAATTCAAGTTTTGCTAAGTACAGAAAGGTCTCGATTGTCCACTTCATATTCTCAGCCATCCACTCCGTATTCTAACACAATATATTCTGAAGCAGAATCTGTCGATGATCAATACATCATAATACCCACGCAGCCAAACACGGGTCAAGAATCAGGAAATATTATTTTTTCTAAAGCTTGGAATAATGCCTAATGTCTATGCTGAAATAAATAAAAACCATGAATGATATTCAAAATTCTTTTACTCACTTTAATAAAATCCTTTAGTGCAGTAGCTATTTCACTACAAACAACTGGAACGAACTGTGCAATCGTCGATTTTCCTACTCTGTACAATGCTTCTAGACAAATATATCACCGATACAAATGAATCACCTGTAGCTAAAAATCTTAGGGTTATTTCCAATTTGGTTATTGCGGGAATGGCATTTCGCATGTGAGTATCATTCTTTGTTATTTTGTCCCCAATTTTTCCTAACAATTCATCAAATTTCTCTGGGAGCATTCTCAAATGGTTTCTGTAACCATCATGATCTTCTTGACGCATTTCTTTAAGCAGACAACTACTTGCTCCAAAATCTTCCCTTCTACTAATCCAATCTCTTACCCAAACCTGTCTTCGTTTTTTCTTTTTATCTCTCATTAATTTTGCTACACATTCAATTGCTAGTAACAACACGATTTTGTTTAATTCACTTCGAATGATATCCATGTTTAGCCCGCAAGAATTGGTACGAAATACTCTCACGAACTGTCCTGTGTATACGCAAGGGTAATACTGGCATGCCAGGGCACAGTATACATGCCAGTATTACTTGCAAATGTATCCGCAGTGTGCCAGTTACTTGTACATGTCAGTAACTTTCATGCCACCTACTTTCCCGATTTACTGGCATGTGTATCCCCAGCTTAAGAGATTAATAACAACAGTAGTGAACCTGGCCGGCATGGCATCGAGTCGAACCCAACCGACTATTATATTTCTGAGTATTTTAAAAACATTGGTTTCATAAAAAAAAAAACACTCATTAAAATTATATCAGGTTCTTTTTAAATATAAATATAATATCAGATAAACACACATTTACATACTCGTACATACAAATTGTCAAGGCCCCAACTTGTCAGTTACAATCTTTCTCTCGGTGTTTGACCGGGTTCTATTATATTTCTCTTCTTATTATATATCTTTCTTCCAACCGACTATTATATTTCTGAGTATTTTAAAAACATTGGTTTCATAAAAAAAAAACACTCATTAAAATTATATCAGGTTCTTTTTAAATATAAATATAATATCAGATAAACACACATATACATACTCGTACATACAAATTGTCAAGGCACCAACTTGTCACAGTTACAATCTTTCTCTCGGTGTTTGACCGGGTTCTATTTTCTGATCTGCCAACAACCTGATGTTAGTATTCCTTGGGAATTATCTTTGGCAGTATACCTAACTATTGTAAACGTAAAATGTGACATATTTCATGTTCAAATACAACAAATCGAATTAAATTAGTCCTGGTTCGTGTAGTGAGTCAAACAGTGCAGTGTCTCAATACGTTCATCATGTAAATGAGTCACGCGTCTTTATATAGATTGTTGCTGCCTCTCAATCCCAATGCCCTATTTTCACCAATTTTGACGGGAGTTGTTGTTGTTGAATGGTTGTGAATTCGATTGAATATTATCGCTAATGTGCAGCAAATTAGCAAAATAAATATTTGAAAAAACAAGGAACCTACCTAAAACATAGCGCACGAGTTGCTTGATGAGGTAAAGTTCTGCAGAGGTTCTGTGAAAGCATAGAGCTACTCGGTCGTACGTTCCGGATCGAGGAGGTGCGAAAGTAATGAAAGAAGACTTGGAAGGACTTAATATTGGGGGCGTGTATGCACTGCAGGCTGAATGTGATGTGATGATTTAGGCTGGCATCAAACAGCTGGAATATCTCTCTGAATTTATATTATGAAATAAATTTCAACTGTTTTAGGGTTCCGTACCTCAAAAGGAAAAACGGAACCCTTATACTTTCAAAAATCTGTGAAAAAATCATACTTCTAAGCCAACGCAATCAAAAGATACAGCTGTTTGTGCCGCAAATATTCGACACTCCCAAGGGAATTGAAACCTATAGGCTACTTCCGGTGAACTTAAGATCTTGAAATTTGGTACGAAGCAACGTTTTATATAGCACAGAAAAACGAAAAATTGCGAACAGCATAATATTTTAGTTACATAATATAATTTTTTTTTTTAAATAATTTTAAAATGTTATGGATTTAATTTAGCAATAAACATACCATAACTTTTACTCATATACGTACAGGTAACTACGGAACCCTCGGTGCGCGAGTCCGACTTGCACTTGGTCGTTTTTTTTCGGTACGTGTATTTTCAAAAATGAACTGAAAAATGCATAGTGTACTCGTTTTTTTTATTACATGAAGCTACAGGAACCGCTATGAATACCTATAGATTGGTCTATATTAAATGACCAAAGACAAACACATAGACAAACGCCGAAGCTGAAAACACTAGTTTGGCCAATTACAAATTGAGGTTCTAAGATAGATGTTAGGCACATTACCTTAATTCAGAGGTGCATTATGTCTGATCATGATGATCTTACGCCGGCAGAGAAAGAGAAGCTTTGGGAGCATTTTAATATGGCGTCAATTATGATACATGAGAATGACGAGTTGTGCCTATGTAATATATTTAGATGGTGGTTTTGATGAGTAGCAATGGAATGGGAATAATATGGAACCAACCAATCGGTTTTTAACGACCTCAATGTAGAAAAAAGTCACGACTTCTAGGTTAGCCTGAACAACATCTTCGACCACATCATCACTTACCATCAAGTGAGATTGTGGTCAAAGGCTAACCTATCAGACAAAAACAAAAAAAAAAAAGACTTTCCCCATGTTTTCCGAAGATGTTTGACAGAAGATGTTGCACAACTCTCAAATTCAACGTCGCCAAAGCGGTTCATGCTGCTGAAAACTAGAACCGATGGAAATCCTACGAGAGAAGCGAATGCCCTAGGATGGTGATAGGTCACGACACCCGCATTGAAGAATCGACGCAATGAGGAGAAACGTATGACAACTATGACACGTAACTTATGATTGAGACCATTTTTGTTACGGGATATACAAAAACTCAACTACTTTTTTGATATAATCACAATTTCTGCGTATTATGGACCATATTTTTTACAACTGTATACGCATCAAATACTGGAAACGTCCATTTATGTTACATATTTTAAGTTGTGATGAAAACAATCACATACCTATATTTTTCTGCGTGTGTTGTCGCAATGCGGAAGCGCAATAGGACTCGCCCATGGCTGATTTTTTAAACCGGGAACCAAAACGCAAATTAAATCGAAACGTCGCAGTTAATCAGTGTTATACATAACACTCGTTCTATATATATATGTATAAGAATCAATGTCCTGACTCACTGACTGACAGACAACGCACAGCCTAAACCGCTCAGAGACTTGAAATTTGGACGGTGTATTTGTCTTAATGCGTAGGGGTTTATTAAGAAAGGATTTTTTGAAACTCAGCCCCTTATGGGGTAAAAATGGGTAATAACGCTCGTATGAAAGTCCTTTGTTTTTAACTTACAGTTCTGAAAATTTGTATTCCGATAGATCATTCAAAATAGAAAATGATAAGTTCAACATTTTTTTGACAGGGATGACTTAAGGGGGTGAAATTGGGGATGAAACTTTGTAAGAAAAGATCATTGTATTTGAAATTATAGTGATGAAAATTGGTATATGAACAGACTTTTTAAAACAAAAACATGCCGATGTCATATTTTGACAAAAACCTAGGGATCCGTATGAAAACTTCGATAATGTGACCCAACGTGTGAAAAACTTACCAAAAAATTCGTTATATCGCTGCGTTAATTGTTGACAATAGAGCAAAATGATGTACTATATAGAAGGCATCAATATGTTAATAAATGTTCACAATACCATGTGTCTAACTATTACCGTTATGTCACCACAACAACAATAAATCTATGCTAATATTCTAAAGAGGAAAAATTTGTATTTTTGCATGTAACGACTAAACTTTAAAAGCACTGGAGCGATTTGAAAACTTCTTTCACCATTAGAATCCTACACTATCGTTGATGAACCTAGTCTATAGAATATTTTCAAAAACTTAGGGATCCGTATGAAAGAAAACTTCGATAATGTAACCCAACAACAACAAAAAAATACCAAAAAACGTATTATTACGCTACGCTGCGGAAATTGTTGATAATAGAGCAAATGATGAACTAAAATTTTAAAGAAGACATCAATATCTAAAAAAATGTATTGAATACCATATGTCTAACTTTTACAGCTATGTCGCAATAAATACTTTTTATGTGTTTCAATTTATATTTTTTGTTAAATACCTACGCGTGCAAAGCCGGGGCGGGCCGCTAGTTCGAAATATTACGTCATCGTCGTTCCATTTTTTTCTGGCTTTTGTATTTCTACCCTCTGCTATTTATAGTCGCTAGCATTGTACTGGTATTGAAATAAGTTAAAATTGTTTGGCTTCAATTTCAGAACCTTTATTAAGTTGCTTTAATGAATAATTCGCCTTTACCTTGTATCTGTTGCGAATGTTTTTTATTATGCGATTTTTATGTTTTTATTGGATCTTATTTATTGCATGAATTACAAATTACAGCAATCGCGAAATGTTTTAAGTAAAGGTAATTAGTGCCCATGTTATCTTGTAAGTAATATTATTCCGAAGTAACATTCGTGACCAACTTAACGGTTCCTGTTCAGTAAGAATGAAATAAAAAAATTCGGTCAGGTATATGATTTCCTTTGGATTCGTACTTATTTAAAGATATCTCCTACAGCAGTTAGGTCGTATTAATATCAAAGTTGAGATCGATCTTAAGATGCAGTTTTTGACAGATGTTTCATAAATTAAACGTCAAAATTTATTCCATCGATTACGTGTATGCCCTTTTCGTCCCACATTAAAAAAAAGTTTTAGTCCCATGGAATATTTGTTTCTTGTTTCGCCTCATTTGTAAAGTAAGAATTAGTAAACAAGTTATTTGCAATGTTATAGGTAGTACGTTTCCTGCAGACTATTACGCTTCTTAAGTTTAAATCTTACTAGGAGATTAGACTTAGAGATAAATACTACTATCTAACACTAATAAATAATTAGAAAAACACTTTTTTTTTGTATAAAAAGTAATTCACTAAAGAAATACGTTTCATTCACTAGGATGAATCAAGAGCGACATGTCGATCCTTGAATACATTTAGAGATTCATATATAATCTCTATCATCTATGCTACTCTGGTATTTCTAGAAGCATATTTGTTCCTTCGTCGCATAACGGAACATAAAATAAAAATTTATTTAGCAAAACAGCATAGCCAAATTGACATCATTGGAAAGATAATTATATAGTAACTACCTTAGCTTGACCTGTTCAATTATTATTACAAACGTCTGCGTACAACTAAAGAGTACTAATATTGTTGTAAAACTTGCAGTAGCTTATATAGTAATACTACCTGAACAAAAAACTCCCACTAGTTCAATGGTTGATCTAATTTGCTATAGGTATAATTTAGAAGTACCCATACAGTTTATTCGAGGCAAAGGTGTTTCCTCTTTATTTAATATAAGTAAGGCATGAACTTCATTTTACTCCAGTATCATAACTTTCTCGAGAAGACGAAATAAGAGAAGAATCAAATAAGTTTTTGATCAAATCCTTGTATTGTCTAACTTTAAATTTGCCAAGTCTTTGTGAAATTGATGATCCGGTAATTCAAAGACATTAGGAAACTGTCGAGTCATCACGCCATTATCTGTAAATCTATATCTGCTCCGCGGTTCTAATTTCAGATTAAAATTAGTCAAATTGCTTAGAAAACCTGGTAAAATTGTACCCTTTTGTCGAGGTAGGTTTTATTCGCTCATTCCACTAATGCCTGTGACTTACTTAATCCAATTTGATATTTAATTGCCTAAATTTTCTTAAGTATATAGTCTAACCTCTTACTCGTCTCTGCGCGACCTTTTTTTATGCCTGATAGGTTAGCTTTTAACCACTATCTCACCTGATGGTAACTGATGATGTGGTCGAAGATGTTGTTCAGGCTAACCTAGAAGTACTGGCTCGTGACTGGTACTTGGAAAGTCTTTTTTACTTAGTACGATACTAATGTCTATGGTAATTCATTGCCCGTGTTCCACCTGTTCTACCTGTACTTTTAGAAATGTTTACGTTTTAATTCGTATTACGAGTAACTTAAGACATGACTGTATTAAAAAAGGAGTTCAAGTATAGTAGATGAGGAAATCAATAATAAATTATTAACACTTTAGAACTCTTTGTGCGAGGTCATCCGAGGAAGTACCATAATAAAGAGAGTAAGAGAAGTAACTCCATAACTATTTCTACCGCTAAGCATTACTGAGTTGCGGTTTGAAGGGTCTAGGTGCAGGTGAAATTGCAGGCACATGAGACTTAACAACTTTAATATAATAATAATGTGTATATATTTCATACATATTCATACGTAAATAATTAAGATATTTTAGTTACAAGCGTAATTTTGAGCCAACTTTAAAAATGTTAAAGAAACGTGTTTCTAACTGTTTTCTTGGCTTTGGATAATAAGGTCAAGATTAACATATAATTTTCTTATTGCTATAAGTAAATTAAATAGATTTTGCTAAAAATCTGTTCAAGTAAAGCTATTTAGCACTTGTCAGCGTATTAAGATCGATATCATCTTTGAGATTATTTCGACATTTATTAATACGAATCTTAGACCCCGTCAATTCCAAAACAATATGGAATTGTGTATTTTGAAGTTGGCTTCTTGTTCCCGATGTTGCTATCCCTTACATATATACCTAATCGTTTAATGATCAGAAAGTAGTCAATATCAATGTTGACCTCACAATAAACTCTATTCTTATATGATAGGAACTTTACTATTATAAGATTATCAGCTATACTTTTATACTTTTACATGCATTTTGTCTTATACTTTTATACTTTTACATGCATTTTGTCTGCCATGTGAATGAGCTCGAGGGAAGCCCATGGCCATTTACCGGGCACATTATAAATCTTCTGATTATTATTGACATTGTCTTTATTAGATAATCTAAATAACATTGCGTGACTAGGGAATCAAAACTATACAAGAACCCTGATCTGAAAAATCAAACCTCCGTAGATTGTAAATTGTAATATAACACTTTAAACGTGAACTTTTTGTCTTTTAATTCAAATTCAAGTCTTGCACAAAACTTCGTTACGGAAACACGTACTCAAGTATTGTTTATTGATGTTTTTGAAAACATTTACTGTCAGGATGACTTCTGGCGAAGGCGTGTTTACAGTCTTAAAATATAACAAATTGTAAAAAGAAAAAATTAAACATAGAAGGTGATTTGGTCTTGGAATCATATTTTGTTGTTCTGAATATCACTTATTTTTGCTCAGACTGCGGAGGGTTAACGTGTAAATGGTTTCCACAAGCCATGGAAAGGGTAAACAAAGAGTTTTGTTTTGTTTTGACCATAAACAAAAATGTGTACGGAAACAAAGTTTCCCTTCGTGTTTTTGATTAGTGTTTCGACAAGAACAGAAAAATAAACGCATTAAGTTAAGCGTAGAGGCCCGTTTTTTTTTTCAGAATGTATCTTTACGTTTGTTTCATGTGTGGTGTGTTGTGCACTGTATATTTGATGTTACTAATTTGATTTAATTGTTTAATTTTTCCTAAATCATGTTTAATATTATTGTGCACTTGAAGAGTATGCAGAGCCTACAACACAAGAAATGATTTTCTTAGTGCAGGTTCTGTGCAAATAACAGACTTAAATATTCAACACAAAAATAGTATGAAACTTTTGAGTGTTTTTGTGATAGCATTAGTCATCTTCTTTGTGTTTAAAGATTTCATAGGTGTATTAAAGGTGTGGCAGGACTGGTATTGTGTACAGACGTTTGGTGGTGCTCGCGTGTGCGTTTGTATTGTATAGTCCTTTATAGAATACATACGGGTATATTATGTTGAGTTCTGTGTAGTGCGCTTGCTCATGTTGCGCTTAAGACCTTACGAGTCGTGCAATTGAATATGACGCATTCACGCAAACTTGTTCATAGTCTTCGCGTCGCGCCCCGTCGTCGAACGCCGCTGTTGTAGTGTTTAAAGTGACGGACTACTATGACTAAGCCGCGCCATCGGTGGCCTCAATTTCCTCTTTGTTAATTCGTCCGTGGCTCCAAACCAATACTTTTTGTAATATTATTTTCTATTATTCCTGATCGCTGGCCTATTTCATTTAATTCCAAGAATGCAGTTACAACTGATAAAAAAATAAAATTCGTTACACTAAGTTTTAATTTATAATTATGTACTTAACATCTTTGTTACCGACTTATAAATTTTAACACTGAAGTTTTATACACATTGAAAGACAAATCTATATCTATACTAATATTATAAATAGGAAATATTTGTACATATGTAACGAATAAACTTAAAAACTACAGATTTGATAAATTCTTTCACCATTAAAATCCTACACTATCCCTGATGAACATAGGTAATGGAATATTTTCAAAAACTTAGGGATACTTATGAAGCTTCGATAATGTAATCCAAAGTGTGAAAAGAAACACCAAAAATCGTTATATCGCGTACGCTGCGGAAATTGTTGACAATAGAGCAAAGTGATTTTATAGATGACATCAATATCTACAACAAAGTCCGCAATACCGTCCGCAACTAACTATTACAGTTATGTATGTCACAATAACTACTTTTTATGTTTTTCAATTTATATTTTTAGTTAAATACCCGTGCAACGCCGGGGCGGGCCGCTAGTAATTAATAATACTTTAATATCTCAAAGCTTTATCTTAATTATATAAAAAATATTATACAGGAATTTCAAAAAGACTACATGCAAATAAAATTTAATCAGTACACGAAAAAAATATTGTATTTTAACGAATCTACGGTACTGTATAGTAATTTGGTAAGAATATCAATCCAATAAAAAACCTATTTGTTTCCCTGTCAATACACAATTTTGATAAACAACGCACGCACTATCATCATTCTGGATGGTTAGTAAAATCATGGACTAGCACGTACGATGAATAACTGCACTCACTATCCAGGCGTACGACATTATAACAATGAGTAGGTTCTCATTTCACTATCCATAGATGCCATGCCTTCGACCCAAGTTTGGTCGAAGTGCCATGCAGGCATTTTATACGCTTTGAAGTATAACATGCTACGGTTTGAACTATAAAGCGTTGAATGGTATGTTTTTAGTAAACTAAGTTAACTTAGTTTTTGGTACGAATGCCCTTGGGGAACGCCCTCAAGCTGACTTGTTGGTAACTTCGCTAATTATTTTCTTATCAAGATTATATATACACATAACAAGATTCTAATTTATGTTCAAAATAATAGCTGACACTATTATTTTGAACATAAATTAGAATCTGAATATGGTCTTCCTACAAATATTGCTCGTTTTAACTGACTTTAAAGAAAGGAGGAGGTTCTTAATTCCGTTCTATGTTTTTTTTATATTTTTGACCCATGTTACTCTGTAATTTAATAACCGATTTCGAAAATCTTTATCTTATAGTATTAATTACTTTCACATTGGTTCTGTAGAAATTTTATTAAAATCGGTTCACAAGTTTTGTTTTTAAGTCATGATAATTGAAAAAACTATCTAGTTCATGCAAGTTAATAAAATCAAATGGCGTTTCATACTTTTCCAGTTGTGGAAGTTTTTTTAAGTAACAATTTTTACGATATAGACATGTTTCTTATAGAAAGTCACACAAATAGGCGTCCTTGAATTCCTTGGTTTAATGTTTGCGCATATGCGCTGTTGAAAATTGTTCTCCCGCGTCGAATTATTTGTAAAAAAGAAAACATTGATCACTTGTAACTGGTTATTAATACATGTCGTGTGATGCGTACGTAGCTCTGTGATAGTTTCAACAAACACACTATCAAAAACAAACATAAAGCACGCTCTTTACGGGACTTCGATTTATTCACTTTCCTTACACCTCAAATGGTACGTTATCTTGCATATTGGTCACGCCGATGGCTCTATGACCTTTTGAAGCAGTAGCAGTGTTCCTTCCTACTTGAGAAAAGTACAATTTGAACAAATTGGAAGTTGACAATTTCTATTTGTTCAAATAATAGTTGATACATTTTTATGAATTTTTCGATACTGTCATAATCATATGTACGTACTACTGATACAAAACGTAACACATGTTCATGCTCTTACTCTTATTTCTTTCTCGACAGAAGTTTGAATGACAATAACGTCGGAACAGCCTCTAACCTGAGTTTTAAATATATACACGATGAGTACTTCATGCTTGTAATTCGCGACGCATACGTACCTATACATCCACAAAGGAGTGATTAGTATACAATACTCAAGGATACACAAAAGATGATAGAGTACCCCGCTTCGTTTATATAAATGTACAATGGCCTGCAAAAATAAGAATTACATTTTAAAATTGCAATAACTTTTTAAGTAGGTATACAACAAAAAAAACTTAAGAAATGGCTGAAAAAAAACAAAAAACAAACATAATCCTTTTCGAATTACAATTGTATCATTATTTTTTTGTTTCTATTTTAGCTTTAAATTTTTTTCTTGTTCGATGAGTCTTGTTTCAAAAGCTAAGTTATACTATCAGAAAATTATATACTACTTTTTAATATTGTTATGTTTGCAATAACGCCTGCTATGCGGATTACATTACAGAAAAAATTTAAGTCATGTGCGGGATTCGAACCCGCGTCCATCCACCCCTTTAGCCGGGGCATGCTCTAACCAATTGAGCTAACATGACATGACGTCATAACTCAAATCTTTCCTATCGTTCCATCCCTATACGATGGTTAAAGAACGTAGATGGTTAAAGAAGGATCATATTCTGACGTAATATATCTCTAACTTTTTTATGCTATGAACTCACAATTTGATTTGAGAAAGTCTTTGATCGCAGGATGGATACTTATCAACAGGTTTTTTAGATAACTCCACTGCAATACCTATGTTTGGATAAAGCCGACCTTAGCTGGCGCGCATTGAGCTGGCAATGACCAGCAAGCTCTGTCATAACTTATAATATAAACGTTGGTTCAGATGAGTGAGGTTCGGTTTATCGTCGCTCCATTGTGGACAAAATACAGTCAAAGTCATAGTTGTATGTGTGCTCTTAAATGAGAATTGTTTACCCTTTGCCTTAACGCAACACACACATCTTGTGATGTAAGTAAACGTAAACACCACTCTCGCTAATAAACTGACAGTGTTTCGAAATTGTTTCCCAACTGTTTCGCACTTTACAGTCACAAACCTTACGCCAGTGTATTTATCGGATGATGCACAACATTGTGCGGTTTAATAATAATATTTTTTTGACGTACATTCAGTATAACACCATAACTAATGCCATCTTCTAAGCTGTTAGTAGATTATTCAGTAGTGCAGTTGATGAACGGAAGCTTGTACTACTTTCTTTAGTACGCGTATATTTGCCTTTCAACTAGAATAGCTTTTTATTTATGATTCAAGTGACGCCGCCCTACGCCCTCTCAACTCCGCGCTCCTCACTGTCCTCGTTACTTGCTGTCGTTATAACGGACGATTTCGTAACTGCATAGTAGCATTAAAGTGCTTTAGTGAATTTCAGAAGGAAACGTTGACACGTGTTTTTGTTTACATTTCCTAGAAAAACGATGTCCGTAATCGGGAAGTCATAATTGTGCAAAATGGCATAATATTATTTATTTATAAATGATGGTACCTACTTCTAACACTGAAAAGTATGATAAAACTTATTAAAGTCGGCCATATGCTGATTCAAAACACTCTGTGATCACATGTTCATTGCCCGACTTCAACTAGTTATTTCATACTTTTCAGTGTTAGCAGTCAGTTCCATTTTTGTAAAAAATCGCCCGTTTTAATGATAATTACTGGTTAAACTATCGATTTTCACTCAACTACAATACTGGTCGCCTTTGACAAAAGTTGCAACTGCCAAGTCGTCTAGGTATGTCAAGCATCTTTCAGTTAATTGAGTGTAACTTAAAAACTACTTTACCGATTTTGATGAAAGATATAGGGGACCACCTCAGAGGTATAATTTTCAATAAAAAAAGAATTAACGAAATCGGTCTACTCTGTAAAAAAGTATGCGTGGTCATACATAAAAATATAATGTACGTGTCGAATTGAGAACCTCCTCCTATTTGCAAGTTGGTTAAAGAGCTTTCCTACTTCATAACAATTTAAGGTGACTTATCACCTTAACTAATATTTTGGATGTCTTTACCTTACGCATCCCATTAATTGTAAATTATATTGATGAAGTTGTTTATATAGAAAATAACCATAGTGAAGATATTTTCTTTTGCCGAGGCCAGTTTTTGCTCTCTAGATGTTCCATGTAATTTTTCTTTTAGAGTATAAGTTACAGTAATTGTGCTTGGAGTAGTTTTTGAAAGTTTCAGTACTGTAGATAATATGTGCAGTTGTGTGATATTTAGATGATTTACTTATTTGTACAGTAATGCAGTTGGTTGCCGGAAAGTTTTACAATAGGCCACTAATTTTAATATGTCTCGTTGGGCTTCCTCTAGTTTTAGCATGGACCTTTTAAAAAGCTGCTCCCCAGGATACTATTCAGTAGGAAATAACTGACTGCCATACGCTTAATTTTAATTTACATATTTGAGTAGAGAAGTTGGTTCCGTGGGGACCGGGAGCTCATCGTATTTTCCAAAACTTATCAGAGCGCTTGGTCGATGCGACGCGTGATAAAAATGCTGGCACCTATTTGGCTCAACGAATAAGCAATGAAATTGAAATTCAACGGGGCAATGCTGCTAGCATATTGGGCGAGCCGCCAACTGGTGGTGGCCTGGAGCATTTGGACTGCCTGTAGATCTGAATGCAGGTTGTCTAAATGATTTTATTGTTGTAGATGTAGTGTTGTATATAGTTCGTAGTATTTTGTTAATAAAGGTATACCGCCGGCGACGGTAAAAGACTTAATTTTAATAACCTAGAATATTTGTGGAACTGAAAAAAATGAGTTAATATAATCAAGGCGTACTGCATAAAACGCCATTAAAAATAATTACTAAGATGGGATAGTATTTATTATTAGTTTACATCGTATTAGTTTTGCCTATTTCCCTATGTTTGCTTGTCCATCCTGGATCCGACATGATACTGGCATCGATGCTACCGGATGAGGGGTAAGGCACCAAAGCCTTCTCACGTTATCTATCAAAGCAATCTCCTAAAGACTAAAAATAATATAAATCGCATTTAAGGCACCACCAATGATTTCCGCGTACACTATAATGTTGACACTGTCAAAGTAGCGTCTTAATAGCCCATCAAAGTGCACTTTGTCAAAGCTATTTCATGCCAACGTGGCTTTATTTTTGTGATGGCATTAAACAACACTTTACTTATATTCTGTCGCAATTGATCTGAAAATCGTACTGCAAGATCCTTTGTAATGTTTACAAGTTTTCTCGGACTTAAGCTTGTAAAGATCGTCACACATTGCGAGGATATTTAACGGGTTTAATTAAACTTAATTTAAGATTAGATTCTAAGCTAAGATTTAATGCCTTTTCAGCGTTTTGTAGTTCTGGTATGTCATTTAACTGTATGCTATTACATATTGAATCGACACCCGCATATCTGTAATATTGACTAATTATGGCATTTGTCATCCGAATTTCATAATAAAAAAGGGTAAATGTTTTGTTGGTGTTTTATGGTTGGTTGGTATGTGAATATTCATACAATAATATCCTCATTCTAAGAGATTTAATCTCTTTTAATATGCAAAAAGATACAAGAAATATAAAAGACTTATTCAAACAAAACTAGTTATTGCTAAAGAATGCACTGAGGTTTGCCACGACGACACTTTTGGTATATGTACCTTTGGAGTTGCGAGTATGTACGAGTTTCTCAGGACAACTTTCGTCGAATGTAAAATTGTCATTTGCATTTCAAAGAGTAGAAGGGTTTGGTATGTGATCTGCATAACTACACAAATTAACCAAATTCCATAAAAGTTCTAAAAATTCAAGTTTGATCCGTACCTACAATGAGAGAAAACTTAATTTCGTATACAAACAGTCCGTATATGGTGGTTGATCAAGGATGGTCGAACCGACAACCATTCCAGGTTTAGTAATAGTCTTGTTCTAGGAAAGAACCCTAAAACGTGTTTGCTAATATATACCACGATGAACAGCAGAATCGATCGTTTACTCGAGTTACTACTTATTAGAACGACAAGACCTATAGCCGATTAAAAAACAGATTTACATTATATTATTGAAAATTATGAAACAACTTGTTGAAATTTGGATGGTGAAAGTGTGAGAGTATCATTATTAGACTGTTGAATCAGCATGGTAACGAAATTTAAGAGTATTTCCATTTTTCAGTGTTAAATAGTTACTATGATTCGTGATTGTAATGTTGAAATAAACTAAATTGGTGCCTTGAATGACACAAAGATCTCACGCCGAGAGTTGTAGTTCAAGGTTACTGTGCCAGGCGAATAGGTATGTTTTTTTCGTGCTGTTAAATTAATGTGCTATAGTTCTCGACTACTGCTCTATGCTCCATGTAGTCTATGTTATCCGTGCCATCACGATAATGTTTAATGGGTATTGTTTACGTCATCGCATATGCGGTTACATTTCCGGTCATGGTGGCCTCAACAAACAGTGTAATCTGATCTCCCATAGGTCTATTATATTTAGAAATTCGTTATCTAAATATAGATTGAAAACATTAGAGCTACAATGGAAAATTGTTTCTGTTGTTATGTAATGTTTTAAAATAACAGCTAATCAACGTTCACTAAACGTAAATATGCTAAATGTTTAGTTGTATGTTATATCTAGCGACAGGCGGGCAGGTAATTTTAAAATTACTTTGGTAAGTATTGTACTATGTATGTATAGCTACCAATTTTATCAAAATGATATAAAATGGTGCAAGCGCCAATCAAGGCTTGGTCTAATGGAGTTTTGAATAGCAGTAACCTGCGAGAAAAAAGAATGTTTGTTAGTTTTGATGAAAAGCTTAAATCTAAATAGTAAATGTAAGTGTTCGGTATATGTTGTTTAAATAACAGGATCATTGTTATGATGCAAACTTTATCAAACTTTAAGTTTCTTATCTCGTTGATTTTTGGTAGTATGCGTGGTGACTAAATTGGTCTAAAATAGACAATATTATAAGATTATTAACTACACCTACACTAGATATTTGTACCTCCGAATCTATGCAGTAGTAGTAGTATAAGGTGTCATAATCTACACCCTACGCACGAGTATGTAAACAAGATTAATTTTTCGTATACTTCTTTTGTATGGAGCCCTCTACCCCTCGAAAAACATGTTTTAATATTGTTATGTTTGTAATAACGCCTGCTCGGCGGATTACATTACAGAAACTAAAATACATTTTTGATTAACATCTAGTCTAATATTTGTGTTTGGGTCAACGTTCTTGGTTCTACACAATAATATCTAAATTTCAGATTTTTAATGAATTCGACTTATACTTACTTAATGAATACGACTACTTACGACGACGCCAGATACCTGTGAAATACACTGATGGACGGACGGACAGTCTCATTAATAGGACTCCGTTTTGTCCTTTTGGTAAGGTAACCTAAAACTCAGCACAGAATACATAAAAAACATAAGAATAATATATTAATACATAAAATATCAGTAGTCAATTCTGTGTCTCGTAATTCAAGAAAGCGGTCCATTTTACCGTCATGTTTCCGGTCGTATATTTTTTTGTTTATTTATAACGTTAAATATCACGTGTTAACTAAAAGTGATGGACGCTGAGCTGGAGCCGGTCCCTCGCCCCGTTTTGTGTCAATAGGTTAATGCCCAATTAGGATGGCAGTAGCATGACGAGCGTAGCGGCCTATCTCAGGCAGCGGTTGGGATCCAGTGACAGTATCTAGTGGAGCCAGATTTGATGCTCCCTACATTGTAGATCAATTGATATAAATTCTAAGAGTAGAGTTTCACATACTCTACTTATACTTCGTAGTGCGCTCGAATGCTACAATTGCTATCTACTCATGGCAATTGTAGCAGTTACAAAAATGGTATTTGTTTCTAATATAACGAGCAGCACATTTTTTTTTAAATTTGCTACTTTTCCCTTGTCGAAAGACAGATACATTTTTTTCACAATAACTGTAATTTTTAACAGTGGGGGTTTTTATAAATTAAACGTGTGTATCTGTGTGTGGCAACGTAGCTGTAAAACGGATGAATCGATTTGGAATAAATATATTTTTTAGAAGGTTACGTGATTGATATTGTTATTTGATGTGACTTAAATAAAATGCTATTTTTAAATGTGAGCAACTACATAGATCGATCCAACATTTACATACATATAAATAGTTATAAATTTATATATTTATAGTTAAGATATTCCAAGAACATGGTTACTTGGACCTGATGCTGCAGTATCATCTGGACCCTGTAGGATACCTAAATCTTCACCTACTTAGAACAGAGTTATTGGGTTTAGGCCCATGGGAATGATCTCAAGGCAAATATTATAGATGTCGGGTGATTTATATAAATTAATTTTAATGCTATTGAGAATAAAACGGGTAATAAGGTCGATGTAGGTTTTAAAAACTCGATATCAATGCAAACAATGGTACTAAAAATATCACGACATATGATAAATTAACTTTTTATTAGTAGGTCCAAAAGCTTAAAATTACTGTTAGAAATGGTAATGTTAGAAAATTCTTCTATTTGTACCAAACTACAAACGTCAAACGCGAACTCATCAAAAAAGACCACACACCTACCTCTGCTTAAACGTGGACTAAAAATAGCACTACACGATGATAATTTTAGCAGTTTTTACAGCTTTCCGAACGAACACATTTTCAAAATGCTAAATTTTCACACAACTTCCCAAATCGAACGTTCAACGTGTTTATATTTAGCATTAATAATTATTGTAGATGTTATTTCTGCTAACGATAGGCACTCCGGTCGCCCTATAAGTAACACAACATAGCCTTACGTTGTGTAAGGTACTAGACTCTCACACACAACGTCTAACGAATAAATAATTATGTTAAGAAGTATTTCATACAGTTACCGCTTTGATTTCGGACTCATCAAGTTGTAAATCATTGGATTGGTTAATTGATTTTGCGCTTATAAATTATCGCATCTGATTTGTCGCGTCAAGGTAATATTGATGCGCCGTACGGTACACATTTTTATACGACGTCCGCCGCGGTAAGGTTTTACATTCTGTTATTTTTTAACTTTACTTACATTTCTTTACATATTTATTCGTAGCTAACACATTAAAAAGAATCAATAACGTTTCTATTGGTATATACTTCGTATTTTACGTCATTCTCGCAAATAAGGTGATGAAGAAAGCAAAGATATAATATCGTCAAGTACCTGAATGTAATGGAAATCTACGATGCGATCTCAGCTCGTTATCAAGAAAATACCTCGTTGCTTTGCAGACTTGGCAACGTAGTAGATCGTAGTGATTGGGAAATATGTTCCTAACGTTGAATTTATTATATTTACAGATTCCAATAGAAAATGCAATGCTTGCTATGTATTATTTTTTGTTTCTAAATTATGATTACATATAATAGGTAATAAATCTTCTATGTATACTACAATGTAGGCACATAAAAAAATATTTATAGTTATGCTAAACATTGCTACTAAATACATATCAAGACCATCATCCTTACCACACGGGCGTGTATGATATGAAGCATTGGATACCAGTAAAAGATCCAAGAGAGATATGCCAAGAGACTACTTACTAGAAGAGGCGTTTCGTCAAGTCATGGTTAAGTCTGTATAATGGGGTAGGTAGTCTATGCCTATTGACAATTCCATCCCGGCTAGCTAGCGCGCCGCGAGTAAATTTTGTCTACTCTTTATCTCGTGTAAAATAGACATATCGTGCTATGTCTACGAGTGCTAACATGATGGGGCAAAGAACTCATCCGTCCGTACAACACTAACATGCGGGCGTTCATTTTATCGATTTTTGACACTTATCTGCGAACATTTGTGTGAGTTTTCTCATCCTACTTTTTAAGGACGAGATGAATCTGTAGTCTATCTCAAGCGATCCAAGAATAATAGTGGTGATCGACGTTTTAGTACAAACTCACTTTCCGACCAGTGTTAGCAGACCCGTAATGTTTGAGTGTGTATTCTATATAACGGGATTTGAATTTGAACACAACTCACGAACTCTGTGTGCGTAGCTTAAATACAATATCTTATAATAAAGCTGTAGAGTGTTTTCAACTATTTTTAATGGGTAATCCGTGTTGCTGATTAATAAAAAAAACAGTTGTGTGAAAAAATCAGCAGGTATTTAAAATGTATTATAAATTTTATATAATTTGCGACAGTCAACATTTAAGGTAATCTAAATGAATAACTTATTATTAGGGTTCCGTACCCAATATATTACTATGAAATATATTGTATAATAAAGAAAAAAATAATGGACCCTGAAAACTTGTTAACAAGCTGTGATATGAATTTTCGCTACTTAGCATTAATTGCCGAGATAAACAGATAAGAAACCATCGTCAAAAGAGATAAAAATTGATGCAGAAAAATCGCCAATTCAATTTACCGCTTTATCATTCGTTTGAAAATCACATCAACGGGAAATCATCATAATAAAGTGTCGAGAATGGTAAAAATATTTAATCGTTCATAATACTAAGTTATTTTGTTAATTCAAAGTCCATCACTGCTTATTTCCTAAAATTGTTCGCAATTCAACCAACAAATAGCGCAATGAAGAATCGTCCAGATAATCTCAATTTCGTGGTGCGGCCGCTGAGATCTTCCGCCACTTGTCTACGAACGAGAAAATACTCTACTAGTGTCATGCGTGACATATTTCTTGTTTGCACATGCTATTAGCCAGGCATGTCTGGTTTTCGTCATAAAAATGTGACATAACATGATCTTGTTCGCACATGTCCCTTACACGGGCGATCAGTTGGGAACTGTTATTTCTTGCTAAAAAAAAGCCCTTGTCTTCTCAACATCATGAAAAGACCTTTTGGTCGAAGTCATTTAAAATAAATTTTTATTTTTCTCGTGATTCGTGATGCTAATGTATTAATAGTCTTCATCGGTCTAAATTAGAAAATCCTTGCCAGCCAGTATAAACAAAATCAATCAAACTGCCAGGTTACCTAAATAGCACCGTACCTGATGCGCGATGATTAGATTATTATATTATTAGATTATTTTCTACATGGATGCCATTTTTCGATTCCATCATAAAGTATATAGCGACCCGCGAGCGAGTTTCCTAGAAGCAACTTGTAAAGCCTGAACTACTTAAAACCGAGTCAACCAATTTATACAGCCCAAGTCCGTCCACATGTGGAGTCTGACAAAGCGCCCTATATCAAGGGGAGTTACTTGACTCGCTGCAGCGTAGAGCTATCCGAATTATCAATGACCCTAAGGACACATCTCCACGGCGGGCACGCCGTGCCAGAGTAGACGCTCACACGAATCTCAACATGGGCGCGCCGTAGATATCGACGATATTAGCGTGCGCAGCGATGTCGGTGCGGCGCGCGGCGTAGTGCCGTGGAGATGTGTCCGGGTGGTATATATTTAGAATTGGCTTAAAAAGTCCTATACACCATGGCTTTGGAGAAAAAAAAATACATTTATTTCATATAATTAAATGATGTCGTCACAACTCCTAAGGGAAATACTTTTTGAGAAGGTTTGTTTACGTCCGAGCTGGATTAGGAATTTCATTCAGAGTAGAGTAATAAGAAGCATCCTCCGCCTTCCGTAAGGTTATAGTATCAGGCGTATTCACAGAAATCCATATTTAATCATTCCTAACAATAATTTTAATAACATTTTAAGAAACCTTCAAAGAGTCCAAACCTCCTGATAATTCTTCGTGTAGAAGCGAGATGCGTCGAAATCTCTTCCGGTTTGGCTAGACGGCGTTTATGACGTCACGTCTGCTTATCAAGAATATTAGGCGGAATTGTCAATAGACATATTTTTAATTTAAAATATTTTCTGAAATATTTATTTGTTTTCATTATTTACATTATCATTGCTTTCCTAAATTAACAATTCAGGTTATTGAATTTATGAAAGTGTAAATAATCACTTAAGCTTTTCTCTTGCCCACAGTAACTATAATAGATTTTGCCATAGTAGCAAAAAAATGTGCAGGTAATTGAGTGTAACTTAAAAACTTCTTGAAGTCTAACTTGGGGGTCAGAATACTCGTAATGAACCTAATTAAAAAAAGTTTGATGATCCAGTAAGAAACACGCGGTGACTTGAGAACATTCTTATTTTTTTTGGAAATCGGTTAGTAATTTTTGAATCACTGGCCTGCATATTTCAATGCTCAATACTGGTTGAAAAAACAACTTCGGGCGGATGAGAACATAGAATATTTTTCACCTCACAAGTTTGAAACAAAAACGTATTCTTTATAATTCGAAATCTGCGTGGAAAAGTGCTTTCTATCCGGTAGCGTGGAAAAGATTTTTAAAATTACAACCTCTATAAAAGCTCCAGTAAAATAAATAAGCGTTATTTTATTTACCAATTAGGTATAGTAAATTTACTTACTATTTTAACATAAATTAACACTGTACGTAATATAAAATAACTAATCTATACTTCTATACCTACTAATATTATAAAGAGCAAAGATTTGATTTTTACTAATAAATTTAAAAACTTCTGGTCCGTATTGAACAGTCCTTTCACCATTGAAATCCTACACTATCCTGATATATAGATACATAGATTATAGGCTATAGAATATTTTCAAAATCTTACGGAAACGTATGAAAACTTCGATAATGTAATTCAAAGTGTGAATAAAATATACCAAAATTTTTTTTATATCGCGTACACTGCGGAAATTGTGGACAATAGAGCAAAGTGACATACTATAAATTTTTTTTATCAATATCTACAAAGAAGTCCATAATACGTGTCTTACTATTACAGTTATGTTACAATAACTATTTTTTATGTGTTTTCAATTTTCATTTATAATTTTTGTTAAATACCCGTGCAAAGCAGGGGCGGGCCGCTAGTTTACTAGAAATTACCTAGCATTTTTCTAGCTGGATAATAATAATAAAATATATTTATTTCAATTAAATTTACATAAGTGTTAACAAATATAATGCCAAAATATTTACTAATCTTATACATATCTTAACACTAGCAGGGTCATTAGTAGCTGTGCTAGGATTCCCTGTGTTACAGCTACTACAATTCCTCTTTCTGGACATGACCCAGTACTTAAATAGTTAGGCGTTGAGCATAGAACATAATACACTACGTTTTATGCTGGAGGTGCTGGCGGGATTTCTCTCGGCATCAAAGCGTTATCAATTGCGTCTCCAACCTCTGAAACCTTTGCTTCCACAAGTTGTAATAAAAGTACTAGCGCCAAATTACAACTTTGCTGCCTTATTATATAACAAGTAACTGTTGTTGTGCTCGTCATGATGTAGCTTAATAGAGCTCAAAACTGATTTCGAATAAAGCAGGCGAAGCATTGAAATCACGGAATTGAAACCCTCGCGAGGCGACCAGTTAAACGGATCTATACCCGGCGCTCGACGCTTTTGTTCTCCGTTGTTGCCGGATCCATTTAATTTGATTCAAACATTTATGTACATGTATAGATGCAGACTATTCTGTGATGAAGTTGCAGTAGATTTAGCTTTATGTTCTTCTTCATCAAGAAATTGAATAGCATTTTAATTGTAATGTTGATGCCGTTTAGGTGACATTTTTTTTACTCTATGTATGGTGTATGTTAGTAGGTGTTCCAAGACATAAAATACCCTCTAAGGTAAGTCGTTTCGATTCTTCTCACAGGCTTTTAATTACGATAGTCACATCTAGAACTCGGTTCCTTTCGGTAATATTCAGTAAGGTCTAATTCAGATAGTAAAATAGGACATATTTTGTGTGGCTATTTTCCATTAGCTTGGAGGTATTATAAATGTTCTATGCCTGGAGACAATATGCTTTCGATACTATTATTATACTTTATTATACCCACTATCAACTCAGATTAAATAATAGTTACTTTGCCACAATTTAGACTTTTCGTATCGTGCTTATTAAACTGTCTGCGTCGTTGCATCGCTTAAAAGTAAAGAACCAACATGTACAGTCATTATGAATTGATTGCGCTAGATCTTAGGGATAAATTGTGTTGGAAGTTATGCTGTGGCGGAAAACAATGAATAAAACAACAACAAAGAATTTCAAACGATCGCAACAAGTAGCCACCGTAGGGTGCCTTCTCGCCGGCTCTACTTATGTCAAGGGTAACACGGTTTTATAGTTTTATAATGATGCGCAGACTGGCACTAACCAAAATATGGTCCGAAATGCGTTCCGAAAAGAACTCCCTTTTTATTTGGCGACAAACTTGTTATTATTGCTATTTGTTCTACAACCACTTCACGCTTCTTTTCAACACACAAGGTGAACCAAATTTAAAACTGTTTCTATTATTGCTGATAGGTTAGCCTTTGACCACAATTAATGTCTATCGACTATCGAAGAGAAAATGTATGTCTATCGATGGCACGGCTGTAAACAAGAGACGTCTAGATTCGTGAAATATTTGAGAGAAGCGGCGGATGTCGCCCAGCAAGAGTACCCTTCTGTCCAATTAGTTTTACTGCAAAACATTAATGGAATGCCTGTTCCCGTAACAGGAAACAGACAACTCTAGCTGAAAATGTCGTTAAATATCACCCAGTTCGTCCAGTGTATTGCTCTAGTAGACTGCCACTCTCCATACGTGTTGGCACCCTATACTACAGGGTGAATCCGTCCACTGTCTGGTGAAATTTGTATTTCTGTCTCTTTGCTCCCAGTTCTACTGGCACCCGTTGGGTTTGTTGCGATACAAGTCAGCAAAATGTATGATATATTGTATATTTTTGTCTTTTCGTCTTATTATTGACATCATAACTGCTTATCTTGTAAAGTTCCTTTTGTTTGCGCATATGCTATGAATGCATTGAGTATATATGATGAAGAAATTAAGTATCCCGCACATGACTTAAATTTTTCCTATCGTATATTTGTAATTTTGTAAGAAATTAAGTATTTTACATATTCCCGAATTCTGTCGATAACAATTTCACTTGAAGCTCGGCCATGATACGGATCTGTGTTTGGACATGTTGAAGCGCTAAAACCCGATTAGGTAATATTTAGCATAGGTCGATGATTGAAAAGAAACAAATTTAATTATATCTTACAAATTATAAAATTAATATAAAGGAAGTTGTAGGCTGCAAGCTACTTAAAGCGCAGTTGGTTCTGTTCGTGGTGACAGTGATTATTTTTCTTTAGAAAGGTCTTTCTTACGATACCTAATAATATAAATAAACGTGCACGATGTTATGGGACCATCAACGCCTTAATAATTGATATGTACAGTGTACACTAAATACTAAAAAAAATCATTAAACTTCTAGCCGTTTCTTAACATTACTATCCACCCACACCAATAATACACCTACCGGACATTGTACAACTATTAATTGGAGATAATTAACGTTCATAAATCCTTTAAATTTCGAGTGCTACTGGTAGCGAGGCCTCACTAACCGGTTGTAAATGCTCCGGATTCGATGACGATATCCGTCTGCTTTGTCCCTAATTGCATTGATTTTGAAAGTGTTTGGTTGGAAAGAACTGCCTGCAGTCATTCGGCAAATCTGATTGTGGGATTGGATAACCTATTAGTCCATTGGCTTCCAAATTAATTATTCTATTTATTACCGCACATTTTGTAAATGGCAGAAGGGGTTTTCATGGAATTTGGAATATCGATTCTTTTGGTATTAAATTAAGAATTTACTACTCATGCAATATAACTATATTCTAAGATTTCTAAGGGGAAAAAAAGGTTAATTTTCTTTTCTAAATAGGACGAAGTACCAAGTTCTCAAATTGTTTTTTTATATGCGAGTATGTTACCTGATATCTCAGTAAGTTATGAACTGATTTGGATGATTCACTGGGTTCGATACGGTGCTATATTCGATGTGTCCGAGGTTTTAGAAAAAACGTTTTTTAAACCTAAGCAATATGGGATAATAATAATAATAATAATAATTCTTTATTGCAGACACAAGATCCATAGACACACGATTAAACATACACATAATTTATACTTAAAAATTAAAATAAATAATAATAATAAAATATACAATAAGTATTTTTTATTAGGTCAAGTTTTTTTTTATATAGCTAAAATTTGTAGCCATCGTCCATACATCGGCGTCAAAAATATTCTATCTGAGAGACTCTTTAAAAATTTATAAAACTTCACAAAGAAAAAGTGCGTGCCTTCATTACGAAATGTACTTGAATTTGTTAAAACAGAATATATATAGCAATGTTTTCTTAATTTATCGTAAAATTTTACTTTAGAAAGTGGTATGGATGTTCAAAGTTGCAATGAAGTAGACTACTGTCTACAGATTTAGTTAATCGTTGCTTTGTTTGATACATAAACACGTAAAAATTAATAGTAAGCAATTTAAAAATTTGACAAACTAATTGGCAAACTCACAACACAATGGTAGACGCAAATTTAATAATCTATTGAAATTACTACTGCAAGTAATATAAGCATTCTCTATATAAGACTTCATACCAACAGCTATCACCCAATTTATAACCTTATAATGCTTCTTCTGATGGCATGTCGGTTATTTTGCGCACTATTTTCCCTTCGTCGCCTTTTAGTAATATACGATCCAAATTATTCTATGGGACGTCCCTGTATCCTTAAGCCCCGGCTTAGCAATACTTATAAAATTCTACTTTAAAAATACCTTCAAGCACAAAGCTAGCAGACTAAATCTAATTAACATTTTGCAGGTGACATCACACAGAAAGGCTATGAGAAGAAACGCTCTCGTTTACTTGCGCCTTATACCGCACCGCAGCAGCCACAAGGTAAGATCAACCTTAGCATTGACAACACAGTATACGAAATCGCTGCTAACTTTGATGCTTAAACTAATATAGGTGAATTTAATAGGACCCGTGAGCACTGGCTTCATTTGATGACATACACGAATATCATTTGTATACAGTACTTATGAGTCAAGATCGCGACTATAGCGTCGCGGGGTCAAGTGTCAATTAATCGTTGTCGATGGATGCTGGACAATCGCGAAATTATCGTTTGTCCCGATTCTGCAATGAGGGTCAAACGGTAAGGCCATCTCGAATCTGGATGCTCGAATCAGAGAATTTAGAACACTCGGACGGAACATCGCACAGTGCGATGTACCAGCGACCCAGCGAGATAGTAAAGCGATCTCTTGCAAAGTGCACATTTTAATTGATATTACCGCCTTTGCTCGCAGTCATCTTCTATTTCACTACTTATATTGTACGGAACACATTTTGTAAAACTAATCTTGTTCATGGTTGTTCTACGTAGGTATCTACGTATGGTGCAATACGCTATAAAACGCGTGGAATGAAATTCCAAACTTTGCTGTGTTCCTTTTTCTGACGACAACTTTATGCCGAAATGAATATTCAACACCAGTTAAAATATTTATCGTAGCCTACTATCTCTCTTCAGTGCCGACAGATAATAATTGTTGCACTGGGCTGGGAGGTTGAAATTATTAAAGTAATGAGGTCGGCCTTCAACGTTGGCCGACGCGAAAAAACGTTAATCTAAACAGTAAAGGAGAACGTTCGCCCAGCAACCATCGACTACGACTTATTTGTTTCAGATTTATTTTATTATATCTATAAATTATTTTAGTTATTATTTTGGTTTAGTAACACGGTAACACATGCACACAACCACACTCTATCACGGCACTCGTAGACAATTATTGGCACTGCCGCCGAAGCAAAACTGCTTTAGTTGCTTACGGTGTTATTGCCTTTGGTCCTAAATTTTAACATATTTGCAAATATTTTTGCTGTACGCAGAACGTGTATGACATTTTATATGCAAGCAAATGGTATGCGAACGACTCGAAGCTAACTTGGCGAAAAAAGGATTTAGGGAGTTGTCGTATATTGTACCTATATGTGAGTTGCCAAGTTGAACTTCGCCGATCCGCATTAAATCGGTTATCACACTGAATATTTTTTAGAACAATAATCTTGCTCAAACTCATAACCGTTGTATCCAAAATTAATTTAGAATTATGACCATTCTAAATTAATGCTTGAAACGGTGTTATTTCATATAAGATTTTGACAAAATAATCGTACTTTAAAAAACGTTCGAGAAAAAAGTCAAAGTCTTTTCCAAAATTATAAGTTGCTTATATTATTACATTGTATTCTTCATAAAAAAAAATACACCTTCAATAATTCAAAATACCGAAGCGAAAAATTGAAACCTTTTATCTATAGCTTATGTAGGATCACTAATTATCTTCTGTGAATACTTCGACCGTGAATAGTTTACGTTTAACGCTTTCGATGATTACTTTCGCCGTTGACTTCTTAATACCCTAATATATTTGTAATGTAAGTAGTTCGTTGGAACTGATTGAAACCACTCGAGAAATATAAGTCTGTAGCATTAATATATCGAAACATTGGGCAATAAAGAGTCAATTTAAATTAGTCAACGACTTGGGTGTTTGCTTAGACCATCTAGTGAGATAAGGTCTAAAAAGTAATCGAATATCGACACCAATGGACAAGAATGACGGAGTACTTCGCAATTCGCCACTAGTGGTTAAATGAATCTGTATACTTCACCGGTTATTAATGAGGGACGAAATATTTTTCTTCGTATATAGGTACAACGTCTTTCGCCAAGTAAACACTTTTTCAAATTCGATATAATCGAGATAAAGTTCGTCGTAATTTTTTAGTAAATTAGTAGAAAGAATAAGCTCATTTAGGCATCACAACAGCCCGAATGGGCATAAATTAAAAAAAATATATGGATTCGATGATATCTTTAAAATTATATTTTTAATCAGCGTTTCCAGTATTTTTTCTTAAATAGAAGATATAAGCACACAGAATGCCGACATATAAAACATATAATTACGCACAAATCAGTCTCAATCAACCGCTTAATAGGTAAATTATGAAGTAGTTACAGTTGTTTTGTGTGTACTAAAGGAGCTAGTGTATTAGCTCCTTTATTACAGTAGGCCAAGTGACGTTGGAGCAGAGGGTGCAAAGAATCCCAGGAAGATGCCAGACTATTATCCTCTAACACAACGATCCTTGCCCAGGCCACAATGTGACCACAAGATTGTCGAGGTGGAGAAAGAACTGGACAAGTTACGCAGGGACGACATGGGATTATTAGAAGTTATAAGACCGAGACAGGATACCGTTAGCCTTGATTCCGATAACCTGTTATTCTAGGGTCACCAAAAATACCAGGATGGTGTTGGGTTTCCCGTCCGGAAATCCCTTGTTAACAACTTTGAAATACTCGAAAGTATATCGAACCGGGTAGCAAACCTTATACCCAGAATCAATCAAACGGCATTCGTTACAGGTTTACGCTCTAACCTCGACTCGACACGATCAGACGATGAAGTAGCGGCTATGTAGGAGGAGATCTCTGAAGCCATACATTACTCCGAAACAATTGCATTCATCGTCGCTATGGGGGATGTCAACGCAAAGATAGGCACACAGAATGGCTATAAGTTGAGAGTGCGGCCATTTCAGTGGCTTATTGATTTCATGTAAATGTAGGAATACTTTGTGATAAACTCCGTCTTAGAGAAACTACCGTTCAGGAAGTGGATGTGGGCAAAGCCTGATGATTCTATCAAAAATGAGACCGAGGCATGACCATGTCTCTGTCATCAACGGAGTAAAAAGCGGTAGCGATCACTGCATTGTCAGAGGCACATTAAATATCAATGTAAAGCTTGAGAGGTCGTACCTGATAAACTCCACGCTCCTTCCTAGCGTTGTCTTAATCCAAAACTCTGAAGGTTATCAACACGATCTATTACGTAGTTGAATAATATACAGTGGACGGGAAAAACAACGGGTTTTTGGAAACTATCCAAGCGGTGGGTTCTCAGTTCTTTAGGACCCCCAACCGAAATAAGCCTAAGAAACTGTCAAAATAAACTTAGTTAAGTTTCTTAAGTTGATGGAAAACCGGAATCACATCAAATTGCCTAATGAATATTAAAAATCAAGACTTTGTTTATGTTACTTACCAGCTACAGAAACGAATTGTCAGTATAACCAAGAAATAAGTTAGCGGTCACTTTAAATGTGGGTTAGTGCTAATCCGTCAATGTGAAATTACCATGAACCGTGTGCATGATTACTCGTGACATTAATTGGAAATTAGCCTACTCGTTACTTTACTAGGAGGTTGTAAACAATGAACATATTAATTTTTATCTAAAGATTTTTAATTAACAGTATTATTTTAGTTATTGCCACAAAACATAAAACTGGGTGAAAACGTGATAACGCAATTGAAAGACCAGCTGCACCCCTTCTGGGCTATTAGGTTACTAATGAAAGCATCAATTATGGATCTGTCACCTGTGTTTATAAACGATTATTAAAGGTCATGCCGTAGGTATCCCTTCGCGTCTAAAGATCGTGTTGAAACAAAGGTATTCTCGCCAACATGCAATTGGAAGTTAACGAACAATCGATTACTTACTGGTGCTTCAATAATCCGATTTAAACACTTACAACGCCGTAAAAGAAACAAGTCGCTAAAAAAATAAAAACCATGGTCATAAATATATGCCAAATTTGTAAGAAACGTCTCTGCGGGGAAATACAAAATGAAAATCCTTTTTTTTTATTGATGCAGCTAAGTTTGGTAACTTTTGTAAATAAGCATGTTATTAGCGACACTAAAAGAGTACTGCGCATATTATGTAAAAAGTAATTTAAATATGATTACATACAATACCCCAGAAACCGGCTATAATATGGCAAGGCACGTTAAGTCGTAACAAATGTTAATGCGGGATTAGTTGCATTTTTAATTAAAATCTTCATAAAATAATGTATGAATAATGTATGAAATTTATTGTCCGAATCTTGTGAATCACACGATCAAAAGCGACAAATGAAAAAAATGTTAAATATAACATATATAAAACACCAAGTGCGAGGCGTGCATTCTTACACTCTTTTAGGGTTCCACGTTCAATCAGCCCGTAAAAATAAATGTATGGTAGTTATGTTTTGTAGGTTCGTATCTACATTAAAAATAAGTGCTTTCTGTATTTATTGGTTAAATTAATTATTGATTATATACCGATATTCCAGATAACAAACTAGCTAACGTTTTGAGATAGATCACGTTAACAAAAATGATTTAAAGTTAAACGGTTGACGAGCACCCATTAATAAATTTGGTCAGGTAAATAAAACTTTTTTTGTAATCAATGAGATCTAGAGAAAAACAAACTATTAAAAAGGTCACACAAGAGGTCAAAGGAAAAATCTTTCGTTTTCGGTGACCTTCTTAAACATTGGTAGCCCAGCATATAAATAATGTGATTGAATTTATAGGCCAATATTCATCCTTGGATCAACATTCTACACAAGCTACCTAAAAATTTTACGTTTACGACCATTAATAGGGCTGATTCCACTTGAATGTTGAGCAAGGAACCCTAAAAGGAACTAAAGTTCAATGGTATCCAGTATCTGCTTCAGTTTCGAACTGCCAATAATATCTCAGTTAAAACGACACATCGTGATGCGTAGAGATTAACGTTACCATCCTTCTTTATAACTGTATAAGGAGGAAGTCAAGACGTCAGGGCATGATGGTAGTCGTAATTACTACATTTAAATAGGGTTTTCGTTGTTGTAGCTAATTTTGGTTACTTTTGTACAATGACATAACTCTTGTTCATACACAAACAAACGTACGTGTGTTTGTTTGTTGCCATTTCCTGTAGCGACTGGGCGTAATTTAATGAAGTTGTGCTGGCAAAATCTAGGATATTATTTTTCCTGATTTACTAAGTATTTGTGATAGGCCATAGTTGGAATCTAGTTCGCATTCATAGCGACTGCTAGTTAGAACTTGGATTGCATAAACAATTATAGACTTATTTACAAAACATGCCACGTTAACAAAGCGATCTGAACATGGATAGTAAACAAAAGTTTCAAGTTAATAAACCCACAATCACATAAAATGGTTTCGACGCACTTTTTTATTGTTACTCGTAGCTTTGACCACAATCTCACCTGATGATAGAGTGGGAGCTGGCTCTCAAGGACAGCTGCTGGAACACTGATTTACTTACTATTTGCCACTAACGTCATGGTTAAACCATAGGTGAAAGCTAGTGGAGTACATACAAGAAAAAAATCTATGCATCTGAAATCTCGTTGCGTAAGTTAAGGTTAATTTTGTATTCTTGAATGTAAATGATGCAACGAATTCTAAGTACAAATCTTAAATGAGATATCTATTATATTCTCTCACTTTATTATCACTGTATCGTTGAGAAACGAAATGTAATGGTATATTATTTAATAGAAATATACAAATGTCCACCAATGAACAAAGACTTCCATCGTACAGTATTTGAGTCGTCGTAAGACTATTTTAAGTCGAGTATACAATACCGGAAGCCCTAGCTACACTTAACTAACGGGTTCAATTACTCCTATACGCCCCGTTTAGTTATAGTTCCTATAACTACAGAACTATGACCCCTGTTACTCTATATCTATCTTCATCATATGCAGATGCCGAAGCTTAAGCACAGTATACAGACTGGGCGTTTGTCGTCGCAGTTACAATAAATTAATTGATGTTTTATTACACCAGTCTGAGCAAAATAACATAAATCTTAGTTCTTCTTAACCACCACGACTTGTAACATTTCAAAATCAGAGATAAATATCAGATGTTTATCAAAATATTTGTATCTATCGCCCTGGGATATCTTCATTTATATAAAGCACCATAGCGCATCGTATATTTTGTCTATAGATTTACTATCAAACACTTTTTTAAATTCAATCCTTAACATTTTTTTCGATTAGACGACATTTTTTATTAATGAAAGATTATCCTTGAATGTTCGTATGGTATGAATATATGTATATTTAAGAAAAAAAATCGTATTTACTTGTTAGAAAAGGCAAGCCCAGCTACTACGATGGTGAGCTTGTTCTCCTGTATGGCGCTCTTATATGTACCACGGTGGGTGATTCGTCGGCTCTTAGAGAAATCACGCACACATTATAATAGATAACTAGCCGAGCCATCCGCAACTTCATAGACATGTGTAGGGTTTACTCTATTGCGCTATTTTGGGAGCTTGTGTTAAATCGGAATATGAAGGAAAACGTCGTAGTGGTGATAACATGACCCTCAGTGGACTATATTTTATTTATCTACCTTTTACACTAAGTAAGACAAATATCACAGGGTTAGTGGAACCTAGTAAAAATGACGAGTTTTAAAATATTAAAAATATGTGTTTCAAAGGTAGCATATAATAAAATACGAAAGGTAAACAACTGATTGCCATTCAACCTCTATTCCAGGTCCAGTCTATTATAGGTAATTTTAACAAGAGTGCGTTTTGGTGGGTCTCATTGCAGTGTCACATATTCTGCCTGTAATCAGTATTGTATAAAGACTGTTGCGCGCTAAAACACTGAAGCAAGTGAAATTGCTATACGAACGCGACATAAGATCTGGCGAATAGCTGCTAACAGTGACAAGCGAAGTGTAGTGTTAAGTTGATCGAGACGCAACACTGCAATTGCAATGGTCTGACTCATTAAGGGTGAGCTGGCCGGTCAGATCTCCATACAAACGTCGTAGGGTGATCACTCCCTTATTTAAAGATTGAGGTCCAAAACAAAATATGATATCGATTGATCTCTTTATTATCTAGGCTTGTGTCGTAAAATTTTTTTTCAAATACCGTTCCGATCAGATACAAGCCCAGATAATGACGAGTTCAATCGATATTATGCCTAATTCTGGACCTAACATCTCAAATAAGGGAGTGATCACCCTACGATGTTTGTATGGACACCAGCCAGTTCAACTTTAAGCCGTGTTCGTCCCATTCCATATAGGCCTCCTTCCCTCTTTTCAACCCTCGCAATCCACACAATATAGCTTAACAGTTACTGTATATAGCAAATATGTATATTTATATATACAGTAAATGTATATATGTACAGTATATATACAGTAATGTAATATGTATTTTTGCATGGTGGAAGACGATTTTGCGATTGCCCGCCTGGCTAGCTACCACACTCAAGTAGAAAATCTGTCGCCAAGCTCCTAACGAACGATGTGTTCCGGCAGCAATCCTTGAGAGCCAGTGAAATCACAGGCATATGAGACTTAACAACTATATCTTAAAGTGACGGGGGCAGTGCAATTCGTGACTTGTGATGAAATGCATCTATTATAAGCAGAGGTTAGGCCGCTTAACATCAGGTGGGCCTCGAGCTAGCTACGTTACAATAACATTAAAAAAAATAAGTGTAAAAAGGTATTAGAGTATTTTATATTATGAATATTATGGAAAAAGTAATTCGAAAAGCTACTCATACGAAATAAACACGAGCGAATATGTAGTGTGTGACGCAGACCTTTGCAAAAAGTAGCAGAAAATGTTTACTGTTTCTTTGACCAGACACTCGTATAGCGTAATGAAAATCTTTCTTTCTTATACCAATAATAACTTCTATTGTTGGTATAAGAAAGAAATATTTTCATTTAAAGTTAATGGATTCACGTTAACTCACAGCGTCCAGGCCGTTACCATAATACAATTTATATTTTTATTTCCAATATACCTTTGGCGATTGGTAACTCTTTATGACTTTGATTTTTCGGTCGTTATAATCTTACAAATGGTAGACAATACTGGCAGTTGAACCTATTTATCGACGGACAAATAGCTCCACAATAAGGTTACGCGAAAGTATAAAATTTACAGTTTGATTAATATGTGTAGTATAATATTTATACGCCATCTTTTATTTACTATTATTTTCGTCAGTCCTCATTTACCGCTAACCTAGAAAATTTAAGGACTTGTAAGTCTCAAATTCAGAGACCGGTCTCTAAATTATTATTATTGATTATAAACTCACAAAATATTCATTTTTGCACGAACAAAATCGGAATGTAGTTTGAGTATGATCTGTAGAATATTACAACAAATATCAGAATATATAAGGATAGGAGCTACCTATTGTATGCCTAAAACTGAATTCGTAAATATTATTGCTTTTCCATGTTTTTGTAAATAAGAGTATATTCTGTTTGACTGACACGTTTAGCCCCAGTTTTGTCTTTTTTATTTTCATTATACTAACTTCACTGTCATCTGGTGTACAATAATAGACAAACTAACACAAGTCTTTACTAATGTTATGTTAAAATACGAATTCGAAGTATGATAATAAATAGCACTGAATGTATTATATACCGGAACGTAAAAAAAGGCTTTGGAGTTAACCAATATGTCGGATAGTAATCTATCGGTAACTAGAAGTCAAAAAAACCTTATAGGTGTATGTAGCTAGTTGTCAAATCTTCGCGTATCGATTACCCACCTCTCCAGTTTTCGGGTCTGCATTGCGCCACCTGATAACATCCGCGTTATCAGCCAGCGAGGTCGACGATCCCGCTTGATAACCCGTCCAGTGCTTAGCCTCGTAAACCCTTAACTAGTATGTAGGACAACACAGATTTGTACGGAAATATTCAATTGTCAAATATATTTAACCTCGATGCACCAAGTAATTCGCATTTTTGTATAAACATGTTTCTTAGAATCGAATAATTGAATCAAAAAAAAATTATCAACAGATAAGCTGATAACCCATATGAAATAAATGACGACATAGGGTTTACTATAATCTATATTTTATTGCAGTACCATAAATTTAACGGTATTTGATTGTTTTGCATTTTATATACATACATTTTTAAAGATAACGTGTTTGTATCATTTTATTTTCTAAATTTCTTTGATAAGTGGGCTAAAATAAAAAGTTCATCTTGCACTACACATTCAGGGCAAATCTGTAATAAATCTCTAAATAACTAATGAATGGTTTCATCTCCACACCTCTTAGTGTACGGGCGTCGACATCATTTGACACAAACTTGCATCTCTTTTCCACCCCACATTAAGGAGAGAGACAAGAGGCAGTCTAGCCGGTAGTGAAGCCACACAACTGCTTAAATATCAAGTACAGGACATGTGAAAACAATCACGGTTTTCCTGTGACAAGTAACTATTCCATCGTACTAGCAACGGTTTTTATTGAGTAGGAAAAAGCAGGAATAAGTTCTAGATCTCAGCTTTTACAGCTATGACATCTGTCTGTCACGTGCAAACATTTACTGAAAGATAAATTTGATAACTATTGTACTTTCAATAACAATACCTGAATTACGTCACCATGTAATGAAACTATGACACATACATTTACTCGTATTACAGAGAAAATGTATGTGAATGTTGTATGCGTTATATATGATTCTTAAACTAATGATATCTATTAATATCATTCTAATACATAAGAAAACCTTATCAATAATTTGTTTAGTTGATGATGTTTGGTGCTCAAAATGGTGTTACATATTTAGCCTTCATTTCAGGTAGTGGTGCATACTATGCATTCATTCAAAACATCGAAAACTACAGAATTAGGAAACTTCTAAACAAATATTTCTATTATCCTTTTCCCATTATACATTTGATTTTTCTCATACCTCCGTTTGCTATAACCCTACCAGTAATTGCACTTTTATCGTTTAGTAGCGCTGAGCTGAGTATGAAATTGGCTGTGACAGAGCTGATATCTGCCTTGTTTTACCAAGCTTACTTATAAAAATATTTAATAATGCTTTTCGTTCAGAATATTACTTGTATGGCACACTGTATAATAACAGTAGTACATTTCAGGAAAAGTAATTCCATAGATTATAAATACTCGTAACATTGATTATCATACTGTACTGAACATGATGTTAATAACTAAATACCTACACACACCTACACCAACCCTGTTATTTATTTTTATTTTTTTGGTTAACTTTGGAATTTTATTTACGAAATATCTGTTTATTTGTAATCTTTTCTAGATCTAAAAGGCGTCTTTAAATTGGTTGAATTAAAGAAATAAATAAAAAACTTGCTGAAATTGAATTTCAAAATGTTGTTAAAATTTAAATTTAAAGGCGCCAAGGCATTTGACCCATCCATTGCCAAAGCTATTTAATAAATATATAAAATATAAATTTACTTTCGTTCACTATGGCTTTCAACTGCCAGTTTTCTTTCGCTTTGATTTGAATAGCAACATTGGCATTTGCATAGGGCGAATAATGTAAAAATGACAAAAGGAAACAAATTGTTATTTTAAAAGTCAATCAGATTTTCGAATTTTTATTAAAATTTAGCTAAATGAAGGTTTGTATTTTCTGTAAGATGTTTTTAAGTTTCATTTAGAAATAGGAAATAAGTAGCATTATATTACAATATGTAAAATGTTGACGGACGCAGCGGGCAGTCAGCCGCCGCGCGGACCTCGCGGTGAATCCAGCGGCAGCCGGCGAGACACGCGGAACCGGCGCACGCACCGCCGCGTCACGCACAATGAGAAGAGATACCACTCAGGTATCCTAACGGAACGTCCCTTGGTAGTTGCCACTTGACACGCACGTTTTCATATAACTCAACAACAATTAACTTGCGTATATTTATCACTAAATTTAAACTTTGCTCCATAAATGGCCTTTCCATTGGCCCTTTTAAATATTTGTTAAAAATAACGATGAATGTAAATATAATTTCTTTTACAAAATAGCACACAACTTTTTTCAAAAGATTTTGAATTTCAGACTACTGTGGTCAAACGCGAAGCTATTATATCTTAAAGAAATGTTTATAATAATAAACATTTCTGAGTAATGAAGACATACTTGTGAGGCGTTTGTTAAAAAAAAGAAGTATGGGTATATGATAGTCTCAAATAGACAAGAAAAGTTTTATATTTGTTACTACCGTAATACTATTTCAAAACACAACTATAGGTGTGTACAGAAAAACCAGAATAAAAATGTTGAGATACTCCGAATATTTAAAAGTTACTGAGAGGTACTAATGACCTGAAAAGAATGCATAATTGGACTTCCTGGCTTGTCTCCAAAACGACGAAAATTTTAATAATATGCGTCAACCAAACAATATAACACGGTGTCGCATTACGATCCAAAAAAAGGACTATTTTTATGTAAATACATAATAACTAGCGGCCCGCTCTGGCTTCCTAAGGGCATTTAACAAAAATTTCAACAACGGAAACATTTTTTTAAATTAATATAGCCTATATTTATCATTGTAGGATTCGAATAGTGAAAGAATTTTTCAAATCAGTCCAGGCGTTTTTAAGTTTATTCGTTACAAAAATAGAAATCTTTCCTTTTTATAATATTAGTGTAGATGTAGATATGCAGTTTTCGACGCATAATCTCAAATTTAGAAGTGTATTTTGTGTTAACCTCGTCGTCGTCCTCACAATCTAATATTTCTTTACTTTGTTACAGTCTTCCTGCCCAGTCCTGCACCTCCAGCTCCTCCAGCTCCTCAACAAAAAATTCATCCTGGAATCATTTCCTTCCTTCTTTCTTTTCCCTTCTTATAATATTTTATTTTTGAATTTAAGTTCGTTAATATAATTTTACATAATTTAGTACTTAGTTATTATTATTTTTTCTGATAGATTAGCCTTTGACCCCATTCTCACATGTTGGGAAGTGATGATTGTTGGAGATGATGTTCATCATCTTACTTTGAATGAGAACTGGCTCTGAAGAACAGCTACCAAAGTACACGGTAAAGTACTTGGCGACGGGTTTTTTTACTTGAGTTCGGGGGAGTTATTTTCTGACTGTTTCAATGCCTCCATGGAATTAGAATGCCCGTCATTAGATGTCTATGTCCATCTAAAATAACGTTTTCCTATCCGATTTTTGCGTCTCTTCCGACGTATGAAAGTGTTAATCATGTATCTACGAATTTATAAATTTGGTAGACATATGGGTACTTGCTGCAATAATGTGAAAGTATTCGCATAAATGAAGTTACCGACAAAATTCAAACGAATTCGGTCAAGTTGACGGACTTGATTATTAGTGATATGACTGTACGTATGTCCGTTTTATAACAATGGAAACATCAGTAAAGCTACATAAATTGTTATCTGATACATTTCTAATGGCCGGTTACCTACTATTGGAACACTTTGCGTAAACTATGTTATCGTTCCATTAGTCACATTGTAACTTGTAGATATACTATCTATAGTATATATTCACTGAACCTTTCTCTGTACCTACCTTTTTTTAAAGGTGTCTTTTTTATATATATTTTTATTGCTGATATACCACAATCTCACTTGACGGTAAGTGATGATTTGGTCGAAGGTGTTAACAGGCTTAACCTAGAATTACTGGCTCTCAAGGACAACTGCCGGAACACACTGTTAGGTGTTTGGCGACAGATTTTCTTTTTGAGTGTGGTCGCTAGCCAGGCGGGTATTCGCAAAACGCCCTTCCACCATGCGGTTTATTTTGTGCAATAACGCCCTGTGGACATCATTACAAAATTACAAATTTACGAGAGGAAAAATTATAGTATAATTTTATATTTTGGAAATTTTATATTTTAGAAGAACTAATGTCAGAATAGTTGAAGATCAATAAATTAGCGTGGTATGGGCATGCAAAGATGAAAAACATTTAACTAAAATAGCGTTGAGTATGAATATAGTCAGACTTAGGTGCAGGAGAATGCCGAAGATTGTGCGGATAAATTGACTAATATTTTTTTTCCAACAACTGTAATGCACATACCTTGTTTATTACGATTGTAAGTAAAGTAATGTGAATGACGGGGAATTGAACTGAGTGGACGAAAAATATATATCTAGCCTACTTCACTTATCGTGGGATAAGGACACGGCGGGAAGAAGAAATGATATCTTGCAAAAACCCGTACCGACTTGTAAACAAAAAAGAAATTAACAATAAATGGAACCGACTTCTACACTAAAATGTGTGAAATAACTTGTTGAAGTCGGTACCATTTAGCCATGGACCATGTACCATGATGGTTCAAATGTACCCATTATCACAATATTGTGCGCATGGTAACGACTTCGACAAGTTATATCACACATTTGAGTGGTGAAGTCAGTTCCATTTTTTGGTAAATTTTTTTTCCTCCTTTTTAGTGACCTTGCTACTTATGAGATTGTGATGTCATTCACTAGCAATGACTATATCATCAAGATAGGAACTTTCCAGTCATTGGAGTGTAACTCAAAAACAGCTTGACCGATTTTGATGAAATTTAAATGGAACCAGCATCAGCTTTCAAATAATAAAGAATCATCAAAATTGGTTCACCCAGTCAAAAGTTCTGAGGTAACAAACAAATCGGTAAAAAATAAATCTTTATCATTCGACGGCCATAAATCCATCGATTATGATATAAAAAGAAAAACAGAGTTTAACATTCCATCAGACGTAAATCGTTCAACCAATAAAAGTAAGATCGAAAATATGTTCTGGAGTGTCTAATTGGTCATGACTAATGTATAGAGTGAGACAAATAGACGAGGATATTCACAGACTTCATTTTTATGTCTCCGGTCCATCGGTTGTTTTGTGCTAGGCTCAGTATGTTAGTGGGACACACCTGTTTCCATGGATGACGTCATTGGTCGACGGTCTAAAATGATACCTTGAACATTATAATCTTAAACTGACTCATGAAAGTTTATCACTGTCCTTCGAAAGAAAAGTATGGCGATAATCGATTCCTACCTGTCCTTCAAGATTTGTACTTAGCACGTTACGAGAAACATATTTTTTTTAGTTTTTGATAAACAAGCATGATATAATTGGCCTGCCAGGCACAAACTGCCATATTTAAAGAAGGCAAGGGTTCAAATAGATGACCGGTGACTGTAAACCGTTGGATATTCATGCGGGCGGTTCTGACAACACTTTGCACTTTGCTTTCAAAGGCCGGCACCATGGTACAATAATATACTGCACCTTTGATCATGGCAGGCTTTATCATACATAGTAGTTCCGCCTTTGTCATCATCCAACATTGTTTTGTTGTCACGGAGTATATGTCGAAGTATCTATTCGTAGATAAGTTTGCAGTGGTAAACTGGATCCCTACATTTTTTGCTCCTCTCGTGAGAGTGCAACGCAAAGGAAGTGAGTGGTTGCTTTCTGCCGACATGGTTAATCTTCCATATATGACGACTTCAAGATATTTGGCACCCTTTTGCACCCTTTTACCATACCAATTCTTGAACAAGTTGGTGTCTACTTTTGGCTCTTGCCATTGAATTGAGTTTGAAGATGAGGTTATAAAAGCCCAGTGTCGTTTTGGGCAACTGATAAATCATCGTTATGGGTAGGGCGCTCGGCCTCGCTGATTTTATTCCTGGAAGAAATCTTATCGCGTTCTATATTTCTAAAAAAATCTCATTCCGGCCAGGTACACAAAAATGTTGTCCGTGTTATGTTCGAGCATATATTATGTATATATTGTGTTACTATTGCACTTGTTCATTAGATTTTAGCATTATCGAACCAAGATTTTGAATATCCTCATACATTATTTTACACTGTTTGTTATGAGACAGGGATGGGACAACGGGATCCTATTACTAAACCTCAACTCCGTCCGTCTGTCTCTCTATCTTTGAAACGGTAATAAATAGCTGGATAAATACTTAATTTCACAGAATATGTGTATGGCGAATTGCCTAACAAATGATAATAATAACAATTATTTAAACATGTGCTCCAGACAAAAGAAACGTGTTTTTTAATGTTATTTTGTTTTTGCATAGAAAACAAGTGTAACAAAAAATATTGAAAACCAGCCAAGCGCGGGATGAACTTCCGCTTAGAATCTCTAACTAAGTATATGTAAAAAGTAACGACTTTATGGTACATCCTGTGTTAAGTGCGAAACCCTCGGTGTTTTAGTCCAACACATGACTGGTTTTATTATTTTAGATGGTTTATTTCATGAAATGTTCAATGTCTTTTCAAGATAATATGAGCAATATTTTTCTAGCGACGCGAATCCAAGGATTATGTGCAATAGTTTCTAAACTTAGGAAAAAACTGTATAAATTCTTAATTTCCGCCGCAGTCGTGAGTTTCGACCTTAAATTAAAAACATTAAAATGACTAAAATCTTTTATGTTGTTCTATTGCATTTTTGTAGGTATTTAGAAACAAGATTGTATATAATATTGAATTATAATATTATAATTAGTAGTATAACAAAAAGCCACGGCACTAACAAAATACTAATGGTGTTTTTTTCAAAACTGTGTTTACACCATAGATATAGTGTCTATTAGGCCCATACAGAGAAACACGCAGTTAATCACGCAACGGCGCCGTCACTTATTGTTAAATGAACATAGCTACTACGTTACTCTCTGATTTGCGCGAGTTGTTTCGCTAATGCTGGGGCTACACCTACTTTCTCAGCTTGGGTGAACTGGACTGTTTAACTACGTATATTAATTAATCGCACTATTCAATATTACTTTATTAAATTTACCTTCTTGTATAGCACTATTATTTGCGTTCTTTCTGTAAAGGACTACGAGGATATGTTTCTGAATCGTAGTATTAGGTGTTATCGAATTAGGGTAGTTTATCGAAACTTAGTCAAATGTTTCCTATTTCGGCATCTTCAGGCTCTTTATTTTAGGTACTTAAGTTTTTTTTATCTCTTATTTCGAAACATAATATCAGTTTAAAAACTTTTTGATACATGTTGGCATTTGGCCAGTAAGTGATAGAGTTTTGTAGTTTGTAGACCTCGTGTGTCTCGTAAGCAAATTTTGTGCTGCTTATAGATTCGGCATACAGTTTCGAGAAATATTGAGTTATCATAATTTATAAACGAATGTATGTTTCTAATTAACTAATCTGTTGTAATTATAAATATCGATGTTTTACTATGTTCTATTAAAAGTTTCAGTAACATGATAAATATTAAATAGGTATTCACATTCATATTGTTGTTGCTATAATAATAGCTATGGCCATAAGTATTGTCTAATGTATACTGAATGTAAATACTGCCATAGTTAGTTACGCACGTTTTTACACAAGGCAAAAAAATAACTAGTTATACAACCCATATCTGGCTAAGTTGTCGTATTAAGTTAATAAAAAATCGTTACTATTATGTATGTAGTAACACAACGTTTTCGCGTAGTGTCATGACTTCGTGTCTCCGCAACGATCAAGTTATTTAATTTGATTTTACTACTCTACACTCATCGACAGAAAAAGTGGCAACTACCAATGTTCACGACCCTTTCAACCTTGAACGCGATTGAAGCACGTAGCTACTTTATTTTTTGTTGAGTTTCTCTTATATTAGTCATATTATGGAATGATTACACTTCGCGCCTTACCTACACGCTCTTTTGCGCTGTTTTTTGAAAGTGTTTGCCATTTATAAAACGGTCATATCACGAGTGTTATACTAAAACTCAGACTATGAAACTTTGTCCCATGAGTCATAGTGTAATCATTTCCATTTGTAACAATAAAATATGTTGGGTGATTTTAAGGTGTTTATTACATACAGGATTAAGGAGTTTAAGGCAATGCATCCAAGCATGTATACAACTTAAATTTATTAATTAGAGATTAATTACTTATTCTCGTTTATTTGCATGGGTTACATTATTGTATGATGTTAATGGTGTACATATAAGATAAACGCTATAGTTACTCTGTAAGGCATTTGCTTATATGCATTTGATAGTACGTAGTTAGCAGTAGTTTTATATAGCCATTAGTATTCTAACGTTGCAGGTAAGTATATTGTAGACTAAAAATAAACTTATTATTTTTACGGCTTTAGCACTAGCTCGGTATTACTGCTATACCTGTATTATAAATGCGCATCATAGATAATTATAACAATAGAAAATGGATGATATCGTCCAATGCGGATGCTAAGAGGTCAAAGTAATAAAAGATTATAAGTGGTAATAGTTTACATAATGTACATCTGGTAAGCTGCCTTAATATTGGCCATTTCAGTGTGAACAGTAAAATGGCAGATTCAAAGGATAAATCGAGCAATAAATTTAATCGCTTTTTATGTTAGGTACTTTTTTTTAAACTTTTTTTAAACTTTTTTTTTTGCAATTAAACTCCTTCTTCGTTTCCCTCTGAGTCTGCAGTTCGTAGTATTTTGTCAATAAGGGCATACCGCCGGTAATAAAAAAAAAGTTAGGTACTACCTATAATATCGATTAATTTTCGCTACCGTAGAGTGTATACCTTGAGTGAAGAAAAAAATAAATCATATTTAGTCAGTCATTGACGGCAAAAAAGTTAAGTAATACAAGTTCTCCCAATTCCGAAAAATTAATTATTGGTTATACAGAAGATGGTCGATGCCTTTTGTTGATTTTGATCCTGTATTGTTGAAACTGTTTGTTTCAGTTTGTTTGATAGTGTGAGTCCACGCGATTAAGTAGTGGAGAAGTATGGTTATTTAGTTGACGAGTAAAGGCCAGTGTTCCCAACTTTCAAAAAGTAAAAACAGGATTTTCAAGTGAAAATTATCGTAGATATGGCAAAAATGTATGGGTATGATAATTAGTGGCAAAAAATACAGTGTTACAATTGTGTTTACTTAGACTATTTAGCCGAATAGATAACACAAATATTAGGTCCTTACATATGAAATTGGCGTTTTGTATGGGAGGAACAAAAAGTCGAATATTTTTTAATATAATATATTTAATTAATCAAAGTATGAACCATTATTTTCTATGCACTTTTGCCATCTCATAGGTAGTTCATTGATCCCTTTACTAAAAAAACCAGTCGGACGGGAATCAATAAAATCTTTGAAGGCGATTTGGACTGCCCCATCGGAGTTGAATTTTTTCCCTTGCAAGAAGTTATCCAAATTTCGAAAAAAATGGTAATCTGTTGGAGCAAGGTCCGGGGAGTACGGAGGATGTCTTAGACTTTCCAATTGAAGCTCTTCTAATTTAGTAGCCGTCTGTAGCGCAGTGTGTGGTCTAGCGTTGTCGTGAAGCAGCAGTGGCGTGGAGCGATTGACCAGCCTAGGTTGTTTAGCCGCTAGCTTTTCCATCATGGTTTGCAATTCCTGACAATAGACATCAGCCGTAATAGTCTGGCCAGATTTGAAAAAACTGTAATGAACAATATCGGCACTAGTCCACCAAACGCTTACAAGTAACTTTTTTGGGGTTAATTTTCGCTTGGGGCAGGATTTGGCTGGCTGGCCAGGATCTAACCATTGCGCTGAGCGCTTCCGATTATCGTAAAGAACCCATTTTTCATCACAGGTAATGATTCGGTTTAAAATACCTTCATTATTGTGCCGGTTTAGTAATGTAACGCAGCAGTCGACGCGCGTTTGCCGGTTTGTTTCAGTCAATTCGTGAGGTACCCACCTTTCAAGCTTTTTAATCTTCCCAATTTGCTTCAAGTGAATTAAAACAGTTTTATCACTAACATCGCAGCCTGCAGCTAACTCGGACGTGGTTTGCGATGGATCCGCTTCCACAATAGCCTTCAACTCTTCATTATCAACTTGAGTCTCAGGCCGTCCACGGGGCTTGTTCTGCAGGTCGAAATTTCCAGAACGAAAACGTTGGAACCAAAAACGAACTGTGTTTTCTTTTGCAACACGACCGCCATACACATCATTCACCCTTCGAGTTGTTTCCGCAGCACTAGTGCCACGGCGGAACTCGTACTCGTAAATAATGCGATATTTAAGGTTTTCCATTTTGTAAAATGAGTGACGCAAACAGAAAAAAACAGAAGAAAAAAAACAAATGAATGACGATCATCGAAGCACAAATACATGAGTCTATAGCTGTACAAATTTGAATTTGGAATTCCTTACCAAAGAGGAGAAATTCGTGATTAAAGTGGCCAGTACTAAAAACGCCAATTTCATATGTAAGGACCTAATATTTTACTCTCAATCTGACAAATGTTGTTAAACATTGGTACATTTTTTTAGATTGATTTTTCAAGCATATTTTAAGCGGGAATGAAATTTGTTCCTTAGTAGCCGTTTCTCCGAATTGCCTGCTAAGTCAATTTGAAACTTCCCCGTATGTCCTTTAAACATTGGGTTGTACATCACTTTTGAGCAAAACACAACAGATAAGTTAACTACATAATGTCTAAATACCTATAAACATGTACTAATAACGTACGTGTACGTTTTGTGCAGTACAGATACAATGTTTAAATATAACAAAATTCAAATCCCATTAACCACCTAACTTCTCAAATTAGTCGTGTTTCATTTTATTGGTAAAGTATGGAGAAACACCTATTTTAAATATAACTTGAGGTAACTAAATTATATTTTCTAAACAAAATCATGAATTTAAAAACAAGCTTGTTACCACTGTCTAATAATTATTGTTTCCAAAAATACACTCTTTTGCAAAAAAAACGGGCACCTAAGGAAATTACGTTCTAAGGTCGATTTTAGTTAATTAAATGAAATTTATTTCTTTGACGTAGTCTGTATACTTATAATCGTGTAAATTAATGCGCGTGAAGTGAATTCGAGCAATTAAAAAAAAAAAAAGAACGATGGATTCTTTAAAATCGATGTACACGCCCAAACAATAAGAAGTGGTCGGCAATAAAGACAAGTTTTTTTTTACTTTTTTTAATTAAATAAAGTTACAAATGTAAAAACCTAATAACGAGTGTGACCTCCTCTTGCCAAAATCACAGCTTGAATCCTTCTGGGCATGCTTTCCACGATGTTTTTAATAACGTTTTGAGGAATACGTTCCCACTCTTCTGCAATGACTGTTTTTAGCTCCCTGATGTTTTGTGGAGCAGGTTGCACTGATCTTACCCGTCTCTTTAGAACATCCCACACATGCTCAATTGGATTGAGGTCAGGACTTCGAGCTGGCCAATCTAAACGACGGATCCCAGCTTCTTGCATGTACGCTTCCACGTCTCCAGAACGGTGCGGGCGAGCATTATCGTCCATAAAAATGGAATCTTCCCCAAGTGCAGTCAATGTGGGTTGTGCATATGGAATTAGGACTTCCATTATGTACCGGTGTGCATTTAATGTTCCATTTTCTATGAAAACTAACTCCGTACGCTCCGTCGAATTAATTGCTGCCCAAAACATAACGGAGCCTCCGCCATAAGGAGTGATTTCTTCGAAATACACTTCCGCATAGCGTTCCCGTGGTCTTCGCAGCACTCGCCGGCGTCGGTCTTCTCCACACAAATAGATTCTAGCTTCATCAAAAAACAATACTTTATTCCAGTCCTCCAGAGTCCATGAAGCACAGTTCCGAGCAAACTGAAGTCGAGCAACACGGTGCTCACGGAGTAATATAGGGCCCCGATCTGGGCGGTAACTCTTTATATTGGCAGCCAAAAGCCTCCTCCTGACCGTCCACAAGCTAACTTCTACTCCTCTTACTTCTTCAAGGCTCTTCTTCAGGTCCACACTCGACGCCTTACGATTACGCAACGCCTGACTCACCAAAAAGCGGTCATCTCTTGGTTCTGTGCATCGTTTTCTTCCCGAACCGGGTCTTCTTTTGACCGAACCAGTCTCTTGATACCGTTGCCAAGTCCTCTGGACAGTTGAACGACTCACATTTAGCCGCTGAGGCAAGTTTGCGAACAACCTTCTTCAAGTAGGGCTATAATTTTACCGGCCCTTATCCGCTTTATCACTCATATCAAAAAGTGGTATTTAATATAAAAAGAAAGATGAAATTGTTTAATTTGCAGAAAATATCCAAAAAGTTTTAAAATATCGTAATCAGTTAAAAATCGTTTCAGCAATTCGCGCCATTAGTAAAGCAATTTTAGAATAATCCACAATAATCATTATTTTTCTTTTAATAATTTCAAATTTTAAATTTGGAACGTAAAGAATCATGCCAGGATGCTTCAAAAAACATGCCAATACATCGTCAAATCAACAAAACCTATTTCTTGTTCTTCTTCATTCAAGTAGAGAAAAAAATCTAAAGTGCCCGTTTTTTTTGCAAAAGAGTGTACTTACTATTTTACAATAATTCTCATCTAGATATGCTTTTTCATCTCTCCAGCATAAACCAACAGAATATTTGATTTTTGTTGCGTGCGTGAGGAAAATTGTTTCAAATTTTAAACATCACCTTTTGGAATTAATCGACGGTGGTCCAATAGTAAAAAAAATGCGATGAATTGTCCGGAAACTAGTTTAGGGCACAAAATAATATTCTATTTTATTTTTAATTTAAATCGTAAATTACACGTTTTGTTCTTGACGTATGGAAGTACTAAGTAATATAAATAACTCACAATGAGAATTATGTAATTAATATAACTTACTGTCATGCTTTGTTTTAGTACTATTAATTATATTTTCTTGGTTTTTGCAGGTTGGTAATTAAGTGTAAACGGATGCATTATTATTGTGCGAAATGAATGTTTCTTATTTCATTCTCAATTTTAACATATTACTTATACATAATAAATGATATGTTAAAACTGGTAAATATTTTACTTTATGGTGTACAGGGTGATGTGCTTGAATATCGCCGCACTACTTATCGCTGGACGTACCTAACAATTTGCGTTGCACCTGCTTGCAGAACGGATATCTAGAGTCACACCCACCTTTACAGTATTGTATTATACAATTTCAATGTTATGTTAAACAGGCGGATACAGACCTTATAATGATTCTTACTGTTACTATAAAAGCGTGCTGAAAGTTTGAAACGGTATTAGCAAAAATTAAAAATCGAGGAATTCTTGTGACTTTTAAAATATTTATATATTTTTAATCCAGCAAAACACGCTTAGGATCGAATTAATGGAGCTGGGTTTCGAGCTTATCACATCCTTATTTTCTAGGTGAGTGCGCAGTAGCGTGTGCGAGCCCCCGGCAGGCACATATAGTTTCTACCTCAATATTTCAGAGTAATTATTTTATAATTAAATCAAAACAAGACATCGTCACACCTGTATTTTCGGAAGGGTAGAGAAAAGTTGTTTAAACACCCCAGTTTTGGTACCATGTATAGAGGTTATTATATCTACTACGGTTATTATGTCTATTGCCAACTACCGGGTATAATGCTACTGAAAATGTCTTTGTCAAAAACTCCAATAAATTATATTAACCGGGGATAAAATCTAGGACCACGCGTAGAAATAAGTGACTTTGTCGTAAAGTAGATAAGTAAGGTATTTCTTACCTTGGCATTTAGTCCGATAACCGTGTAAATGTATCCTAGTAGTATGACGGGATTTCACAAAGGGCTTAGTGCGGAGAAAGGTTAAAATAGTTTAATGACAGTGGGTGAGTATGTATACGATGCCTCGTAAAACTACTCCCAAAACTAGAGCACGGTATTACCTACTTATTCCGCTCATCGCATTTATTGAAAATCCAACATCATCACCTCCCGACCCTTAACCCATGCATGAGGGGGTCGGTATAACAAGCTTTCTCGATCAATATTAGAAGACTTATATTAAATTACAGCCTGACAAGACAGACGTTGTCGAACATGTAAAATTGTTTCCTTCAGAGCGTCGCGTTCATTTTTCAAATCTGAATCAAAACCATCAAGGTACCCACTCAACTACACACAAACATTCCATACAAATGGGCCCAGCCGTTTTAGAGTTCAGTGACGTACAGATGAATAATTTATAAGATTTCGATAACACACAGTACAGCACAAGGACATAATGACTCCACTATTAAGATCACACGAAGGTTGGATCTTTACCGAAGAAATGTGTTACTGTTTTTGTTATCAATAGTAATAATGTTTGTAGACGTTTCTAGCTGATATTCCTCCCGTCACGGACTCGCACAGCTCTATTCGAAAGCTTACAGTATACAAAATAATTCCAGGAATTAGCCGACAGAATACCCTTATCGTAGAATAAGACGAGAGGTCAAAATTGTTATTTTATTTAGTCATGGTGTGTACAGTATGTGACCAGATAAAACTGTCAATGGAATTCTTTAAAAGGTTAGGCTTTTACTTTGAATTAACAAAAATATTTGTGTCAAACTGCGTTGTTTTTATGATTGAATTACTGTTAATTAAAAATAAAAATTTCATCTCGGCATCAGTGAAAAGATATTTTTACCCAGTTTTCGCTGGATATGTTTTGGTTCGTTAGCGATCCTTTTGACATCTACCGGGCCAAGGGAAAACTTTATTGTAAGAAAAACCCTGAGTAGTATTAAACCTGACGGGCCCGACCTGGGGATCAAATGATAAACCTTCAGGAGACTTCCAAAGAGGCTTTGTGCCACTCAACCAACGGAACAGTCTCCTCGTATATACTGTTTAATTTTATCGTAAACTAATGTACTCTGGCAGTGTTTCATATATTAGTCTCTTAAATTAATCTTTTTAGGATTCCGTACCCAAAGGGCGAACCGAGGCCTATTAATAAGGCTCCTCTGTCTGTTGGTTCGTCCGAAAGTATGAAACGGATATCTAGCTCTAGCTTGAAAATGGTATGAGTTAGCAACCTGAAGTTTTGATATTTTGTGTAGAATTTAGAACCACCCTAGCATGTGGGGAGGATTGGTGTCAAATCGTGCCATCTTATAGAGCTCATTGAATAGAGTACAAATATTTTTATATCAGGAAGTCCTATAATTGCCAGCTAGGTGATGCTAATGAACTTTTCCATACTACTCATATTCCATTTTATATATAGCCCAATACTATTATGTTTGTATCATAAAATAAGGTAGAAAGGACGAATATTCATTCAAGGTTAAAAACCTCAAAATACAATTATGCCTATGACCGCTAACCTAGAAAGTCAACCAACGAACTTACGAGAACGTGCATGAAATAAAACTGAAAAATAAGACGTTAACATTAAAATAAATATGTATGTGAAAAAAGGTTGTTGAACTCTCGAATCGTCTAACGAAGGGGCGTAATAAAAAGAAAGTTTCACAGGTATCGACTTTATTTTAAGAGAAGTAGAAAAAGTGATCGCCCTTTGGTAATAGCCATGGATGCAGTGCTGGGGATCCATGATTCGACTCCTGTCACAGGTTTGAATGTTACTCCATGGTGGCAGGACATTCTGAAATGCTACTAACCTTACGTACACAATCTGGCACTAAGCACGTAATTGTGTGTTGAGAGCCAGTTTCCATTCTAGGTTAAGTCTATTTACAGTCCTCGTCCACATCATCTTTTACCGACGCGACGTGTAAGATAGTAAGTAGACAATGCTATACGATATTAAATATATAAAAAATATTCACCTTTGAATATTCGTGAGCTTAGCGACCCTATTTGCCAGACAACTGTGAATGACTTTAGAGTCGTCGCCCTACGATTTTTAACCTTGCTTGCCCAGGACAGCCTCTTAATATTACTCTAAACTTCTACTTTTCATGTCTTTAGTAATTGCTTTTTGGCAACTATTCAAGTTTCTAAACCTAAAAATACTAAAGGTATGTCTTGCCGCCACACAATAGGCACATAAATTCGACGTCTAGAATAAACAACGTCATAATAAAATAATTGACGCATTTTGTGGTCAGTGACTTCTCAAAATCAGAGGTATGTAAGTAATGTCACAGAAAAACTGCCCTGATGTCCACCGTTGAACAAAAGCCTCCTCCATTAGTAAAATGGTAGTTCTTCATATACCGATTAAATTGACTGATCGAAACGATACCTTTAAAAATAATTTGCCAGCTTATAGTGATGAGTCTAGTATAGTTTTATTTCTTTCAATCCGATTCTATAGTGAGTTAATTACGTCTTGCTGGTAAATTCTTCTTCTTCTTCTTTTATAGTCCGCTTACTAGGTTGTAGAAATATACACATTTATTTTAAATTATTACTTTAGAATATAAAATAATAAAAATAAGTTTATGGAACTGAAATAAACTAAACAATTCGATAAAATGCTAAATAAACAGGTTATTCATGAAAAAATAGCAACAGTCGTTATATTACTTAATTTGATTAAAATTTTTACTGTGTACAAATGTGTGTATCTTTGCGGGATGGCATATACGCTGCAACAATATAATAATATGTTATTTATTTAATGAGCGCGCATAACTTTTTGTAGGTTTATCCAATCTTTATTTATTTATCAATCTTTAAAAAGTTTTAGCTACTATGTATATATACTCGTATAATTCAACAATGACTGTGACATTGTTGAATATAATTATCTGATACTAAATTAGCCGAGGGTGGCCATTATTACAAGTGACAAAATCGAAGATGCGCACGTAGTTGGGGTGCCATTTTTTAATAAAATCGGAGACTGCTATCCATTAAATAATGTTTTCGTTAAATAGGCTTATCTCAAGTTAAATTTTCGTAGTTCGTGAGACGAAAAAGAATGGAAGCACCAAAAGTACTTATCAAAAATTTTGTTTGTTTTTGTATCTTAAAAAAATGCAGGCAATTTTTTATGAGTAGTTTTTACGCATCGTGAGTTTACATTAATAATTATTCATCCGGATCGACACAATAGTAGATCTTATAACGAGTGCATTAAACAAGTCATTTTGGCCGAGACGCTTAACTGTATTTTAGTCGATGCATAAAATGTGTTGTATGCATGAGTAATACACTCGGATTGTCGCTTCAATAGCGAGGAAATTATACATGTACCTTTAGTTAAAACTGGAAGTGATTATTTAACAATGTTATATAATGAGCGCCATTGTTTCAAAAAAAGTGAATAATAGTAATATATAAGTAATATCCCTAATCTAAGGGTATTTATTAAGACCTAGGCAAACTTTTTATTTTAAATATATATGTTACAACAAACACTAGAGTACTTATAAAAAGCCTAAACCGGTCACCGGGCCTAAACAAGTACTTTACGAGCATGAGAAGTGAAAATGTTATTTATAAGTATTATAAATCCAGACCCAGCTCTCGAAAAGTAAGAGAAGATGGATCTATGAATAATAAATTACTTGATCTACACTTTCAAGTTCTCCCTTGCTAGAACTCAGTATAACTATAGCCCGTCCTTTCCAGCCTAATTATAACCATTACATATGTAAAAGCATTTCATACTTAAATTTGTTTAAATTGTGAGGAGACAAGGCGGAAATTAGTATACGACTGATTTTTGAATTTTAATCCTTTCTTCTACCACAAGAATTCTTGAACCAAAATATACATCGTTGTAGAAATGTGAATAATCAATCCTTAGACTACATTTTCAGTAAAATGATAACAACTAAAGAAAATAAATATATAAAATATTTTATTGTGATTTTATCGGACAACGTTTTTCTTCAAAAGATACCATGCCGATTGATTGACAAGCGTTTAATATTTTGAAACCGAACAATCGCGTATGGACGTTTTGGAAAAGTGTTATTTTCTACAAACTTCGCTCATTGTATTTATGAAAGCGTTTATTTAAGAAATAAAAGTAGTTCAACTTTCAATAACGCGTTCTATTGCGTGGCTCTAATCAGTTCAGTCTTTGACTACGGTTTTCATTTTAACTGCAGTTGTTATTAATCCAACTAGTTTGTTTAATCTAATACAATTATTTTCCCCATTTAGTGTCAAGAATTGAACAACTGAATAAGAAGTTTAGTATGCGTTAACTTTCAATAACGCGTTCTGCTGCGTAGCTCTGATTGGTTCACTCTTTGACTAGTGTTCGTTTTAACTGCAGTTGTTATAAATGCAACTTGGTAATTAAATCTAATACAATAATTTTCCCATTTAGTGTCAAGAATTTAACAACTGAATAGTGAATTCCTGTAACAAGCGCCTGTTGAAACTCCATTATTAAGTTACTGCCGGCTGCAGACGAGCTCTTGACTGTGCGTCAACCCTTGAACAATTTTGTTCAATTAAGTGTCCGTTGGACTCAAAGCCCGAGCAAATCGATACAGCTTTTAGTGCCTCGGAAGCTTTGTTCCATTATATGTACTCCTATATTTTTAAAGTAAGGTATTGGATATAAACCTGAACAAATTTTTGACAGTGATTTTATATTTTTTTTGTTTCTTGATAGGTTATCCTTTGGTCACTATCACACCTGATGGTAAATAATGATGTGGTCGAAGTTCTTGTTCAGGCTAACCTAGAATTACTAGCTCAACTATTACTTAAATATGTGTCTTTTTGACAAAAATAGTTTGTAGATAGGTTTTGTATGTATTTTTTTGAGTAGTACACAAAAAAAACGTACACATTGCATAATGTAACTATTAATGGTTAATATCAGATGATGGTTGTCAACCGCACTGTTCTTTATATACATTTGTTTACGCACCTATCTTTTTCCCTGTCTAGATAGTCTAAAGTGCGTTTTTCTAATACGTTATGAATTTTTTCTCCCTTGTGAAAGGCACGGAGTGGTTTGTTCTACACACGCAAGTGTCAGTGGTAATTTTGAAACAATAATTCAAAAAATCTCTATAAACAATAATTATTGACATGCTGTGAAAATTTATCGTACTATTATTGAATGTAATGAATACAACGCGGAAACATTTTTCGTTATCGAACCGGAATATACCTCAAAAATTTAGTGAACAAATTCAGCTGTATATATTATGTAATTTTATGCCGTTGGTTTTAATAACTGTATTCCTTTGGCTTTGGTGTTTTCTTTCATCTTTCTTATGCGTTACTATTATATTCCATTCAGTTGTAAGGGTTCTAGATAACATAAAACCGTTTATTTGTTGTATGAGTTTGTAGGCTCCTATTTGAATATATGACGGACAAAATTTATAAAATTAAATATAATTATACTCGTTAAAGAATGATGGTTTTAAAATATATAGATTTTGATAGATATACAACTTTATTCTATTAATAATCTAAGGTAGACGACCCCTAAGAACTTGCCTTCAAGCCGCCGCCGCCGCCGCTGTATCCTGTAATTACAGACTGTTAACAAATACATTACTAATTCAGGAACCGTATACCCTACGAATCTTGAATTATTGATCTATTGTTTTCTCAAACCAATAAGTTACTCAAATAAACTTGAATTGGAGCACTAAGTACTAATTCTAGGTTAGCCTGAACAACATCTTCGACCACATCATCACTTACCATCAGGTGAGATAGAGGTCAAAGGCTAAACCAACAAACAATAAAAAAAAAAAGTTTTTTGAATATTTTTCTGGTATTATACCTTACAACATGGTCTAACACCATGTTGTAATGCATGTGTAAGTTAAATGGAAATTTTACTCAGCGTATAATTGTGTGTTTAAATCTTATTAAAGTTTGAATATATTCGTATATAAATACTGAATCTAAAAAAATACATGCAACATCCACGAAGATGTTGCATGATTCAGTATTGACACAGATATAGAAGAAAAATATCCAATAATTGTCCATCGATGCAGTCCCTCCGTACCTCGCTCGAATGCTCAAACTCGATTATTCTATTAGATCCTAGACGCTGACAGACGTCGTCGGCAGGTGATTGGAATTATTGGCTGTGCAGTGAACTATTAAAGCTGAAGTCAAGCCGTGGAACTAAGTATTTTCATAATAAAAATGGCTAGTGCAACTAAAGATAACAAGCGTTTCCTCTATGCCTTCGGCACTCATATTCTTCGTGGAGTAAATAAAACTTCAATAGAAAGTATCCCAATTAAACAAATCATAATATAGAAAAGAAACACCACATCCCACTCTTCATTTCTTTGGCTATGTAGCTACTACATAGTACGCAGATATACCATACAAATAGGGTAATGTTTTGACTCTTCTGCATTCATAAAACGGTTGAAGGTAAAACAACCGTAAAAACTATTTTCAAAGCGACAATACACTAAAGCGTAATCGCTTGACCTCAGCCCGCAAAAGTTTTTTTTAAAGAAATTCGAATACCTTAATTGAATTAACTGCAGGATCTCGATGCAAACTTTACACTAGGAATTGGTTCGTGAAACTTTGACTTTTCTCTTATTCATTATATTCCGGATGTAGAGTCTACCCTATATAGTACCTAAGTATAGTATAATAATACTAGGTATACTATGTAGAGTAGACCCTACAGATAATTATAAAGAGAAAAATATGTTGTCGTAGGGATTTGCTTACAGAGGAGATTCAGTAAGAGAGCTCCGAATAACTCAAGGAAGTATATATAGACAGCTTTGCCATACATATACAGTTTTTCTATGCTATATATGCTGACATATTTAAATTTTTCGTGAAGTCAACAAATAAAAATAATGTTCGATATGGTAAAGGAATGTCTCTTCTAATAATAATAAATAGATTCAGGCGTTACTTTGCAGGAATCCATATTTAATAATATCAAATATTTATTAAATATTTTATGAAATCAAATTAATATTTTAATAAAACACTGCTACACGAAGCATCCTCAGGAGGTCTTGACTCTACGAGCGCACGATCGAGAAGAACTCTCGTAGAGTCAAGACCTCCTGAGGATGTTTCGTGTAGAAGCGAAGCGCGTCGAAAAATTCTTCCGGTTTGGCTGCGTGGCGTTTGTGACGTCACGTCGGCTTAACAGGAAAATTAGGCGGAATTGTCACTAGTATATTTTTGTAATTTTTAAGTGTTTTATTAAAATATTAATTTGATGTTTTCATAAAATATTTTAAAAATATTTGTTATTATTTTCTAATAATGTTGAATAGACATCACATCTACGTTCTGGGTTTGTTTTGTCACGTTATTACCATGGCAAAATCTACAAAAAAAGTTTGATTGAGCTATAATTCATCAATCATCATTGCACTTTTATATTTTCATTTTTTCTTTTTAAAGTGTATCCTACTATAAAGTTTATAATATTAAATTTCATCATCATTAAGTTGTGAAGGTTCGATAAAATTAAGTCTGGTTGTTTTTTGTTCATCGATTGTGTTTTTCGAGTAGTCATATCTGCAAAGTTAAAATTTGTGAATTTGTTTCACACGATGTTATTCTTGAAAGGTAATGGAGTCGTACAGCGCGTGCCATGCATAATCATAGCAAAAATGTGGACAGGTCACAACACTTGTGTGAACAATAAAGTTAATCTTATCGATTTCGTCTCGAGTGCTCAGATATCATGTGGTTGTTTGTGTGATTGATCCAATTTTATTGGTGTACAGATGATAAAACAACTATAGTTTATACACAGTAAGTTAAACCTATAAGAATGGAAATTACAAATGCGATGAGTTAATGTATATTGTAAATAAATTTGCGTTATCTGGAAATGAATTTGGCATCGAAAATGAGTTTGCCATACGCACGAGCCATTATACATAATAAATTATGACTCAGACTTTGTCACATCGGCATTACTCGGTAATGATCGGTGGTCGAGGTTAATTATTATTAAGTAAAAAGTGAACGCTGTAATAAGCACATTTTATTAATCGCAGCGCCACGATTGTCCGTATATCTGTGCTCTAACATTTTTTTATTGTTTAATGTAGTAATGAACTTCAGTGAGACAGTCTTGTATAATAAGTAGGTATCTGTTAGTAAAAGAACCTAAAGGATTTTTTGTTATTCAATTTCGAGTCCAAATTCAAATACGCGTAAACGTGTTGTGTGCATAAAAGTGTGCGTGTGGTTACGTGTACATGTGTGGTTGTTTCGGGTAGCAGCGAGAGCTGCCGCAGCGGCGCTGCGTTCGCCGCCAGGCAGGACCAACCGGCGGCTCACGCGCAATGAGAGCCGTTACCACTCCGGTGAGTCACTTCTGTAACACTACAGACCAGGGCGCTGCACCGTCAAGGAATGCGGCACGAGGTGGAACAATGCAAATGCCCATCATTAAATTTATGTACCTAGAATTCTCAAATACATTGTTTTAAGTTTTGCTCCATACATTGGTATAAAAATGGCAAATCCAGAAATGTAAAATTTTATTGAGGCTAAAAAAGTTCACTAGAACGACAAGAGTTAGATATAATAATTCAATGGCTTTTAAATGTGTATCTGCCGTAGTTACGATTACGTCTTAATCCCTCATTGACAAGAAATAATCGTATGAATTCTAAATAATCATATTTATATCTTTTGGATATTTTTTGCATTGTTTTGCTTCGCCCTGCACATCCTGATGGTACCCATCTGGGTCGCCTCGTCATGGTGCTGTGTCATACTTCAATTTATCTTCACTTTTTTCGGGTTGGTGTATGGAACTATTGCATCCACTACGACAATTTCTGGTGTAAATTGGTGTGTTAACGTATTTTTATTTGTTACATCTGTACATCTACTATTTGTGTATATAAATATATGCTCTATCTCTTACTCTATGTGTTTTAAAGATATCTATGAGATAACCCTGGAGTTGTAGTATTTATAGTCATGAAACTTATTTAAGTAGATACAGTTGTGGATAGGTTTGGAGTAGGTAAGTGATAAATTAAGAGTTAGCTTAAGTACTCATTAAAAGTGATATGAAAGAAAAAAGAGACTGGTTAAATTTAATACTAGTGTATTTAACGTCGGCAAAAGGTGGTATTATAATTTCAACAGTTCAATTCAATTTTCACAGGCTCCCCCAGTAAGTGGGTTTTCTGCACGTACAATGTGCAAGCAGTGTACGTACAATACGACTGGTATAGCATGCTGTTACTCATATTCGAATATTATTTATTTAGTTTCCAGAACATATTTTTTTTACTTGTCTAAATGAAGTGAAACCAGAGCGAATTTAACTTTTATATATATTATTTACTAATGAGATGACGGATTCATAACATTAGTGCATAATTTGAACAAATGGCCCGATTTTAAACGAATACGTTTTTATACCTAATTGAACTATTATTTTCTGTTACCTGCATAAACGATGTTGCAAAAAACTTTAAATTATAATTAGAATCCTTACAATAATCGTTGATACAACATAATAAAGCCATTTAGTACAGCAAGGCACAAGTTTGCTTTGACGTTTATTAAAGTTAATCGACGACTTTAAGTAAAGGCGAGTGTTTTCGTTTGACGAGACTAGTGAGTTAAGACCATTTGAGACATAAGTTACATTTATTAGACAATACTGGAGTCACGTGATCCAGATTAAGAGACAAGAGAGTCTATGCGCCATTTTTATTATGTGCCATATTGTTAATTTCGCAACTCATATTAAACCTACTGCAAAATTATGAAGATTACGAACGCTTTATTATAAAATTATTGTCAGTTTAACGGCCACAGACACTGGATAAGATCACAAATAATCTAATAAAGTCTTACTCGAAATGTTGGTCTAAAGCTTTTACTGGAATGTCTTTGATCATGTTTCGTAAGATAATCATGTTTGCAATGTAAGGGGATGGAGCGACATCTACGTATCAGCCTTACCCAATGTGAATTTACCTACAATGAAGACTCATATTTCAATAAGCTTATTGGATTACGTTGACGCAACCCCATAATTCTAACAATTGTAATTATTGTTATGTACTCTTACAGCTGCAAAGAAGCTTTCCTATACGAATATAGTATGTCACAATAAAAACGAAAATTTATCTGTGTCCGGTATTCCGCATATAAAAAAATCCTTTCGTAGCGATTTTGTTTTTATTCTATTAGCCGATGTTGATGCTAATATTAGTATATCTGTTCGTTACATCTTGACGCATAAACCATATAATCGAATTTGGTGAAACTTAACACAGAGAAGCACTCACACATATTCTGTATTTAGTTTCAACTCTTATTTATCTAGGAGTGTGAAATGTCGCCGGGGACAGGTAAATTGAGATATTTTATCTCACTATAAAATGCCATTGCATAAAACTGGATAACGACCTTTTCGATTCGCTTACGATCAAGACCGGCGAAACAGGTCCAGTTTCAATATAACTTTCTATTTACATACATAATTTTAATATTATCGTTGTCAGAAGGGAATTAATTCAACGAATTTTATCAAAAATAATTAATTAAAAAAACCCATTTTGTAGAAACATTTTAGTAAAGACCAAAAGCTACAGATACCATGTGAAAATTATTTCTATACCTCATTATGATGGTGGGGTAATACGTTTTCGTATTATACCACGTACAAAACATTTACCATTTACCAATAAAACATAGCAAATGTAACAGTGCTAATTCGAATATTACTTTATTAAACTAACCTAAATACTTATTAAATATTTATATATATATATAAATAATTAGAAAATATCATCACGCCTGTAAATATATCCCCAAAAGGGTAGGCAAAGGACTCTTAAAACCGACTTTTCGCCAGATATTTTTCATGTTAACGGGTCCTTATAGTCCTCTACTGAGCACAGTTCTAGACTCCGGACTATAATTGAATAAAATCTAAACACAATATCTCTCCGGACGGGGGATCGAGGCAAGGACCTGTAGATTTTAAAGCAATGCAATTAATTTCCCATCGAACAATTCGTCTCATATTTTGGTGACGACAAAATAATACGAACAAGTCTTATCAGAGCGCAGCGTAGGCGTAAAATTTAACAAACAATAATTGCTATTTGTCACATGCAGCATCTGAGGATGCGCAGAATGCTGTGTCGATTGATACAAAGTACTGTTGTTTGCATTCTTATTAATGACCCACTTAAAAAAGGAGGAAGTTTTCAAGTCTCGTGCATGTATTTTTAATTTAATTTTTTTTACGTGATTACTCCGTTAGTTATGAAATTATTTTGGTATAGTGTTTTACTATCAAAATACATTTGACAAGCTAAAGTACTGTTCTCGAGGTTAAACCTGGATAAATTTGCATTTATGTTAGCTACAAATACTACGAGCTGGGTGATCAAGCGAAATAAAAATAAGTTTAGTGTGCTCCTGATAATTCTATTAAATCCTAGTAAAGGTTTTCAATATTAATAACTTTTTTTTTTTACCTACTATTCCTCAAGGCTTCTTAGTAGTGTATCATACCTACCACGCGGGAGCCTTTGTTCGGTGGTGTGAAGAACTTGTCAAATCATGTAGGTTGGTAGTCACAAACGTTTACTTGTCTTAGAGTATGTGAACAGTTCATTCATTATCTACATTAACATTCATGTCCCTTATGTTGTGAGACTTGTGAGTTGCTACCCGTTGTGTTAAAAGCCGCTTGTCAAGAGATTTTGATACGGTATACGGAGCGGATACAATAATACCTATGTGGGGTGGGTATAACCTTCCTACCCCCTCCCCCTGCCTTAACTGTCCATCCGGAAGGCTTAATTGCTTCCTCAGACAGAGTATAACCGAGTTTGCGTATCTAGCGTGCAAATACTTGTGAATACTGCTTCATGTCTCTCAGACGGTTGCTAGCTCGCTTAGAATATCCAAGCCTATTAGTTTAGAGCGCCTACATATATAGATTCAGTTTGTCGTTTCGAGTGGAGACAAACTTAGTTAGGGATAAACCGGTAAACGTTGCATCTCGGACTTACGCCAATACGTCAATCGAACTTGCTGAATAACATGTTAGTTCTTAGCAGTTATAGATTTAAACTACTTCAAAATCATTCCATACCACGTCACCTTCAGATTGTTTGCGTTAATCACGACCAAATTTATTTTCTAAATATATTTAACATACTTTAATACAAAGTGTACATTTCTATTCTAAGTTTTATTCCTAGACGAGCCATGATATTTAACACATACACACGCAAACCTATGCTTGTATGAAACTTATTTAGTGCACTAATTAATTGTTATAAATATTTATATAATGAATGAACTTGTGGTGTGTAGTAAGATTATTACAGCACCATAGCAAATATAATGTTGTAGATTAATATCAAATTAAGTTCACTTAGTGCAGTGTTTGCCTTAATCTTACTCAGCCTTTCTCCGTCGAAGCTGACGTATTTAAAGATGTTTTTTTATATATGCGTCCTAAAGTAATTCTTAGTTACCTGAACTACACCTTTATACACCTTTCAGCATCCCACGCCATCATTGCCCTTTACGACGCCAGTACTTCTAAATATCAAATAAAGTAAAAGGGCAATTTATCAGTAGTTGTCCGCGAGTCATCACATATTTTTATAGACACAAAAATGCTGTCCGTGGTCCGTCGCGTATACCTTGATAATGATAAGGTATATCCTATTCATGTAACCACCGATTTGCTTTGTAAATGAATAACTATTCTCTGTATGAACAGGACAGTCTATAAATATCATTGTACATTATTTTTATACAAAACCGGCCAATTACTATTGCTTTCGGGTTTACTCATGTTTTTGTAAAGGAGTACAACTACTATCAAATGGAAAGTTGCTTTCAATTTGGTATTGTTTTCAACGTGTCTAGACGTTTTGTAAGCAGAGGCGTGCCTCCAGGGGTTCCTATATAAATAAGCTGGGATCGTGATTGAAACTTCCAAAGTTTTAGGCTTTGTAGTGGATTTAGAAAATTCGTATTAACATTTTATTTGAGTAGGCGTGATTCAAAAGAGGTCAATTAATTAAATTCGTTTACATATCCGTGTGAAGAAAATATAAGTAGAAGAGCTAAGCGTTCTTCTTGTTAAATAGGAACGTATAGAAATAAGAGGAAATAAGAAGGTACATTTTCTTATTAGCTTTATAAATCATCCCACTTTCCTTATATTCTTATTAGAAAGAAAGTGGGAAGATGAGGGGTCCAGTTAAGGCCAAGGTTCCATTTCAGTAGAATGAATGCGCTGCTTACTTGTACCTACCTAATAACAGCAAGGTTATTCATATCCAACAAGGCGGGAACACTGACTAGTTGGCGTGTGGTTTCATAGTGACGTCATCTCGCTCGTGTTGTGATACCGGCTAGCTGCAAAATGAAAATAAAACATCAAGCCGCAACTTATGTTACGTAATATTCTCTGCTGCAACTTTGTTCATGTCAGTTTTAAACACGTTAATAGGATAGGTAACATCGTATTTTACGAAACCCTTGGTAACGCGATTGAATGACTACATCTATTTATGTATAACGTCACGCCCGTTTCCACTAGTTATGATCTTGATATACCTCTCTTGCTTCCTTCACTCTCATTACATTCTTCATATACGCCTGTCTTTAAAGGGTACCCATGGTCTGGCTTCTATACAGAACGTCTCCAATCTGGTAGAATCATTCTTCATCCTTTGTGCCTGTTATTACCAAAATCAATTCAGTAGTCACAAGTGCCGAAATTGGTTATTAGTTGTTAAATGGGGAATAGGTTGATTTTGAAGTAGCGGCATGGGTTTGTTTCATGATGATGAGTATAGAATACAACTAAATCATGTATGTAATAATTTTAGCAATATAGTTATAAACATGTAGAAGTAAAAAACGCGATTGTAATTTATTTATCATCGTTATAAGCGTTTTATCGTTCTATTGAAATTAAAACTGCAAGTTATAGGTATATATTTATGGAATCGTTTTTTAAAGCTCTTTATTTCGATACCCAACAGTGGTGTTTAAATTACGCTAAATTGTTGTTTTAATTTTTTTTATGTACGTAGTCAATAGACAAACTAGAGAAGTCACTTGCTCGATCAAGACGAATCTAATGATATCCCATACATTAAAATCAGTTAAGCCGTTTATTAGTTATGCTGGAATAAAGAAACTCACAAACATACATACATACATGATCACTGACAACATTACACTCCTTTTTGGGCAGTAGTGTAAAAAAAACACTTAAGATAGAAATCAACACCTTCGGGAAATTCAAAATAATGACAGTTTTATCTCATATGTAGCTAGGTTTGGTAACATTTCTACATGACTGTTATATTCGCGATCTTGACTATTTAATCAAGACCGATTATGATTTTTTGTTTGTCAATGATTCCATAAATTACCTCTAAAATAGAAAAAAAAATACAACTTGCCATCACAAATCTAATAAATTAATAAGTGTCAATAAAATTGATTACATATTGTAACAAATATACTTCGAATCTCGCGTATTACGCGATTAAGTACAACAATAGTAGTAGTAATAAAATCAAATTAATGATATTTATATTGTTGTCCTGTCATAGACGACAGATGTCATAATGTGGACGATTTTTGCTTTTACATCCGACCCGAATGTATATGTATAATATAATAGTATTATACAGACAATGAGTTAAGGAAATTGTTTTATTATAACAATTAAATGGAATCGTAACGCGTCAACTTGTACCCAATTAATCATTCTGTCTTACGTTACAGTTTGTCGTGAAATGTATGACTGATTTCTTTAACAAATTATGTTTTTCTCATGATCACTGTTTAGGACTTTGTATAGGTTTTACTACTCACTATGTCTAGGTTTTATTACTGATTTTGTCTAGGTTTTATTATTTCTTGTACTGTGGTATTAGTACTACGTATAGTAGGACCTCCGCAAAATTACAAACTCATCTTTCTAATTTCCAATGTCATTATTTTTCTTAGAGTATTGTCGTTAAGAGTGATTATAGAGCTATAATAGAGCGTAAGTAGTATTACTACAAGTTCATCTCAACTCTCCTAGCGTAGCTTATGCGGAATTGTTAAACATGTTGATTTGGTTAGTATTGCCTTACCTCAGTAAGTAATGTTTGATTATTTCTATGAATAAATATTATTCTTAGGATTATTTAGAATAATTATAAATTTTAATCTTGAGTAGATCTTCTAACCTAAGTTATTCCTTCCATATTACTTACGGATTACACATTTGAAAACACTAAACCTCACAAATGAATATTCATGTTATCAAACTAGTTTGTATATTCTATTGTTACATACCTAGTCATCGGAAAATAATGAGGAGGATGTGCATTCAACAGTAACTTGTGACGTCAGACATGGCCTTGGATTTCTTCATGAAAATGTAATAAAGTGCGATTCAATCAATCATTCAGGTCAATTAGACGGATTCTAACAGAATAATAAAGTGAAAAAAAGAAACAATAAGTTGCATAAAAAAACACAAGCAATAAATTTATTATAAATAAATATCAAATAATATTATGGATAAAATAAATGGAAGCTTGTAACATGAACTTGGAAAAATATTAAGTATCGATTGAAAAAATATTTATCCAATTTACTTATCTTGAATACAGATACTTCAATTTTACATTAAAAAAATTGTTTTAATAGGTATTATGCCATTTGTTCTAAAATAAGAATAACAAGATATTTATGTAATCTTCACCTGATACTATATTGCATTAACAAAAAATAAATAACAAAAAATACTGGCTATATCCACACATATTGTTAACTCAGTTTCTTATTACTTCAGTATTAATGATAAATGTTTATTTGATTAAATGATACAAGTGTACCTAAGAATACCTATAATGAAGTATTTATTTTGTTAATATATTTATCTGCAAAATATAAAGGCTAATTATAATAATATAGTTAATTATAGGTAATTCGTTGTCCTTATGAAGTTATGTAAAATGCCGAGTAATTAAGTAGTAATTAAACAATTTGTGTCTTTTGTCGTGATGACATGCAACGCACGCATGGTTCGCATATAATCAAGCTAGACACTCGATCTGACGTTATTTTTATAAGCTTGACTTGTGAATTTGCTGTTTTTAAACTATTATCTTGTTTCTCCCGTTTCATATCAGTATTGTTATGTATAAAAAAATTATTATGATGTGTTAAAAATCACATTAAAAAAGTTAAAAACCCCCAGTAGTGTGATCCATAATGCCGAAACTTTCCGGAGGTGCATATATACTTGTAAATGTATATTACACACCCATACGAGAAAATCCCATGTCCGTGCTAAAAAGTATATATGACTAGGAATATAATAAAAAAATATATCGTGCAAAAAAAAAGAAAAATCTTGTAAATAATATTTTATTGATAATATATCAATAAAATATTATTTACATTTACACGTGATAGAAAATTTATAAATGTTTAAATTTTCACATATAATTCCATTTTCTAATAGAAGCACTAACAGGCCATGCATGCTGTCTGTTATTCATTTGAAGCATGATGCTTTTACATATTCATTCTTCTTTCACGAAGTTTTTTGTATGTGTGCGTTAATAAGTACGAAGCATGTTTTATCAATAGATTAGCAAAATATGTGACACGCATGACGTAGTACATAAAGTTTTAATACTTTTAGTTCTACGAAACAGCCTCGATATTGCCTGATAAATCTGATAACACATGACGATAATGGAACGTGGAGCTTTGAATGCCTCGTTCACAGTTTTATACCTAATTGATAACCCAACATATATAACTTCGGATGAATGCGACTGCGGATTGTTATATGATTTTAATGACATTAAATTATTAGTTATATCTATTCCCAGATTCGTTAATGTAGATTAGCCACAGGTGATATCGATAGCAGTTCAACCTTATATTTGCTTGTTTTTATATTCAGCTGTTTCTTATAAAGTAGTAATGAATAACTAAATAATTTTACAGAAGTAAGGCAGGAAGCAGTGCAGCAAGCTCTGGCCGAAATGCAGAATAGGCCTAAGCCTTCGCTTCCGATGCCCTCCAAAAGAACATCCATGATGGCCAAGAGTCCAGACAGAGAGCGACATGATTTATGTAAGTTACATCTACTTATTTTCATCAACGTCTAATTAACATGTAAGTTTATAAGAAATATGATACGTATAAATATACCAGGTCTTATACGTTTTCCTTATGTTAATTTGCCCGCTGGGTGCCGGGCTAGACCGTCACACTCTCATCTCTTCCCGTGAGTGTCGTTTCAGGGGATTAAGGGTCAAATACCGAAAAGTGGGCATGGCTTTCTGAGGAGCTGCTTTCTCACTCTGTGATCCCGAAGAAGTCTGCCAAGCCTGGAGATTAAGGCAAATCCCCCCTTAATAAGGAGTGGACAATCCGGCTAATAGAGTTGCCACTTCACCCGAAGTACTAACACCTGAATTACTTAACAGAATAGCCGAACTATTATTGGATGTATCACAATTTCACCTAGACGAAAAGTCTGATATAACTGTAAAGTGAACATTACAAAGTACAGTATGAATAAGTAATGTTCTAAAAGATTAATAGAATATTTTTATATGCTTATGATTTAATATAAGAATAAAACAATAGAAATGAAAATAAGATGATAAATAGCACGGTGTATTCCTCTAGCTTCTTCCTCCGATGAAGATTCCTGCGCCGGTGAAAATGATTTTCCCCCGCCGCCAGAGCTGGGGTCTCCCCCCGCGCGTCGCCCTGCTGCACCTCATCCCCGGGCCGTACCACCTCACCCCATAGCACAGCATCACCGTGAGAAAAAGCAGCCACCACGGGAGAAGACTGATTTTGACTGGACAGAACTGGCAGCTCGATTGCCACCGCCTTCTTGTTAGTATAATGTTAAGTTTAAGATTCCTTTGTCTACATGGACTGAAGAGGAGACATGAAGATGAGTGAGAAACGAGAATTTTACAATAGAAATAATTTAAATGTAAAAGTTCTCTCAAAGTTTGTATACAAGTCCTGTGTTTTTGAAGCTGGGAACGTCAAACTCGTAGTTAGTTTATAGGTCGCAGATATCTGTTCCGAACGGATTTCGCAACAGGGCCAAATTAAGGAAGTCGAATTGGGGCTACAATGTTTTATATTCATCCTACGTTTTTGAAGTTTATGAATGAATTTGAAATTTAACGATATACAATGAAAAGTACTTTACTACGAATTTTAAGAGATGGAAGAATTAACACAAGTACGCAAATAGGGGTTAAAATTAGAAAGTGTTAATTTCTCGCTGAAAACGACTTGAACTATGTAGCAAAAATTTTACAAATATGGAGATTATTAAGTAGGGGATTTATTATAGGGACGTCCGCTAAGAACGGTTTTAATGAAAAGGCGGTATTAAAGGTGTAAAATTGGAGATAAGCGTTTGAACCAAAGTCGTATATAATAATATTAATTTTTAATTTAAGAGCATGTAATTTAGTATTAAGTTTAATCACGTTACATAAAAAGTACAGTACCTACTAAGATTTTTATGATAGTGTCGATATAAATTCAAAGGTAGGGGTTGAAAATGTATATGAAAGTCCCTCTGTTTAAGCTGAAACTTGATTCTAATAATTTGTGGACTTCAGCTAAAATAATATTTTATGAACGGTGTCAATCGTGATAGAGAAAGGAGGGGAAAAATCTCGAAAAATACTTGAGCTATGAAGCTGAAATTGGGCATGTAGATAATTTATAGGTAGGAGACGTCAGTTCTCAACGGGTTTTATGAAAAGGCAGGATTAAGAGAAACAAATAGAGGCTTTATTTTGTATGAAAGTTCTATGTTTTAGCAATGAGAAACATGAATATTAGTAAAAGGTTTGTGACACAATTAAAATGTAATTAGTACATTACTTTTCATGAATGGATCGATTTTTATGATAGGGACCAATTAAGGGACATAAAAAGGAATTAAAAAATCTTATGTTTCTGCTGAAAATTCCTTGCATAAATCAGAATTTTGAAGATAGGCAATTTATAGGTAAGATCCAGTTAAGAACGGGTTGTTTGAGCATTAAAGCGTCAAATTAAAATCATTCACCTATGCTTTTTCGTGACATAAAATAGTTAAAATCTACTGTCATAAGATTTTAAAATAAGGGATCCTTTTTTTTTATAATAAATAGGACTCCTAGTGAATGAATTTAGGGATACAACTTAGGGTCCTATGTTCAAGATGAAACTAGGGCATGTTCTTTTCTTATTATATAGTGTTTAGACCTAACCTAAGAAATTCATTTTAGAAGGGCAGGATTGAGAATGTATGGGGATATTTACAGTGGTAAAAGTGGGAATACGGGGCATGGTATCTAGGTTGGGGTTAATTAGGGTGAAAGTAAGGGTAGTATGTAATGTGAGTCAAAGTTGAGTTCGTGGTTGACGGAGACATTGATCATAGTCAATGTTGCAATGGGTAATATATATTATAATGATAATACTGTATAATATTAATAATTGTGAAAGAATTTATTTATTTAAGAATTTTATATAAAATTGAAAGAAGCTACGGGTAAAACCTAGTTTGAAATGTGATAAGGACGGATGAAAGAATAACTTGAATGAGAAGAAGGTAACATTTTCGAAAAGATATACCAGTATAGTGTGTATAAGCTTCGTCGAAAAAGCTGGATGGATGAAGGATTAGTTGCAATTGTATTATCAAGTCGTTGTCCTAACGTATAAGTTACTTGTTCAGATGTCCCGCCAGATGTGACTCACACGGTGTCTTCGGCGCGCATCGCTCGCGGCGGCAGCGCGGTGGCCGACCGGGTGCAGTGTTACTCGCAACCTGAGGACTCCGGCACCGGCACCGGCAGATGGAAGGTATAATTTAAGTGATAAATATGTATTCTAATATTTGTATATTTTTATACTCTTCCTGAAGTGTGTTCCTAATGTCAGTATTGTTATAATTAGGGTTGCTTTTGGAATCTACATAAAGTACGCTTGTTCTTTCTTAAATAAACTTATACGGTGGTCTTAAGCCAGTTCCTATTTTAGTCTAGCCTTCTAACGTTTTTGACCACACTACATTTTTTACTAGACTTATCAACCAGTCTGAGATGTGAAAATCTACCTCTATCTTACCCAAGTAGTGAGGCTGGTACAATATATCCGTAGTATGGCATTTAGATGGCAAAGAGGCTGCCTGTTGTACAGCAGCAAGACTTAACACGTCAGTCTCTCTTTTTACGATTATACAATGGGACGATAGTCTATAGATTTTTAAGCAGAAAGTTGTATACAAAATAATAATATGTAAAAATTGTTTAATGTCTCCGTCCAGGTATCAGCTAAAATACAGCAGCTCCTCAACACACTCAAGCGACCTAAGCGTCGACCTTTACCAGAGTTTTACGAAGACGACGACATTGAACTAGAGCTAGCTGCAAATCCCAAAGATCCTAACGCCCCCAAGCCTGAAGGAGGGACGATGACTCCGGCAGTAGGCGAACAGCTTGTAGTCCCAGCAGGACTGCCGAGGAATCTTGAAGCTGCCCTTCAAAGATATGGAACGGCGTCGTTTAAAGCTAACGTAGCAACCGTTCTGGACCCTAATGGAAAATTAAGCAACTCTCTCACATACGGTTAGTGGTAGATTTAATTTACAGATACGCTTAATCACATAAATTAATTACATTTAGCATAAGCTTTTTTTATAGCTGTTTTAGTCCATTTACTTACAATTTGGCCGACTATATACTTAAGGACGCTGGGTGTCGATCGATGGCATATAGCCGTTTATCATAGATTCAATAAAGGCATATGTTTAGCTATGTACATCTTCTGGCAGATTAAGATTTACGATCAGTCTTGATGTTCCCAGGCGGTTACCCATCCAAGTACTGACCGCACCCGATGCTGCTAAATTTCGGTGATCGGCCGAGAACCGATAAATCTTAATCCTTCACTTGATAATATATTTAATCAAATTTAAGGCGCATTTAGTAAAATTGTGTTTTCTTTTAGGCAAACTGCTCAGCCGTTCGCTCAAGATCGCTCACGCATTGCTCAACAAAACGTTTACTTCCAAGAACAGCAGTGGCGGTCCTTTAGCTGGAGACAACTCCATCAAGCCGGGAGATCGCGTAGCTCTAGTCTATCCTAACAATGACCCGATCAACTTCATTTGCGCGTTCTACGGGTGCTTGCAAGCTGGTGTAGTCCCCGTTCCAATAGAAGTGCCCCTGACACGTAGAGATGCTGGATTACAACAAGTGGGATTTCTGCTAGGATCTTGCAGTGTGCAATATGCGCTTACCTCGGATGCCTGTCTTAAAGGTAAGAACAGCTTTGTGAGATGTACGTGACAGCACTGAAGTACTCTAAAGAAATCTATAAAAATATTTAACATTATATTTGAATTAATATTCATATGTAAATAAAAAAATATCCCCCCAGTTTTCCGGTGGCTTAATCAAACGGTTCATTATTTGGAGCGATCAATGCATATTTTTAGTTTGAACGAGTTTACTTTATTTCTTTATCAGAAAAATAATACATACATTTTAAAACTAAAATGATAAATATTACGAATGTACGGTGAAAAAGTAATTTCTAATCTAGCTTAGTATAAAAGTCACATATTAGGTGGTGTCCTTTTACAGGAACCTTAAGTACCTAATACTTCTACAAGGTTTTCTATCTCGCAGTGAACCAATTGCTTTCATTTCCGTTATAAAGATATAGAAGATTATTAATTTGACATACACATACAGGATGTATGTAACTTAAGTATAAAAAACAAGATTTTTGGGATTACGTGGGTGTCTTCCTCTGCTGAACCATTAGGTGAAAAAAGACGTGACGATATTTGATTTTAAATTTTAATAAAATTGGTCACTTTTTGAAACATGTTTAATACAACACAGGACTACCAAAAACGTCATCGGGCGACGTTGCTTCCTTCCGCGGCTGGCCTTCCCTCCAGTGGGTCTCCACTGAAAAGCTTCCTCGCCCCCCGCGCGATTGGATTCCTCCTCCGCGCCCCTCTGAAGATAGCCCGGCACATATAGAACATACGTCAGCGGCCGACGGCTCTGCCATGGGAGTCATAGTTACCAGGTCAGTACTTGCCGTTGATTAGTATTGTGTTGTAGATTATAGTATCATATTGATCTGTATGCTGTAATCAAAACGTATATATTAATATCATTTGTAAATTATAATGTTGTGTTAAATTTGTAACATAAACATTTCTGAGGCGCTCCTAGCGTAGTTTTTTTATCCGTTTTTAACCGATCATCCAAGTTAATCAACTTCCGCCGCGGCCATGACTTGGATGGGTGACCGCTAGTGACATTACTACTGAGCGCTTCCGTGCTTCGGAGGGTACGATGACCTGTCGGTCCCGGTTGTTGTCTTAGGGCGGCAGTCGTTGCAGCATGGTGGTAGGGCATTCTGTTGCCAAGCACCTAACGCTGTGTTTCGGCAGTTGACCTTGAGAGCCGGTAGGTACTTCTAGGTAAGCCTGAACAACTTCTTCGGCTATATCATCACCATCAGGTGAGATAGTGGCTAAGGCTATCAACTAAAAAAAAATACACTCATACTCTTCTTACCACATAACCAATACATAAACCTAACGTAAAACATAAACGTATCTTGGTCTCTACTCTAGCATACAGCAAAAAGATAGAGAATTAATTTAAAACGTTCAAAAATAATTGAAACCTGCGGCTATGGGAAATGAAAATGAAGTTGAATCTCTGTGTCTGTTGGTGTTTCTCTTTCCATATGAATACGCACGCAAATTGCAATTCGCCGGTCCATACCTTTCTTGTTAATGAATGCAAGTTATCTTTTATTTTCGTTTGCTGTTATTTAAATCAGAGCATTATGTTATTATATGCTTTTATTATGTTCACGACGACTTTATCAGTTAACGAACGTTTATTTGTACCGTAAAAATATTAATAACAGTTTAGTATTTAACGACTTAATGTCGTTCAATTGAGATGTCATTTTGCATGGAGCTGTATATTGGATGACTTAAGTGTTCCTATAGTATACACAACAACATATAAAAATTACCAAAAAAATAAATATGGCACTATCTGCTGCTGTCTTCTTTGCTGTAATCTAACTTTACCTTCGTACTTTCATGGGCTTGCTTACATTGTTTGTATGTAGGTATGGAATTGTTTTGATTAAAATAACAAACTCACTCCTAAGTATCTACTTTAATCTAAGTAAGATAATGACCATAACATACTTAGCGTTTTTATATTTTTAATCGATATTTTAGACGATTGTTACCTTTATCAGATTTTTCAAAACATACGAGTTTTGGTTTGATGTCAACTTTGTAATAATAATAACTCACCCGTTTATTTACACTGAGCTAAATAACTAGCTATTGGTTTGATGCTAACATTATTATTATGTCAACAGTGTCCACCTTTGCCCATTACAAACGTGCACGTTTCAAAATATTGTTTCGTAGTGAAAACTTTAAGTTTTTCTCTTCATCGAAAGTATCAATAATGTACTGCTATAAACAACACTTTCACTTGTCTTTCATCCACTGTGTCATGATTACTGACACAAATATTACAATTTTTTTTAAAGTCCATAGTCGTTACATCCGAATTGATATACCGCGGAAGGTACGTCGTCGTATTCTCTAGCTAGATGAAAAACCATCTAATCGCGGCGTGCCATAAAGATAAACTAATTACATTACTAGGGACGCAATAACGGCGCGTGCGGTGCGTGACCAAGGTTTAAAGCTCGATGTCTGAACTTTAGGCTTTTTTCTTTCGGAAGGATCAAGGCAAGGTCATCAAAGCAAAGAACGCTTGCAGTGCGAGAAGAGCGTGATCAGCGCCAATTACTACCGAACGCACAAAATAAATAATATTCGGTATGAATTAGCGAGAACGCGAGTTGACGAGGTATGTTTATGAATGACACATTTCTATGTAGGAGTAATTACGTACGTATACGTACTCATGCATAATCCGCGTGCATGTAGTATTTATTAATGAAGGTATTTATAGTATAGTATTTATAAAATAATATTTGAGGAAAACTCCAGAATAAAATGTTTACGTCTGTTAATCAATGAACAGTTTTGACAAAAACAATATGTACTAGTATTAAAAATAGTCAATTTAAGTACGTAATATATGTTGGATATTATTTTGACATAATTTTAATTTGCCTGTATGTTTTAAGTATCGGCTGCAGATAGCGCAATTTATTTATGATAATTTTTACAATTTGTTTTATAACTGGTGTGAAGCGTTGAATAATTCCAAGAGTTTTGTTTTCATAGATAGTCAATGGTTTCACTGATTCATAGTGTTAATTATTGAAAGTTTAGAGTTTAGGTTTGTAGATGGATTGTCTAACGTTTAGACAATCAGCGTGAATCTCACTGAAGGTTATTAGAAGTGCATGTAGATAGTACTCTTTGGTGATATGTATACATATATTTTTATTAATATTGAATTATTCATTTGTTATGTGGATTTAATTGACGACAATTATAAAAGACATCAAGATGGATTAAACGCGAGAAAATGTTCACGAAACATGCTATCTGCAGAAGTAGAATAATTATATTTTACTTCAGCAGATAGCATGTAGGAAGCTGGTGTCTGTATAATATTGTGATTCGGAATGACACAGAAACTATTTATAATCAGATTCGGAAACTCTTTCATATAAGCTCTTAGAAATATTTCTGAATCTAACAATTGACCAACATTTCCCCGTTTAATTGTGATCCTTACCTACTTAAATGAACCTTACCCTACCTTACCTACTTAAATTAACTTTTTGGTATGAATATTATTGATACAAGTTGAAGTAAATAAGCCTTATTCAAATTGATTTTGAAGTCGTTCGTGCGTGCTCAATATTGGTAACGGGCGTAAATTCTATATTTTCCATTGTGAACGGCGATGAATCCTGCACTGAATACCGGCCTAGAATTTATTGTGCATTCTCCCTTTTTAGTTTATCCCAGACACCTCAGGTCTTTGATGAAACGTGCGCACAATAGGAAATGGAAAAAGGTAGGACGCATTGAACGCCTATTTTTATCTGTCTTGAATGTTTTGTTAAGCGAGACAATAATACAATTTACCACAATGCAAATTGTTTACATACTTAGACTTTAAGATAATGAATAGATTCAGGCGTTACTTTGCGGAAATCCATTTTTAATAATAACAAATATTTTAAAAAATATTTTTAAGAAAACATCAAATTAATATTAGGTCCTTACATATGAAATTGGCGTTTTGTATGGGAGGAACAAAAAGTCGAATATTTTTAATATAATATATTTAATTAATCAAAGTATGAACCATTATTTTCTATGCACTTTTGCCATCTCATAGGTAGTTCATTGATCCCTTTACTAAAAAAACCAGTCGGACGGGAATCAATAAAATCTTTGAAGGCGATTTGGACCGCCCCATCGGAGTTGAATTTTTTCCCTTGCAAGAAGTTATCCAAATTTCGAAAAAAATGGTAATCTGTTGGATCAAGGTCCGGGGAGTACGGAGGATGTCTTAGACTTTCCAATTGAAGCTCTTCTAATTTAGTAGCCGTCTGTAGCGCAGTGTGTGGTCTAGCGTTGTCGTGAAGCAGCAGAGGCGTGGAGCGATTGACCAGCCTAGGTTGTTTAGCCGCTAGCTTTTCCATCATGGTTTGCAATTCCTGACAATAGACATCAGCCGTAATAGTCTGGCCAGATTTGAAAAAACTGTAATGAACAATACCGGCACTAGTCCACCAAACGCTTACAAGTAACTTTTTTGGGGTTAATTTTCGCTTGGGGCAGGATTTGGCTGGCTGGCCAGGATCTAACCATTGCGCTGAGCGCTTCCGATTATCGTAAAGAACCCATTTTTCATCACAGGTAATGATTCGGTTTAAAATACCTTCATTATTGTGCCGGTTTAGTAATGTAACGCAGCAGTCGACGCGCGTTTGCCGGTTTGTTTCAGTCAATTCGTGAGGTACCCACCTTTCAAGCTTTTTAATCTTCCCAATTTGCTTCAAGTGAATTAAAACAGTTTTATCACTAACATTGCAGCCTGCAGCTAACTCGGACGTGGTTTGCGATGGATCCGCTTCCACAATAGCCTTCAACTCTTCATTATCAACTTGAGTCTCAGGCCGTCCACGGGGCTTGTTCTGCAGGTCGAAATTTCCAGAACGAAAACGTTGGAACCAAAAACGAACTGTGTTTTCTTTTGCAACACGACCGCCATACACATCATTCACCCTTCGAGTTGTTTCCGCAGCACTAGTGCCACGGCGGAACTCGTACTCGTAAATAATGCGATATTTAAGGTTTTCCATTTTGTAAAATGAGTGACGCAAACAGAAAAAAACAGAAGAAAAAAAACAAATGAATGACGATCATCGAAGTACAAATACATGAGTCTATAGCTGTACAAATTTGAATTTGGAATTCCTTACCAAAGAGGAGAAATTCGTGATTAAAGTGGCCAGTACGAAAAACGCCAATTTCATATGTAAGGACCTAATATTTTAATAAAACACTTAAAAATATAAAAATATATCTAGTGACAATTCCGCCTAATTTTCCTGCTAAGTGACGTCACAAACGCCACGCAGCCAAACCAGAAGAATTTTCGACGCGTTGCGCTTCTACACGAAGCATCCTCAGGAGGTCTTGACTCTACGAGCGCACGATCGAGAACCTTTACTTAGACCTTTACTTAAAAAAGAGACCTCTTACTCTGAAGATTCCGTTATGGTGGGTACCACTGCAGTTATTCTGCACCGTAGCAGAAAGGTGCAAACGCTACAGTGTTTGGTCGTGAAGGTGGCTGTAGCACTGGGCAAACGTGACGTAAAAACTAACGTGATTACTCCAAATGAGCACAGTACAGTAGTTAGGTGTCACTTCATAACATAAAAAGGCCAAGGTTGTATTGGTTCAAAATATACTCATCTTATTTCACAAATTATTGTTTGATTTGATTTGATTGAACACAACATTTTTTAACACTTATCTGTTAAACATTTCAGTTTCCCCTGCAATGCGGGACTTGGATTTGTAGTCACAATAAGTGAAAAGTTTCTAAAGCACTTATAAACTGATTTACATTCTAAAATAAGTCTAAAATTATGTGCTCTAAGACCAAATAGATGTTTGGTAACTTACAATTATTTCTTTTAGAGAAATGGTATAGTATATTTTTTTATATCTGGTTTTATTCTCAGCAAAATTACCCATATACAGGAGAATGGGTTTAGAACTAATTAAAAAATATAATGAGTACCAAGTATAAGTTTACATTTACTTTTCACGCAAATTGGTACTCCCAGTAGTCGCCGTACGTGTGATAATTATTGCCACTATTATTGTGTAAAGACATTCCATACATTATGATAAAGGCATTACTACTGATGAGACTGGACTTTTAACATGAAATTTATTCATATTCTAATGTAAGGGTAAGGAATAAGGGTGTGACTTTATAGTCATACCATTATTGTTACCCTTACTACTACTACTATTAAGTTAAACTAAAAATTAACACTTTTATGAAGAGTGCTTGTGTGACTGTACATATGTCCATACCTAAAATTACGCTTCTTTCCCATGGGGGTAGGCAGAGACGACAGATTCCCTCTTATTACGATCTCTTTCGCTTCATCTACACTCATCAATCTTTCCATACATAAGCGTCGGTCTAGGGTACTCCTGACCTGGCTTTTCTTCAGAACGTCTTTAATCTGATTTCAAAACTTTGTCTAGGTGTCACTTCTTATATTTTATCGTCAAGAATAATGGCAATTGTGTATAGTTAAGATTACAATACAATATGGTACCATCAGACTGTTCGAGTGTGATAAAGCTCCATTTGTATATTGGATTTGTTGCTAATCTGCAAATGCAATGGCTAAAAAGATTGTTACGTTAGTTATAGCTAATTATTATTTTTAATATCTCGTTGTATAACTGTAGAATAGTGCTAAGTAAAATTAAAGTTATACAGGATTTCATGTTTGAATTCATGTTGTGTTTATTTTTGTTTTGCAACCATTCAAGCCGTGTAAACTACATAAATACACAAATGAAATAAACTAAACCTATATATAACTACTGATAAATAAGCCAACAGACAATGCTGTAAACACGTGCGCAGTTGGAAAATATTAACTAAACGCCCGCGCCATCGCCAGAGCGCCTGCATTCTGTCGTTAAATATTTGCACGCCTATTAACCGGTTGCTAAATATTTCGTTGGACGGCCAAAGCTCTAAATTCTTCGCCAAGGTTCGTGCTATTATCAAACGCTCAAAATAATGCCTAGGTAGGTCTAACTATGCACTCGTAGTTCCCGCAAACAGATACCTTGAGCTATACTGAATAAATTTTAAAGCTTTGTCTCAAGTCAACGTCTAATCGATTTAACTAGTATTCGTATATGATAATAATAATATTTATATATGTTACCGTCCTGCCAAATCTATAAAGACCAGATAGGCAGTCATACAAATGCTTATGTCTCCAACTTGCCAGTGAGACCTCTCTTTGCTTGGTCAATTATTAAGAAATAATTGTACCGATCCCACCTCACGCACACAAGGAAAGCGTTGTTGATAATCAAACAATAATCATTGTTCCTTTATGAGTCCCTTTTACATCATTTGCAATAATTAACATGACAATGAAATAAATACTCGTGTATCACTTATCAATTACACACGAGATATTTTAACGCACAAGCGACGATAGCGAGCGTGTGTTAAAGGTGAAACACTCCGTTTTGTCACAATTGCTAGAATGTGACCATAACTTGTACCTATCTATATTACAACGACGTTTTCAATATATACAAATTTTATTTTTAGTTTAATTATATATTCGTACGGTTTGCCATTCGTGAAATATCAAGCTATAAAAGTAAAATAGGAAATATAAGAGTTCATCTATTGTGTGAAAAAAAAATAGCACGCGATAGTGCTTTTAATCATATTTAGAAAAATGTTTGGTTAATTATACTTACTATATTTTTAACTCGACTTCTGTCTCTTTTGTTGCTTTCGTCGGAATAGCTAGTGGAATTGATTTCACAATAGAAATAAGGTATTGTGTTACTAATAATGCCATAGATTGTTGTATCTCCATAAATTTTTTATTGATTTAGATATATAATATGATGGGCTCAGTAGCTGGCAAAAGGCTCTCCCTATATGATACGGGACTGAAACATATCTAGTAAAATTTAGGTGGTTTAGACACCTGGCGATTCCGGAGTGTATAATTTACTGCCATGATGATTCAGAATTTAATATGAAACCTAAGAGGGCGATAAAAATGATAAAAACTATGTATACACGAAAATATCAAACTGAAAAGGTTATCAACGTGGCCAATTTTGATGGACTCATCTAACAAAATTAACAATTACAATGACTGCGGCAATTTCATGAAACTAAAAACACTATAAATAATGTATAGCAAAAATGTTCAGGGGGTTTTGGTGAGTATGGGAAAAAGCCAAGACCAGCCAAGTAAATATGGATGATACGAGTATATCTCAAAAACGGTGCAAGATAGGTAGGGAGCGTTTGAACAAACCCGATTTAGTATGAAAGCAAGCAGAGCATGCCTGTAGCCTAACGAATTTAATGTTATTTAGGTATAATATCAAGCCAATAAACGTCAATTCTATCAAGTCTCATAGCAAGTTCGTATACGTAAGCACAGTGAATTCAAAAACAGGTAAATGATAAATTACTTTTTAATGTAGTATGACGTATGCTAATACACAAACCACTTGGTACCTATACTTACTACGAATAGAACAGGAAAATCAGTTACAGATCCCAACCCAAGCCAAAGCTAAAGGGGTTGGCAACTGTCAAAGTGGCGCTACCACAGCTAGCACCATTTATCTGCCACTAAGACATTTTGGCAATTGCGCTCACCGTAGAACCTCTCAATCATACCACGAATACAATGTGCAGTTTTTGGAGTTATTCGAAAAGTTGTTGAAGTGCAAATATGTGTAGCTCCGATACTAATGCGTGGTAGTGAAAGTTGGGTATGGCAGAAAAAGCATGCAAGTAGAATAAATGCAGTGTAGATAAGAGCATTGAGAAGCATGATTGAAGTCAAACGGAGTGACAGGATAAGGAATAGTGTGATAAAGGAACGATGTGATGAGAATGAGGATGTGGTGTCAAAAATCCAGAAAGGTATGTTAAGATGGTTTGGACATGTAGAGATAATGAATGAAATTGTATTGACTAAACAGTTATACGTGGGATAAGTGAACGCAACTGCTTATGGAAAAATAAAGTAAACCTTTTCTATACATCCTCTATTTTTAACTGCCATACTTCAACTAGTATTGTTTCTCAGAATGTTTCTGTTTGTAAACTAATGGAGGACGAAAACAGGAACCGCTTGAGGCAAAGCTCCTCTTTCCTTGTTGCGTTTGTTGGCTCCATTTTCCCTGTACTCATTCATATGTCCCATTCACACTCCCTACATGCTCATTGAACTCACTACCTATATATATATATACTCCTTAATCTATTGTATTTCTATTAACGTCGATACCGGGAATACAGCTATCTTAAGAGAAACATTTCTTTATAGGGTTCCGTACCCAAAGGGTAAAAACGGGACCCTATTACTGAGACTTCGCTGTCCGTCCGTCGGTCACCAGCCTGTATCTCAAGAACGGTGATAGCTAGATTGGTGAAATTTTCACAGATGATGTATATCCATGGCCGCTACGAGTATAACAACAAATATAATAAAATAAATATTTAAGGGGGGCTCCCATACAACAAACTTGTTTTTTTTTTACCGTTTCTTGCTCGATACTAATAACAGTGACAGGTAGACGCTTTAACTATTGACAGAATATTAGTTTTATGTTGTCTTTAAATATAATTAATTAAAATAAAATAAATGATTAAGGGGGCTCCCACACAAGAAAACAGTTTTTGGCTGATTATTTGCTAAAAATAATAATAATGAAACGAGATAATGGTACGGAACCCATCGTGTGCGAGACCCACTCGCACTTGGCCGGTTTTTTAATTACTTTCTTACTTTTTTAATTTAGATAAGAGTACATTTTAACTAGTTATCAAACAATCATAAGATTAATTATTACGAGTGAGTATAATATCACTATCGAGATCCATTTATACATATCTAATATAGAAGATATCAACATTATTCTTACATAGTAAGTATGTAGTGAATGGAATAGATATATGTGAAAAAATACAAAACTTGTAGTAGTCATCGGGTTTCAAACGTCTTTTCCTTAATACATTATATTTTTCTTAAAAAAAAACAAAACAAAAGTTAATAATCGGTAATCGTAATCGGTACGTCAATATTTATAGTATTACCAATCTTTAATATCACATTAAAATAAGGTTGCAGTTTCAGAACGCACCTTTTAAAAAAGTTGCGAGAATTATATAAAATATGAGTCCAGCGACAAAGACAGTAATTGAACACTAGAGAAATCGAAATAACAAGTTAAGAATGCTGAATTGTAATTCCTTGCTGAAAGGTCCCGTGAGAAATATCCAAGAGCCTACGATTATCTTCAATTCGTATATATTCTCAATGCTGAGGAGAAACGTTGTATAAGCAACACGAGACTAAAGATTTTATAAATCTTGTTATTTAGAACTCCTCAATACGCTCAGGATTCTAACTTAGAATGTAAATTATAGAATCCTTCGCTTACTCGGGATTCAAATTCGGCACTCGCACCAATAATAAACTTTGCTCTCATGTTGCACAAATAAGTATTGTCGTCACTTAGGCAGTTAAAAAAATCCTTAACCAATTTCTCTAGAATCCTTTACTTTCGACTTCGTCTTCTAAGGCTAGCCACATAAATTCTTCGTGTTCCCATAACTTTCGGTAAATTTTCCCTTTTAGTCATTGCTCCTATACGATTTTCAATCATACTCTCCAAACTGTCTTTTGTTGCATACCTTTTTTTGAAGCGCTCGTAGTGAAGTTTGCGTAGCGGATTTTAACCGATCACCATGCAAGTTAAGCAATTTCCGTCACGGACTTAACGATATGTTTCGGCAGCTGTTCTTGAGAGCCAGTAGTTCTAGGTTAGTCTGAACAACATCTTTGACCACACCATCACTTACCATTAGGAGAGATATTGTTTAAAAAAGCTAGCTCAGCTATGAATAAAAAGAACCTCTATGTAGAAACTCGTCTATTTGCCATCGTCACGTTTATTCGGGTTCTGTTACGGCAAGTTGCCCTTTCCCTCGACTCTGATCACTTCAGCTTTAACTTTCGCTCTTGTATAAATTTTTAGGGGGTTTAGCTAAACGGCTGCCTTCCTGACGTCAACCCTAGTTAAGAGTTCTTGGTTATGTCTAGCTAACAATAAGTTTAACTTGTGTAAAAGCACTCCTACAAGCAGTGGCCTGTAATTATTCGTAATGTTGTTATGTTTTGCCCTGCAGATTATTTGGTTGGCACCACAATCAGGCCAACGACTTGAGGCTTAAAAGAGTGCTATAATATGGTGCAAAATAATTACTGACAGAAATGAATACCGTGATCGAAACAATAGTCCAGTAAGCCCGTTCCACTTTACGATACTGGCTTGTTGGATCAGAAAACGCAAGTAAGAAAAAGGTGCTCAATTTTAATGAGAGTATGTTCGTTTCAGGGCTTCAATGCTAGCCCACTGCCGCATGCTGTCCGTAGCTTGCAACTACACAGAGGGAGAGCACATGGTCTGCGTGCTTGACTTCAAGCGCGAGACGGGGCTGTGGCACGCCGTACTGGCGAGCGTGCTCAATGGCATGCACGTCATCTTCATTCCGTACGCGCTGATGAAGGTCAGCCCGGCCTCTTGGATGCACATGATCACTAAGTACAGGTCAGTTATATTCATCACTTCTATTTAATTTCCTGCAACTGGTTTTTGGACTTTGGATGGGTGACCGCTAGTGACATTACTACTGAGCGCTTCCGTGCTTCGGAGGGCACGTTAAGCCGTCGGTCCCGGTTATCGTCTTAGGATGGCAGTCGTTATAGCATGGTGGTAGGGCATTTTGCGAATGTCCGCCTGGCTAGCTACCACCCCCAAGTAGAAAATCTGTCGCCAAGCACCTAACGGTGCGTTCCGGCAGCTGTCTTTGAGAGCCAGTAATTCTAGGTTAGCCTGAACAACATCTTCGACCACATAATCACTTACCATCTGGTGAGACTGTGGTCAAAGGCTAAACCAATCAGGCATATAAAAAAAAACTTGTAAGGGTAAGTATAAAGTGCTTTATACGTCTTCTCTTTATAATCTGATGAGTTTGTATTTTTTATGTTATTAAAAGTTTGTCCATTTATGCGTTATTCTTCCTCTCGCAAATATTTATCAGTGTATCAATTAATGTTTGATTAAAAATAGCAAATTACTATGTTTTTTAGGTGCCAAAATTTGCCAACTGTGCAACTATTTCGTAAGTTTACAGAGACCTGGACGAAAGGTTTGATTACAGAAAACTTTTTGCAGAGGGCGCTCTATGTTTCTTAACTGTAAAAAGTATATGTTTATAAACTGGTCTTCATTTTGTGTATTACGTTTGAAACGAGCATTTTCATTTCTCCGATAATGTATTCTACATTTTCGGAAAACTGAAAATGTAAAGAATACATTATCGGAGAACTGAATATAATCTTAAAAGCATCTAAAAAGAAATGTTGATAATAGTCCATTAACTTCATTATAGGAAAGCAGAACTAATTGAAAACATTTTATTTTGAATTTTACTGTTTGTAAATATTATGTTTACCTTTTGCAACACTCAAATGTGTTTTTTGAGGATTTTCGTGTACTAAAATTATATTTAGCCTCATGATTAGTTGTAAAACGTTTTGGTTTGGCTAACTACCCAAGTGACGATTTGTTTAGTTGTGTTTATTGACTCAGATCACACTCTGAAACAACGTTTAGTGTGTAGATGTGAATCTACATTATGACGTATTAAAACGAATAAAAAATCACTATCATATACTATAATCAAATTATATAATAAATTTAGCAAAAAATTAAAAATCAAAATGTAATCAAATATACGATTTTTTCTATGTCATAAACATTTAACGCCATCCAGATGGAAGTGATTTGACAGTGGGTTTCCCCATTATTACTATCTCAAAGATTTTCGTATATATTGCATCTGACTCGCTTGATATTTACATTGTTTTGCTTAGAACTGTTATTTAATTTTCCAGGGCGTCGGTTGCGATAGTGAAATCGCGCGACTTGCATTGGGGCCTACTAGCGACTCGTGATCACAAGGAGATCTCTTTGTCGTCATTGCGAATGCTGCTAGTTGCTGACGGAGCCAACCCATGGTCGCTATCTTCGTGCGACCAGTTCTTATCTGTCTTTCAGAGTAAAGGTAAAGCGTTATATTGTTGTTTATATAAATAGACATAGCATAATAGACACTAACATAATGTAGAATATGCACTAAAATGGTCCAAATTTATATAAAATATGCACAATCAAAATGTTAATTTCTTATGGAATATTCGTTTATTTTCACAAATCATCTTCTTTCTATGAGGTACCTAAATATCTGGATTTTGAGCAAACTTATAAACTTTATCACCTAATATTAATTTATAGGTCGTAAATAACCTCTCTTACGTTACAAGACAGATGGACGTTTATTTATTCGTTGATTTTGTAATTGTTTCAAGACCTTGGTTTTTAATTATAAACTCATTTCATTTTTCTCGGACCTTTTCCGATAGTGAAATAAGGAAAGGGATTAATTTTTGGTAAAACCGCAAATGATGTTCACACAGGGTGCGGGATGCGTTTGATTTGACTGGACCGTGGGACGCAGAAAGCGTCTCTTTGAAGGGTATTTCAATGCTATTTTGCTGGAATTCATTACAATCAGTGAATTGTTAAATAAACGCGATGCTTCGATTTTACACACATTTTCTAAATTTAACATTCTCTAAACTATGAATTCTTATTCTGATTATAATAAAATCCACATTCGTCTAACACTTAAAATGGCTATTCTATATAGATATCACCAAGTTAAATGACGACTATACGATGATTAACGTAAAACATACCTACAATTGAACACAAAAGTCAAATTTAAGGACTGTAATTCACAAGCGTTGTACGAATTCAACATTAGTGTCAATAGAATAACTTCCATAATTGTGAGTATTTCAATCCTACTTCCAACTAATATTATAAACGCGAAAGTATGTAAGTATAGATGTATGGATAGTTGTATGTAAGGATGTTTGTTACTCTTTCACGCAAAAACTGCTGAATGGATTTTAATAAAACTTTCCAATAATATAGCTATATTATTGTATATACATTAGAATAACACATAGGCTTTAATTTATAAAGATATTATGTGAATTATTATTTAAACTATAACGATAAGTGTCAAGTAAGTAGGGGAAAATCTGCCACCACGCGGGTGTAACCGCTGGGCGCAGCTAGTTTTAGATAATTTTAAGAATCCACTGCACTGATAGCTTAAAACACGTGTAACACGGATTTATACAGAAATAGGCATGATCAATGAGAAGTAAAGAAAAATGCAATAACGCTAAACATATCGTTTAATTTCCATCTGCATACGCAAATATGCAATCCGATGTGTATTTATGACTAAGCTATGTAGCTATGTTGTTTGTTCAAAACTAGCAAAACAATTCTAGGGATATAATTGTAATATCCAAATCCAAAGTTTATGTTTAGTGCTTCATTAAAACTATCGTGTATAACTGTGGTTGCACAATTATACTGCAGGCTTCGTTCGTCGATTGGAGTGAAGCTTTACAATCCCTAGGTCTTGGGTTTGATAACCGGGCAATTTTCAGTTAGACAATGTCCAGTAGCAGTCTGGAACTGTTCTGTTGATAGAAATAGGCACCCCTATTATACGTAACGCTTATCTGGAGTCAGGGTTTTACACATCTCTGCCTACCTCTTCGGGGATACAAGAGCCTGTTATGTTTAACAGTAGAATGGGTGGTCCATGTAGTTAGCTGTAGTTAGCTTATCTTGGAGTAGCAATATGCTATTTTCGTTGTAATGTCGAGGAAGATAAGCATTTCCAATGACACTACTGATATTTTACTTTTACTTTTAAAATATCTTTATTAATCATAATTATAAATTGTACATTTCTAGTGTGATTTATCTTAAACCTAGAAGTGACAAAAATGTAAATTTGCTCTGTTTTGCAAGCTAACATGCTTATATTAAACTTATTTCAATGTAAATTTTAAATAAATACTCATATATACTTTCGTTATTTCAAATGACACATAAATTATGCAAGCTTTAGACATAGCAATACATTTGTTACAATATTCTATTAGTATGTTTACCGTAGGTTGAGGGTAGATGATAAAAGAGCGCACAAATAAATACATTAAACAAGGCAAAATGATCGGCAGCTAGCAACTAAAACTGGGTAAGCGAGCATAACGTGTTTGCGACTCGCGCACAAGCGCACGCAATACGCCGCCGCATCGCGCGCGCCATATTGGTCATCATATCTCCTGATAATTCGGGCGAATATGGCGCGCGCGGCTGCAGTAAGCGGGCTACATGCGCTGCGCGGGTGACTGTACGTGTCTACTCATCGCGGTCGAGGAATAAGGCATGGGGTACCTTGTAGCGTTTCTTGTGATTATCGATATCGATATAAGGTAGGTCCTTTTTACGGGTTCTACAGATATTTTTAATTAACTTATTTTTATTTTTAGGATTTGTTCGAATATAAAATTTTTCTGACAACTTGTAGATGTAAACATCAATTCGTGGTAGTCCAATTTCTAATTGAAGTTTACTGAGGTTGGTATAAAAAGGAGTGTTATAGGAGTATTTGACAGCTTTATTTTGTATTATTTGAAGTTTTTTAACATTTGTGGAGCAGGTACTGCTCCATACAGGACATGCATAGGTAAAGCAGGGACGGACCAAGGTGCGATATATGTTCATCTTTGTTTTACTACTAAGACACGATCGTCTGTTGAGAACACTGCTCAACGAATTGAGAGCTTTTATGCCCTTAAGTCGCAAATTGGCAGTGTTTTCTGACCAATTGAGTTTGTTATCTAAGACTACACCAAGATACTTAACAGAACGGCTCCAGGGAATGTTGTATTGTTCTATCGTTAATCTGCGACTAGGAAGAGTTCGTTTCCTAGTAAACATTATGGCTTCCGTTTTGGATGCATTTATTTTGAGCTTCCAGGTTTTAAAGTAGTCTAAAAGAAGGTCCACAGACAACTGAAGACGGTCTGTTATCAGATCAATATCCTTCGAAGATGTAAATGATGCTGTGTCATCTGCAAAGCAGGCAATACTGGTTCTTGTCTGTATAGGAATATCATTGACAAATAACAAAAAGAGGTGAGGTCCCAAAATAGACCCTTGGGGCACTCCAGCGGGAACTGATTTAGATGACGACAATGAGTTATTTAAGTGGACTTGATAAGTTCGATTTTTCAAGTATGACTCAATCAGTTTAATAACAGAAATTGGTAACTTATAACAAATTAACTTATGCAAAAGTGCATCGTGCCAGACAGTGTCAAAAGCCTTTTCGATATCCAGCAAGAACATGCCGGTGGATATCTTAATGTTCAGGTTGTGTGACACAGTTTCAGCAATTCTAGCTAACTGTTGAACGGTTGAATGAGCAGGACGAAAACCGAACTGTTCATCCAACAATAAATTTTCTGTTAGGCGAATAAGTCGAGTGTATATAATTTTTTCAAATAGTTTTCCTAAACTGGGAAGAAGGCTAATAGGACGATATGAGGCAGGGTCAGTGGAATCCTTCCCAGTCTTGTGTATCGCTATAACTTTAGCCGATTTCCAAATTGACGATATTACGATATTACGACTGATATTACGAAGGAGTAGTGTTACGGAGTATAAACGGAGATAACAAAACACGTCCGTGCCACCTTGTTATGGGTTCCCGGAGTCTTTTATAGAATAACCATTCGTTGGTACTTATTCTAATATTAAATCGATATAAAGAAATCGGAATAATACGTGAGGCGTTTCCTAACATTTCAACGTTTCAATAGATTTATCGTTCATTATAAATTAGTCTGTTACATAATTTCTCTTGAAATGATAAGTAGGAATATAAATAACTAGCTTTCCTGCCGCGGCCCGCGGGTATATCGTTTAACGCGCAGAACCATTATCCTCTTTTTGCGCAATTGGATAAAAAGTATCCTATGTCCTTCCCCGGATCTCAAACTATTTCCATACTATATTTCATCCAAATCGGTACAGTAGTTTCAAATCCTATTCAATTCAAACAAACAAATCAATCAAATATTTCCCCTTTATTATATTAGTTTAGATAAAATAAATAATTGGCTCATTTAAAAGTACGTATAGGTCTGAGTTAATAAATCGAACCCAGTCGCGAACGCGTCTCAAGACCGATATCAGCTGGTAAGTAAGCTCTCAGGACCTGTTAGACATATTTATAACTTCACTAACTAACAAAGATATATCAACCGCATATCATATACTTCTGATCTGAAAAACCAGCATCTTAAGCCCATATTACTTGAGGGTGGTCGCTAGCCATAGCCCTGGCTAGCGACCACCCTCAAGTAGAAAATCTGTCGCCAAGCACCTAACGGTGTGTTCCGGCAGCAGTCCTTGAGAGCCAGAAAAATTACAGGCTATTGAGACCTAACGACTGGACGTCTCAGTGTGACGGGCACAGTGCAATTCGTCGTTGACGAAATGCGTCTGTTATGGGCAGAGGTTAGTTCACTTAACATCAGGTGGGCCTCGGGCTTGTTCCGTCACATAAAAATAATATATTAATAAATGCATTGATATCGATCTTAAGATGCAGTTAAGTTAAGAAGGACTTGCGTCCTCGCTATCAACGTTAATTTAATAGTCCAGCATATTAATATCTCTCTGAAGAGCATACCCAAATTGGAGATCGGTTTCTTACCAGACCTATGTGTTGTGTAACAGGTGTTCGTGGCGACGCGATCTGCCCTTGCGCGTGTTCGAGCGAGTCGATGACAGTGTGCGTGCGTCGTGCGGGCCGCGGCGGTACGTCTGCGGGCCGCGGTGTTCTCTCCATGTCGGGCCTGTCCTACGGAGTCGTGCGCGTCGATGCTGAGAACTCGCTCACCTCGCTCACTCTGCAGGACTGCGGACAAGTTATGCCTTCATGTCAGTATCAACTATTTATAATTTTAACGAGAAAACAAGGCCAAATCTTCGCTTTCCGTAAGCACGTGATAGTAAAGTGAGCCATCAGAATGGTAATTTTGAACTTGTTTTAATAATGAGTGAACACCGTTCATGCACCTTGCCCTCAGCGTTAAGGTTATGGGGGGGCTTTGTTCAGCAGTGGACAATCCGGCTGATACGATACACTTTACAGATATGAATGAAATATTATATTCTAGATGGTCATTTAGAAAATCTCTTAGTATCAATATTTTCTGCGATAGAAAATAATCATGAATATCGCTCTGAAATTTCTCTTAATTGAAATTTGTGTCTAAATAGTAAATCATATTATTGCTCAGCAATTCAGTAACACACAACAACATCCGAAAATAAACAAAAAGCAGGTTTTTGGTAAATGCATTTCAACAACTTAATACATATCAACTGTTAGTATGGAACCGGTTTCAGTTTATGATCATAATTATTACTGTTTCATACAATCCAGTAACGGTGATTAAATTCTTAAAAGCCTAATGACCAGCATGCTATACTCACGGCGATACGAGTAGAGTTTTGTTTTTCCATCCAAAATAATTCCTATGTTTTCACTTAGCACGTGTCAATGTCCTTTAATATAATACAAGTTGACGATGTTGTTTTTTTTTTATTTACACTAATAGGCTAGCCTTTGACCACTATATCACAAGCCAACCCAGAAATCACGGGCACTCAAGGACAGCTGCCGGAGCACAGCGTTAGGTGGTTGGTGACAGATTTTCTACTTGAAACCAGGTGGGCATTCGCAAAATGCCCTACGACTGTCCTAAGGTAACAGTCGGAACCGACGGCTTAACGCGGCCTCCGAAGCACGGTAGTGCTTAGTAGTAACAGTCACTTATCTAATTGTTGACTTCAGTGGACGTAATTTAGTTTATCGGTGAAGAACGAAGGAAGAAAACCTTTAAAGGAAGCGGATAGATACCGTAGGATAAGTTAAAACGAGTAAGGCAAGTAAAAGACAGCGCGCTCTAAACAAACTTAGAACTATAAAATTTAACGGGAATGAGCGTAGAGATTCTGAATAGGAAAGATTTAGCTAACATGTAACAGTAGTATTCGTTACTTTACAAAAAAAAACCTTTAGTCACTATATAAACTAAAATTTGTGCTAAGATGTTGAGAATATATTAACCCCAAAACTTAATAAATGAAGTTATAACTTGTCCTGAACAGATGCGTCCTGTGTCTCCATCTATGAATTTTTCACCATAAATCATTCATCACTTTCAGGTGTGATCGTCGTTGTTAAAATGGAAGGGCCCTCATTCCTGTGCAAAACGGATGAAGTCGGCGAAATATGCGTACTTTCTGGGGCCACCGGGTCTGGTTACTGGGGTCTTCCAGGCCTCACCAATACCGTGTTCCGAGTGCGGCCACTTGACGCTGACGGCGAGCCAATAGGAGAAGAGCATTACGTCCGGAGCGGATTACTCGGCTTTCTCGGTCCTGGAGGTATGATAAACTCACCATCTGTTTTTACTATATAAATACGAATATAATAATTATTGTTGCCCGCTTCATCATATATCAGCTGTTGCAATGACCTTGAACTGTTATCTTGTTTTATTTTCTTATTTATTTGTATTCTCATTTGCGATTGTTGTGTTTCATATTATATTTTGTAGTACGAGTATTTATTTATCATGTACAGTAGTTGCGATTTGTTTATTTATACCGTGTATTTTATAAGTATATAGTATCGAGGTTATATCCTCGGGTTAGACAAGTTATTGAGTTTTTCGGACAAATTCGTAAACAGCGTTGAGTATGGAACTGTGCCTGGTGGATGACAATACGCTCGTCTCATTACTATGAGTACATGGAACCAAAACATGTCTCGCAAAACGTGGGAGTCACTTCAACCTTTTATTTATGTTTATTTTTTATTTTTTTGATTACTTGTATGTAATCCTTTGACCACAATCTCACCTGGTGGTAAGTGATGATTTGGTCGAACGTGTTAACAGGCTTAACCTAGAATTACTGGCTCACAAGGATAGCTGCCGGAACATACCGTTAGGTGCTTGGCGACAGGTTTTTACTTGAGGGTGGTCGCTTAACAGGCGGGCATTCGCAAAATGCCCTTCCACCATGCGCTGAAGCTCAAGCCTGCGGTGGGATTCGAACCATGTACCTGCTGCGCGGCAATCCATAGCCAATGCCACTGAGCCATCACTGCTTCAAGACCAACCTATCTCTTGTTTTTTTTTTTATGCCTGATAGGTTAGCCTTTGACCACTATCTCACCTGATGGTAAGTGATGACGTGGTCGAAGATGTTGTTCAGGCTAACCTAGAAGTACTGGCTCTCAAGGACAGCTGCCGGAACACACCGTTAGGTGCTTGGCGACAGATTTTCTACTTGAGGGTGGTCGCTAGCCAGGCGGGCATTCGCAAAATGCCCTACCACCATGCTATAACGGCTGCCATCCTAAGACGACAACCGGGACCAACGGCTTAACGTGCCCTCCGAAGCACGGAAACGCTCAGTAGTAATGTCACTAGCGGTCACCCATCCAACTCATTACCGCGCGCGACGTTTCTTAACTTTGCTGATCGGTTGAGAAAAGCTAAGTAAACTTCGCTACGAGCGCTTCAAAAGGTTCTCTTCAGGTCATTCAGACTTTTCATTTATTTCTATTTGAAAAGTTATTTAATAACAGTTACAGCGCCTCGTGCTTGTTTTTATAGGAATCAATTTTAAGGTAACTTGCTGTGCTAATTAAACACATAATTATTATAATCGACTCGTCGTGGGGTGCCGGGATAGAATGGCACCTCTCCATATCTTTTTGTGGGAGTCGTAAGATACCGAAGAGAAAATATCTGATGGAGAGCAGTAGCGCCCTCTGAAGTGCCACTGCCATGCTCTCAACTGCCATCTTCCACAGTGATCCACAAGACGACTGAATCCTCCTCACAATCGTAGTACCAATCAAAGGACTGGGAATAACCCATGCCTATTCTTATCTGTCGGTGATTCGGCAGCCGCCAAGTGTTAAATAACAATTAGCCAAAGCGACATCAATTTTGCGACGGATATGCGAATGGAAACGACAAGCTTATACTAACCTCTTGCGGATGTTATGATCTCCATCAATTACTTGGGCTTACATTATGGGTATTGTTTTTTATGTTATTGTGACTGAACAAGCTTGAGGCCCATCTGATGTTAAGCGGACTAACGTCTGCCTATAACAGATGCATTCACGAATTGCACTGCGCCCGTCACTTTGAGACGTAGTTATTCTCATGTGGCTGTAATTACACTGGCCCTCAAGGACTGCTGCCGGAACACACCGTTAGGTGCTTCGCGATAGATTTTCTACTTGAGGGTGGTAGCTACCCAGGCGGGGAGTCGCAAAATGCCCTTCCACCATGCGGTGAAGCCCAAGCCGGCGGTGGGGATCGAACCAGGGACCTGCGGCACGACAGTCCATAACTATTACCGCTCAGCCATCATTGCTTCAAAAAAACGTATTTTAAAGTAGCTTTTTCTTTATCATAATCGTCCGAATATATTTTGTATGAACGATTAAACTGATACAGGAAATATGTTGACTGCTGAGGTGGATTAGACATTTTGTTTTGAGTGGGTTGGTAACTTACTATCTAGTGTGTTCTTCTACCACTTATAAGGTTTTATAATAGGCTATATAAGCTTTGCTCAGTTCAATATAAAACCGTAGCCATGGCTCTACCGCCTTAATTATAATGTGCGAAATTTAAACATTACAAACTGACATTAGTGTTTGTTTATAATGCAAATTATATTTTGTGAATAGTTTAGAATATACATAAAAACATACAATAATAATTGCAGCCCATAATAATACTTGCAAGCCAGTGTGGTATTTTTTTAAAGCATACTCGTTACGCTACATAACTCCAGACCATGTCTTGTTTTTGGAATGTGACATCTATAATTTTGCGAAGTAAAATGAACTCGGCTGACCCAGAGTGCGAACCCGGGATGTCAAGATTAACCAATGCATCCACTAGCTTGTAAATAAATTAGTGTCTTAAAGCTTCGATAAGAATACAAATATCTAAAAGAAAACACGAAAGAGTTTTCCTTTGACCACTATCTCACCTGATGGTAAGTGATGATGTGGTCGAAGATGTAGTTCAGGCTAACCTAGAATTACTGGCCCTCATGGATAGCTGCCGGAACACACCATTAGGCGCTTGGTGACAGATATTCTACTTGCGGGTGGTAGCTAACCAGGCGGGTATTCGCATATTGCCTACCACCATGTGGATAATAGTAGTATGCAAAGGTATCCCAATCGAAATAAAATAATGTTCTATACATTTATACGTGTCCATATATTACAGCCATAAAGCCACAATATGGTTATGCAATGCCAACGATGGAGACTTTTTTTATACATTATTGACCTATGTTCGTCATCTTCTCGCCTGTTAATAAGCGACATTGTGGGCAAGGATAGAGCACGTTGGTTCAGATCTAGAACAAATCTATTCACTCTAGCCATGAAGATGCCTATATTGTAGTTCTAAGGAAAAACTAACGTGGCAGAGTGTCCCATATTTATAAGGGCTGTATGTATTAGAAACGGTAGTAGTATGCCGTTCTTTTGCTTATGAAGCCCTCGTAGCGAAGTTTGCTTAGCCGTTCTAAAGCGACCAGCTAAGTTAAGCAACGTCCGCCGCGTTCATGACTTGGGGGGGGGGGGGGGGGGGGGTGACCGCTATCGGTCCCGGTTGTTGTCTTATGATGGCAATCGTTACAGCATGGTGGTAGAGCATTTGGCGAATGCCCGCCTGGTTAGCTACCCCCCTCAAGTAGAAAATCTGTCGCAAGCACCTAACGGTGTGTTCCGGTAGCTGTTCTTGAGACCCAGTAACTCTAGGTTAGCCTGAACAACATCTTCGACCACATCATCACATACCATCAGGTGAGATAGTGGTCAAAGGCTAGCCTAACAGCTATAAAAAAAACCTGTAGTAACAGGAGAACGGGTAGTCTCAGGCCGTGAAACTATTACGCACATTTGTCGAAATGTTACCGGCACCGGTACAAGATGGCCAGAAATGCTACCACGGTAGAGCGGCGGTGCTCATGGAGAGAGACGTTTGACCCACTGGAAAAGTTTACCAGCATAATAAAATGTTGCTACAGTGTTTTATTTTCGCTTTTTATGAACATTCATATAAACAGAAATGTCTAACAAAAAATGCTTTACTTTTTGTTTTATTTCATATTCAAGCAGAATGATTATGCAAAACATATTTTTAACATTATAACTAGTATTAAATATAATTTTAAAAATAATAATTTACTGGTATATTGCTCATTCATTGTTCATCACGGGAGACGCTATCAAAGGTTTTGAACTGATTTATGCAACTTATTAAAAAAAAACTGTGCTAGAGAAATATAATTTATTATTTACACTTTACCACTGAAACAAATTTGATTTGGGGGGTTTGATTATTGTAAACGAACAGAGTATATATATGTGTTTTCTTTGTTCTTTAGGATTGGTGTTTGTGTGCGGCTCTCGTGATGGTCTCATGACGGTGACTGGCCGTAAGCACAACATGGACGATATAATCGCTACGGTGCTTGCCGTGGAGCCGATGAAGTTCATCTACCGCGGTCGCATCGCCGTCTTCTCTGTCAGAGTGCTGAGGGACGAGAGGATCTGCATCGTTGCTGAGCAGCGACCAGACTGTGGAGAGGAAGAGGTACCTTTTATCATTAAAATAATATTTAAGATAAAATCTTACTCGTGGGGTGATGGGCTATTGCACTACCTTAATTCTTCCTGTGGGAATAGTAAGAGGCGATAAAGGGAAAAATACCAGTAGGAGGGCAACGGCGTCTTGTGAAGAATTGTCATCTTACAATGCGATCACCAAGACGCCTGCCAAGCGTGGAGATAATCGCAACTACAATAGGGGCAAGCATATGTTCAACAGTGGACGTATAACGACATTAGATGTGAATATTGAAAACTATTTTAAAGGGAAACCAGTCTTCCGTCCCTATGCAACTTTATGATGTCTGTTGTGCGTAGAAGACATTGCGATCACCAAATTGGCATCAGGGATTAATATAAGCATAGTATTGATATGTTAGTACGATTTAACTTAAAAATTGGATATTTGTTGACTTGAGTACATTCTATGTTCCGATTATTTTCATCGTAGCTTCCGAACAGTTGTAGTGTAATTTTGTCTTTTTGGTAACTACCTTTTGGCTAAGTATTAATACATATTCAGACTAATAAGCACCCTGATCCCCTCCCTCATCGTATTGTAACGACCAATACTAGAACCAACTATATGTGCAGGATAAGGATGATATGATTATATTGTTATAAGATATTTTGTGCTATATGATATAGATATTGAGTGCTCTATTGGCTAGCTTCCACTCTTTAGTAGGAAATCGGTTTCGAAGTACCCAAAGGTTTCTACCGGCAGATGGCCATGAAAGCCAGTAATGCTAGATTCCTCTTCGAGCACATCATCACCTTTGCTTTTAGACAAAGCTTTTAACACGCAGTCAAAAATTTCGGTTGCTATTACAATTTTGGTAGAGTCTCTGGCAAAGAAAGCAAAGTACGCGAATTTCACACGCAATATTCTTCATGGATAGGGACTGGATCGGCAACTCTCGGCCAAATTAAGAATACCGTAAAATTGCTTATTTACTATTTTTGAAAATTTACGCATATGAATCAGAAGGTTTATTGTAAAATGTAGAACTGTTTTACCTCGTAGCTGATGCTTTAATTGCTTAGTGGCAAAAATATCTCAATGTTAATCTAATCAGTGATCATTGTAAAGTTTTTAAAAACGTCCATTTTTATGGCAACTGACAAATCTAATTCACTTATTGAACATTTGTTTTACAGCTCATAGGTTACTTTTACACCACCATCTCACCTGCCAGTAGGTTGTGTAGTCGAAGATGTGACACAGGCTTAGTACAAGATAAGATCGTCATGAGCACGATATAAATTCAACAGGCGCGACGAAGTTATATATATTTTACACTTTATAGAGCACCAAATTCTAACCCTACACTCTATTTACCTTTTAGAAATGTGTAAGTTTGTAAAAAAACAACCTCAACTTTTTCAAACATTCGGAGACGTTAACCAACGCAACTCTAGAAACAAAAATAGGTTGGCGCTTCCGAAGTCTAAGCTGAAGATGCACAGTACGAGCACCCATACAATGTGTATAAAAATGTATAACCTTAGGATCTAAAAGATATTGACTCTCATACTGAATCCGCATTTTTCAAGCAATTAAAGTTATATCTCATGAATAAATGCTACTATTCACTGCAAGAATTTTTTGCCATAAAAAATAAATCGCAATCGGTCTCTCTAGCTTAAATTTCAATTACTTACCATATTATTTGTTTAATTAAGTCATTCTATAGCGCCCACCAGGGTCCACTTTGTTACCTCATTATTAAGATCTTTATTTTTTGTACATTGTGGTAACAGAATTAAATAAATATGAATATGAATATTTATAGAATCGGTTTTTTAAAGCCCTTTATTTTGAACTTCATCCATTCGATGGATAATATTAATAGAAAAAAATATATCTTACAATATGGCATCTAAAATCTGCTAGTTTGTTTTTTACATAACTTGTGTCATTTTTACCACTTAGTCAAGAGTGACCACGACCTTCAGCAATAAAGAAACGACCGTAGAGAGAGAGAGAGAGATAGATTATTTTGGCTATCAAGACGAATCTAACGATATCTCATACATTAAAATCGGTTAAGACGTTTAGAAGTTATGGTAGAATACAGAAACCCACAAACATACACACAGGCATACATGAACCCTGAAAACGTAACACTCCTATTTTTGGGGCAGTCGTGTAAAAGTGTATCAATCAAACATTGATAAACACCTTGGCTAGACCAGAATTCGAAAGTTTACAGGCGACAGCATTCATACAATAATACATTTTGTTGACGATCTGCGTCTTTGAGTTGAAATGAAACCATATTTCAACCCATAGGTCAGTCGATCTGTATTTACTGAGCATTTACACTAGTAGCCATATTTATGTCCGATATTTGTCTACAGTCGTTCCAATGGATGTCTCGCGTGCTGCAAGCAGTGGACTCCATCCACCAGGTGGGCATATACTGCCTGGCCCTCGTGCAACCGAACTTCTTACCGAAGACGCCGCTGGGTGGCATCCATCTCAGCGAGTGCAAGCGTCGCTTCCTAGAAGGCACTTTGCATCCAGCCAACGTTCTTATGTGCCCGCATACATGTGTCACTAACCTGCCTAAACCGAGGGAAATACATTCAGGTGAGAACATTTTTGATGTAACTAGCTAAACTATCCTCGCCAATTTCCCGCGTGCGCTTTAACTTTATCCAAATAGGTTTATATATAATGGAATCAGAAATATATTTCAGTGTTGAAAAGTTATACGTAATTTTTTTCTAATGTATTTTATAATTTTGTTGTATTCAACTAATACTTTAATCTTATTTTTACTTTTTTCTAGATGTAGGCCCAGCTTCTGTGATTGTGGGCAACTTAGTTCAAGGCAACCGTCTGGCATCGGCTCAAGGCCGCGACATGGGATACACAGATGATTCTGATGCTGCCAGAAAGGTAATACTCGCATTCTCTTCTAATACCACTCGCGATGTTATGATGATGATTATGAAAAGCGCTGTAAACGCCATCGTTTACTGCTGGTCCAAACAAAACTAAATGTTTCAGATGTCTTGTATTACTTAAACATTTTGAAGTTGATAGCGCTGAATTGCTGAAAAAATTATCTTTGAGTGCCAACATTTAAACGTGTGTTTTACGCCTCTTCTAGCTATTCCACCTGTTAAGACGAAATACAAACAAAACACTTTTTTTAGCAGAACTCCAACATGAATTCATGAAAAGTAATAGTGAATTTGATATATTCTTAGGCGGTGTGCGTTCAATTAGTAGTAGTTTTACTTCTGGATTTTTTGGCTCTCAAACTTAATCTTTTGACACAATTTCCTGACAAATATTAATATATTGTGTTATATTTTTTCTACATAACTTTTTATTTTTTGTAACATTTTGTACCCAAATATGATGTATTAATGATTATTTAGTACTACTTAATATTCTCATGTTAAAAGTGAAAACTAGTAGGTCCAGCTTTTTAACTCCTAAGATAATTTTTAATTAAACAATATAAACCTTATAATACTAATCATATATTTTGTTTCAGTACCAGTTCATATCTCAAATCCTACGGTGGCGCGCTCAGAGCACGTCGGATCACGTTATATTTACTCTGCTCAATTCTAAAGGTGCCGTTGCTAAGACGCTGACCTGCGCAGAGTTACACAAGAAAGCGGAGCGGATTGGCAACCTACTGCTAGAGAAAGGCCGTGTAAACACCGGCGACCACGTGGCGTTGATATTCCCGCCGGGACTAGATCTCATTTGCGCCTTCTACGGTTGTCTGTATGTAGGTGCGGTCCCTGTCACAATCCGTCCGCCTCATCCGCAGAACCTCCACACCACCCTGCCTACTGTCCGCATGATCGTAGACGTGAGCAAGGCCACTCTCGTCCTTTCCAACCAGTCTGTGATAAAACTGCTTCGCTCCAAAGAGGCCAGCAACGTACTCGATAGCAAGTCATGGCCCCTCACACTCGACACTGACGACATGCCCAAAAAGAAGTTGCCTATTCTGTACCGTGCCCCGACCGCTGAGATGCTCGCTTATCTCGACTTCAGCGTGTCAACGACGGGTATGCTTGCCGGCATCAAGATGTCACACGCAGCCGTCACGTCCCTCTGCCGTGCAATGAAGATTGCCTGCGAACTGTATCCCTCACGCCATATTGCTCTTTGCCTTGATCCTTATTGCGGACTTGGATTTGCACTTTGGTGCTTAAGCAGCATTTACTCAGGACATCATTCCATTCTTATACCTCCTTCGGAAGTGGAAATCAACCCAGGCCTATGGCTCAGCGCGGTCTCACAATATAAGGTCCGCGATACCTTTTGCTCATACGGAGTAATGGAGCTATGTACGAAAGGACTCGGCAGCTCAGTGAATCAACTAAAACAGAAAGGGATCAATCTCGCATGCGTACGGACGTGTGTTGTTGTCGCGGAAGAGCGGCCACGCATAAATCTGACCAACTCCTTTTCAAAGTTATTTTCGGCGCTTGGACTGAGTCCGCGTGCCGTATCCACATCGTTTGGGTGCCGCGTCAACATCGCCATCTGCCTACAGGGCGCTTCGAGCCCCGAGCCATCCACCGTGTACGTAGACTTGCGAGCGTTGCGAAACGACCGCGTCTCGCTCGTTGAGCGTGGCAGCCCCCACTCGCTTTGTCTCATGGAGTCGGGTAAGCTGCTACCCGGCGTGAAAGTGATCACCGCCAACCCGGAGACGAAGGGCCAGTGCGGGGACTCGCACTTGGGCGAGATCTGGGTGCAGTCGCCGCACAACGCGAGCGGATACTTCACAATTTATGGCGACGAGAGCGATTACGCGGATCACTTCAGCGCACAGCTAGTGACGGGTAACACAGGGGAAGTGTACGCGCGCACTGGGTACCTCGGGTTCCTGCGACGGACGGAGGCGGGTTCGGGGTGCGCGGGGAGCGAAGATTCGCTGACGCGTGACAGTGATACCGAGTCGCTGGCGTCGGGCTGCAGCGCGGGGGGGCTGGGCGTGGGGGGTGATACGCACGATACCCACGACGCCGTATTCGTGGTAGGTGCGCTCGATGAAACCATAATGCTGCGCGGCATGCGCTACCACCCCATCGACATAGAAAACTCTGTCATGCGGTGCCACAAGAAAATTGCAGAATGGTGAGTTGTTTTATTAACATATTTCGTATCTTTCCAACAAATAATAACAAGAAACACAGTAGACTTTTATTACGTATAAAACTGCAAGCTACTTTCAATTTCTGAAATACATCAACAGCCACAACGTCCACCATGGAACTTATTAAAAGCTTTTGTTAATACATTCTCTTGGTAGGCGTCTTGGGGGTCACAGTGTAAGATTGCTGTTCTTCAGGAGGTGATGGACCAACCTTGTGGTATCTTTCTCTTCGTCGCCTCTTACGACTCCCACATAAGATAATGAGGGTAATGAGGTGCAATTATATTCTGTAACAGTGACTCAATTGTTCACTTTCAATCGTCAATAAAATATTCAAAAATTTAAAACGTAATAATTGATTGACACCTCAGTATATGTGACCTCAGTGTGTATGGGAGAATAAATGATGCTATAAAATTGTTATTTTATAGCATCATTTATTCTCCCATGGATGGATGGAGCGAAATAGTTATGAATGTACAAATGAATAATTTTTATTCGGACAAAAACACTGAAAATAAATTAAGAACATCAATTACTTAGGAAAGTATGTGATCAAAAAGTTAATTTTGAACATGTTTTTTTGAAAAAAGTGTATGCTGCTTAGATATGAATATAATATTAATTATGTTAAACGATAAGACAAATGCCTTGCCTGTTCCGAAAACACTGTGAAAATTATATTTCTTACTATACTGCAGCAATTATGCGATAGGAACAATATTTTTTGTTGTTTTTAAAAAACTCATTTAATATGAATATGTATTAAAAAATTAGCTATTTAAATATTGCGTAGTTCTGATTCTCTTAATTGCATGTGAAATTATGTCTTTCCGTCCTGAGCCCTCAATCTGACCTTTTTAATGACGTCTTTTCCTGGACGGAATAAAAGAAAACCGTAATTATTGTTTCAGTGCCGTATTCACATGGACGAACCTGTTGGTAGTGGTAGTGGAACTGGACGGCAATGACAGCGAGGCGTTGAACCTCGTGCCTCTCGTCACTAACACAGTTCTGGAAGAGCACCACCTCATCGTCGGCGTAGTAGTAGTTGTTGACCCCGGCGTGGTGCCAATCAACTCGCGCGGCGAGAAACAACGCATGCACCTCAGGGACGGATTCCTTTCTGACCAGATCGATGCCATCTACATCGCCTATAACATGTAAACCGATGCATACAGTGAACAAACACACATCCCCGATAGGTGACCTGCCACTAGGGTCAGTGTTTTCTTATTTAAGTATTAAGCATCTTCACTGATACTATTTTCGCTTCAAAATTGTTTATTGATGCGACAAGACTGATTCAAGTCTGAATTCTACATTGATTTACTTTTACGTTAGATTTGTTACTTGCATGAACCTCCCGTATTACGAGTGCAGCACGATCTTTTGTAGTTTAGTTGGCTCTACAATAGTGTGTAGTATGCAAGACGAGTGCTCAAAGGCAGGACTCGAAAGTTAGAGGGATTGGGCGCACCATCGCCAGGATCTACTCATCGACAACTGGTAAGGCGATGCGGAACTATCATCGTGTTGAGATTTAGTGTAGATAGCTGTGGGCCGGAAAACGCCATATATTTTTCAATGTTCACATTGCATCGCCTTGCAGTTTTGATTATTTGTGACCAATATTCTGGAAGCGAAAAGCGACTTCTTTTTTTTATTATATAATTGTATTGATGTGATTATTATTCGTCATATTATAACTTTTAATTCTAGTGATGTATATGTATCACAATGGTAGATAATATGAACTTAGCGTTATAGAATAAGCGCATGTATTTGATTATAATCTACTGCATTTAATGTGTTAATGTAAGTTTGTGGTTCTTTTTATCGTTGACAATATATGTATATTCGACTTTTATGTATTTTTCTCTTGATATCTACACTTTGTCACTTTAAGCTGACCTTGACTGTTTCTATAAACTGTTTTGAATTTATATAGGTAAATAAGTGCTTAATTATACAAAAACAGCACGCTCGATGGAATAATTTAGATTTTTTTTTTGATTATCTATCAAAACACGAATTTATGTAAGTCATCAATATGCTTTACAATTTTAGTAAAATTTATTGGACAATACTTAAGACAATTGGCAAGATTCAGTTTATTGACGAAAAGTTTCGCTCCAAAGTGCCAACTTATTCTTATTATATCATCCGTATGTCTATGTTGTGATACGGAACACCAGTTATTATCGGCCTACATTTTAATACGTGTAGTGTTTACAAAAGGCTATGGGTATTTATTCACGTAATTTGTTCCACATTCGGGTGTAGATCCTCACGATGATTTCTTCGGTAGTGTTTTCTCTATGTAAAACTTGATAGTTCAGTGATATATTGTGTAATACCAGTATAAAATATACATGTCTATAAAAGTTTTGATTAGTCGGTGAAAGTAATAATAGCTGAATAATGGTTTAAGAAACATCCTGGTGAAACAATGTCGTAGTTTATCCATATGATTATAATAATGACACTAGTCTTAAGACTAAACGATGACCACTTCCTTTTTTATATTCCATTCCATTGAAACGTTTTGAACGATACTTCTTATTCGCATCTTATTGGATTTCATTATTATATTCTTTGGTTATAATTACTTTATTGTAATTTTGTAATTATTTATTGCTAAATTGTACATAATATTTTGTTATTTAATTTTACGTTAAATGATTTCTCTATATTAAGCTTTACGTTGTTTTATTTGTTTAGTTCGGCAATATTATAAATTGTTATATTATAAATGTTTTAAAGCTCACATACATACATCAATTATTCCTTTAGTTTATACTTATTAAAGTGAATTTGTCGTTATAAAAATGTAGTCATTTTTCATAAGTATACAAGTAGTTATGTGTCAGTTTTTGAACAAACAATATCTTATCGTAATCATTTATTGTATAGTAGCCCAAGAACACCGCAATGGCAAGAGCTAGGGAGAAGGTGACCTTCTGAAAGTATAAGCACGGAATGCACTCAGTATAATAGTAGAATAAGAAACATTCACTAAATATTTGGCACATATTTTCCCCGCATTATTCAATTAAGCATAAATTTATTGTTTTGTCTACCGTTAAACGCACAAAATTTAAAACAATAATTAATTAATTTATACATTTCGGCTGACTGTGTCCATAATGGACATATATACATTTGTACTAGCTTTGAATTTTGTGATTGTTTTCTGATTTCCGAATAAATAAACGTGCATTTCGAAATGAGAATTCTTGTTTTATTACTCAGAATAGAGAAATCTATTCTGAGGTTTTTATTGTCAACCTACGAGCCTTGTTGACGTACGAGTAGATAATTCCGCCCAGTATATGTAATATAAAACCCCATATATGTAATATATAACTTATAACCTGAGAAACACTAATGTGCTGATGACCGCAAATTTAGCATATTTTGAGGAAGAGATGATATTCAGCCAAACATGTATATTTTTTAGTTTAGTGTTGTTAACCGTGCGTTATATCAGTTCTTATGTTGATTTTCGCCAATAACATAACATCTGACGTATAGGTTTTTCTTGTTCGTATTATGCCATATAACGAATTTGTCGTAATAAGAATCTGCCTAAACTTGAATCTGTCTTAAGTTAAATAAGTGATTATTTTAAACACCAACCGATAGGTAGAATTTTTAAGTTTTTTAATTTTCAAAATGTGGGTCCTCTTGCCACTAGCTTTCCCTTCAGGTTTTTTTTATTATTTTGTTGTCACTTTTGTCTCCAGACCGGAAAAAGTTATCTGTATATCTGTCTGGTATATTCTAAAGTACCTCCTTCCTATTTCCCGCTTGCATTTATTTTAGTAGCAAACACATTTTATGTATATATCTTGTGGATGGGCAATCGCCCATACCCAAAGATTACGAAAGATACGTTTATACGTATTAAAACAACGTTTGTAAACGACACCCGTGCCGTCAATTGATGTATGTACTTGTATAGATAGATTATGTTTCGGAGATGCGCCTGAGAGCGACATAAAATCGGCGATTCTATGTAAGCAACAGGGATAGCGCGCAACGATGTCGGAACTAAGATTATTATTTCTACAGATGCGACAAGACAAATTAAGTGATTCGGAGGATTAATGCATACTTATAATTTTATATTATTGTGTAAAATTTATTTAAAATTATCTATTTTTACCATCACAGGCTACTTTAATTATAGAATGTTAATAGTTTTTTAATCGGTTACTTAGTGAAAAGTTGATGGTTACATTGTTTTTTGTGAAAAATACAGCGCTTTGAAATTGATTATCCATTTTGTGTTAAATTTTTGATATAGTAATATGGATAAATCATACGGAATTAATATCAGTAATAAAAAAACACAACTTTCGTTTATAATCATTATTTATACGCCAATTTTTTTTTTAATAGATCATGCTCTGTCTTACTGAATATTCATTTAGTAAAGTAGGTACTCAATCTCAGATGCAATGTCACATCTACTCTATTCATCTATGACACGGAACATCGCGACCGATAACCGCGCTCTCCATCCTTGTCCTGCGCACTACTCCATACGTTTTACTATCCTTTTCTGTGATTTCAAGCGCTCGTTTTCAGAAATACATAAAAATATTTAAAATACTAAGAGAAAATGTCAATTTATACAGACTTATAGGTGATACATAATCCCTTTTGTTTTGTATACTGTCCTATAATTATTACCACAGCTCTGTACAAGCAAAATGGCATTTTTTTTTAAATTATATGCGTCTCAAAGAGACGCGCGCACGTTGGACTGTCTCTCGCCGAATGAGTGCGGTCAGATAGGAGACTGTCCCGGGGGTCGTTTAGATGGGGCCATTTCAGTGCACCATATAACATATCTTATATATAATATCATTGCCCATACCCAATCGGGTACCTATAGTCAAATAACTATCGCCAAGCACCAAGCGGTGCGTTTTTTGAGTACCAGTTCCCATTGTGATGTTAACATAAAAACAACATTGTCCACCTCATCACTTTCCTAATGAGAAAGTAATCGTAGGTGCGTATGAATGCTGATCTAGGCTAGAAAAGGAGAAACACACTCTAGTGTCTGTTCCTTAACACATTGGCATCGGCGATAATGACATAGTAGAAGGAGGGGGAAGTAAGTTATCTTTATACAAACGCACCGCGTACATGCTTGTTTGTGTGCACCATAGTATCTATGCGTCCCGCACGCACACTCTAACACAATCTCGACCCGTTTCTCAGTGCGCCAGCCGGGGCTAACACCGAACAAGGTTCGCGCGTCACGGCTTTTTGGCACCGCTAAATAAATGAAAAATTTTTGATAATCGCATGAGAACTTATTGCTGTGTGTTCGGCTGTCTAAATAACTCATAGATTCTAGAGTTGTCTTTGTTCAGGTTACCTACTGAACAGGAAAGGTAAGCAGGTCACTTATTCTAGCATACCTATGATTTTTACTTGATGATGCCTACTTATTTTTATGTTGCATTAGGTATGCCCCGCGTCGCACGTCTCTGGTCCCGCAACCACATAGGTATCGCCAGTCGGTATTTTTGTCTTCGTGAAAGGTGTTATCATCGTTTAGGTATGAAACCGTCCTCACTTACCCTGAACCCAGACAACACAAGTAAAAAATACAACTTCCCGGCCCTTGCCTATTTCTATGTACTGAATTAAAATTTAGTATATACGAGTACATACATTATAAATAAGTAACAGCCCTGAGACAGGCAAGTATGGCAGGTAATTATATCGCGAATTGGGCCGGAGATGGCCTACTTCCCCACTCTTTCTACTATGATAATGATAACAATAGAATTTTATTCATAACTAGGACATAGTGGGCCTGACGATGCCAACTTATTAATTGTACACCATGTCCTTATCCTGTATATATTGTACACCACCCTTAGTCATCGTGAAAGTCAGTATTTAGTATTGCGTAATATGTCAATATTGTACGTAGGTACAAAAAATCGAGGTAAAATTCATTTCGTATTTCAGACGTAACGTTGCCGTTTACAATTTAAAACGGAGCTAGTTGTTGTGGCTTAAAACTAGTTATATATGCATCTAATTAATTAAAACTGCAATTTAACTATTTTGAAGGAGCGTAAGTTAGTGCTTAACATTATTTTGAATATTTATTATCGATGTGTCAGCTTTATTGCAAAATATTGACCTTAGAAATCATTCGGCAGCATTTGACGCTTGTTATATTTTACCGCCTATGGATGTACCAATATGAAAAAACCCTATTTTATTAATAGAATATGTACAGAACTACGTCGCTACATAATCTACTATTGGTTTTTAGGTAAGGAATAAAGCTGTCGCTTACGTCACGGGCTTATTCAATCCCGAGCGTAAGGAAGAATTCCAGAGTTTGGGTTTTGAATCATGATTGGAGTGAGGGATGCAAGATCGCCCAAGACAAAAACTGCTATATTTTCAAGAAGAATAAACTACTTTTTAGGTCTCCGTTAAAATAAAAAGCATTACCTAGGTACCGACAAGAATACAACATAATATTTTAATCGTAGGTTTTAAACAGTTATACTTTTCTATGTATTTAATTAATGAAAAAGTTATGTTATCAACAATTCGAATAGACTAAATTAAACCTTTTCTATAAATAAATTTATATTAGGGTTTTTGAATCGGAAGTTATTACAAAACTCCTAAGCTGTTTTCGAATAACTTATGAGCCAGAAACCTTAATTATTTCATGCTTACATACATATTCTATACATATGCATATATACTACTACGGTTACATACGTCTTCGATGAAGCAGTTGATTTGGTTCCCACTCTAGTTCAGTGGGTGAAGGAGCAACATGTATAACTTTTTTACCCACCAGTGTGTAAGACTAGTAGGTGGATGGGGCATCGCCCGTATCCAAACATTTCTAACTTGTCATTTAATATATTTTTCAATAACCTTGCTCGTAAAGTGTGCTTTATTATATCGTTCTTAGGGCCATAAACCGAACTATAACACCCTCGTGCATAATAATATTATATTACGTAATGGAATTATCCCTACAAAGTTAAGTTAGTGCCTAACTGCAAATTATATGCGAGTAAACAGAGCATTTTCAATTTAACCGGGTAATACAGATTTGTAACATCAAAGAGGTTTATATGTAATCAACCATCATACATATGCCGCGCGCAAAAAAAATGAAAAACTTGCACGCTATTTTCCATAATTTTCGTATGTTGTTTGTATCGCATTTCTGATATATATATATTATTTTTCCTTGCAAGGGTGTTAAGTGCGTATGAAATTCGTGCGCGTTGTTTATTACAATCTCTACTCCATTTAGGCCTTCGATCTTCGATCTCGGTCCTTAAACCCGTCTGGATTGTAATAATAATAACTTCGCGCACTTGCTGCACAATGTAGGTACTATATTTACATATGTAATAACATAATTTACATAGGTAACGGACAATATAATATTATAAATAAAGTATTATAATACTTATAATAGAAGCGGGCATAGTACAAGGTTTTTTTCGTTTTCTCGAAACCTACTAGTTCCTAAACGATCAACTACTTACATTAAGCAACGTCCGCTGCGGTCATTACTTGGATGAGTGGTTACTCATCCAAGTATCGGTATTATTATTGGGTATAACGTTACAATAATGTTGTCTTAGGTTTTCGCGATTATTATACATAGTAATTAAACAACTTCAACGGTTTAAATCGCGTATATTTATCACTATTTTTGTCCCGTTTCCAACACTTTGCAGTGATCGTGGTCACGGGGTGCCCTCCGAAGATCACGCACTCAGTTGTAAATGCCACTAACGGTTTTAGTGGCATTTACAACTGTAAATGCCACTAACGGTTTAGTGTGTAATAATCGCGAAAACCTAAGACAACATTATTGTAACGTTATACCCAATAATAATACCGAACAATTACAATGGATAACCCATAAAAGTTATATATATAAAACCATGATAGCAATATGTCTACTACGTAATGTGATTATTATTACACCGCCATCCAAAATTATCGACACATTATGTAAGGGTATCAAATAACATCACCACCTTGTCCATCGACGAGAAGGCGGATTCATCGCTCTCAGGTCTAAATACTCTAATGTAGTGTCGAAATATAATTATATAACATAAATACGATAAGGGTTTACTAACAATAGAAATGTACTTGTGCTTTGACAGAGGAGAACGCTGCGAATTACCAATCCCCTCCGGGACGGAAGTCCGAGTTGTTCTAAGAGTTCAAGGTAAAAGTTAAGAAATTCAATGTAAATCGTTGTATCTTTGATTTCATTTTATTTATTATATTTTATCTCCCAAATATAATTTTATTCATAAAATGTGAATACTTATCTGACATAAAAACTATTTGCTAAGATTTCTAGACTTCTAGGTTAGCCGGAACAACATCTTCGACTACATCATCACTTACCATCAGGTGAGATTGTAGTCAAAGGCTAACCTATCAGGCGTAAAACAAAAAAAAAGTACCGTTCGTTTTAGACGGAGCATCTGGATAAACCGTGCGTTTAACCTCGTTAAGTAAAATAAGAGACCTTTTACGAGTAAATGTGTTATAATTTATGATATTGTGTTCTATTTGTAACATAAACATTTCTGAGGTGCTCGTAGCGTAGTTTTCTTAGCTCTTTTTATGGCGAGGTTGCAGTTATTATAAACATTTTTTTTTAATCTGTAACTCGAATAAAACTGAAAATTAGGAATAAATAAAATCATGTATATAAAGTTGAACATACTCTCCAGGAACGTAAGAAGTAAAAAAAATGATTTTGAACAATTTCTTCGATAAAAAAATATCAATCTGACACCATATCGCTACTTAAATCCCGTAGAACTAAAAGATACTATCATGAAACTATATGGAAGTTATAGCAACAGATAGAGCTTGTTATTTATTAGTAACATCTGAAGGCACATTTTAAAATTTAGCTATAGTTTTTTAACAAGAAAAAATTTACTACAAAACTAACGATTCAAGCTCTCGCGCACGCCATTCAGTACCTGCCTAGGCGCCATCGAGGTAGGACGCGTGTCGTTTTCTCCAACAAAATTCTCCCCGGCGATTACGAGCTAGAAATATTTATCAACAGAATTATTATCAGCAGAATGGTGACACTGCAACATTTATGGTCATCTGCTGGCGTGAATCTTCCATCAGGCGAGTGTCTTGTACGTCATTTCAAACCATGCCAAATAAAAGAAATACTTTCTCGACGGCATTGTTTTCACCCCCCAATTACTAACTGTGGGAGTCGTAAGAGGCAACTAAGGGAAAATACCAGAAGGTGAGCAGAAATGCCCTCTAAGGAACTGATATCGTTAACTGCGATCCCCAAGACGCCTGCCGTGCGTGAGGATTATGGCAAACCCCTTTCATGGGAAAGGCTGTGTTCAGCAGTGCACAATCCAGCTGATACAGAGCTGTATAGTTTGCTGATTTTTATACAAGACTACGTACATTGTTTATTCATCATAAATTTGCGTAGCATTTGTAATAGAAAACACTAAAACTTTAGCAATTAGTTTATGGTATTTTAGAATACCTATACCAAACTAAAGCCAATCATCATTGAAAAGTGTGCCATAACTTGTTAAAATCGTTACCATTCTCATATAAAACACTCCATTTTCATGTTTCCAACGTCCACAAGTTATTTCATACTAGCTGCGTCTTCCACGAACAGTGGGCATCCAACAATAGGTAAAAGGGAAAAACAACTTTTTTAAGGGAGTATTTTCACCGCTTCCTATACGTGTCCTTAGGTTTTTTTTATTTAAGGTTCTTCTCGTTGTTTTCTTTATTAAAAGCAAGGTTTACATAGCCAGCGTTTACTCTTTGCAAAAATGTATACGGCGCCCTTGTTTTGTAAACACGTTAAGGTGAATTTAGAAATTTTAGAGATAACGGAAGTAATTTAAGAAGTCGGCTTCTCACGCAAAAACTTACTCTCAACTTTCTATCCAAAGCTTGATACAGCCCAACAAAATATTTGGTAATGCCATACTCTACCATTGACAGGGTATTCAGTAGCGATACTTTCACGGATAACGTTATAAATTATTGGATTGAAGTTCCGCGAAAATAACTTTTAGGGTTCGCTCCATATCGAAAGGGCAAAACCTGAAATCCAGCTACCTACTCGTACTGAAACTATATGTAAAAATCTTTTTGAGGTATTTAGAAGCTAGTTGGCAGTATGTAAGATTTATTGTAAACAGGTATAGATATTATAAGTAACAACGTTTGGTAAGCTAAGTTGATTGTTTCGTCTATTTTCAAGCAAACCTTGAATCCCTTTACTTTTATTTTTATTTATGAATTTTTTTACTAAGTGCTTGCTTGTAGGCAAATTTTATGGTTCTGGTTCAACTCCCTATAGGTTATTGAGCAAAATCATAGAACATATGATAATACTATGTATAGAACGGACACTCCTCACCCCCCACCAAAACCAGCCATCCTCACCCCGCCACCGGTTCTGAGCTGTCGCTAAGCTGACTTGAGTACGGGACGCGCAACTCGCGCACGATGACGTAAGATTGTACGAGTATTTTAAAAGTTGAGAATGGGGTACTCTTGTGCTGTTTACGGTTGCTTATCAACTAAACGAGAAAAGAATTGGAGTTTTTGTAGATTCCCTAAGGATAAAACGAGATAAGTCATTCTTGGTAACCTACACTAAGTACCTACCTATTTGTCGTTCTTCAGTTATACAGTAGGTAACTTATAAAAACCGGTAATTTACAGTAGGTATTGAAAAAAATACAAACAAGACTTTATCTTTGTATTTTATTCAAACTGTTATTCAAATGATTATTTTAGAAGATTTTCGTTTGCAAAAAATATCCGTGGTTATCGACTTCGTTTGCAACGAAACAAGTTTTGTGTCTTTATAACCTATACCTACCATAGACAAAAGCAATACCCATACCGACCTTCACTACCGTTGACACGCAGCACACTTCATGTGTGTTTATTATACGAGAAGAACATATTGTATAAGTAATGGAGTGAAATGTGAAGTTATGTTACCTACTCGGTTGTGTGTTACATATTCCTACGTCGTACATGGAGTTGGATTGCTGTGCTTGTAAATGTTTCTGAGGGTAGGGAAGGTACGCATAACCTACGAAATCTAATAAGTCATAATAACAGCTTTAAAAAAATTGTTAGGTAGGTAAGTACAACAATTATTCATACGATGACAACCTTAGACTTCACGCACACATTTACGCGTGTACAAAAACTTCATTTGTGTAGTGTCTGTGTAATAGGTAGTTAGAACGCGGCTTTTGTATAGAGAATGAGTCGAGTGTCCAGGCTGTGCCAAAATGTACACCTACAGAACACTACGAAACTTTGACAATAAACCGACTTTAAAAATAAAAAACTCATTATTAGGAACAACTCGAAGACTGTTCGTCAGATCTCACTCAAATTTAAATGGGACCACATACCGCATCAGCAATAAAAAAAAAAACATCTAAATTGGTACAATGTTAGTAAAAATAATTAACAAAAGAAGTCTAGTCCATTATTCATGTTTTGGTAAACGTTCTACACTACAATTAAACAACTATTCTAAAACCTATTTAGGATCTAAAGCCGTACAAACGTTTGTAATGCTACTATAGAACTACCTCAAAATGCGAAAACGATACCGAAATGCTGTAAGACAGCCGTTATACTGCTTTGATGTGTTACTTGGGTGGCTAGCTACCACCCTTAAGTAGAAAATCTGATGCCAAGTACCTAACGGTGTGTTCCGGCAGTTGACTTTGAGAGCCAGTAATTCTAGGTAAGCCTGAAAAACATTTTCAACCACATCATCACCATCAGATGAGATAGTGGTCAAAGGCTGGCCTACCAACTATAAATAAATAAATACACTCTTACTATTCTTACCACAGAACAAATATATAAACCTACGTAACGTAATACATAAACGTATCTTCGTCTCTACTCTAGCTTACAGCAAAAAGATAGAGAATTAATTAAAAACGTTCAAAAATAATTGAAACCTGCGGCTATGGAAAGTGAAAATGAATCTCTGTTGTCGGTGTTTCTCTTTCCATATGAATACGAACGCAAATTGCAATTTGCCGGTCAATCTCTTTGTACTATGCCTTTATTGTTAATGAATGCAAGTTATCTTTTATTTTATTTTCCTGTAGTTATTCTTAACGTTAAAATCAGAATATTATGTTATTATACGCCTTTATTATGTTCACGACGACTTTATCAGTTAACGAACGTGTATTTGTACTTTAATAGTACATTATGCAACAAGTGCGCAAAGTTGTTATTAAAACCGAGACGGGTTTTAGGCCTGAGATCGAAGATCGTAGGGGTAGAGATTGTAATAAACAACGCGCACGAGTTTCATACGCACTTTTCCAACACCCTTGCGAGGAAAAAAATATATATTGCACAAATGCGATACAAACAATATACGAAAATTATGGATAATATAGAGCGCAAGTTTTTTTTTTTGCGCGCGGCAAATGTATGGTGTTTCATTACATATAAACCTCTGATGTTACTAATCTGTATTACCCGGTTAAATTGAAAATGCTCTGTTTAAATATTTATGTATGTGTGCATATAATTTCCAGTTATAACTTAACTTTGTAGGGATAATTCTATAACGCACTAGTGTATAATATTATCATGCACGAGTGTGCTATAGTTCGGTTTGTGTCCTTGTTATGTGTTTATCTTTATGTTTATGAACGATATAATAAAGCTCACTTTACGAGCAAGGGTGTAGAAAAAACAGTTATTTAACGACTTCATTTCGTTAAATTGAGAGGTCATTTTGCATGAAATTGTATATTGGATGACTTAAGTGTTCCTAAAGCATATACAACGTTATGTACAAAGTAGGTATTTTAAACATTAAATGAAAGATCAAATCTAACTTTCGTACTGTGACGGAAGATAATCGCCATAACTTACTTAGCGTATTTAAAAAATTGTATCGATATTTAAGACCATTGTTACCTATTACAGCTGTTTCAAAACATAGGAAACAAAACAAGTCTAGGTGTTGTTTGAAGTCAACTTTGTAATAATAATAACTCACCCGCTTATTTACACTGAGCTAAATAACTAGCTATTGGTTTGATGCTAACATTATTATTATATCAACAGTGTCCACCTTTGCAAACGTTCACGTTTTAAAATATTGTTTCGTAGTGATATTAAAATATTCAAGCTTTTCTCTTTATCAAAAGTATCAATAATGTACTTGACTTTCATAGACTGTTTCATGATTACTGACAGAAATAGATCGTCTTTTTTTTTCAATGCATAGAAGGCCATATTTGTTACATCCGAATAGATATACCGCGGTAGGTACGTCGTCGTATTCTCTAGATGAAAAACCATCAAATCGCGGCGTGCCATAAAGAGAAACTAAAGAGCGTTGGGACATAGTAGAAGGCATGGAAGTAAGTTATCTTCATACAAACGCACCGCGCGTGGCTTGTTTGTGTGCGCCATAGTATTTATGCGTCCCGCACGCACACTTACACAATCTCGACCCTTTTCTCAGTGCGCCAGCCGGGGCTTACATCGAATAATGATCGCGCATCACGGCTTTTTGGCACCGCTAAACAAATGAAAAATGTTTGATAATCACATGAGAACTTATTGCTGTGTGTTCTGCTGTCTAAATAATTCATAGATTCCAGAGTTGTCTTTGTTCAGATTACTTACTTAACAGGAAAGGTAAGAAGGTCACTATGATTTTTACTTGATGATGAGTGATGCCTACTTATTTTTTTGTTGTATTAGGTATGCCCCGCGTCGCACGTCTCCGGCCACGCATACACATAGGTAGGTATCACCAGTCGGTATTTTTTTCATCGTAAAAGGTGTTATCATCGTTTAGGTATAAAACCGACCTCACTAACCATGAACCCAGACAACACAAGTAAAAAATACAACTTCCCGGCCCTTGCCTGTTTCTAGGTATTGAATAAAAATTTAGCATATACGAGTACATACATTATAAATAAGTAACAACCCTGAGACAGGCAAGTATGGTAGGTAATTATATCGCGAACTGGGCCGGAGATGGCCTACTTCCCCACTCTTTCTACTATGGTGGTGAGCACCGATAACTTCCGAACGTACAAAATAAATAATATTCGGTATGAATTATTAGCGAAGACGCAAGTTGACGAGTTATGTTTATGAATGACACATTTCTATGTAGGAGCAATTATAATTATATCGTATTCATGCATAAATCGCCTGCATGTAGTATTTATTAATGAATTATGTTTCCTCCATAAACAGCCGGAATAAAATGTTTAGGTCTGTTAATCAATGAAGAGTTTTGACCAAAAATGTACATATGTATGAGTATTAAACATAGTAATAATGAAGTACGTAGTATATGTTTTTTTTCACATGATTTTAATTTTTTATTGCCTGTATGTTTTAAGTATCGGCTGCAGATAGAGCTGTATTTTTGGTAATTTTTTAAATTTGTTTTATAACGCATTGAATAATTCGAAGGGTTTTGCTTTCATAGATAGTCAATTGTTTCACTGATTCATAGTGTTAATTTTTGAAAGTTAAGACTAGGTTTGTAGTTCCACGATGATTGTCTAACGTTTAGACAATCAGCGTATCGTGAATCTCACCAAAGGTTTTTAGAAGTGACCAATTTTTTGGCACTCATAATATGTTGCATGTAGTGAGTGCTCCTTGGTGATCTGTATATATGTATTTCATTTTGAATTATTCATTTGTTACATGGATTTAATTGTCGACTATTATAAAATACCTCAAGATGGATTAAGCGCGAGAAAATGTTCACGAAACATGCTATCTGCAGAAGTAGAATAATTATATTTTACTTCTGCAAATAGCATGTAGGAAGCTGTGTATCTGTACAATATTGTGATTCCGAATAGCACAGAAACTAGTTTTAATCAGATTCGGAAATTGATTCATATAAGCCCTTAGAAATATTTCTGAATCCAAATTAAAACAACAATTCATCTCAAGTAACAATTCACCAACACTTTCCAGTTTAATTGTGATTCTGATTCACCCGAAAACGGGAAAATTTACCAACAAACTTGTGTAAGTTTGATGCTAAACATTTCCCTAATCTGTTTGTATACTTACCTACTTAAATGAACTTGTTGGTATGAATATTATTGATATAAGTTGAAGTAAGCCTTATTCGAACCGATGTTGAAGTCGTTCGTGCGTGCTCAATATTGGTAACGGGCGTAAATTCTATATTTTCCATTGTCGATGAATCCTGCACTGAATGCCGGCATAGGATTTATTGTGCATTCTCCCTTTTTAGTTTATCCCAGACACCTCAGCTCTTTGATGAAACGTGCGCACAATAGGAGTTGGAAAAAGGTAGGACGCCTTGAACGCCTATTTTTATCTATCTTGAATGTTTTATGAAGTGAGAAAATAATAAAATTTACCACAATACAAATAGTTTACCTACTTAGACCTCTGCTTAAAAAGAGACCTCTTACTCTGAAGAGTCCGTTATGGTGGGTGACTGCTGTTATTTTGCCTTTACCACTGAACGCTTCCGATTTCGGAGGGCACACCGTCGCTCGGTCCCGGTTGTTGTTGTGTTAGGATGGCAGTTATTATAGTTAAGTGGTAGAGCATTTTTCAAATGCCTGCCTAACCACCCTCAAGTAGAAAATCTGCCAAGAACCTAACAGTGCGTCCGGCCAGTTGTCCTTGAGAGACAGTAATTCTAGATTAGCCCCTTCAATATGTGCAATAAAGATCAGAGCAATAAAAAACATGGTTTTGTAATTGTTACCATTTTGAACTTGTAACATTATATCCAGTAATAATAACGTACAATTACAATTGATAACCCATTAAAGTAATTTATATAAAACTATGATAGCAATTTGTATACCACATAATATGGTTATTGTTACACCGCCACCCTAACTTATCGACACACATTATGTAACTTATCGATATACATTATATCACTACACTACGTTGTCCATCGACGAGAAGTCGGATTCATCGCTCTAAAGTCTAAATATTCCAATTTGGTGTCTAAATATAATTATATAACGTAAATACGATAAGGGTTTACTAACAATACAAATGTAGGACCTACTTCAAATAAGGGTTAAAGTATGAAATTGCCGTTTTATTGTAATAGGTATTTCGAATTGACATAGAACCGTCATGGATTGATATTTTTGAGTGAAACTTCATTCACATGGTATCTATGAGGTTCTTCTTTTAAAAAATGTGCAAATTCGATTATCGACTTTCAGTTGTTCTTTTTATTCAGCTTAGAGAAGAAAGATGGACAGGTACTTCGAAAATCGTTCGTGTTTTTTGAATACGAGTTACGACGCGGAACTAACGCGTCAGAAACAGCTCGTAATATTAATGTTGCGTTTGGAGAGGGGACTGCTGATGAATGCACCGTGCGGTTTTGGTTTAAACGCTTTTGTGATGGAAACTTTGATCTGAAGAACGAACCACGTGGAAGACCGCCAACGCAGGTGAATAACAACGAATTGAAAGAGATGGTGGAAGCCGATTCGAGCCAAACTACCCAGGTATTAGCGGCATGGTAGTCACCTTACTAACAATATTGATTGCGTCAAATCAATAAAATAAAGAAATATGAAAAATGGATGCCTCATGATTTGACTGATCTGTAGAAAGAAATGCGTGTTGGAACTTGTGTCACCTTGTGGAATCGATACAGAAATGAAGGAATGTTGGATCGAATTGTGACATGTGATGAAGAGTGGAAATCTACGATAACCGTATGGTGGTGGTGGTGGTGGTGGCTAATAATATATCAACAATACTGCGGGGGGTGGTAAGGAATCGATAATTGAATGTGTTCCACTCATTTAAATTTTCACATATACAAAACAGTAAACACGTTGGAATTGGGAATAACAGCAACGACGATATGAGTTCAAGGTATTGGTAGAAAAATTCAATGTGAATTGTCGCATCTTTATATGTCTGTTGTATTCCTTCCGTTTGAATTTTAGTTTAGTTGCCAATAAATATTTGATTAAACAAGTCTTCAAGTAGTATGAGCGCATAGGGCATTGATTAAAAACCCATATAGACGGCCGACGACTTCCTGAGTCCAGTTTAGACACGTTGACATCGTCGAATGACCGACTAAACTAATTATTTCGCTATTGCGGCCCGTCAATTTTGTCGTCGAATAGCAATGCAATTACGGAGAAGCGTTAGCCCTTGCTTGTAAATCAATTAACTCGCCCAACCGCCAACATACCTATAATTGACCGCCTGCCCACCGCCGCAACCGGCTAGATCAAAAAGAAAAAACTTAACCTGTGGAACCTAAAGTGAAAGTAAATGATCAAACAAGTTAGCCACACTACACGTACTCGTAAAACAAGAGCGTAAACGAACAACGTTTACACGTACCTACCTACCCTTAAGTAGGTTTAACAGATTCTGAGATTCTTAGTACATGTGGCACATAAGTTTTTCTAGCTAATCGGAACTATTTGAATTTCGAATGTTATATTTTTTGAAACGACTTATCTGTTTAAACGCGTGATCGCAGTGTTCGTAATCCCGGACGCTTTGTTCCAAGCATATAGTCACGCACCGCGACGTCGAAGACGTGACGTTTTAAATCATCTGCGGAGACTAGAATGCTGTTTCAATCCACACTACCATTTCCTCCCTGGTGTTGGAATCTTCGGCAAATACGGCATTTTCACATAACCCCAGAAAGTTGTGAAAGTTCACTAGCGTAAGTCCGGGGACCGCGGCGGTCAAGCTACTGGACCCCCTCGGCCAATCCACTGCTTATGAAATAGTAGGCCCAGGTATTCCTAAACACTTTTATATTTATTCCTGTTTTTTTTGACAGTAAACAAAAATCGTTATAAAAAAATTCTTTTCTCGTATGGAAACCACCTCTTATTTTTAATACTTTCTTATTATTATAATGTGTTAGGCGTTCCACCATACTATACCTATTCAGCGAAATTTTCACCAGATACCTATTACGGTTCCAAAGACACAGCCCTTTATAGGTCGGACGGATGGGCAGTCGAAGCTTAGAAATAGGGTCCGTTTTATAGTACGGAACCCTAAAAAGTAGGTACTTGTTAGGGTAACTCTACCGTAAAAACGGTACCTAATACATACAAGCGTAAAATGTTGTGTGACTTACTAATTAATATGTGACGTACTTTTATTGTACTTAAAACAAACAGGCCAACGCGGTTTTACGGGGCTAGGGATCTCGAAATGCGAGAAAAATAATAGTTTTGGTACATGCAATGTACCGGAACCTTTGGTGTGCGAATCCAACTAACAAAATGTATTTCAATATTATTTAAAAATTTAAACTACCAAAAAGCTAAGCTTTGTGAGGGCTCGCGTTTACTTTCCAACCTGAACTAGTGGTATCATCTAGTACTAACTGGTTGACCAATATCGCTGTACCGCGCCTTAGGTATGCGCGCGGCGAGACGGGGGGAGTGTAACTTGTACCGGACTGTCTATGTCAGAAGCACATGAGATAAATATTCAAAGATGGGTCGTGCGTTGTAACTTGTATGGTGATGTTAAGACCGTCATTTTTAAGGTGGCCGAATATTTCAAGAAACGAAAGCTTTGAATTTAAAGGTAATTCGAAGGATTTCGGAAGGATACATACCTTCCTACCTATTCAGGGTTGTAGGGAGCATAAAAGATAGAAGATAGATACAGATGTAGCAGTATAATCAAGAACAGGGTCGTGGATTTCAGACAGGTTATTTAATGGTAGGCTTTCTTGTAGAAGCACTTATCTCCGGTCCCCTAGTAAGGAGTTGATGCCCAGCAGCAGGTGCTGCGGTGCAGTAGCTCGTTTCAACACTGCCGTGCCGGTAGGTTGTCCCAGCTAGTTGCTGTAGAGACTTTAGATGGCAGCCGTCGGTGCTGTAGTTCAGGAGACGGCCGGAGTACAGCGTCGTACAGGATTAGCCTCGTACAGGAACAGGAATAGCCTCGTACAGGAACCCTGGAAGGCACATGTCCTCCGGTCATGGTGGGTCCAGTGAGGCGTTGAGTTGGTGGGTCCACTGTTCCTCTGCTACTGAGCATATAGGGACTCGTTGAGGGCCTTTAAGGATGTGGCCCGCCAGCAAACAACAGATGCCATAAGGGCCAAAGGTTATAAGTGATGCTGCTGGTGAAGAATTCACATCCGCTAGGGCTTCCGCTACCGAGCATAAAGGGACTAGCTAGGCCTTTTGCGGATGCGAACTACCAGCCGCATTAGGATGCCAGAAGGGCCAAGTAGGTATGTTGTTGGTCAGGAGGGCGCACAATCCACGAGGTCCGTTCGCTACCGAGCATAAAGGGACTAGCCCTAGTCCCTCGTGAATTGCGAGCTACCAGCAACACCCTTTAGTCTGAAGGACTCAAGTTCTGCCAGAAGGGCATAGGTACACAAGTAGGGAAAGATTTACGAGTTGAGAAGCTAAAATATACAGAAAAATATAGAAAAGGTACACAAGATAGTTATGCTAATAGCTAGTTATGCACTCGAGCCAAATATTACAGACCTTTTCGATAAATTAGGTAAGTCCACATATTTTAGCACAATCGATCTCGCTTCTGGCTACCACTAAATAGAAATTAACCCCGCGGACAGGGCTAAATCGGCATTTACCACGCAATCGGGACATTTTGAATTTCTTCGCATGCCCTTTGGGTTAAAAACGGCGCCAGCTACGTTCCAAAGGGCCATGAATAACATACTACGAGGTCTCCAAGGCCTGCACTGCATGGTCTATCTGGATGATATAATTGTCTATTCGGCAAGTCTTTAGGACCATATATCAAAACTTCGCAAAATCTTCGATCGATTAAGAGAAACCAATTTAAAAGTCACATTAGATATAAAGAAGGAGATACAGTTTTTTATAAAGGCGTAAATATTAGGCGTAGTAAAGATAAACCGCGTTATCAAAAAGCGCGAGTCATTGGAGAGACCCATAGAAATATTGTACCAATAATTTCAGGCGAGCGAAAAACCAACGTTCCTATTAAAGACATTAAGCGTCCTCCACAGGTTAACTCTTCTGGTGATCCATGCGATCTGAAGCCAGGGCCTTCAACTGCACCTGATTGACAAGAATCCTGGACCAGTCCGGGAAGGTCAGGTTTCCGTCAGCTACGATAAATGGACCGTTATCGAGATATTAGATTTAAAACTAGTTTTAAATCTAATATCAAGTAAGTAACTTACGATAACTGTTTATGTTTAAATCTAATTCCTAAATAATAATAATTAGATTTAAATATAAACAGGTACATGCATATAAAGAATGACGTTCACAGCTGTTTAAACGATAAAATTTTAGGAACTGATTTCAATGATGCGGAACTTCAAACTGACTATCAAATGAACATAACTTTAGATAAGTATAAGCAATTAATTTCTTCTGAAAAGTTAAACGTGGTTTAATAAACCCTCTGGGCTCATTGGTAAAAATGATTACGGGCAATTTAGATAATAATGATGCCTCAATGTATGAGAAATTGATTAATAAGTTTAAGTCGAAACAAGATGCTATTTCTAAGAAAGTTACAATTATTACCGAAATGGTGGGTTCCTTGGCTAACGCCACTGATTCTACTATGAGCAACTTCATTCTGATCAAAGAAAGTATCCAAGAAATTGATCATTACATAAACGAATCAAGGATACACGAAAACATAAATAAAATCATTCATTTGTACAATAATTTCCTTCATAACTTTCAAATACTGTACCTTAGATTAGATGAAATTGAAACTGCAGTTGCTTTAAGTAAAATCAAAGTGTTGCATCAGTCTATTGTTGATACTGATGAATATCTAGTATTGTTAAAAGAAATTGAGAAAAATGGTAATTTGCTCTACCCTGTTAATTTAGAAAATATTGTTAAAATTGAGCAATGTATAGAAATGAAAGCTTATATCAAATAAAATCAGATAAAATTTATAATGCGCATTCCACTTATTACAGACGAAATTTACAATTATTATAAATTGATACCGTTACCAATTCACGTCGTTCTTAAACGACAAACATCCCTTATCCTACCCAAATATCCATACATCCTTACGAAGGGGTCGAAAACAATACCGCTCTCTTAGCCATGCCCTGAAGCAGACGAAGACCATTTCCTGTGCTACGAAAACGATTGATCGCCTTTAGCTCGAGATGATTGCGTCGCTGAACTCTTACGATTTACCACCAATATTTCGAGTTGCCATCAAATTCCAGTCACCATCGATGACCTTAAGATATATCCTGTCCAGACAAATCGCTGGATAATTTTTACGTTACATGAAACAACGCTGACCGAGTACTGTGACAATGAAATTAAACAGGAAACACTTCGTGGAACGTACTTGATAACTATGGATAATGATTGTACTACCAAAATTAAGGAAATAGCTCTACGAAGACATGAAACTAACGGAAGAGATTTGATTTACGAGAAATTGCCGTTAATACATTTACCGAAAATTGTTAATATATCAAGCATATTATACAGAAAATCTATAAACCTTAATTCAGTTAATCTCGCCGATGATGTCAAGTTCCTCAATTACTTATTGAAAGGTGGAAGTGATATTATAAATGATAATGAATTAAGTGATAGTGAGGGATACGGAAGTGTTTATAAAAGTGTTAGCATAAGTAACATTGTAATTTGGTTAATTGTAGCATTAGTTCTTATAATTTTAGCTTTCAGTTATATGATTCGGAAAGTAAGTAGAAAAACGAACTTAGGGGGAAGGAGTTATGCACTCGAGCACCGTCCTTATCAGCGCATAGTGTCTGGCCGCCCACACAGTCTGGTTCCCATGCATACTAACTATGTCCATGTCTAGATGTGGACTCGACATTTAGGTAGCAGTAAGAAGGCACTAAGGTGTTTAGAATTAAGCCAGTCTGTACTGATCATTCTTTGAAGTAATACATGTTTAATATTAATTAAGTTTTGTGTTTTTTTAAAACGTCCTTTGGGTCCGTCGCAATTTAAGTAGCTAGAAGAGCTATTAGAATATTCAAACACATAATATAAAACAGTAAATAGCAGTGAAAGTACATACCGAAGAATCATTTACACAATAAGCACAAGGGAATTTGGAGGTTAGTTTTATAATTTGGTCAAATGTATATCCACTCACCCAAGTACGATTATAGTATGGGGTTTCAGAAGTTTAAGAATAAATCAAGTAAGTTTTAGTTAATTTTACACTATTAGTTGGCTCTATTTGAAGTACTTGTTCGAGGAGTGGTCAATTGCGAAGTGACGCTGACCTTCACTGTCTAAGACTCGAAGACTACACCGGATGTTGATAGTGCGATTCATTACCTTATATGGTAATGAAAAACGCCACCAAACCGTTGGTAAGTTAAATCCAATGAGGATTGAGGACTGTGTATTCAAAAAGTTTTTAAAGGACCAACGTTCCACTAAAAGGAGTGCAATGACCCGTGGTGATTTTTTGACGTTCATTCTTTTGAACTGGCTAACTGACCAAGTAATAATTGGTGTCTTTATTATATTGTATCCTTGATTTTTATCGTTTTATGATCCTATTAATAATTGTTATTTATTATAAGAGTTGAATAATTATTTAGATAACTAGATTATTTTATTAAATATTCAATCTCCTAGGGCGACATCTATATTTGTCGATCGAAGGTTTCGTTTAGAATTTACGACCTTTATCGGTTTATAGATGAATAACGTCAGTAAGTAGCGCTGGTTGTGAAATTGTATTGAGAACCGATAGCTAATTATATTTTGTTGTTAACTGAGTAGATGGCGCTAATTGAGATTTTATTTAATTTGTTAGGAAATAATCTGATTATAAAATATGTGTTCACCTGGCTTTTAGCAAGGTGACATCGTTGCGGAAGCTACGGGGTACTGCGAAAAAACCGTGAGAAATGTGATTAAAGCGGGTAATTCATAAATTTAAAATTCAAGCCCATCATTCAATTCTTATTTGTCGCCTGCCTATTTTTTGTCAAATATGACTATATTTCGGTTATATTTAATAAACTACAATAATGTATTGTTAAATTAAACGAAATATTTAAGTATTCTTATTGCATTAATTTCCTATTCAATTAAATCTATACTTATAATAAAACTGGAACAGATCCAATTCCATACAAAGCATATATTTTGAAAAAAAATATTTGAGAGCACTCTGTAGCTGACCCTGATGCCAAACTATATATTTTTTTTATTTTTGTCTCTCTGTCTGTCTGTATGTCTGTATACCGACCGCGCATCACTCCAAAACTACTGAATGGAATTTATTGAAACTTAACACGATTTGAGTTCAGGGTAATCCGATGAAGGTATTGTATACTTTATATCCAGAAATTCAGCACGGTTCCCTCGGGAAAGGGGATGAAAGTCAAAATGTACACTTAGTTGTAATTTATTAACGCGCAGTCCCATTTCAATTATTATTTTTTTGTTAGAATAGTTCTAACCCCACGGACAGCCGGCACCCCATGGGCAGCCCAGCACTCACGGACAGCCCGGCACCCCACGCGCAGCCCGGCACCCTTATTTAGTTTTGCAAGCTTGCTAAGATAATACTAAAATCTGGAACATTCGCCACAATCAGTTTTTTTAACTATCTATCTTTTGCCGGATATATTTCGGAGACTGCGCAATGGAAGTGCACAATGTAATATATTTTCGTTCTACCGCTGAACAAGGAGAGCATCGACGAAAAGACGCCGTATTAAAAACGAAATTCCTAAGAAATGGACAAAGTACTTTGCTTCAACATTTATTGTGCGAACCGCAAAGGAATTCTTTGAGTTACCTACTGTCTTCTGGAAAATACAACCCGGGAGTTTTCAAATCCAAAGTAAAAAGCTCTTTTCTGAGCTATATTTTACTAAGAGTGCTCCACCGCAGACCACAGCGTTGTTTAGTATGAGATAAACAGTGCTCAGATGTGAATAATTAGTCGGAAATCGCGAACGAAGTCGCAGGTCCATAAAGCAATACAGAACCAAAAATAAAACGAAACATTCCATCACTCACTTTAATTTAAGTAACCGATTTTCTTAGGTACCTCTCCTTCCCTCCCTTCTCCTCTGCCTTTGGCTACTTTACCTACCATTCCTTGCAGTCTTATGATTATGAAACAATAGAGATCTGTTTTGAATATTGATATATAGGAATTCTATTACAAAAAGCAGTTACTTGACTGTTAAACACGTATTCATTCAATAAGAAATAATGTTGTACGGAACTTTCCATGTCTAGTTCTAAGACAAAAAGCATATTTACGATGCCGGTTAGCCAATCAAATCGAATAGATGATTTTAAACTTGTAGCCATTGGTGAAACAATATAGAAATATTAAATATCATTGCTGGTTATTTTGAGCTCTTAATTTTTTTAGTGTCGGTTAAAGCTATCCTTAGACCACAATTGCAATTGATGGTAAGAAAGGTGAAATTGGTAAGGAAGTTTTAGTTTTAAGTAGAATATCCTTAGTGTTAAGTTGCAATTGTACCAAACTTTGTGAAATAAACATTATTTCACAAAGTTTGGTACAATTTGTATTATATTAATAGTTATTATTTAGAAGTTTGATTTTTTCACAGCTCCAATGGACGATAACTTACTCATTGATATGAATTTCAGCTTAACCTCTACGCGTTCCTGAGAAAAGGGTATTGCCAGACAGACAGACGGACTTTAGAGGTACGGAACCCTTAAAAAATAAAATTACGCGAAATACATTAGCCTATCCTACATCCGTTAACTGTCTTATCCAACAAATAGCATATTCAGCAGAACTAAGTCTTCCGGATACATCATGAATATAGTGTGTTGAATCCATATTGTTTCTTAGGAAGACTGTCGCATTGTCAATAGAGACTTTATCTAGGCCTCGCTTAGTAATGTTTGGTTCAACATTAAGTAACGTTTGGTAAAGAAAACTAGCATTCCTTCTATTTAGTCCTTCCTTTTATAAAGTCAGAGAGGTATCGTCTGCGAATAAAGCAATATCGCAGAAATCTATGACCGCGAAAGGCAAATCCTTAATATTCGTAATAAAATAGAAAGAAAGAATGTTGAACCTTGTGGTATTCATATTTTTACCAAAGAGAAGAAGAAGAAGTATTAACATATTTATTCAAACTTCCTGTGGCCTGTCTGACATATATGACTTCTTAAATTGTACTGTGCCCGTCACACTGAGACATACAGTTGTTAGGTCTTGTGTCTGTAGTTTGACTGGCTCTCAAGGACTGCTGCCGGAACACACTGTTAGGTCCTTTGCGGCAGATTTTCTACTTGAGAGTGGGCGCTAGCCTTCTACAATTATTCGTCACCAATGTATGTTTTACAAGAGCTTCTATTACTTCTGGACAGGATCTATTAACTTAATAATTTCTAGGGGTGATATATATTTAAAAAAATCAAAGATGTTCGCAACTTGTTTTGGTTCAGTGATATGATTATTATCAACAGTTATGAGTATGTTGAGTCTTTAGGTTGCTTTTTAGCAGTCTTAGTATTTATAGCCTTCTAAATGGTTATTTTTTTATTTTTAGACTTGCAAATTTTTGATGAATATTTCGTAAATAATAATAAATTCGTAAGTAAATAATTTCGAAGCGAAGTTTGCTTTGCTGTTCTTAACCGATCAGCAAAGTTAAGCAACGTCCGTCGCGGTTATGAGTTGGATGGGTGACCGCTAGTGTCATCACTACTGAGCGCTTCCGTGATTCGGAGGGCACGTTAAGCAGTCGGTCCCGGTTGTTGTCGTAGGATGGCAGTCGTTATAGCATGGTGGTAGGGCATCTTGCGAATATTACCTGGATAGCTACCACCCTCAAGTAGAAAATCTGTCGCCAAACACCTAACGGTGTGTTCAGCTGTCCTTGAGAGCCAGTAATTCTAGGTTAACCTGAACAACATCTTCGACCGCATCATCACTTACCATCAGGTGAGATAGTGGTCAAAGGATAACCTATGAGGCATAAAAAAAAAGATAATAAGCTATTAATGGGTATTAATGTAACAAACTGCATCTATATTTTATTTTGAATATTTCTAGCTTTCATTTCGTACCTCTCTGTTTCTCGGTTTCCATCAAATTTTACCGCAAGGCCATCGTGATCAGATCTAACCTTCATTACTTATTTTGTAACGAAGCGTTACATTGATGATTATTAAAGTAATATTCATTTAAAAACATACATAAAAAGTTATAATTATAGCAACTTAACTTCACTAAATATTAATTTTAAAGTAATATATTAGGTCCTTACATATGAAATTAGCGTTTTGTATGGGAGGAACAAAAAGTCGAATATTTTTTAATATAATATATTTAATTAATCAAAGTATGAACCATTATTTTCTATGCACTTTTGCCATCTCATAGGTAGTTCATTGATCCCTTTACTAAAAAAACCAGTCGGACGGGAATCAATAAAATCTTTGAAGGCGATTTGGACTGCCCCATCGGAGTTGAATTTTTTCCCTTGCAAGAAGTTATCCAAATTTCGAAAAAAATGGTAATCTGTTGGAGCAAGGTCCGGGGAGTACGGAGGATGTCTTAGACTTTCCAATTGAAGCTCTTCTAATTTAGTAGCCGTCTGTAGCGCAGTGTGTGGCCTAGCGTTGTCGTGAAGCAGCAGTGGCGTGGAGCGATTGACCAGCCTAGGTTGTTTAGCCGCTAGCTTTTCCATCATGGTTTGCAATTCCTGACAATAGACATCAGCCGTAATAGTCTGGCCAGATTTGAAAAAACTGTAATGAACAATACCGGCACTAGTCCACCAAACGCTTACAAGTAACTTTTTTGGGGTTAATTTTCGCTTGGGGCAGGATTTGGCTGGCTGGCCAGGATCTAACCATTGCGCTGAGCGCTTCCGATTATCGTAAAGAACCCATTTTTCATCACAGGTAATGATTCGGTTTAAAATACCTTCATTATTGTGCCGGTTTAGTAATGTAACGCAGCAGTCGACGCGCGTTTGCCGGTTTGTTTCAGTCAATTCGTGAGGTACCCACCTTTCAAGCTTTTTAATCTTCCCAATTTGCTTCAAGTGAATTAAAACAGTTTTATCACTAACATCGCAGCCTGCAGCTAACTCGGACGTGGTTTGCGATGGATCCGCTTCCACAATAGCCTTCAACTCTTCATTATCAACTTGAGTCTCAGGCCGTCCACGGGGCTTGTTCTGCAGGTCGAAATTTCCAGAACGAAAACGTTGGAACCAAAAACGAACTGTTTTTTCTTTTGCAACACGACCGCCATACACATCATTCACCCTTCGAGTTGTTTCCGCAGCACTAGTGCCACGGCGGAACTCGTACTCGTAAATAATGCGATATTTAAGGTTTTCCATTTTGTAAAATGAGTGACGCAAACAGAAAAAAACAGAAGAAAAAAAACAAATGAATGACGATCATCGAAGCACAAATACATGAGTCTATAGCTGTACAAATTTGAATTTGGAATTCCTTACCAAAGAGGAGAAATTCGTGATTAAAGTGGCCAGTACGAAAAACGCCAATTTCATATGTAAGGACCTAATATTTCACAACTAAGAATTTAATATTTAGCTCGCCAATTCTTTCGCTTAAACGCATAGAAACAAAACAATGCCGGACCGGTTACCCCGTCCGGACACTCGCGGGGCGTGAAGGGGCACGGAGGGAAAAGAACGTCACAGTAGAATCGAGTTGACTCACCAGCCAGAGTTCACCGCTACGAGCGACTGGGAGTATTGTTATCAAGCGCACTAGCTTTGCCAAAGCAAACTCCTTTTATTAACAGTGAATAATTTATTTATATTTATACACGTATAGTTAAACGTACCTACTAAACTTATTGTCAATGGTGTTGTGATTCCCGTAGTAGGGTAAGTTCTGAATGGCACTCAAACTTATTGTAGAATCTCTAATAATTAATACTCGTCACTTAATTTTAATCCTTGAATCTTTCATCATAAACTATGTTATTATATTTTACTATCACTTCATTTCTATATCCATTGGTCTTAATAATTCATCTCAATTGCTGTTTTCCAATATTGCATCATTTAATCTGTTGTGGCTAAATCTCCTACCTTCAATTTTATATTATAATTTGTGTGAACTTCGTTCTAGTTGTACCACCTCGGCAAAACTACACTACGGAAGTACTTACTCTTGGCATTGCCGATGGTGGACACACAGAGCGGAGTACGCTAGATAACCTAAACCTTAACTCGGTTATCTATTCTAGGAATCACGTTCACATATATCTGCCCCAACACCGTCGCCGTCATCAACAACGACGAGAAACAAGTTGTACGCCCAGGGCCGTACTCAGGGTGGGTCTTGTTCAGGGCCATACTAAGGACAGGGCCTATTCCCCAACACGTACTTCCCCCTCCGGCTGTTACTCATTGGACGCTCATCAACATCCGGCCGACTTCACGCCAGGGGAGTACCCAACTACGAAGAGTGTGGAGACAGATTGACCCTTTACCCATGACCCTACAAATTTGTGTGCCGCCAACTGACCGGAGCAAAAATAAAGTCCGTCGATTTTTACCTATAGTTTTATTATTTTCCCCATTTTGGGATAAACTAGGGGACAACGGCACACTGGCGCCCTCTACGTGGTTGTTAATCTGTCTTCACCTTTAGTAGCAAGTAGTTAGTTTTGTACGGTGAGTGGTTTTTTTTCTTTGTTAAACGCTTTTTATTTTTGGTTTGCAGTAACTGGTGCGAATTAGTTATACCATAATTCCATAGGCATGTATAATAATTTATCAGATTTTTTTTTGAAACATTTGTGTAAAGAAAATATAAACAATATCAGTATTACTTGGACTACATAGAATTTGGCTAATTATATTATTATAACAGTTGTTATGTTAAATACTTTATATTTTTTTCTTGTTATTATTATTAATTCAATATTTTTTTGGTATCTTAACTACTAAAGAAGTAAAACCAAGTTCACACCAGTTACATTTTATTTTCTTTTGGCATATTTTATTTTAGTTGCACCTTCATTTTTCTTCATTCGTTTATTATTATTATTTTTTCATTGCTGTCATCATTTATTACCATCAAACCAAAGCGTTCTTGTTAATCTGCTGTAACAGAACGGAGTATTTTCATCTTGTTTTATTAACCTAATCAAATTGTGTGCCATTTACAACATACCTGCACTGCAGTGAACAATATTGGTAATATACATTCGTTTTTTTTTATCACTATGTCACATTCTATAAAGTTTTTGTCATTGCAAAAGACGGAGTTAGAATACGAGGTTGCCGTGAGAGGTGAATCTCCCGCAAGTACTGTTTCCGATATAAGGAAACAAATTAGCAAACTGAGCCAATTGTACCCTTCGGAAGAAATATTATGTTCACATTTAGAACCGGCTGAAGATCTGAATTCTTGCTTTGAGCTACTGGATAAAGTAAAATCTACATTATCGGGGGAATTTTACGATATAAATGTTATTTCTCGCTCTGAAAATTTATTTCATCACTTGTACCATCGCCTTAATCGAATCAACGCTGATGACAAATTGATTGATGAATATATGAAATGTGGTTCTCTTTTTAAGGAATTATATGAGAAACTACTAAGTATCAAGACAAAGTCTTTTGACCCTTTTTCAATCGCTAGCTGTAGTTCCGATACATCTGTTACACCCGCCCCAATCAACATAACCGTTGCTTGTGATGGTAATGCAAGGTCTTTCTCAGACTTAAGTAAATTGAAGTTTGATGGTAAGTCATGTGTCCGTTCGTTTATACAACGAGTACATGAATTCAGCGCAGCTCGCGATATTTCTAGTGTGAAGTTGCTTTCTTATGCTACTGAAATTTTTGTTGAAGATGCGCTGCATTGGTTCCGGAGTGTAAAGGAACAAGTAACATCATGGGATGAACTTGTTGTTCTCTTAAAGCAAGATTTTGATAAATCGGATTACGATTACCGTTTGCTTTCCGAGATTCGATCTAGGACTCAGGGTGAATCGGAAAATATTACGATATATCTCTCTATTCTGTCTGGCATGTTCTCCCGATTATCAAAGCCTATATCAGAAGAAGATAGACTAGAAATAATATTACACAACGTAAGACCTTCTTACGCAAACACTTTAGCTTCTGCTACCGATATAAAAAGTATTGAACAAGTACGCGTATTGTGTAAGAATTTTGAAAATGTTCAATCGCGTTTAGCTCAATTTCGTGAGCCTACGCCTGCTACGTCTGATACAGTAGCTCAAGAATTTGCCTATAAACAAAAAACAGATAAATTTAACAAACAAACACAACATTTCAGTAGTAAATATGATAATGAGAAAAAGTTTAATGCGCAATTTAATAATCAACACAAAGTTGATGTTAACGAAAAGTACTTACACGCCTTGAATGTAAATGATACTAATGTAAATATTAAACTCCCTTACTGCCCTAGATGCCGCAACAATAGTCATAGTTTGAGAAACTGTCAAAACGGCGAAATTTTGTGTTTCAAGTGTGGTCATAAAGGAGTAAAGAAACCTGATTGCCCCAATTGCAATCAGAATGCAAAAAACTAGGTTCGCAGGATTGTAGTTCCGTCTCTTTGGCAGTTGGTCGCACTGACAAGAAAGAATGGGACGAATGGTTGGAAATAATTCGTAGATTTTTTAACTTTTATAAAATATCTACAATTCTGCAAAACAAACCTCATGATGACACGCGACCTTATGTCGATATAACAGTACATGATATCACTGTCTCTGGTCTTTTAGACTCAGGTTCAGCGGTCACTATTTTAGGCAATAACGCTCATTTAATTTTACTCAAACGTGGTCTTAAATTATGCACTGATGAGAAATTATCTGTGATTGCTGCTGGTGGGCAATCACACAATAGCAAAGGCTACATGAATTTACTTGTGAGTTTTGAGGGACAATCTCACATCATAAAAGCTTATGTAATTCCAGAAATACAGTCATCGCTTATACTAGGTATTGATTTCTGGAGAACTTTCCATTTATGTCCAAAATATCTAGGTGCTTTACAGTTGTCAATGGTACCGCTTATGGACTTAAATATGAATAATGATTCGACAAAAGCTTTAATTCTCTCCTATGAAAATTTGGATGACACTCAGAAAACTGTCGCTGATAAAGTAATTGAACAGTTTAGGGATATATCGTTTGAACGCAAGGGTTTAGGTAGGACCGATTTGATAACCCACCGTATTGACACTGGCGATTCTCCTCCCATAAGACAAAGGTACTATCGACTCTCTCCAGAGAAGCAGAAAATCTTAGTCGAACAGGTTGATGAGATGCTAGCTCTTGATGTGGTGGAACCTTGCGAAAGTGCCTGGCAGTCCCCTGTTCTCCTCGTGAACAAGAAAAATGGCCAGCCTCGGTTTTGTCTAGATAGCAGGAAATTAAATTCTGTTACAAAACGAGATGCTTACAACTTGCCATACATTTCTGAAATTTTGGACAATCTGAGGGATGCGCGTTTCCTTAGTAGTATCGATTTATCTAAAGCGTTTTGGCAAATTCCTATTGCGGAACAGGATAGAGATAAAACGGCATTTTACGTTTCAGGACGCGGAACTCTTAGGTTCAAAACTACCCCATTTGGTTTGACCAATGCACCTGCAACACAGCAACGTTTGGTTGATGCATTGTTAGGTGACATAGATCACCGTATATTTGCGTATTTGGATGACGTCATTATTATCAGTGCCAGCTTTGAAGAACACGTCACCCTCTTACTTCGCGTTCTCGAGAAATTGCGAAAAGCTAACCTGACCGTTAACCTAGAAAAATGCGAGTTCTTTCGAAGTCAACTTAAGTATCTAGGCTATGTGGTTGATGCGAAGGGATTACGAACAGATCCAGATAAAGTTGAGGCCATTTTGAATTTCGCTACTCCTACTAACCGTAAAGAAGTGAAAAGATTTTTAGGTACAGCAACGTGGTATCGTCGATTCGTTCCAAACTTTAGCACAATCGCAGGGCCGCTAAATAAGCTTACCTCCAGCAAAAAGAACTCGCATCCCTTTGAATGGACAGATGAAGCTGACGCTGCTTTTAAGCAGTTAAAAGAATGTTTAGTTTCTGCTCCAGTACTCTCGTGTCCGAACTACGATCTACCGTTCGAAGTTCACACGGACGCAAGTAGTTACGGTATAGGTGCGATGCTCACGCAAACTATTGATGATGTAGAACATCCCATAGCGTATATGAGTCGATCGTTAACGGCAGCTGAAAGAAATTACAGCATTACGGAACGAGAGACTCTTGCTGTTCTCATCGCATTGGAGTATTGGCGGTGTTATGTAGAAAACGGTAAAACTTTTACAGTGTACACCGACCACAGTGCGCTAAAGTGGTTTTTATCGCTGAGTAATCCTACAGGACGACTTGCACGCTGGGGAATACGTTTATCTGCGTTCAATTTTGATATAAAGCATCGTCGCGGTACTGACAATATCATTCCTGATGCATTATCTAGAGCTGTCCCTGTGTCAGCTTTAATTACTGCCAAATCATTCACGACTACTAGTGATGACTGGTACAAGAACATATATGATAATTGCAGCATTAATCCAGCAAACTTCCCTAATTACCAAATTATAAATGAATCTCTTTTCCGTCTTAGTAAGAATAAATGCCAACTAACTAATGAGTTTTCATGGAAAGAAGTTGTCCCATGCGAACTCCGAGATAGCGTCATATCACAAAATCATGACGAGCCTAATGCTGGCCATTTGGGAATTTTTAAAACCTATCGTCGTGTGGCTCTGAGATATTACTGGCCAGGCATGTACCGTGACGTTGCTAGTTACGTAAGTTCATGCTCCACCTGTCTACAATATAAGATTCAGAACCACACTACTCTTGGAGAATTAGGTCGACCTAAACAGTGCTCTCGACCATACCAAATGCTTTCTATTTACTTAATGGGTCCACTTCCTGTCACACGGAAACAAAATTGCTATATTTTGGTGATTACTTGCTGTTTCTCAAAGTTCTGTCACATATACCCGATTAAAAAAGCTACATCAGACATTATAGTAAAAATTTTAGAAGAACAAATATTTCTAATTCATGGCGTTCCCCAGACGGTTTTTCTTGATAATGGTCCCCAATTTATCAGTAATGAAACAAATACACTTTTAAAAAAGTATAACATCCCGAATATATATTTTACACCAAAGTACACTCCCCAAGTCAACACTGTAGAACGGTATAACAAAACTATAATCACATGTATATCCACTTTTGTTGACAACGATCACCGTACCTGGGATACATTTATTCCTAGAGTTCAGTTCGGAATAAATAACTCGGTAAATGAGGCTACTGGATTTACGCCTTCTTTTCTCGTTTTTGGTAGGGAGTTAGTAGTATGTGGCTCTCATTATACTGACAATGATCTAGGAGATGAAGTTTTGTTTTTGCCTCGTGACATATATGCTGAAAACCTGGGTTGCTTAAGTTTTATTTTCGACCAGGTTCAGAAATCTTTGCACCACGCCCACGTTAAAAACACGGCTCATTACAATTTGAGAAGAAAATCTTACGAATTTAATGTAGGCGATACCGTGTATAAACGCGCTTACGTATTGAGTGATAAAGATAAGTATTTCAATCGAAAATTAGCTCCTAAATACATCAAATGCCGAGTTATAGAGAAACGCTCGCCACTTGTCTACGTCTTAGAAGACATGTCAGGTAAAAATTTAGGCACTTGGCATATTAAGGACATAAAAATATCTGGCCAGTAGTTTCACTCCACATATATAAATTTAATATCGTTGTTGTAATAATCTCACTTGAACAATCAATTAAATGGCGCGTTACATGTTGTACGAAAACTGTAAAGCTTATTATTCTATATTAGGTTCACAAGGATGCGTCTATCAAATGCTTTGTTAATTGTAAGACAAAAACGGACGAAAGTAATACGAAGACATTACAGGATTTTATTTTTAAAAATAAAATCCTTATGACGGACCGGGGGTAGTGTAACGAAGCGTTACATTGATGATTATTAAAGTAATATTCATTTAAAAACATACATAAAAAGTTATAATTATAGCAACTTAACTTCACTAAATATTAATTTTAAAGTAATATATTTCACAACTAAGAATTTAATATTTAGCTCGCCAATTCTTTCGCTTAAACGCATAGAAACAAAACAATGCCGGACCGGTTACCCCGTCCGGACACTCGCGGGGCGTGAAGGGGCACGGAGGGAAAAGAACGTCACAGTAGAATCGAGTTGACTCACCAGCCAGAGTTCACCGCTACGAGCGACTGGGAGTATTGTTATCAAGCGCACTAGCTTTGCCAAAGCAAACTCCTTTTATTAACAGTGAATAATTTATTTATATTTATACACGTATAGTTAAACGTACCTACTAAACTTATTGTCAATGGTGTTGTGATTCCCGTAGTAGGGTAAGTTCTGAATGGCACTCAAACTTATTGTAGAATCTCTAATAATTAATACTCGTCACTTAATTTTAATCCTTGAATCTTTCATCATAAACTATGTTATTATATTTTACTATCACTTCATTTCTATATCCATTGGTCTTAATAATTCATCTCAATTGCTGTTTTCCAATATTGCATCATTTAATCTGTTGTGGCTAAATCTCCTACCTTCAATTTTATATTATAATTTGTGTGAACTCCGTTCTAGTTGTACCACCTCGGCAAAACTACACTACGGAAGTACTTACTCTTGGCATTGCCGATGGTGGACACACAGAGCGGAGTACGCTAGATAACCTAAACCTTAACTCGGTTATCTATTCTAGGAATCACGTTCACATATATCTGCCCCAACACCGTCGCCGTCATCAACAACGACGAGAAACAAGTTGTACGCCCAGGGCCGTACTCAGGGTGGGTCTTGTTCAGGGCCATACTAAGGACAGGGCCTATTCCCCAACACGTACTTCCCCCTCCGGCTGTTACTCATTGGACGCTCATCAACATCCGGCCGACTTCACGCCAGGGGAGTACCCAACTACGAAGAGTGTGGAGACAGATTGACCCTTTACCCATGACCCTACAAATTTGTGTGCCGCCAACTGACCGGAGCAAAAATAAAGTCCGTCGATTTTTACCTATAGTTTTATTATTTTCCCCACTTTGGGATAAACTAGGGGACAACGGCACAATTTAATTTTCTTTGTCTTACAGTGTGAGTATATTGACCATTTATACATATAAACAAGCTAACTAGCTGAAGTGTTTATTATTTTAGTGGGCTCAAAGAATAAACATATCATATAAAGTAACAGAAAACAGTACTCTTAAAACATTAAGTAAATCAGTCCTAATTTTAGAATTTAATATTTATATTAATATCACTACAACAAATATATTTTCATTTAGAAATTCTTACTTCTTACGATATTCTCCAGATTTAATAAAAAATATGTAAAAGTTGGGGCACAACCTTCATCTGTTTGTGGTCAATATACACAAAACACGTTCGACAACAGCTGAAGACCTGACTAAGTCTTCGCAGTTTAAGTTTAAGTATTTTTTTTACAATAATATAGCACAGTCCTATAAGTATATCCTTCTTCTGCAGATGATCATATAAACGCACTGCCTATCAAAAAATTAAATACCATTGTATTTGAGTATATAAAATTTAGTTAACATAAAGTTAGTAATAAATTTATAACAGTCAAAAAATAAAAGCTTTTCCATGACGTTAACTTTTTAGTTGGCGCACTTTTGCGTGGAACGTTTTTGTCGTCCGAATTTAATTAACTATTTTCAGTCGTATCGTTCAAGTTGTATATTTTTTGGTTTGAGGGTTTATCGTCTTTTGTCGCATATTTTGCTACAAAACAGTCTTAACACAAGCGGCACAATAACAATGAGCATACTTAGATTTCAAAATTAGACAGTACCTCACCGAGTTGAAGGTTGTAGAGTAATAATAGTAAGAAATCAATTACCTTTATGAAAAGGTACGAATAGATTTAGTATATACGATATTTACATGATAATTTCAGAATTAGATACTCATGATATCTTCCCCATGTTAAATGTAGGTACAAATAATTTTACGAATAACACTCTATTATATACCTGTTTCCTGACAATACCTAAACTGTAGCCTAATTAGACAATAACTATAATATTAATATCAATATGAGAATTCCTAGTTTTTTCCTTGATCTGTACATAAGAAGCATCAGGCATGCAGTAATTTTCAACTGAGCAGTGTAGTGAATTTTCACGTAATTATCAAAAATTTCTGCTTTTTGCAAAAGAAAAATAAAAAAAATTTGGGTACTATATTTTAGTTACTGGCGGTACTCCGATTCTCCCTCTTCACTGCTTCGGTGCATATCATTTGGTAGACCGTTGGTATTGAATGGGGCTCACTAGTTGCTTGATGTTGACTGTGAGACCTCGAACATGTACAGTGTACACTCAATATTTTCAATACATTAAAACACACTTTTATAATTGCATTTTTATCTGTATTGGAAACTGCTAAAATCTGAAGCAGTGATGGCTTAGTGGCATTGGCTATGGACTGCCGCGCAGCAGGTCCATGGTTCGAATCCCGCCGCGGGCATGAGCTTCACCGTAAGGTGGAAGGTCATTTGGCGAAACACCTGCCTGGCTAGCGACCACCCTTAAGTAGACAATCTGTCGCCAAGCACCTAACAGTGTGTTCCGGCAGCAGTCCTTGAGAGCCAGTAAAACTACAGGCACATGAGACCTAACAACTGTACGTCTCAGTGTGACGGGCACAGTGCAATTCGTCGTTGACGTCACTGTCGACGCGTCTGTTATAGGCAGAGGTTAGTCCACTTAACATCAGGTGGGCCTCGGGCTTGTTCTGTTACAATAACATAAAAACAAAAACTGTATTGTCAAAAGAAGCAAAACAAAGCCAATTTACCAGAAGTTTACTATGTTCGGCTTCATTTGAAAATCAAGGGAATAGGTTATGTTGGATTATATAAAAAATAGACACAAATTAATAAAATTGTCACATGTAATTATTGTAGTTATTAAAACTGAAATAATAATTAGAACAAACAATAAATTATTATATCAAACTGAAACCTACAACTAACGAACGAATAATTACTTTATAATTCTCATTAATCAGAATTATATACTCATGACATTTATATTATGTATTCAGTGGTCTTTCAGTACATCAACAATTTATAGGCTATGACATTTTTTCCCCCCAATAAGTTGCTTTGTATGCAAAAGACCTTAATAGTGTTTGTATTTAGTGAACAGAAAACAAAACAAGGACGCGTTGTTTTCTCTATTCAAATTTGAAGATGAAAAGATTCTCTATACGGCGGCATTAGCAAAAGGTAAAATAGACGAAATTTGTTAAAAAAAAATTAACTATAAATAATATATATAGCAGACAACATTAATCTTACAATAATTAGGGACGGCATTAGAGTGTGTTATGATATGTACCATTTTAGGCAGATTACTGTTATTAAATTTGAAAATTCTGTAAGAAAATCTGTATTCAATGCTAATGTGTATCGCACATCGAAAATCTGTATACATAAGAATAAAACTGTATATATGGCAACACTGATTAGACTTATAGCTTCAGTGTGATGAACATTCAGATTTTGGCCGCATAAGTATAGCTAGATAAAATAATTAGTACATCGATTTCTGTTCTTCTAGCAGCTCAGAGCGAAGACTGAGAGTATCATCATCATGATCATATATACAATTGTTTTATCATTTCTAATTCATCGAAACAATATTGAAGTTTTTTTTTAGTAGCAGCTTATCTTTAATTGAAATAGATGAGATTTTTAAGTTGTTTCATGCTTATGCATGAATTTCTTAAGCATAAAATACTTTATAATTATCTCATGGTTTTAAAAGAACGGAAATTGACTCGATAGGCCGCAGATAGCTCACTGATCTCAGGCCACAATAATGATATATTAAATAACTTATATTTTTTTCTGGTAGATAACCTTTTGGTTGTCACCATGCCAATAAAAATGGTAACTAGAGACTTAAGTACCTACATTTGATAATTATAATAATTATATACATACTCTATACCTATTATATACATATTTGATTATGCAGAATTAAGTTTAACTTTATTATCTAGGTAATGCAAATGGCAATAAACAATAGATTAGATAATTAAATATCCTTATTAGAAATGAATGGAATAAACACCTAACTAAGCAGCTTAAAGTACTATATAGACAATACTTATAATAAGACACGGGCCTGTTTCATAAAAGTAATTGAAATTATTAGCTTATATAATTTGACAAATAAAATAATTTTATTAGTCTATAGTTTACTGTTCATGATAAAAAAATATCTATTGTACAAAAATACCTATTGTATGTACTCTGTTCAGTGGCGTTGCCAATATTATTTGACTGCTGAAAAACTCGGTGAAACAACAAGCTTATTTTTACAAAGTGAATGAGGTAAAACATGAAATTTACGAACATTTTTCGCCGACTATCACAAAGGATAGTAAGAGAGCAGAGTTAATTTTATCAAATCCTATTCCAAACTGTTCGTTGAATCCTTATGTAAATTCCATGCTAGTAAATAAAGTTTTCCTTTGAAATATCATCGGGCGTCTCACATATTATCTTCACTTAACTAACTCATTTAAAACAATACTTAAATCACTATAATAATAAATATATTGAACTTGAAAGAAAAAGTATTTGAAATTATTATGTGATACTATGAGTTTCTGTTTACTGAAACGTGCATACTGCAATATTTACAAGTATTAAGATGAGGCTAATAAAACTGATGATATTAGATAAATATTTGTTTTGAAACAGTCCTCTAAAATGATGGCTTAGGTACGGAAATACAATTTTCGATTTGGAACTTCGATTCGAACTTAATTGGATTCTAGTATGGTTGGTACTCGTATTCTGTCAGCTGTGGTATTGGTTTTACCTGAGTTAACGATATGATGCCCTGCTGCTAGGGAAATAGTAGAGACTAACGCCCGGGGGTGTGTTTGCACGCCTGCATTTGCGTTCCTTTTATTGCGATAGTCATTTCTGTTAATATAGAGCGAAGAACATATCCGTGTCGTAACAAAAAAAATACATTTCGGGAAAATATTCTGTTTAACTGCAACCGTAACATCGATCGATGGCTCTCAGCTTATACGTGAACTTTTAGTTGGACCTGAAAACAACAAAATTTGCATAAGCATACATGTATTTAGGAAGTCCATCCATAGTGTCTGTAGTAGTATCATGTAAGAGGTTAATGAACCCGTATAATAAAGTTAAATGGGTCATTTAATTATAATCGCGTGCAGACTATTCTCTTATTGGTATATTGATACAGACATAAATTAGTATTAATATTTGTTTGTTATATAATCGGATCATACAATTTATTTTAATCTCTAAAAAAATATGTTTTTAATACTGTTAAGTATTATACAACAAATACTGAAGCGCTAGTAGCGAAGTTTGCTTAGCTTTTCTTAACCGATCAGCAAAGTTAAGCAATGTCCGCCGCGGTCAGAAGTTGGATGGGTGACCGCTAGTGACATTACTACTGAGCGCTTCCGTGCTTCGGAGGGCACGTTAAGCCGTCGGTCCCGGTTGTCGTCTTAGGTTGGCTGTTGTTCTAGCATGGTGGTAGGGCATTTTGCGAATGCCCGCCTGGCTGGTTACCACCCTCAAATAGAAAATCTGTCGCCAAGCACCTAACGGTGTGTTCCGGCAGCTGTCCTTGAGAGCCAGTAATTCCAGGTTAGCCTGAACAACATCTTCGACCACATCATCACTCAGCATCAGGTGAGATAGTGGTCAAAGGATAACATATAAGGCATAAAAAAAAAGTATATATACAGTGTTATTGGAAAAATGCTAACAACCTCTTAGGGTTGACTTCTGCTAGTCCTAAGAATCATTTCGAGATAGATGATCTTTTTTAAAGTAATAAGTTTTTCTAGCACTTTCTGGCACTTTTAAGATCTGTGTCTCCTAGTAAAAGAGCGCAGGCCGCGGTTACACTGGACCGCGCCGCGTTCCGTTTGAATAGAGTTTTGAATATTTACATCGAGAAAAGTAGTAAAAAATATGAAATAATAAATTACAGGCACAAGAGACTTTTAACACCAGGTGCTCCTCGTGATTATTCCGTTAAATACACGTGACCAAACATATTTTTGCTATTTATTATAATTTAAAAATAGAAATAAATCGTTTAAAAATATTTCTTAGGACTAGCAGAAGACAACCCTAACAGGTTGTTAGCATTATTACAATAACCCTGTAGACTAGAGTTTTTTTTAAAGGTACTCACATGTGGTTTCCTGGGACTTGAAAGTGGCTTAGCGACTCTGTGATAGAATCTATTTGGGCCTCAACATTTGTTGATACTGCGGAATGTGTCGGAAGCGGTTCAGTGCTATTCCTCCGCACAGCGTCTTCCACGTGCTCAGTCGGCTCCTGCACACACTGGGAAGCTTCCATGGACATAGAAGCTTGCTGACAAAAGTAACACACAGATGACGTACATTCGGCGTTTATTACCAAATCCCTGTCGTAAGTATCTCGCTCTCTTGCCGGCCCCGAGTGATGAAGCAAACACTTGCAGTCACAAAGAACTGAAGAGTGAGGGTTGTGGTAACGTAAAGCAATGGGCGTTTGAATTTGTTGCTCATTTGGATGCGAAGTGCTCTCAAGTGATGTGGGACTTGGTGTCGAAGACAATCTTTCGTAATGGCGGCAGGGTCCTGGGGGCGGTGGACGTAATGGTTGACGTGACGGGTTCGTCAAAGAGACATCATCAGGGTGCCACATTATATCCTCTAACGAATTTTCATCATCGGACATTATTACGCTGAAAAGTAAAAATTATTGAAATTATAGTTTGTGATTACTTCATACCAAATCATTGACCTATATATACTAGACACGACATCTCAAACAAAATTAATCGACCAGTGCAGATATGCCGGCCGGCATACTTACCCCCACACGCAGCTGGACACTCGTAGAGATTACACGCGCTTTACGTTCGAATATTGTTTATTCAAAATACACAATTGATAATACACAATTTTCGAACGTAAAGCGCGTGTAATCTCTACGAGTGCCCAGCTGCATGTGTGGGAGAGTATGCCGGCCGGCATATCTGCACTGGTCGACGAATTTTGTTTGAGATGTCGCGTCTAGTATTTATAGGTCAATGTACCAAATTTGAAATACTACATAGGTTCTCGCTTCTTGTAAATGGTGTTCAAATAGGAATCTAGCTACGTTGATTAGGAGTTACAATTGCTGAATTTTTTTGTCACCCACTGATTATAAAGTGTGATTTGTTACTACTGAGTCACAAATAACATTTTTTAATCTCTAATATCTGCCGGTCTGCGCTGGGTTGTTGCTGTAGAGAAAATAGAACACATGCGATTATTATAAGCCAGGGCCTGTATCAAGTAGATCCTCAAATTATTATCAATCTGTACTTATAATAAAACTGTATCAGGTCCAATTCTGTACATAGAAATTTTTTTGAAAATATTTTTTGAGAGCATTATGTAGCTGATACTGATGCCACATCTGTATTTTTTTATATTTCTCTGTCTGTCTATCTGTATCTATCATGGCAGCGCATCACACTAAAACTAATGAATGAATTTCAATGTAACTTGGCACGATTTGAGTTCATACTACGAAGAAGGACAATGTAGGCTTTTTATCCCGAAATTCAGCACGGTTCCCTTTTAAAGTTTATTCAGTAAATATTTCAGTCATCGGTTTTGTAGTCCAGAAATTACAGATATCACAACCTAAATATTACGTTCCAAATAATTTGAACCGTTGAATGTTCAGAAACCCTTGAACGTACGGCTGAAGTTGGCATTCGTACTTTATCATATAGGCATAATAGATATAATATATAAGTATTATGTCTACCATTATGTCTGAAGTAGACATATTCAATTCATCGGTCAACAGATTTAAGAGAATTCTTTGCAATTTGTAACTTTGTTATATTTTATTTATTTTACAAGTTTGTCAGATTTATGCTCCGAATTTTTTAGTTTTAACTTTATATTGTGTGCTTACACATTTTATTCGTACGCAGGCTGTGTTCGCTTATAGAAGGCCGTTCAAATTGCTGTATTCGTGTTTATGTTATGTTTATGCTATTTTGTTGTAACGTCCAGTTCGAGAAATAAATAAAAAAAAACAGCAGGATAGTCCACGGCTAAACACAGTCTCCCCCATTATGGGAGGGTTTGCCATAATGCCCACGCTTGGCAGGCGTCTTGGGAATCGCAGTGTGAGATATCAGTTCCTCAGAAAGCGCTGCTGCCCACCCTACGTAGTGTTACCCTTAGTCGCCTCTTATGACAGCCCAAGGGCAGCCCGGCACCCCACGGCAGTCGTTATAGCATGGTGGAAAGGCATTTTGCGAATGCTCGCCTGCCTAGCGACCACCCTCAAGTAGAAAATCTGTCGCCAAGCACCTAACGGTGTGTTCCGGCAGCAATCCTTGAGAGCCAGTGAAATTACAGGCAAAATGAGACTTAACAAGTATGTCTCAAGGTGATGGGCGCAGTGCAGTTCGTCACTTGTTATGAAATGCATCTGTTATAGGCAGAGGATGCCGCTTAACATCAGATGGGGTTAGAGCTGGTTCCGTCACAATAAAAGAAAAAAAAAGAAAAACACTTCGGAGACCACGCAATGGAAGGTCACAATGTAATATAGTTTCGTTCTACCGCCAAACACGGAGAACCTCAGCGAACAGATGCCGTTTTAAAATCGAAATTACAAAGAAACGCACAAAGTACTTTGATTCAAAATTTGTAGTGCGAACCACGAAGGAACATCTGAGTTACTTAACTACTGTCTTCTGGATAATACAAACCAGGAGTTTTCAAATCCAAAGTAAAAAACTCCTTTCCGAGCTATGCTTTACTAAGAGTGCTTCACCGCAGACCACAACGTTGCTTAATATGAGATAAACAGTGCTCAAATGTTTTTTATGTATATATGTAATGTATTTTACAAATTAGTCTGCAGGTACGGCAATCGCGATCGAAGTTGCATGTACAACTAGTGTTTATTACAATAATACTACTCTTTTACAAACACAAGTTAACGTTACTTAAGAAATTAGATTATTAATAACATTTGGTAAGCCACTCACAAGTTCTTCGGGCCGGTAAATTACAGGTTGGCAGTTATTGTGGTCGGCTAATATCGTCTCCCGAAATTGATAGCGATTAATTGCGTTCGCGAGATTTTTCGTTTTTTTATCGTTTCTGGCTGTTTAAGCCACTGTTTTGATTTATCTTAGTGTAGTATTGTATATTTGTGATATAGGTAAGTTAAATTAATAATAGTTCATTGTGTATTTTCGTAATTTGTGGTTTTCATAACCTCTATTCATCTATCATGGATTTCGATCCAACGAATCCTCCTGATCCCTCAGATCCTGTAAGGCATCCGACTGCTACTAAGCGACGTATTGAGACCTATGTGCAACCTCCTGCCAAGAAATCTATAATTTCGCCAGATCTAGCTTCCGCTTCCATTGAAACCGTGTATGTAGACCCTTCCATGGTTGTTGGAGGGTTATCATAAAGGCCCTTTTGTGGTCCATGTTTCTCGCACAGAATCCGACCTTTCTGCTGGGACTATGATAAGACCCATCAAATTTGGCCAGTTCCTTAAAACTCATATGATAAATAACATTTGTACTGATGGCATCAAGAGAAAAAGAAATCAAGAAGTTCTTCTGGATTCGATTCGAGCCCTTCGTGCTCCTAGATAAATTGATGTCGATATAATTATTTTTTTAATGTTATTGTGACAGAACAAGCTCGATGCCCACCTGATGTTAAGTGGACTAACCTCTGCCTATAGCAGTTGCAATTCATGACAACTCACGAATTGCACTGCGCCCGTCACATTGAGACATAGTTGTTAAGTCTCATTGTGCCTGTAATTTCACTGGCTCTCAAGGACTACTGCCGGAACACACCTTTCGGTGCTTGGCGACAGACTTTCTACTTGAGGGTGGTAGCTAGCCAGGCGGGCAATCGCAAAATGCCCTTCCACCGTGCGGAGAAGCTCAAGCCGGCGGTGGGGATCGAACCAGGGTACTGTGGCACGGCAGTCCATAGCTATTACCGCGGCCATCATTGCTTCAAAAGCTACTTTGTCTACGCAACGGATTGAGGTGCCGCTGGACCTAAAAAATAATAGTTCGGTAAAGTTTGTCGGACTTATACCTAACTCATATTTGTATATATTCTCGCTAAAAGAAATAAAGTTTAATGAATTTTACAAATTGTAAGTATTTATATTTAAAATCTTTTTTTAAGTAGAATAAGCTGTGAAGGCTCAGTGGCATTGGCTATGGACTGCCGCGCAGCAGGTCCATGGTTCGAATCCCGCCGCGGGCTTGAGCTTCACCGCATGGTGGAAGGGCATTTCGCGAATGCCCGCCTGTCTAGCGACCACCCTCAAATAGAAAATCTGTCGCCAACCACCTAACGGTGTGTTCCGGCAGCAGTCCTTGAGAGCCAGTGAAATTACAGGCATATGGGACTTAAAAACTATGGCTCAAGGTGACGCGCGCAGTGCAATTCGTGCCTTGTAACGAAATGCATCTGTTATAGGCAGAGGTTAGTCCGCTTAACATCAGGTGAACCTCGTGCTTGTTACGTCACAATAGAAAAAAGGGCTTAATATTTTAACTTCGTACTGGGGATGGACTGGATTTAATTTTTACTAAGCTGGTGCCAGGCTGAGGTTAGGTATTGTTTTATATCATGAAGTCTATTTTAATGAACAAAGAATGCTGAGTTGATCTGTGGGTGTCTATCTGCTTCCTTCACAAGCTATTTAGTATCCAGCAAAGCCTAATTAGTAACGGATCATATTAATAATTATGATCACGAATTAACTTTGACTACACTGTTAACTTTGAATAGACTTTACTACATGCTTTATTGCGGTCAACAACTTTATTCATAAAGATAGGTAAAAATAACTTATACCGTGTACCATGATTTTGAAGCAGTGATGGCTCAGTGGCATTGGCTATGGACTGCCGTGCAGCAGGTCCATGGTTCGAATCCCGCCGCGGGCTTGAGATTCACCGCATGGTGGAAGGGCATTTTTCGCATGCCCGCCTGGCTAGCGACCACCCTCAAGTAGAAATCTGTCGCCAAGCATCTAACGGTGAATTACAGGCACATGAGACTTAACAACTATGTCTCAAGGTGACGGGTGCAGTGCGATTCGTGACTTGTGACGAAATGTATCTGTTATAGGCAGAGGTTAGTCCGCTTAACATCAGGTGGGCCTCGAGCTTGTTCCGTCACAATAACATAAAAAAATATATATGTAGCGGGTGTTCAGAAAGTAACTCAATGATGCCCGAGCGGTAATAGTTATTGGAGCGTTGTGGTTCTGCCGTGCCACAGGTCCCAAGTTCGATACCCACCACCGGCTTGAGCTTCACCGCATGGTGGAAGTCATTTTGCGATTGGCCGCCTGGCAAGCTACCACCTTCAAGTAGAAAATCTGTCACCAAGCACCTAGCGGTATGTTCCGGCAGCAGTCCTTAAGAGCCAGTAAAATTACAGGCACATGAGACTTAACAACTATGTCTCAAGGTACAACTCAGGTGCAGTGCAATTCGTCACTTGTGATGAAATGCATCTGTTATAGGCAGAGGTTAGTCAGCTTAACATCAGGGGGGCCTCGAGCTTGTTCCGTCACAATAAATTAAAATAAAACTCATTGCTCGTTCAAAAACGGGTAAGTTCGTCATTTCTCCCTTATAAATGTGCGGCGGGAAATGTTATATGGAATTTCATTCCTGCCCTCCCTAGCAGTGCAGGAATGTTTTACGAGTAAGAAAAGAGATGGGGTTTTTTGTACTAGATTTTCAAAGAAAGGAGGTTGCCAACCTTTATCTGCACTACGAAAATATAAGGGTTTTTTGTACTAGATTTTCAAAGAAAGGAGATTGCCAACCTTTATCTGCACTACGAAAATATAAAGCGCAGCAATTCGATTACTTTTGTAAATTTAGTTTATAACTGTACATAACTTAATGGTACGTTTAAAATTTTTCTAAATAATTTTCCAAACTGTCATCTGATAGTGAAAGTGATGATTTTATAATGATGACGCCACCAGAAATAAAAATACACCTCCAGAAGTCATAAAGAACTTACTTCCTGAGAAGTCTTGAGACAAATACGAGTAATCTTATAATGATTTTATTTTCCTCGTAGGTAGGTAGTATAAGTGTAGTATAAATGTATTACCCGGGAGAAAGTTCTATTTCTGTTCTCGAGTTTCCTTGAATCCCTCCGTTGCGCGTCAGGCTTAAACACACTCTCAAACAGAAATATCGTTTTCTCCCCTCAGGGTAGATTTTATATCAGAGTGGATAGAAAGAGCTGACTCACCGCGTTTATTAAACTTTTACTCACTCTTCACAACAAACACTGCAAAAGTTCCAATTTACGTACAGTAATTTAAAAGATAACTACTAAACACTATTTTGTCTTAGAAATGCCCTAACATTATAAACTTATAAAGGTATGTATTATTATTAGTTATATTAACAGCTGTCATTGAATTTTAAACTTAAGTATTTAAATATCTAATTTACTTTTTGTTAAGTTATGGTAGTTATAAAACAACGCGTAAACCTCAAAAACATGTGGTCGTGGCGGTTGTGTCACTCCACCAGGCGCTACGGAGTGATTGCAATGAGAATCCAGGATAGATAGGAGCACTTACGTATATCAACTTTATGCAACGGATGTAGTTTGCAAGTCGACTGAACGCAGTTACGATTCTCTGTAGCAGGTCATAAGGCACAAAACTGAAATACACGGTGACCCGCCGCCCGGGTCTGGCTATCTGTTGCTTGCGCCGAAGGGATGAAATCTGTTATACTTTTTTGCTTCCGGCGCACCTGAATGAAATTTGACCACAAAATTATTGTTACAATAGTTTACTAATGCATTGGAAAAGCTAATGTTATAATAAATGCCTATCGTTTCAAATCTCAACCAACCACAGTCTAACAGGTAGCTATCCGAATGTTGAGCTATAGCCTAATGTTGCCTATATATATACCTACTTGTGTCGAACAAAGTGCTGGTCCATATTAAGTACATTGTAACTTACTCGTACACTGCTTAAGGCAGTTCGTCTATAATGTTACCATCTATGCATAACTAAGTACCGATATCTATTTATTTATTATATTTTCCTTTAATACAAAATTCACACATCTTAAAAACATAGATTTGCTTATTAACTATGTCTTACATTTAATGACGGATTTACTTTATCTACATTATATACTTTTTTTGGGTTTCCGAAACATTTCGTACCGGTGGCAGAGAGGTGACAGAGCTGTGCAGCCAGCCACCCGTTGTGTCGAGTATCCCGTCACAGAGCCATGTCTAGGTCACCAGGACGAGATCAGCATCGCAAATTAGTTTTAGATTTGTTTTAGAGTTCGTTTGTTTTCGTTCGTAAACCGCTTACATTTTAATGCAAAAAATTTAATTTACTTGTTGAATCCATTGTGAATGGACTTATAGTGAATCTTATAGTGCAACTTATAATAATTATCGAACGATTAATGTACAGTGATCGAAATGAGCTCATGATATGAATTGAATTAGATATTTTACTTCGACTGTAGAAATTATACAGCTGTTATACGAGAGTTATGTTATAAACAAGTACCTATATTTAATGTCTTTGCTAACGAATTAAACTCATGGCCTCTCTTGCTCTGGAAATGCTGGTTGAATTTCCCGCCACGCCAGCCTTAACGATATCATTCGCCGTGCTTTTACCAGCGCTAAAGTTGCAATTATTCTCGAACCGAATGGTCTGATGCGTGACGATGGTAAAAGACCTAACGGCATGACTCTGGTTCCGCGGAAGTAAGGGCGGCCCATAGTGTGGGACGCTACTTGCGTAGACACTTTAGCGTCGTCACATCTTTCTGAAACCAACGTGAGGGCAGCCACGGCTACGGGTAACTCAAGCGGCGCAAGTATGGGTTACAAATTTGAGCCGTTTGGTGTAGAGACGTTGGGTCCGTGGGTACCGGGAGCTCATTGTATTTTCCAAAACTTATCAGAGCGCTTGGTCGATGCGATGCGTGATCAAAATGCTGGCACCTATTTGGCTCAGCGAATGATTGCAATTCAACGGGGCAATGTTGCCAGCATGCTGGGCACGCTGCCAACTGGTAGTGGGCTCGAGCATTTGGACTGCCTGTGAGTCTCCAATGACTTATAGGTTGTCTAAATGCTTTTATTGTAGTGTTGTATATAGTTCGTAGTATTTTGTTAATAAAGGCATAACGCCGGATAAAAAAAAACTTATATGCTATTCTTGTTAACTGATTTAATGAATGCAGGGGTGAGTTCCTGCAACCCTCCGGTCAAGACAAATGTTGGTCTAAACGCGGTTACACGCCGTTCCAGCGCTCCAATCGAACTTGATTTAATTTTGACAAGATTTAATCATACCCGTTCCGGACGACCTGTCACAGCTAGTTATGCTCTCCTAGCCAATATTTTACCACTTTTTGAATCTGTCGATTTGGCTAGCCATTAAATGCGACAGATTTTAGAATAAACAATAAATTTTATACAAGCTAAGCCAAGATTGGAGATTACCAAAACATTACAAAATACCAGAACATGCAGAAAATATTTTACCACTTAAAAATGATTCCATGGTAATGAAACAATTAAACGGTTTAAATCGCGTATATTTATCATTATTTTTGTCCCGACGTTTCAAACACTTTGCAGTGACTATGGTCACGGGGCGACTAATTGGTTTTATTTGTCTCATGAGTTATTAAGAAATTATTTGTACTACCGTCAGATTTTATATATTAATCACAGTGTTCCCTATTCACGCAGTATTCGCTCACAGTGTCCAGAGGTCTTGCGGATTTGTGTCGGCCGTGGGATTTAATCAATTTGATAACAGGATCCCAAGCAGGTGGTACTTGCCAACCATCATCTCTATTGAAATTTGGGTACTTTTTGATTTCAATAGCCTCGAGTAACATTCTCGTCATAAACCGGGTCTTTCTGACAAGGGTTTTTGGATTGTCGAACCGAATGTAGTGGTTTGGTTTGTCCTGGGCATGTTCACAAACCGCATACTTGGTTGAGAATCTGTTCTTCATGTCAGCAATGTGTTCTTTTACCCGGATACCAATGCTCCTCTTTGTTTGCCCAATGTATGACAGCCCACATTCACAATCAAGTTTGTAAAAACCAGCATCTTGTAGGGGAATATTGTACTTAAGAGGTTTTAAAAATTGGTTGATCTTCTTGTGCGTCTTGAAGTAAGTTTTTATTGCAGGTCGTCTTAAGATATTAGCAATTTTGCCCGTGACACCCTTGATGTAAAGTAAGATGGCAGGTTTTCGCTCAACTGGAAGGCTTGCGTTCGTGGGAGCTTGTGAATCAATAATCACAAGCTCCCTTGTGATTATTATGTGATGCTATGACGAAGCAATCTTCGCGGTACTTGTTTTACATACTGAAGCTCCCCCTTGACATGGTCAGTGTCGCAGATGCCTTGTGCTCTCTGTAATAAGATTTGCCTACGGTAGCCAACTGACATGGATGGTGATGGGAGTTACCATTGTGATATTTATCTGTATGGGTGGGTTTCCTATACACTGTATGACTAAGGGAGTTGTCAGGATTCTTGATGACTAAAACATCAAGAAAAGCTAAGCATTTATTGACCTCAGGCTCCATTATAAATTGAATTTTGTTATGTAAGGAGTTTAGATGGTTTAGAAATGCAGGAACTTTATTACTAACGAGGATGGTAAAAGTATCATCTACATACCGTTTATAGATTTTCGACATAGCCACAGCTGTGGAGAGAGCTCGAAGTCCTCCATGAAAATATCGGCAATAACGGAGGACCTGGAGAGCCTGGAGAGACACCATCAATCTGTATGTAGAACTTATTTTCCCAGAATAAATAGCCAGAGGATATCCAGTCATTCTGCATATTCCATGGGAAGGTCATGATTACTAAGTCTTTTCTTGACAATTTCAAACGGCTTAAAGTTGTTTTGTGTCTTTTAAAAGGTTTTCGCGATTATAGTAAGTGTAATAATCGCGAAAACCTAAGACAACAATTTTATATTTTCATCGATCAAAAGAAGTTAAGTAAGTTTAAATTGAAAGCGAAAGTAGTTATAAGTATTATGCGACTAATTGTGTACAATATGTTTCTTAGTTTAAAATAGGTTAAGTAGGTGACTAGAATGACAAATCTTATGAAAATAAATGGTAACGATAAAAAACGACACAGTTTCTACATTTTGTCGAAGTCCGTCTTGCATAAGATTGGAATAGGAGATGATGTGCCAGTTTTTCTTACGTAAGTTTTCTGGCTCTGGTGTTTCACGATCTGAGAAGCTGTTTGTTTTCCTTGTTCAGGTGCTCGTTCACTAAAACTCTTCTCACTTCACCTCCTAGACCAAGCGCCTTTGTGGTGGTTTCGGTTCTTTCGGACAGCGGCCACGACAGCATCATTGAGGACGCGTTGCCTGAAGCGCGCGACGGTAACGCGGCCGGTTACGGTGGCGCTGCCGGTGCGGCGCAGCTGCACCCGGTGCACGAACTCGATGTCACCACTATGCACGCTCACCCCGGCTTCAGCCACGATCTTCATGACAATGTCAATGGTAGATTCGTCCTTCGTCTCAGGCACTCCGTCTACCTCGATGATTTGAGCCCTCGACCGTTGCTCCTGGCGCGCCTGGTCGTCTTCGAACACCTTGGTGCGAGCCCTTTGTGTAGTCAGCTCCGCCCAGAACTGCTTGTTTTCTTCGCAGAGAAAAGCAATACTGGCCGTGGTCTCAGAATTAAATTTTAAAATTCATCGTATTGTCCACTGAGATACTTCAATGTTTTCTCGAAGCTGGTGAAGCGTCCCCCAATGCCTTAAACTGTTCAGCAATTACATCCTTGAAGGTTTTTAGGGACGTCTTGGTTAGTCGCTTGTGTTGTAGAGGCGGTAGCCGGTGTGCCTCTCAAGAATAAGTAGGTGTATCTACTTATACTTGGTTTTTTACCATTTTATATTTAAGTAAAATGTACAGACTATTTTATCTTTGTGTCATGCTCGTAATTTTATTACATGTTGCAATTTCTCACAACATTCCGTAAATACGACAATAAGCAGAATGCTCGCTTTTCCGTCTCTTATTTGGTAAAGCTTCATCGTCAAAGTCAGCCTGAACCCAATAACTTAGAGTGAGAATAAAATTGCATGTAAAGTACGGAATGCCCTTATAGTCGGATAGATAACAATCGGATATGGAGAAATTCGCTCCATTAAATCATTAGGACTAATTTATATATTTTATTTTTACAGATAGGCTAGTCTTTAACTACTACCGCACCGTTTGGTAAGTGATCATAAAATCCTAGACGGTATATACAGGCCTCTATGACCGATTATCACGTTCACAAATAAATATGTTTAAATAACTGCTAAAGTAACAAAATTATTTATAGAAAAGTACGTAGGGGGATCAAGTATTACGTACTTGAAGCCATGGAAAAGTTTAGGAAAGCCTAGCATCCAAATACAAATTTTTGATACTCCAGTACATAATAGTTCAATCAACCGAAACCACACTGCAGGTCAGCCTTGTCAACACAATTCAGAAAATCAGAAAAAACAAAAAAAATCGTAGTGTTTGCTAATTAATGGTGACACTAAACTTTAAGATACAAACGAGCTATGGCTAAACCAAGAGCATTAGCATAAAGCATTATGACCTTAGGCAATTAAAAAAAAAAAAAATTTACGGAATAAGTTGTGGAAAAATATATAATGCGGATTCGTCAAGTGAAATGGCATGAAAATGTAAACAAGGTATACGTTGTTTAGCTAATTCTTCGTGAAAGATAAAACTAAATTTCGTACTGTGTCTGTCACTCAGGCTATTATTCAGTTCAAAGATAAGCACACATCATGCTTATAGGCGTTAATGTATTGTTCTTGAAGTTTATGGACAAGCTGTGCTGTTCCATTGTGCAAGGTCTTTCTGTCAGAGATATAAAAACGGTCAACTACTCTTTGACTGCATAAGGAAAAATATAATACTATGCGCTTTTCGAAAATTAAAATTGGCTAGACATATTAAGTCATGTCAGGATAATTTAAACAAGAAATTAGAATACCCTAAATGTTTTCTTTATTTTTATACATGACTCAATTCTTAAAAGTATCCATAGAAACGAATATATACATATAAAACAACAATTAACACGTAAAATTAAAACGTATTATAAAACAAGATCCATACAATGAAATAACCGAATCGTTCGTTAGTAATTCTATAAAAGTATGTGTACAAAGTTTGGCATAGATATCAGTTAATACTTATACCAACTAGCGAAAAATATACAAGACTTATATATTAATTTTATGTATATTCAAGCAAAGCGTTCCATTTACCTTTTCTATCAAATATATAGTCTGGGTGCATTATGCTTCAACCAACACAAAAAAATATATAATTCTTTTTACATACTAAAATTTGCTATTTAAAAGTGCTACTTTATTCTATCAAGTTAAACAAGTTAAATTATCCAAGAGGTTAAAACGACCCAACAGATTAAAATGTTAAATTAATAATCAAATAATAGTAGGTGTAAATTGTTACCAATGGGATAATTCAAATGTATGGCTTGCGGCATACGTGAAATAAAGTAAGCTTATAAGGTTTATAGGCAGGTTAGATAAGTATAAGGGGCCCCCTACAAACATACTGGGCAAGAAAATCCCAATGTCAAATATAAGGTATTGAGGAATCACGATAGAGGTGATTGGTATAATCGTGCGGAGTTTCATAAGATATAGTCATCCATACCCTTAAGTCCCCAATTTCCTTGCTTGAGTATCACGTATGGTTGTTTTTGCATAATTAAAACTTAACGTTATGAGAGTGAATTTAACAATTTTACTTAATATTCCCAAAATAATATACTATGTCCCCTTGTTCCTCTTTCTTAGACAGAAGGTAGGTATGTATGTCAAGTATGCAAGAGGTTCCAAAAGTAAGCTCATGTCCCTTGTATCTTGTCCATGTATCGGAGCAGTGGATAGAGAGCCCGTCTAGAGACGAATCTCACAGTCTGGAGCTAAGATAGGGTTCCCGACCATTGCCGCAAGAATTCCGCTTTTTAATAATTCGTTGTCAAGTAATCCGCTAAAAAAGTGATTTCATTTCATTTCCAAGAGCTTAATCATTAATTACATTTAATTATTTAAAAATAACCTCAATCGCTCTAGTAAAGCAATTACTGATTTCTTGAAGAAGTTATGATTGGAAATTATGAAAAGGCTGCCACTTAAAGCATTTCATAACAAGTTAGATGTCTAGCTACGAAAGATTTCTTTCTATTGTAAGATAAATTGTATCAATGTAAGCACAGATAAGAAGAACAAAATTGCTTCATATCTTTTTATATTTCTATCTGGTATTATCTCCATAAACTTGAAATTTTTACATACCAATGAATATACCTACTCAGGTATATTCGTCAAGCTTTTATAATAAATCTGAAACAGTAAATAATTCATCATAACAGACTGAGATTCGGTTAATAGGGAGAATGTAATTGATATGTAGTAAGTAAATTATTAATAATGTTATGTATACACTAAATACCTTAAACAACTCGAACCAAACAGTGTTCCGTTATGTTGGGTTGTATTTAACTATGCGACAAACAAAGTTACACGAGTTCCTAAGGCTTAGGTTACGTAGTGTAGGTCTCCATCACCATAATTATTTCTGAAAATATACTTGGCTACTGAATATAGCACAACATTGGATCCTACTACTTAACTAGACGATGACATCATAATGGCCAAATACAAATACAGTCCAGATACTCTTAGTAGTAGTTCTCATAACTGTTTTATATTAGGTTAATGTATAAATCGTATAAAAACCTTCTCTAAGACTATGAGAAGATAGGTAGGTTCCATAGGATACCGTGTAGACCAGGATAGAAGCATAGTAGTACAACTCGTAGCTATAGTTCTATATATAGTTTAGTTACAATAAGTCTGCCGTGACAAGGATTATTATACTATAGTAGTATATTAAAAAAAAATAGGAATACAATCTAAACGTTAAAAGTCGAGGATATGTCAATTGAAATAAATTTAAAGAAGAAACTTACATTATGAAATACAGTCACAATGAACGTCAGAACTTATCTATCAAACACACCCATAATGTAGTATGCAACTTGTCAATTAATATGTTCCTCATTTAAATTTAAATAAATTATTTAAAAAATTTGATTTGGCAACATCAACTTAATGTAAGGTACTTAATATAGTGAGAAATAATCCAATTAATACTAATAATTCAAAATAGGTAAAAAAATAAATATCATCAATAAAAAAACAAATATCCTTGGTCCTTGACCGTAATATATGCGATCGGAACGCGGAGGACTGCGACGGAGGGGCGCGGCGCCCACTTACATCAATGAAGAAACGCAAATAACCTGTGTAATAGTAATATATAACATCAACTGACACTTTGACATCTGTCACATCGAAGACCTTAAAAATATGTACGACATCAACTGTTTGCACAAGTATGATATCAACACTGATAAACTGACAGCTGTCACACCTAAAACCTGGAGCGAGATAGCTTGTTATGAATGTTATAATATTAGTTTATGAACGCCATGCTTTTAAACGATAAGTCCGCCATACACATAATTTATTCAAGGTAATATTAGTATCAAGTAGCATTACCGATACGAAACTTTGATTTTGCTACTAAGCGGATGTTTGTCTGGGTTTTACTGATTTTCTATTTTACTGAACTGACAAACTAAACAGAAAAATAATTATTCAAATCGGTCAAGCCATTTTGGTTGTTTTTATATATAGAGAGAATGAACTATAATTACAGCTTTATTATAAACGTTTACAGTTGGTCTATAGCTTGATTTTGATGTTTATTTATTTTAATTAGTCTCTTAAATAGAATTAACCTGCGTTAATATTTACAAGTTGCCCGTGGAGAGCCGGGCTAGAATGTCACCCCCCACCCATCTCTACCCGTGGTGGGTGTCGTAAGGAGCGACTAAGGGTCACACACCAGAAGGTGGGCAGCAGTGCTTTCTGAGGATCTGATATGTCAAGCGTGCGGATTATGGCAAAACCCCCATAATGGGTTGTGTTCAGCAGTGGACAGTCCGACTGATACAGTACGGTACAGTAAACATAGCAATTTCGCCGTCGTATAATTCATATGTCACTGAAAACCACTGACAACCTCGTGCTAAATCATAAGTGATTGATTAACTGAAATCAATAATTCGTTAAAATTTTATATGCATGCCATTTTGATCCGGTGTTATAAGATCCAGTTATATTGCATCTACTTTCATTGGACTTTTCTACTCTCTCCAACTATAAACCCCTCCTAACTGTTACTAATAGTTGTTTACAGTGCATGCTGCACGACTTTGGGACGCATTGCTACGCGATATTACGGCGTGTCTCCTGCCAATGTTCAAAATATTGAACATAAAAGTTTCCTCTATGGGCCAAACAAAATCTGTGTTATCGTGCTTTCCGCGGCTTGCGGAAAATAGGCGGGGCACTGGCATATGAACAAATCACTAAATAAGTCATACCACGTGAACCAATGAAACATGTATATGTACAGCGCGTGGTGATGTATTTGTGTACGGGCCCGTCTCCTGCCTGGATACGCGAAACAAAGTTATGTTAGCAAGGTTTTGCTTAATGTTTCGAAATATATGGGCAGAAGATGCGCCTTTATGCTGGCCAATTTTCATGCATATCTTACAATTTTCAAAAGTATAATTTGAAATAACACTATACCTAGTATGTAGCACTATATTTGTATCAATATATAATGTCATTTACTATGATATTAAGGTTAATATATGTATATCTATTAGGGTGCTTCTTAATTATGTTAAAAAGTTTTTTTTTATTATGATGCGTGTCACCCTTTTATTATGCTCTAAGGCACAAAAAAACGAACATGTAATTTTATTTTTATTTTTATAGTAATATTTAGGGGTCGCTACCAGCGAATAAAAAAAATAATAAAAGTGATTTTGTAATTTTTTTAATTACGTTCTAAAAAAGTCAAGCATACATAAATTATAAAACTATTAGGTTAAAAAAAACTATAGTTTGTGCTAATAAAGTGGTTTTCTTTGTATCAGGGTACTTTTGCCTGAAAATTTTCACAACCAAAAGAAGGAATTGTTTTTGTTCTTCATCTGTGGTAATAAGTTTATTAAATTCTTCAATCAAAGCTACACCGCGTTTCGCAATGTCGTTCACTACTCTCATTGAACGTACAATTTCGCTGGAAGCTTTGTAGTCTTCATCTTCTTCCCAAAGACGAGGTTCTATTTGCAAAAATGCAGACAAAATTCCCAGGATTCTAAAAAATCTTAAGGTGTTGCTGGTCACGAAATCCTCAATATTTTTTTCTTCGATGTGACTTAGATCCAATGTGATTCGCTTTGGGCTATAGTCTGGACCTTCTTCATTCAGTGCAATCACCATTTTTTGTTTGCGTTCAAGAGAAACTTCGTCATCAAAAAAAGCAAGCGCAACAAGTTCTTCGGACAGATACCACAAATGCCCCAGAAACTTCGTTAGAGCTTTTTTGGACATAGCTCTGTTTATACTATCAAATTTCTGAAGATTTTTTAACAGCCACAAATCATTCCTTGGTGCTGAAGTTGCTACGGGAGCTTGGAACCAGCATCTTACATAAATTGTTACGACAAAAACGCAAATTTCAGTAATGGCTTTAAGTTCTTTTTTTGTCAGTTTCAACTAGTCTCTGAACATAAAAATCTTAAGGCAATAAATTGCTTTTGCCATCCATCGCGCGCGATGAAGACCTGCTGGAGCTCTGAAAAATATTTCTTTATTAGGCACACCTCCCAAAAATATTATTGTAAGTGTCAACAGTTCCTTGTAATCGTCACGTGGTTGGTAATCATTTAGCTGTTTTTCAGCAAACGAAATTGTGTTGCCTGCTATTTTTTCTACACATGTTAAAGTGTCAGTGTCTGAAGAAACTATACTGAATTTATTCTGGTCAATGTTAAGCCAAGCAGATCTAAATCGTTTGAAAATCAATATTTCTGGTGCACTTGATGGACCTAGTGCTTCAACTACGACTGGTTCTAGCAAAATTTCCAGTATATGGTGACGACAGGCCAACCAAAGAGCACCTTTTTCCAACTTTTTCATAACAGTTCCATAACTGAGTTTTGGAACTGCTAAAAGTTGATCTACACTCTGTCCTGACACTAAAATGGGAAGGCGATCCACTGTTTTGTGTTCTGTTACGTCTTCGATCAGTTTGCCGTCCCAATGTACAGCAAGAGGCGTATTTGGATTAAATTCTTTCTTCAAGGATTCCGCTACCCTTTGCCTTTGCTTCATACGCTGGCGACGAATTGAGGATGAATATATATTGTATTCTGACGGATCGGTACCTGCACTTTTGAGCGATGATGTTAAAATAACAGTTGCTTTCCTGTCACTTAATTTAGCAAAGTCGAGGCTTGCGGATAAGCGTTCATCAAAGATGTTCTTTCTGCCGCGTTTACGTTTAGATGGGACTTCTAAAACTGCCGTCGAAGGTCCTGCGCTCACTGAAATTTCTGAGGTTGAACTTTTACTTTCATCATCACTGCAGCTAGTCGAAGAAGATAGTATGCACTTTTCTCGCAGGGATTCAATGTTACTTTTTTCTCGATCCAAAATACGTAGAAGGCGAGCGTTTTTCTTAAATGAACTTTGTCCACTCCACCTATTGTACCAGGGCGTCCTCTTTTTCTCTGCTCAGTTAAAAATAGTCTACTTCCTCAATGGTAATCTTGCTTAGAGCATCAGCGTGTGCTATGTCAAACAGATCTACCAAACTATCTTGCCACTCCTTTTCTTTATTTCGTAGACCTTCAGAGCGTTTGACTTTATTTTCTTTATTTTTTTTAAATTTTTGCTACTCATTACACTTGTTGTCTATCTTCTTTATAACATATTTTTTTTTATTTTGTTGGAATTCCCGTTCGTTCCCACAAAGCCATGACGTCACAAGCAGCAGAATTGGCCATATTGATTTGTTTGCTTCATTACGATTTTAAAGTGAAAAAATGAACTCAGCACTTCTTTTGTCATTGGTAACTTGCTTTGAATAAAGGGAGTGCCCTTGAACGGAATAATGTGACAACGAGTTGCATTAATATGTTTTATCATGCATTGATGATTAATTATAACTGTTTTATGTACGTTGAGATGCAAGTTATCATTGTCATATTTTTTCAAACTTTGGCACGTGGTAGCGACCCCTAAAAACCTATCTAAGAAATAAATAAAAAAATATAGGTTCGTTTTTTAGGTAATAGAAGCGAATGGCGGGCTGACGTAGTAATTTTTCAAAAGTCGAAAAATAAGGAACACTCTAAATATTTGTATTTATCTAATATATGAAATATTTTACGTATATAATGTTTATAACGTAAATTTATTTTTTACCACAGTATTTTTTTTTGTTTTTGTTTATTTATTTAGTCATTCAATTTCTAACAGTAAGCTTACGGTATAAACCAACACGCTTACTATCTAAAATAAGTACAACAACGAGTGAACCGACAGCAGCCGGTGATACTTTAAAAAAAGTTACAGACATTAAATAATTAGGCAACGCAATTAGTTAAAAAAAAACACAAAAATCTTCGATCCAAGACTCGTTTGATTGAATATCAAACCACTAGCTTTCAATATGATATCTGGCTGAGTATCATTGAACAAGAACAGATATAGAACAAGATATACTCCTAAAAATTCCGGAAAAATATTTAAGCAATAATATAATCCAAAGATACCGTCAAAAAAAATTTATACAAATTAAACAGTTACAATAATATAATTTTCAAGCTGTTACACTAAATTACTGTCTTAGATGCGATTTGTTAAACGCAATTCGTCCATATCTCCGTATACCCATTACACGTTATTTTGAAGCAATGGTAACCGAGTGGTTATAGCTATGGACTGCCATGGTTCGTTGCCCGCCGCCGCCGGCTTGAGTTTCACCGCATCATGGAAGGGCATTTTGCGAATGTTTGCCTGAATAGCTTACACCCAAGTAGAAAATCTGTCGAAAAGCATCTAACGCTATATTTTGACACCTTTTCTTGAGAGCCAGTAATTCTAAGCGTGTTATACTTAAGGGCATAAAATTGCTTACCATGAGATGAGATTGTGGTAATTTATTTATCATATATATAAGTAACTATAAATTTCAATAAGCACTATCTATGCACAACACTAAGAAAAATATTATGTAAAATTTCTAAATAATCAGATATCACTCACTAGTTGTATCATGCATTGGCCGGACCGTCAATTCTATTCTCGGGATTAGAAGCTCGATGTATAGAATTGATACGAAGCTTAAAACACAACACATAAAAGCACGTTTTTTTGCTGACACTATTTTCTCTAAATGGGACTTGTGTCTAATTTTTTTTTTATACCTTATTGGTTAACCTTTGACTACTATCTCACCTGCTGGTAAGTGATGATGTTGTCGAAGATGCTCAGGCTAGCCTAGAATTACTGGATCTTAAGGACAGTTGAAGGAACACACCGTTAGGACCGTAAGCGACAGATTTTCTACTTGAGGGTGGTAGCTAGCCAGGCAGACATTCGCAAAACCTACCACCATGCTATAACGACTGCCATCATAAGATGACAACCGGGACCGACGGCTTAACGTGCCCTCCGAAGCACGGAAGCGCTCAGTAGTAATGTCAGTAGCGGTCACCCATCCAACTCATGACCGCGGCGGACGTTGCTTAACTTTGCTCATCGGTTAAGAAAGCTAAGCAAATTTCGCTACGAGCGTTTAAAAAAGAATTAACAATAACCTTCACGTACCTGTGAAGAATTTACACATATTTTAAATGCTCGGGGCAAGTTTACTTTCAATGCATGGAATAATCAAAATTGGGCAAATTTACTTTGTGGCTAATTAACGATTACCGATGATGATTGATATCTTTGGTCCAGTGTCCACATCATTGCTTTTGGAATCGAATTCTTCAACAAAATTTTTGAATTTTTTGGGTCTAGTGTGATTCCTAGGTCAGATATTTATTGAGTTTTCCGCGTAGCGGTTTGAAATCGGGAAGTAAGCCCGATGGATGGCACAATAAACAAGCTTCTTTTTATATTGGACCAAAACATCTAAAGCTATATACACTCGAGAGCACAGAAATCGCACACCCCTTACATTTTCACTTTGATCCTAAATATTTTTTAAATTATATGTTGGTTGCAAATATAATTTCAATTATATTAAAGTACACACTGTTAGCTTTCTAAAATCACATAATGAATAGCCATGACCTCCAAAATCATTACACTAGCAACAAAACAATAGAATGACCCGAAATCGCTTATTTCAGGTAGCGCGGTTTCCGCGACTTTGAGAAGGTATAAAAAGTTAAGGGATGATTGTTACCTTCTCCTTTGCATACCTAGTCTAGCTATTTAACACGTTTTTGAACTTGTTGACTATTTTTCTAGACGTCATTCCGAATCGAATGAGCTATCGCACATATTTTAAGGAGCTTTAGAAATAAAGCTCCTGAATCCCGGAAATGTTTTTAAGGGTATATAAAAAAAATCGATTGTTATTAACAAAATAAGATAAAAAAAGTTGTTTAGTTTTTCTTTGATAATTTCGAAAATAATGATATTTATGGGATTTTAAAAAAGATCCTAAAAGAGGAGAAAATTTCCAATATAAAAGTTTGTACTCCCGGAACTCTATCTCTATTATTTATAATTTATTTTAACGCTGAAAATAGGGCTCCGCGGGGTCGTTACGACATAGGCGCGCCGTCTAAAAAGCCGGTATATCAACTAAATTTTTTTTTTTATCATATTAAATAACAATATAAAAATTTGAATGAATTATGGTATAATCTAAACATTTGAACGAAAAAAACGAAGGAAAAAAAATATGTGTCGATTTTTCAAAAAGTTGTTTGTTGATTAACAAATTCTTTTTCCAATCTCTGTTTTCATAAATTACGGCATAAACGTTTAAATAATTGGTCTATAAATTTTTTGCTTCGTGGAGCTCTTCGCATTTAGGTTAATAAAGTAATGCAAATTTTTTTTACTAAAGTTTATTATTTTGTTAATTATAATTTTTTAAACAAAGAATGAAATTTCTTTTATATGTTATTAATTTTTTTTTTCAGTAATACCTTTTTTTCCCTATTTTGTCATTTTATATAGGTATTAATTACCATTGGAAAAAAAATTTTACGTCATTTGTTAAGAAATTATTCATAAACAAACTAACTACTTAGCGATTTAAAAAAAAAACAAATGCCATCTTATGGTATAGGTAAAATAATAATATTTGAAAAAAAAAAATGTTTTGTCTTCATAAATATTTTTTATTGTTTATAATAGTTTTTTTATATTTCAATTGTTTAAATAATTAGTTAAGAAATTATTTTATTCTAAAAAATCATCCTTTACCCTTTCCTATGGAATAACAGAGAAATAATTTCATTGTTAATTAACTTAACAATTTGTTATAAACAAAGAATACTAATCGTTATATTTTTTTCGAATACTTCAAAAAATTACAAAACAACCATGTATAAAAATATGTATATATAAAAAAACAAAGTATAGAAAAAAAATTTTTTTTTATAGCATTGTTAAATATTATATGATAATGAAATTACAGCCGTTACAGAATTTGTCAAGTTATGAATATTATATATATATTGCTATAATTAATACGAGATTAGGAAGATATTTTATTAAAGAACAAAAAAGTTTTTGGGTCCGTAGCATTATCTATATTATTTAACAAGTTATAAGCTATAAAATTTCGAAAAACATACAAAAAATCTATTTTTTTATAAACAAATGCTTATAACAACCGATAAACAATAGTAACCGAATCGATTTTGAATTCATTTTAAAGATAAATTAATCCTTTATAATAATAATTCAAATATCTCAATGTTTACCGTATCTCTTATAGTTTAAAAGTTATAACAATTTATAACTTGACAAATTTTGTAACGACTGTAATTTCATTATCATATAATATTTAACAATGCTGTAAAAAATATAATATTTTTTTTCTATACTTTGTTATATATGGTAGGTTTTGTAAATTTTTGAAGTATACGGAAAACAACGGTTATTTTATAACGTTAATATTATTTGTTTTTAACAAATTGTTAAGTTAATAAACGATGAAATTATTTATAAAAAAAAACACTGTTATTCCATAGGAAAGGGTCAAAGATGATTTTTAAGAATAAAATAATTTCTTAACTAATTATTTAAACAATTGAAATATAATAAAAAAATATAAACAATATAAAAAATAATATAAGAATATTTTTTTTCAAAAATCATTGTTTCTCCTATACAATAAGGTGGATTTTTTAAATCCCAAAATAGTCAGTTTGTTTATAAACAATTTCTTAAGAAATGACGTAATTTTTTTTTCCAATGGTAATTAATACCTATATATAATTTCAAAACAGCCATAATAAGATTTTACTGAAACAAAAATTTTTTAATAACATTTATCAGAAATTTAATTTTTTGTTAATTAAAAAAAATTATAATTAAGAAAATAATAAACTTTTTTTTGCATTACTTTAATAAGTATCTAAATGCGAAGAGCTCCACGAAGCGAAACATTTATAGACAAATTATTTAAACTTTTATGCCGTAATTTATAAAAACAGAGATGTGAAAAAATTTGCTAATAAACAATGGTGTAACTTTTTGGAAAAACGACATATACTTTTTTGTCACCGAGATTTTTTTCGTTCAAGTGTTTAGATTACGCCATAATTTATTCAAATTTTTATATTGTTATTTAATATGATAAAAAAATATTTTTGTTGATATACCGGCTTTTTAGACGGCGCGCCTATGTCGTAACGACCACGCGGAGCCCTATTTTCAGCGTTAAATAAAATTATAAATATATAATATTAAAGAAAAATTATGTATCTTTTTTTTTATCTTATTTTGTTAGTAACAATCGCAATTTTTTATGTGATAATATACCCTTAAAAACATTTTTCTAGACGTCATTTCGAATCGAATGAGCTATCGCACATATTTTTAGGAGCTTTATTTCTATTTAACACGTTTTTGAACTTGTTGACTAGACTAACAGACTGCGAAGTCTGAAAGGTCCTTTATTGAATACGTAATCATTCTGAACAAGAAAATGGATACCACACCGGTAGCAGCGTCTCAAGTGGTTGCACTAATTGAAGCTGGACAGAACCAAAGTCAAGTGGCACGGCAGTTAAAGTGTATGTATAAGCGATCTAACCTTCGAAGCGCTCGTAGTGAAGTTTGCTTAGCTGTTCTTAACCGATCGGCAAAGTTAAGCAACGTCGCCCGCGGTCATGTGTTGGATGGGTGACCGCTAGTGACATTACTACTGAGCGCTTCCGTGCTTCGGAGGGCACGTAAAGCCGTCGGTCCTGATTGTCGTCTTTGAATGGCAGTCGTTATAGCATGGTGGTAGGGCATTTTGCGAATGCCCGCCTGACTAGCTACCACCCTCAAGTAGAAAATCTGTCGCCAACCACCTAACGGTGTGTCCCGGCAGCTGTCCTTGAGAGCCAGTAATTCTAGGTTAGCCAGAACCACGTCATCACTTACCATCAGGTGAGATAGTGGTCAAAGGATAACCTATAAAGCATTAAAAAAAACCTCTGAACTGTATATGTCGCTCAATCCCTATACGGAGGTTACGAACGAAAGGTCAAATTACAATTAATTATTTATTATACCGTCAATCAAGTAATAGTCTGGAATCAATAATTTCAGAGATAGCTGTTTTCAGGTTGACGAGTGACACTTGAAATAAAGATCTCATTAACAGCTATAAATTAAAGTAAAAAATAGTCATCCGTCACTTTGATTGACCCCTTCACATGACAGTTATTCACATGAACACCAATCTGAATGGAGGGTGGCTAACATGCTAAATCTAGAACGGATTGGCTCTCAAAGGTAAATGAAATATCAAAAATATTTAAACATATATGAAAAGTACCTCATAAAATAAGACAAATAGCATGTATAACTTTATACATTCATGTTGTCTATAATATTTTGATAAACATGGCATTCGGGTATATAGAAAATATTTTACTATTAAAATATATTAAGTAACTACAGTATTTTGACCAAATTCCCAAAAAAAGGAGATAATTCTTAATTTTTGGTATTTACTCTACGAAAAACATGGTGTTTTTTTTCTGGCTGTAGTGGAAGATAAACTATTTGACCGCGTAAATAAGTAGGTCAACAGAGAATTTTTCGATCCGACGGGGAAGGAATGAATTCATAAACCGACGGGCAGCAAAGAATACTCGTTACTACAGCGAATCGTTTATTTAATGCAGATTTTTTCCGTTACAGAGAATGCTTTGCTTTAATTACACTTTGACAAAGCTATGAAGCATAAATATTTATGAGAAAGTTCAGTAAAATATTTAATTTCTTTTACTTTGTAAATAGTTTCCTCTTAAATTCTAAACTTTTTCTTACCAGCGATGTGCCTTTATTAACAATATACTACGAACTATATACAACACTACAGCTACTACAATAAAAGCATTTAGATCCCTATAAGTCAATGCAGACTCATAGGCAGTCCAAATGCTCTAGCCCACTACCAGTTGGCAGCGTGCCCAGCATGCTGGCAGCATTGCCCCGTTGAATTGCAATGCTTATTGTTTGAGACAAATAGGTGCCAGCATTTTGAGCACGCGTCCCATTTAATTATCAATTCTAAATTCATATAACACATATAAATCTTGCAACTATACGGGGTTCTAGTTGAGTTTAATCATCATAAAAAGAAACTCCACTTGGCGCAGCGCATTCATGTAGTAGTAGCACCACAGTATTAGACAATATTTGTGAACGATACTTGGCGTAGCGCATGTGTTAAGCGGTCTCGCTGTATTTGGCAATATTCTATTTGATGGCAGCACTAAGTGTAGCGCATTCGAGTGCAATTAGCAAAACTTTAATTTTGAAAAAATATATCAGTAAATATAGTGCGACAGATAGCGATACTGCTACAAAAATAAGTTACTTAAATCGTAGCGCGTTTTTGTAGCGCTATCGCAGTATTTGGTAATATATTTAATGCATGTTTGTTACGCCTCTAGCCGACCCCGTTTCGTCGTTTGGTACAAATCAGTTGGGTCTGGTTTGCCATTATCTGTAGAGTTCAAAACAACATTTTCAGAATTCTATATATATATATATATATAATATATATAAAATATATTTTCTGCTGCACTGCTATAGCAAACTCTTCCAAATAGAATAGAATATATATATATATATATATATTATATATATAAAATATATTTTCTGCCGCACTGCTATAGCAAGCTCTTCCAAATAGAATCCTGAAAAAATCCGGAGCCTTTGACAAAACCACAGGAGCCTTTGACAAAACCACAGGAGCCTTTGACAAAACCACATTTTCCAGTATTAACCATGGACTGAGAAACAGGGGTGTTGATGATAGAGTGAATACTTTTGTTACCAACATGCTCTCTAAGAGAGCAGCGAGAATAGAAACCTCTGGAACAGCCCGTTGTCGTGTTACGAGAGGCTGCCCACAAGGAGGAGTTTTGTCACCTCTGCTATGGGTAGTAGTAGTGAATGAGCTGGTTGAACTCCTGAACAAAGATGGTATGGTCACTGTAGGATACGCAGATGACCTAGTTATAATGGTCTCTGGACTGTTTGAGGCAACCCTCTGCGAAAAAATGCAGAGGGCTCTTCACATAGTCGAGGAATGGTGTCAACGTCACAGTCTATCTGTGAACCCACAGAAAACAGAAATAGTCATGTTTACTCGAAAAACAAAGTTAGCAAATTATAACCTTCCTACGCTGTTTGGAACAAAATTGACCCTAAGTAAGGAGGTTAAATATCTAGGCATTTGGCTTGACAGCAAGCTTTTGTGGGGAAAACACCTTGAACACATCACAACAAAAGCTACAAAAATTTTGATGCAAAGTACAAGAGCAGTAGGGAAAGACTGGGGTCTGAAACCGAAGCTCTGCCGATGGATCTACACAGTTATAGTACGACCTGTCCTCACCTACGGTTGCGTAGTGTGGTGGCCACGAACAAGTCTGGTGACTACAATAAAGAAACTGCAGCAAACCCAAAGACTGGCTTGCTCTTTGATCAGCGGCTGTATAAAATCAACACCATCAGCTGCCCTTGATGTCATCCTGGGTCTGACGCCACTGCATCTTCATATACAGCAAGAAGCGATGGCGGCAGCACTAAGGATAAAGTCAACAAACCAGTGGATAGGCACGGGACAAATCACAAACCATTGTCGAATACTAGACAAGGCCACTAAAATAATCCCCGAATCAAAGCAAGGCACTGACAAAGTAGCCAGTACCCACCTTGACAATAAGAAGTACAAACTGGCTACTGAGAACAGTGCACTGGCAGATCTAGTGCCGACATACAATATCTACACAGATGGCGCAAAAAACAAGACTGGTGCCGGTTGCGGTTACTACTCACCGGAACTTGGAATCTCAGACGCAAAAGGGCTAAATAAGACCACCACTGTAATGCAAGCAGAGGCAATGGGCTTACTGCTAGCTGCGAGGGCAATATCACATCTAGACATAACACCTAGTTTAGAAAGTGAGCGTGAGGACAAGCTCCTTCTTTTTACTACAGACAGTGCGGCTGTAATATATGCACTCAGAAGACCAGTAACCAGGTCTAGAGTCATAGCTGAGTGTCATTCTGCCTTACAAAGGCTGTCAAAAAACTACAGAATAATGATAACATGGACAAAGGGACATAGTGCATGCCCGGGTAACGCCATGGCAGATACTCTGGCAAAGAAAGGAGCAAAAAAACAAGTTTGTGATGACGTAAGGAGCCTGTGCAAGCCATCAGCAATGGAAGTACGGGAACTACTACGTCGTCACACCGAGAGAGAACAACAAAACCTGTGGAATAAGACAGAGGATTGTAAACAAACAAAGGCCATGTTCCCAAATCTAAATAAGAAGCTGACAAACAACCTGCTGAAACTAAAGCGTGAGGAACTACGCATTGTAGCAGGCCTTATCACAGGTCATTGTAACCTGAATTACTTTCTGCATAAAACTGGAGCAACAGACAGTCCTCTATGTAGAGGCTGTATGCTAAAAGATGAGACCGTGGAGCATGTACTGTTGCACTGCGAAGCCACGGAACAGATACGATTTACAATCGGACTACAAGAGTCATTCTCATCGACGACATCCTCACCACCATCACACAAGTCACTGGAGCAGCTATGCCAGCGACCCAAGGTCCTTCTCCGCTACGTTAAGGAGTTGGGATGGCTTGGGTAGAAGCTGGCGGGGGAAATGCACAATACACCCCAAGCGGGACGTCAGTGCAGGACATATCGCCCCCAAATAGAATAAGAATAAGAATAAGAAGAATCCTGAAAATGTTGTTTTGAACTCTACAGATAACGGGCGGCGTTATCCATTAAGCTACTCGATAATAAGGACTGGCAGTAAGTCTAAAGAGACTGATTTTCACTTTTCTCGAGCAGCGAGCAAATCTATGAAAAACATACTTCCTCTGATCGCTAGCACCCTAAGCTCTCCTTCTATATCCATATCTTCAGCATTACTTATTGTCAGATACTCTGTTTTCAAAACCATCAGTACACGTGTACTGAGCACGCCGATGAGTTTGTTAAGGTAGATATTGATAACTTGAACAGCAAAGGAGAAGCCTGCCTAGCGCCCACCAATGATTTTATTGCGAGCTGTACCAGTAACTCAACGTTAGGATGATTTCAGCCAGCACATCCACTGCTTCCAACTTGCCCCAAAGCTACTCTCTAAAAGCCTCACAGGCGAAATATAGGGTTCGATCCAGCCTGGATTGCCAGCCCAAACATTAACAAGGTAACCAAACTACGTATAGCCTAATGATGTATATTTCAGCGGTGAAATCGGAGCGCTATAAAATGTCTACGCCACCGTAGCTAATCGTAGCCGCCTACGGTCAGTGCCAATGACCTACATAGCAGGGAATGCTACGAATAAAATGTAGAATGATGCAAGTTAATGTGTTCAAATATTACCCCATAATATAGTGTATGCTAATCTAAAATAATAAAGATTATGTAATGAGACAAAGGCGAAACTAATGAAGTATTGCAAGATATATAATGATAATGCCTTTTCCATGACTGACGAGGAAAATCAAACAAATAGGGTCACCAAGGATTTATATGGCATAATGTAGGACATTCTTAGACCACAAAATTATCATCCCGAGAGAGGGATTCAAACCCACATCACCCGGCTTTACACCCCTGGTGCTTTAATTTTATAAGCGCTCGATCTTAATCGATCACCTAAGTTAAGCAACGTCCGCCGCCGTCAGGAGTTGGATGGGTGACCACCAGTGACATTACTACTAAGCGTTTCCGTGCTTCGGAGGGCACGTTAAGCCGTCGGTCCCGGTAGTTGTCTTACGATGGCAAACACGGTACGCCCTACCACCATGCTGTTACAGGTCGTTACAGCATGGTGGTAGGGAATTTTGCTAATGCCCGCCTGGCTAGCTACCACCCTCAAGTAGAAAATCTGTCGCCAAGCACCTAATGGTGTGTTCCGACAGCTGTCCTTGAGAGCCAGTAGTTCTAGGTTAGCCTGAACAATATCTTCGACCACATCATCACTTACCATCAGGTGAGATAGTGGTCAAAGGTTAGCATATCAGATATAAAAAACAACCCTCGGGCTTCGAGACTGGCTGGACCGACGCGAATGTTGTGCTCTAATATAATTTCTATAACCCTCATAGGGGCGGTGCGACTATCAACCAGACTTCATATCAACGGAAGAAGTGCTTTTATAAACAATAATCTCTCGTAATGTGGATCTCGTATGGATTCGGAAACTAATCTAAACCAGATATATCCTTAAGATACATTTTTTTTATCTTCAATCGAAACCTCATTGTTGTAGGTATTTCAGGTCGCTCTTTCGACCATGATATCCTAACAATTGGTTTCGAGAGCTATAAAAGCAAATATAAAGCAGTGCTAATTACCGAGGGCATAAATGGTACTTGCCACTTATTACCATTTCTTTAGAGGATCTTGTTTTCCATGGCCGGAGCACATTAGACCTTTAGTAATTGCAGGTTTATATCCAAGATATCCAGCAGAATTTCAAACTGCAGCTAGGTTGGCCTACTCGCTGTATTATTTTAGATGTTAAAATGTAGATAAGAATACCTCTAACAGAATTATCTTAGGCTCAATTCAGACTGAAGTGGCAGCGGCAGCTTTACTGTCAAATCATTTTCGACTTTGTTTCTATCACCATAATGTATAGTATAATAGTAACATTGAATTTTAGTATTGATGCCTGCTGAGCGAACAAGCGTACAAAATTACAAAGAAAGGATATTTTTTTATATCTACGAGGGGGATTCGAAATCGCAACCATCCGTCCCTACGTGTAGTGACGTAAGTCATACTTCAAATTATTCCTTTCATTCTTGCCGCCTTAAGAGGAGCGACATCTATGTTCAAAGTGAATTGAACTACAGACAAGACCGATTTACGATTAGCTTAACACTTATGTACAATGACGAAACACCATAATGTTTGCATTAACGCCTGCTAAGCGTATATAAGTAATGTCAAAATAAGCTTACAAAGTTACTACAATAGTATATAATTTTTTTTTAATGTATTATTTTATGCATTAATAGCAAAAATTGGAATGTCATAACGTAGTTAGCCTTTTAAGGCTAACTTGAAATTCCACTTACTCGGGTTCAGTGCGTTATTTGTTGTTCAACATTTTTTTGGCTAATGTCATTTAGATTCCAAAATTACAACGAGAGGCTATGCTTTTTCATTTTGAAGCGCTCGTAGCGAAGTAAGCTTAGCTGTTCTTAACCGGTCAGGTAAGTTAAACAACGTCCGCCGTGGTCATGAGTTGGATGGGTGACCGCTATTGACATTACTACTGAGCGCTTCCGTGCTTCAGAGGGTACGTTAAGCCGCCGGTCTCGGTTATCGTCTTAGGATGGCAGTCGTTATAGCATGGTGGTAGGGCATTTTGCGAATGCCCGCCTGGCTAGCTACCATCCTCATGTAGAAAATCTGTCGCCAAGCACCTAACGGTTTGTTGCAGCTGTCCTTGAGAGCCAGTAATTCTAGGTTAGCCTGAACAACATCATCGACCACATCATCACTTACCATCAGGTGAGATAGTGGTCAAAGACTAACATGGCATGCATAAAAAAAAGGATACATTTTGGTCATTTGTTTTTCGAACCCACGCCATCCGAAATAACGGCCGAGCTATGCTCCAAACTCTAATCTTCTCCTCTCGTTGTAATATTGTTAAGTAAAAGGCGGAGCATGCGGCATTGCAAAAATAAAAATATTAAAATAATGACATTTAGGTTTGTATCTTTTTCAGTATTTTTTTTAAATATTTATTTCTGCGACTAACCACTGTAAACTTTAAAGATTAATTTATGTAATGATACATTGAAAGATTTATCATGTAACAATTTAATTTTTAATATTTTTTATGGAACGTTTGGTTTCTGTTACTTTTCATATGGCTACCCATAGTGATGCTATTTGCTTTTTTTTAAATGTGACCTTCATGCTCAGCCAATCGCAAATGCGATTCCAATTTCAATCTCGATTTTGTTCAAGAGCGCTAAAATGACTTTGAATTAAATTGAAACTGTTTTCAGGAGTACGCCAGCTGGGCGGAACTATTTTTACAGTGGCTTCCGCATTGAATAGCTATAAGCCAAAATGAATCTTAAATATTGTGTAACCTTGGAAAAAGACTTAAACAACACGATGACCAAACAAAAATGTTTATTTTCTTTACTAACTCATAATTACGATATCAGAAAATAACATATTGTCTTATACGAAATAGTAATAGGTATAATAATATTTCCTATATTTTAATTATTATAACACATATTAAGTTTATGAAATATAAAGCAATTCAATTATTGTAATAGAAATTCTTAACTATAACTAATTATACTTAATTTACATTCTTATTTTATACATTTTACTGTATTATCACGTGGTTTTGTTACCCTACCTAACGCCCATACTTCGACCAATGTTAAATAATATCAATAGTTGAAAAAGGAGCCACTAGGTTGCAAAGGATATTTTGTATGCCCACAACAACAGTGCAGACGCCCGGTACAGTATGTAGGCAAACAAAAATTTGGAGTAAGTAGAGGTATGGAACGGCAACGATTAAAAAAACTCCACAATACTTCACTTTGTTTTCAGGTGAAAGAAGATAAATCTTTATGTGAGAATGGACCTAAAAAATCGAAGTATACGGGTCGATGGGTAGGCAGCCATGTTCCATACATCTAAGTAGGTATGACACTATAAAGCTACTACATTTAAAATTGTATTAAATGAAATGATGATCATTGCCTCGTTGGATATTGAAATAGGTATATAATGAAGTAGTTAAACAAGAGTAAATGATACAATAGAAAACAATGGATTTGTCGAACATTCAACAATGAATACCAGAATATAACCATTTGTGTGTCGTCCATTAAGGCATGTGTCTAACATTTAACACAATTTTAAACGTCGATGTAGATTTATTTAATTACTTACTATACGTATTTATAGCTTGCTACAAATATTTTTAACTATTTGATCTAATTACATTGCAGTACGATAATATCATCATTGCAATGTTGTTTCATATTAACAATATCTATTCAAATAAATTCTTCCAGTGTTCAATCTGTACAAAACGTACAGATAAAAAAAACTTCACAACATCTTGCTTACTTTATTTCTTCAAAAAGCCAATAACAATCAGGGTGACTGTGGCCATTTTGAGAGATGAAACGTGCACGGCTGCTCTCGGGCTTGCTTTAGAATACATTTAGTACTTAGGTATACAGAGCAAGGGATAGTAAGCTGCATCAAGATAATTCGTAAGGTAACTTACTCTGCAATAATAATAGCTAGGCGAGTTGGAGTTCTGCTTTTTTCTTCATTTCTTTTAGCATATCCAAAGCTGTGTCTACATGAATCAGACAGAGCCGATGAGATTTAATAATACGAGTACATATCTATCAGTAAAGCGTAATGAGCAGCCATTATTGTAATTTAAATATATTGCGATAGCAGCATCAAATTTTAAATAAATATATGATTTTTGTAAACAAACATAAATAAATAAACTTCTACAATATATGGAACCAACTTACGACGAAAACAATTTCGTTTCTTTAAATAACTAGCGAAAATTAAATAACTTTATGTGAGAAAACATACTACAAATTACAATTTCACCTTATTTTACGTAGCTACGAAATAAGTCTTAGCAATAAATTAGAGGGCGTTGCTACAATATAGGTATGAATATGAACGAAATAAGTAAATTTAACTTAAAAATTACAACTTTTAACATGAAATAAAGTAAAGCTACACCATAACTTCAAAATTTAAAAAGGCACTGTCAAATTCTAGCAAAGCCCTTTCAACAAGTTTTGTTTTACTACTGATCTACGGTATTTTTAAATATTGGTAATGAAAAAAAGAGCACAAATTATTTAACATCTAAGGAAATATTTCAATGTTAGAACTAAATAATCAACTATGTCTTAATCGTTCAATAAATTGATACGTTTATGCGTTTGATAAGTAAAAACAATGTCGATGCATTGATGAGAATATACCATAGAGTAGGTTAGTCAAAAGATAGATAAATAAAATAGATATTGTGCTAAGATAATTATAAAAAATTGCTCATATTATAATTATCCGAGCATATAGTATAAGTAAGATATATTCAATACAATTAAAGCAACTTTAAGTGCAATAATATTGTTTTGCTTTGCCTTGAGCCCTTGAGCCCCGAAGACAGACGAAGATTCTAGCCATTCATAAAATAAATACCTACACTGCAAATATTTTTGTACATTTGATTTTATTTTGCTTCCTAAAGCTTAGACCAATGTATTTGTTCTTTAACAAATAATTGAATGTAAACTTCTCTTGAAAGCTTTTACGTGGAATTGTTCCTATAATAACTATTAACTATCTGATACCGGAATAAATCTAATTAAACTCGAGTTCAATTGATGTAAATGAAAGATTATATTTTGTGGTTTTGTACGTTACCAATATTTTTTTATGGCAAATGCGACATCCTATGGGTCCAAATTGGTTTTATCTTTGAAAAAATTCAAAGTTTTGGACAATTGGAATAGCACGCTTAAGTTTAGAGATGAGTAATGATGATTTCGTCGTCGATTTCGTCTTTTTCGTCGTCTTCTTCAGGAGGCTGCTTGGCAGCTTCAGCTGCGATGGCTGGGTCTTCAGCGATGGCTTTCATACGTCGAGCCTGAAATAGAAGAAACATAGTCAATACATGAAAAGCCAACTTCGATGTACATAATCCATAGATACTTAATCATACAAATGGGTTATTTCACCTCTGTGATATTAACCGATTAATTAGATATTTCTGTCAAGAGCACTGTCATGTCACCACGGTCACTGCAAAGTGACGTTGTGATATGAATAATTAAAATAAAGGAGAATTAACCTTTTAATTGTTAAAACACGTTTTATAGGATTTTAAAGGGAACTAGCCAAAAGGTGTCCGAAGGGGGCAAACGTAATAATTGGAAATGGACAAAAGAAGTATTAATATTCAATGTTTACATTGTATTCATAATAATTATTATAAATATTTGTATTACACTTTATGGTATTTAACATCCGTCATAAACAACTTGAAGTAACTTTTTTAGTTTTACAAATAATCTTGTCAAGACTTCTGAACGACTTCACTGCTCGTATGATGATACATATCGCCATAAATAGTCAACTGCTGATGAAACCTTTGACGAAATAGAAGTGAACTCATATTCATGAACATTGTCAATAACAATATTAGTCGTTGTTTGGGTATTGTTCATATCTTCACTAATATTTTTGATAGACCGGTCTTCGTAGGTTTTAACATTGTTTGCGTCTATGAGTGAGAAAAAGTGAAGGATGGCAGATACGTATGTATTAAGTAGGCAAGGGAATCGTATTAATCGTGACTAAATGTACGAACACATGCCATAAGTGGCTGGAATCGACATAAAATGGCGTATTATGTGACAAATTATATTAACTGTGATCATGTTAAAAATTGTTAAACAGGAATGTAAGGGACTATACAGGCACAAGATGGTGTGGCGCAGCCAGGGCGTTAAAAATTACTGAACAACAGTATACTCGATTCTATAAGTTACCCCTAAAATCTTAATATATATGAAAAACTATAATTTCCAGTATCTAATGTCATAAATGCCATAAGCATGCTATATATCTCTTCAAAATTTACTCTGAATCTCGCGTTTTACGTTTTTTTAACATGCAATAGTTAGACGCCCTAGCTACAGGTTCGTAAAGTTTCAACACAATATAACATATCAGTTCAGCTGTTTAAGAGTAGCAGACACAAACAATTACACAACATACACAAAATTTTGGCGGTAATATTATTATTTTCATATTTGGGCTACTTTTGCCTTGCTACGGCAGCTGTGCGACAGTTCGCGTTCTAGGCTTGGCTTAAACAATATCATTGCTGACGTCATCAGTTAATATAACAGTTACAATAACATAAATAACAGATAGTGGTCAAAGACTATGACTGCCATAAGGATAATTTTTAAATAATTCACAAATCGCAACTACTTTGGCAAACAATTATAGCCAGGCACTACTGAGGCCTACATGGACACTAAACACATTACACTCCTTTTGGGCAATCGTGTGTTAAAAAGAAACATCGAATTCCTGTAATATATGAAATTGCTGTACTGCATCCTACAAGTCCGTGGTTCCGCGTAGGTTCTTTGCAGTCGGAATGCGAATTATAAGTGATGATAAAGCCCTGCCACAAACGGTTTTCTGCCTAGAAAATAACTGACATTGGGATGTCATATCCTATTAGATGAATAACACGTAATTGGCCACACTGATTACGTACTTCAATAAAAATTTAAAACAAAACATGAAGTACAGGTAGCAAAGATCAATTACAATTAAACTCTTCAAAGTAAATATGTATGATAAGTTTATGATTTGAAAGACTTATTTTGAGTTTTTTTTGAATTGAAAGAACTGCGTAACTTGACTTGTAACATCAAAGAGGTTTATATGTAATCAACTATGATAAATTTGCCGCGGGCAAAAAAAAATACTTGCGCGCTATATTCCATAATTTTCTTATGTTGTTTGTATCGCATTTGTGCAATTTATATTTGTTTTCGCAAGGGTGTTGAAAAAGTGCGTATGAAACTCGTGAGCAACTTTCTCATTATACACCTCGTGTATAATGAGCAACTTAGCTCACTTGTATCATAATCTACTATTTTGCTATCAATTGAAGTTATCTTTAACATTGGCTTTACTAGTGTAGCTTACAATGTTCTAAGGCCAATAACTGAATATAAATGTTTAATATATGTTATTACTGTACTTTAATTATATGTAAAGTTGACATAGCCAATATGAAAACATTGAATGTGTTATCGCTGCGCTCTGTTTCTCATCTTCATGATCTCCTGGTACAATTTTGTTTTACTTGGCTACAATGTTGCAACCTATAGATAACAAATTGTTAAAGAAGCACAGACAGTGTGCCATGGAATAAATAATAGCTAGGTGCAGAGTTTCTTATTGAGAGTTCGCTTTTTACCGCTTTCAAAATCATGTTTTTCTAGTCATAAATCTTAGAACCACTGACAATGTTGTGAGATGTTCTTTATATGACTTTGAGAAGAAAACTTTTTTGTTTTTACCTTATTTATCATATTTACTTGAAACGCATAGCTTATTAACATGATGAATTTTATCATCCTAATAGAAACTGGATAATAATAATAAGAAAAATATATAAATTATGAAATGTCAAATTATAATAGGGAGACGTTACTGTCAAGTTCTATTTATAGGTTTATCGCATTAAATTTTGCTGTATTTGCACCAGAGCGTAAAAACAGAAGGAAGGAATTAAGCAACACGAGCGTTCCAAATATTATACGGGGTTTTCAACCGCCATGGAATCTACTATTCTCGATGAAAGCTTTAACTCTCGATGAAGATACATAGCTGATTGAGACAGTAGCACATACGCAAACATATTGGACACATGACCCTATTCTTCCATCACCGCGGGAAAGATCGGTTGCATAAATCACATGTCAAGAAATTATAAGAAACTAATTGCATTCGTTATAAACTAAAACAAAATTGAGTTACATAGAAACGAATATGTTTTATCTAAGAAAACGCTACGAGCGTTTTCTTTTTGTTTAAGTTTATTAGCGATCTCAAACAGTACCATCAAGATACGTTGAGGTAATAGTAGCATTCAACTCAGAGCAATTACTGACTACTGTGCATATGACTCACAAAATGAGTGTTTAAACAAAAATATAAAAAAAAAACATGAAGAACATGTAGAAAAAATAAATTACAATCAAATTATTCAAAGTAAAAGTACTAACTAACCTAATCTGGACCCTAAAATATGCAATATTAAAAAACTGACGTTTTTGAAGAAAATCTGAGGGCGGACGTAAATTGATATAGGATAGGACTTCTTTTGTCTGCTTCGAAGTTTCGAAAAGTTTTAAAAAGAATTAATAGTATTAGCAGTGCAAAAAAGGTGATGATCACACCAAATATAGACTATAGTAGCAACTACAAGCTATGGAAAGAAATATATAAAAAAAATGCTTTAATGTACCCGGCTAATATAAAAAGTTAGATAATAAGACAATGTTGTGTCTTATAACCCATCGCGCTGTATAAAATGTTGATCGAAGCTGCTATTCAAGACGGCAAAAAGCATATTTGGATAATCAGATTGGTACATACAACACATGAAGAGAATCCATCTATAATTTGTTATTTATGCCAATCTATTTTAAAGTAGCAGTGCTTAGATGTTTTATTACCTCTCATCTGACGGAGATAGTACATTGATCTAATTCAAGCCTGCCATATGAAATTCGATTTTATCTGCGCGCACTCAGGACATATTCAGTAAATCTGGATAAAACGTATAAAATCTGTACGGCAGAGGTAAGTGGTATCAAACAATGTTATCACATACATAGCACACAACGAATATCGCATTTATAATATTAGTAAGAACTGTCTACATGAAAAAAATACTACTAGGAATAGTGAAACATGCTCTAAAGAGTCTCGAGACCAATGTAATAATTGTGTACTAAACTCTTTAATTCTTATTAAATCGGCTTTTAGACTCCTTTGAATATGTTTTGCTTTTCGTTGCAACGTTGTTGTTTTTTAAATTCAGAAAGAAATAAAAATCCAGCATATCATTTGGAAACAACAAAACTGTCGACTGGGGCTTCGTTACAGATCGTATTGATAACGTAAGTGTGCCGAGACCAGCCTGCATCAAACTTAGCTAACATTATCATCATCACCACTCTACGCGTAGCTGCATCTGAGCATCGGTGAGGTTGTGCGGTACCCAGCGCGAAACTAAGGTCCTCAAGATGCTCATGTAAAATCTAGTGAACGCTTTCGGACCCAATCTTCAATATATAATGGAACTTTTCATAATAATTCGCTTATTCTCCTCCATAACATTTTTACTGCTGACATTGTTCTTCTTTAACAGCCCATCAAATGTGGTCGCCACCACAGCCTTCTTCTTCGGGCAAAGGTGTCCGTCTTGGCAAAAATTCGCCGAACAATCGGTACGCAGTTGCCGAGGAAAAAACTTTTCAAATTGCATTTGTGAATGAAGATCCACAAATGCAATTTGAAAAGTTCTTCTTGTATTGAGCCACAATTGAAATGTAAAAATATCGTAGCGCGAAAATTTTCTCGAGACAGTTCCATTTTCCAGTAATATAGGAGATACCACATACGAGAATAAGACTATGGTAGAAATACCAATGAATAAACAAATCATGTGTATCCTCCAAACAAAACGTGAAATTCTTACTTTCTTTTCTCTTGGAGCTAGGAGAAATACGTTGAGTAAAGCGAAAAGTGTTAGATTACCGTATAACGCGGTGCCATATAATTTGGACCAAGATTGCCTATATAGTCGCAATGAATCACAATAATACTACTAGCACAGCCGTTATCTATATGGAAAGAAACAATACATCGTTTTACATCGGTGCTGAGACATGTGTCACCCAGGTTAAATGATCACCATTAGAGTTTTTTGCTACCATCTCACCTGTCGTTTAGCGACGATATGAAGTTGGCAAAACATATTAAATGCAACAAATAAGTCGTGGGAAAGTTACCAGGGTATCATAACATGGAAACATCTGTTGTCTGAAATTTAAAGTTGAAGACTGCACCGTATCTGCAAGTATCTACGTATAAATTCGTAAGCAAGTATGCATTTTTTGTATTTTTATCTCTATATAGCTAGGAGAACACCAACAATAACATTATATGTTAAGTCACAGAACCCTCCTTTAGCAAATTTGATTCATTATGGGCTTTCTTGCAGTGATGAGTTGATTAAACTCGTCATAGCAACAAAGGTGCATCGCAATCTACGAATAAATATAGTTTTTTTTTCATAAACAACCTACTATTCTAGTGCATGTGGGAAATCTTGCATTCTGTGTACCAGGTTATCATGAAAACCTAGAATAGTAAGTGCATATATAGCTTTAGCCCCCCTCCTCCTTCCTCCATACTTCGTTTCAACGCTGCATTAAGTGTATTCGTTAGACTAAAAGAGACGCTTATATCCAAGCACTTCCACTGACGTGTGCCTGTATTTAACAGAAAAAAAAGTATTGGTGTGTGAGGCCTAGACCAGTTGATAAGATCAATAACTTGAATGACAAATTAAACTTAAGCTGGTTATGACAAAAAACAAGCGTGCAAGAAGAATTTTATGTCGTCATGGACTTGACCTTTTAGATTTCAGATATTTGTGATGCATTCAACAATAATGACATTTATTTATTTAGATTGATTACTTTTCATTGAGAAGTGCGCGCAACAGGTGCGCGCAAGTCGAGGTATTGATCCAATCTGCACCTTTCGGTACTAGGGTACAAGCAAGTTAAAGAGATGTTAGAGTGGAAACGCTTGATGCAGTCCGTCTCTTTTTTGTTTACTATACGTGTATTGTTATGAATGTTTCTTCGGCATCGTATTCATTGTCCGGGGAATATAATTATACACCAGACATATTGGAGCATAAACTACTGTGGTCCGGGTCACAAGCTAGTTTTATTTGGGGTCAATATTTCGGTGATGTTATGCTACACTGATCTTGTTGAAACATTAAGTGTTTAAAAACATTTAAATGTTTAAAAAAGTGACTGCTACTTCATATTTGTGATTTGTTGATATCAGCTACTATCAATATAGCCGTTATGGTTTAACATAAAGGCATAACGTAATACAACTAATCAACTAAAGACGTTAGGTGTGTCAGCTGCCAAAGTAACATACAATACAGTTTAGTATGTTTTTCTATTCAACTTTGAATTTGAAAACATAACTTGTCATCGGATAGTTGTGAATGAAAAATTAAACAGAAATATAATTCGTGTTGTTTCTTTGGCAAGTTGAAACCCTGAGCATTAGTTTGTGTGCTTATTTGTTTGATGATATCTTTTTAACACCTTTTTTGTTCACCTATTAAATATAATTTTTAAGCTCGTATATGAGAAAAATTGGCCGGGGTCTTGTTAATACAGTAAAAGTGATATGTATAACATTCAAATATATGATTGAAGTTGTCGTAGCGACAAAACTAGGTCAAGTAAAGTATCATTATTATGTACAGGCTTTAATTGTACCTTTTAAAACTGAAATTTATGATATACTTCAGATTTTTGATATGGGCCATTTTATCTAAACTTTGAAACAGCGCATACTCTCATTTCGTTACGTTATTTTAGTCATTTAAAATCCATAAGATAACACAGTTTTCTATACTACACCGTAGTTGGCTATTGCAAATCGTTATCGTGATTATGTGCAAGAAAATAAGACGTGCTCATTTGTCACTGGCACCTGATTACAACTGTGTGATGTAGACACCTATTTTTCTATAAGTAGCTTATCAGCGCACTTACTCAAAGCCCTAACTTACTGCTTATCCTTTTCTCTGAATTTAATAAATAGCATATTTAAGTACGTGTCCTACATTTGATTATACTACGAGTTACCTGCATTGTATTAGTTTCTGTGAAATATATAATCAGTATTTTTTAATGAAACATGTTGTTGTTATTATGGAAAACATATTCTATCTCCTGCCTTTATCCACGATAATTTGGGATTGGTTAGAATGTGTTTTTCTTCTCTGCTGCGTCAGTTGTAATCTGAATACTCTCACCTGTATATAAGAGTTGTGAGTACAATACATCTATTACGAGAGAGTATGTTATATTCTGTAATGTTTTTTAGTCAGTTTATCCCGAACTATAGTAAATAATTAATGGCATTTGTACGGTAAGGTTTTTTATTATTTATTTGGGACGGAACAAGCACAAGGCCTACCTAATGTTTAGTGGTAATCTCTGCCTATAAACAAATGAGTTTGGTCACAGGTGCACTGCACAAGACGAATTACATTGCGCCCACCGTGAGACATACAGTTGTTAAGTCTCATGGGCCTGTAATTTTATTGGCTGCCCTTCCACCATGCCCAAATGTAAATAGTTTGTTCCTCCTCACGACATGTTCATTCTTTGTTTTTATTGGCGGTATGCATTTATAAACAAAATTTTACGCACTATATTCCTACTACGTACAATACTACAGCTACTACAATGAAAACAAATATCGCCGTCACATCTTTCTGAAACAAACGTGAGAGCTGGAGTGGCTGTACTTCAGCGGAACAACTCAAGCGGCGCAAGTATCCTAACCTCCGTAGTGGGTACATATTTGAGCCGTTTGGCGGGGAGACTTTGGGTCCGTGAGTTCAACAGCAATATATAGAAGTTTGTACATGCTTGATTACCAGAACGCACAAACTTGTATTCTGTACTCGTACTAAGTTAGTATCACTCAAACAAGTTTTTTTGAGTTGGACAAAATTCTTTTAAAAAGCTCACCTTTCTCTTGTGCAGTATTTCGACGATGATGTACCCTCCGACTCCGATCAGTAGCACCACCATCATCACGTATAGCTTCATCCTGGCACACAAGTGAGTGGAATACGCGTAGGCTACCACAAAACCGGCGCTTTCCCATAGACGGAAATTAGAGAATGCAGCTTCTTTGTTGCGTCTGAAGAGAACTCCGTATAATCCTGAAACAAGGGTGGATTGTTTATGACCGATCTTATGACCGATACGCTATTCACTATATTATATATAACTTAAGGTGCCAATGAACATACAAACGTAGTAAAAATTAAAAGGATTAAGTTATAACATACTTTTTATTTTATGTCAATAAGTACATCTTTTTCAATATTTATTATGGAGGCTTACATTTAATTGAAAGAAGACTTCTACGAATTGTGATATGAAAACATGTCATTTATGAGAGTAAAATCATTATTATATTTATTATTAATAATAATTTATTTAATATAGTAATTTATAAACAGCCATAAAAGTCTACCGTTGTACAAAGACATCTTTCATATTTTACATCTTTTAGCCCTTATTAATTAAGACAGTACTGCTGCCCACATTCTGGTGTATTTTTTCCTTTCGTCACCTCTATTTAGTATTCTAGAACGGTACCCCCAGGGGGAAATAATTCAAATCAGTTTATTATATAAAGTTAATTGGCTCGTTCTTCACTTGAGATCAGTAATCCGGCTTTAAGTCCAGTTTTATTATTTAGTCCTTCGAAACCTTTACCTATATGCAGGCGGTTCGTTATTTCTAAAAGGGCATTTTAATCTGATTGACTATACTTGTTTGTTGTCTTTAGCTATAGTTCATAGAAATCAATGATGTATACCACGTATTTAGGAAGTCCATCCCTTCCGAAATCTGTGATGTTATATATTCATATTTACGTTTTCACATTATCTTACGAAATGAATACTCCTTCTCTGTTCTTATCCTAAGTAGGGTCGGCACAACGTGTTTTGCTTCAACCCTTTACCTACATCAAAACTATAACTGTAAGTGGGGCATTTTTTCATTCATTGACATTTTATCGGCTTACTTTTCATAGCTGGCGTTAATGTTTAAATATCATCCATAGATCGAAAACAGGCTACCGTGCTTAAAAAATGGGGCTAAGAAGACTATTGTTAGAATTAAAAGATAGTTTAAAAAAGTGTTGTGTGCAAAATGGTAAGTGATGATTCGGTCAAAGATAAAGTAAAGAGGCATAGAATGCAAATTGGCTTTCAGGGACATCTGCCGTATAACACCGATATGTGCTCAGCGACCGATTCAATATTACCTCTTCTGTATATATTATGTCTATCGGCTATCCTTCTATCCGTCCGTTCGAAATTTAAAGGGCTGTCTGGAATGGTAATAGCCTATTACCATTCCGGTAATAGGCTATTGGAAGTGCACATTTTCACAGCATATGTGTTAATATGACGGATTGCCTAAGAAATAATGATAAATACAAAAAAATTAAATGAAAATGGGTCCTCATATGAAACGTGTTTTTTTATCGCTCTATCGTAATAACAGTAATACAATATATGTAATACAAGTGTCAAACTTGGTATTATTAGTGAAGTGTGGGTCGGAACTCTACTAATGGATCTCGAACTTTTGAAGCAGTGATGGCTCAGTGGCATTGGCTATGGGCTGCCGTGCAGCAGGTCCATGGTTCGGATCCCGCCGCGGGCTTGAGCTTCACCGCATGGTGGAAGGGCAGTATGCGAATGCCCACCTGGCTTACCACCCTCAAGTAGAAGAAGTGTTCCGGCAGCTGTCCTTGAGAGCCAGTAAAAATTACAGGCACATGAGACTTAACATCTCAGTGTAACGGGCACAGTGCGATTCGTCGTTGACGAAATGCATCTGTTATAGGCACAGGTTAGTCCATTTAACATCAGGTGGGCCTAGGGTCGATCCGTCACAAAAACATTAAAAAAAATCAGAATTTAAAAAAAAAACTATTTAAAAGTAAAACCCGTGCGCGGTGTTGCTACGAAACCATTGTGTGACATCAATTTGCATTTGGCAGGTCTTATTTTATACTGTTATGTATGCAATTTCTATCCAACAGCTTGATAATACTAATAGGTACTGATCTGTTGAAATTGTCAACTCTGTATAATATATTTAGTCTACAGATACCGACACTGAAGTAGTAATACGAAACGAATACGAAGACCACACATTACATGATAAGGATATGCGTCGTCTGGTCTTAAAATTACCTTTGCTGATTACTCTTAAATCGGACATATCAATTATTCGACTCTTACTCTAAATTCACGACTGCGTGTTTTAAACTAGGTGGATTTATCTTTGACTCGCTGAAGTGACAATAAACTTCAGTTTAGATATATCTAGCAACCGAAAAACCGTTTGCATATGTAATATATAATATTAATATTTTCTTATTTCTTTCTAGAACAACCCATTTAGTTGGCTGCTATTTGGTATCAATTAATATTTTAAAAAAATACGTCTGACCCATAAGTTTTCATCATATAATCCCTTATTAATATTTTTAAGCGATCAATTTACGAACCTGCTTCACTGCAACTTCCATTTTCTCAAGTACCTAATTGCAAAATCTAAGATAATGACTGCGCTGTACCACACAAGCAAGCAACAAGTATGACGTTACACTACACGCTGCTAACAATTGGTTGGATCCAACAACGAGATAAAAATGAATTATGTGAACAGATAATCCTGCGTTATTGTGTGCTAGTAATGGACCAGAATGGTAAACGCTAATTGCCAAGTGGAGGTTTTAATATATAAACGTGATTCGTAGGACACGTGACTATTATTGAGTTGCGGGATCTGTTTACACCACAAATGGTCACTAATGGGTTAGGTGCTCTAAGGGCCTGTTTCAGAATATTCGAGTAAGTTCCGGTTATACTACCCAGAACATATTTAATAAATAAAACACTATCTTTGCGTTTCACAGTCACCGATTTAGCCTATCCATTGTTAAAGCTTGAAACGCGCTGCATGTTAACTGTCATTTTTATCATTCAGTTATTTTATGTGTTGGTTAGCAACCCGAAACTTTATTAGGACATTCTGAAATGGATCCTTAGACTGCAAAATCTCACCTATGCGTTGTACTGCATGTTTTGTAATAAGAGTTTACGCCCTTGTCTAAATTCTGAATAAATAGTAACAAAATCTAAATCTATAAGACTAATATAACTTTTTTCCCGACGTTGTGGAAAGATATGATAACAAAGCCGCCATTGCGATGAAGCGACAGCGTGTATCGGGGCGGCAGCGGTGGTGAGATCTTAATGCGGTGAGTCGTCAAAAGGCAAATTTTGTACCTGTTTTTTAGAAAGAGTGTACACTCTTTCTAAAAAACAGGTACAAAATTTGCAAATTAAGGCGTACGCCTTACGTATATGTATTATTCTAGACGATATGACAAATACTATGCCTGTTCAAAAAACACGATTCCATATATATCTCTTGAGATAATTAACAGGTTTCTGTACTAGTTATATGGTGTTAATGAAACATGTCACTTTTTCAATGTTTATATACCTAATCAGCTGCGCCCTGTGGTGTCGACGGTGTGATTTATTTCTCTGCACTTTAATTGAAGGTTAGAAATTTCTGGGAGTTACTAAAATGCAAGATCTTTATAGATTACACAGCTTAATATTCCTTATGCTGTATGCATGATGCCTTCTGTTCAGACAGGCATATCAACCGGTTTATATATGCGTCAAAATTTGAATCTGTGATATTGGATATAACATGCCTTCATCGGGTATTGTGCACCGAACCACGCAACGTCCCGCATCTTCGTTAACGAGAATATATCGAGTGAGATCGGTGCTCCGCTGCAGGTATAGCTTAGTAGATAATCTGTGGTATGGCCACGTAGTGTAATATGTATATGATATTTTCACGCTTCATTTGCCTGTCATGCTTCCTCTCTATGAATTCCACTATTGCATCGCACGCGGCAGATCACTTGCGGTATTATTTGGTATGGGATACTCTTGGCACGACCGGCCACTTATTCACGGGAGTTATTATAATATAAGCTTGTGGAATACAGACGATGACTCCAGCATAAACGACCGAATCTTTCACCATATAAAAACAATTAGCAATTTAAATTCAGTTTCAATGGTTCTACAAGATGATCGAAAAAGTAAAGGAAAAAAAAGTGCGCTGTGAGAGCAGTATGCCACTAACAACGTGCATGTGGCGTTAACTCGGAAAATGAGTAGTTCGTCCGAGGGTGTTACGGTCTAGCTGACATTAAACCTACCACAAGGCTCATCAGCCACCTTACACCCATATAAATCGAAGGGTACATTATTCCAAAGAAATAAATTATTTTTTTTAATTCTTGTGATGTGTTTTGTAGTACGTACGTTGATGTTGTTGATATTGTTTACGGTTACGTACATTCATCATACGTGACATTCAAGAGAACTTTAATCTCGGAATCAATTCTATCGTAAGGCAAAAAAATAAAAAGTTTTGGAAGTATTATTCCACAAACACTGCTTGCACGTACGGGAAGTGCAAAAAAGACAACAAATAGGGCAAAAACTAAATAGATTGACGGGAGTACAATGATACGGAGTTAAATCAAATATACGCAAGTGTAATGTTGTATATAAAAAGTTCAGTTACTCGAAAACGAAACGGTTATTAAAAGTTTGCTGAACTACATAATAAAGTATCTGCGAGCAAACGTTGTCGCTCAAGAAGTTCTCAAGTGGAAACGGTTTTTGTAGGTATTCGTAGGGAAGTTGGAAAAGCAATTGCGCCAAGATGCACACTACAAGTGCAAAATATTCATCCAACAATGCAAAGTGGTTATGTCGCAGTAATAATAACACTGTGATTTTTTTGTCACTAGAAATTCAATTAGGTATTTCTGTGCCTGTTAATTGAATGGCTTCTGAAATCGAAAATTAAATTGATGCAGAAATAGTCGGCCGTGACCTAGAGATATTATGTGTAAAAATCCTCATCTCAAATTATAAACCCTCTGGACAAAATCAATGACATTTTACCTTTATACTCGAGAACGTCGTATATTTAGGTAATTTTAATTTACATAAGGTAGGCCGTAATTTTTTTACATAATGTATTGTGTTATTAGGGTGACTGCCAAATACATAAGTATTAACAAAAATATAATTTTAAAGATGTTTTTTATTTTATAATGAGTTATTTAACCTTAAATTAAAAAAAAATAACTGTCCGTGCTTGTACTATTCCGTAATATAAGATTTAATTTTAGTCGAAGCTGATTATCTTAAAACAATTTAGTTAAATTTCGTTTCTGTATCTCAGCAAGATACTTTTTTTGGAGAAACTTATGTAATCATAACTTTGTTTAGACGTGTATAAGAAAATTGAAATTAAACTCTTAGAATTTTTTTTCAGTCATAAATTTCAAAGTGTGTTTTCCATGTTTGACACAATGACTCTACGAAGGTATTGAAGATAGTGATATGATATCGATCGGTATCAGAAAAAATAGCGGGTGTATATGTTTACGCATTTATTGATTCAATCTGTGGATCAAGAAAGTTATTTACAATAATACCATGTACAAAAATAACATTATTATTATATAATAAAATCGTCTCATTCAAATAATACGTCTTATTTATAACATTTAAAGTACTTTGCTTCGTTGACGTACATAACTCTGGTACACTTGTATTATTTATCATTATCATCATCAGGCATCTTGGGGATCGAAGTAGATGTTGTCAGTTCCTCAGAAGGCGCTGATTCCCACCTTCTGGTATTTTTCCCTTAGTCGCCTCTTACAACACCAACGGGAAGAAATGGGGGGGGTGACGTTCTAATCCGGCACCCTACAGGGTAAATAACATGGTATAAGCGGGGGTAAATAACTAAATGTTGTGAACATAATAACTGTCATAAACTTTTAAGCTAGTAATCACTGTTCAGTATGACTGGTAACTATGACGAATGAGATATACAAAGTGACCACTTACTTACCTAATTGCCCTACGATAAACGGTCGAGTTGGAAATTGAAATCCGTCTGGTAAAGTAGTAACTACTTAACATAGAAGTGTAGCCTGTACAAAGGCATAAGTATTGATAATTTTCATTCGCAGCACATTACGCTCTTGAGTTTACCTTCCGTTTACATTATCATAATACATTTAACACAATAACAATAAACTGCTCATAATGAGGATCCACAGCATCTTATTAAGGTATCGAAGACATTTATTGTTAGATCTGGTTAAGTTGTGAGGCTTCCATTGTACGGAGACTAAGAATGGTAATCGATTTCTTATATTGTCTGTATTTAAGAAGGAAATTTTAATTTAAAAATGGTGACGTTTATTATTGATTATTCCTTTGTTAAATTCGGATCGCTTTCTTTTAATATAATACATGCTGTTTGCAATACAACATTATTTCGAATGTAGGCAATATTCAAACTAGGTCTACTCAGCGCATCGGAGAGAAGCTCTTGGGGACGATAAACTTTTTGAGTTTTATATCTATTAATTAGTATTTTAGTAGATATAAAATAATTTGCCTATCATCCCTTCCAATGTTAGCAACTATAGCTTCTTAAAGAGTTGTCTCATAGAAATAATGAATGCAAAATACATTTTGAAATTTTGCCCCGTGGGGTGCCGGGATATAATGTCACACTCCTCATTTCTCTTCTTCTCGTGGGTGTCGTAAGATGCGGCTAAGGGAAAAATACCGGAAGGTGGGCAGCAGCGCCTTCTGAGGAACTGTTTTCTTATACTGCGATCCCCAAGCCGCCTGCCAAGCGTGGGGATTACGGCAAACCCCCAAACACTTAACGGGGGAGGCTGTGTTCAGCAGTGGACAATCCGACCGATGCAGTAAAGTACAGTACAGATTTTGTCAAATTTGTGCACATGACAAACTAATCGGTTTATTACTCTTATGATTAATTCGTAAAGTAGGTACTTGAGGTATTTCCTGTGGGACGTATATTATACTTGGAAGGGGTCCAACTCACAACAAAGGTGGTACCTGTTGACTACCTTGTGCTTACCAATTGAAAAAAACTTTGCACGTGTTCAAACAATTTTCCTCAATTCAAAAGATTAGTTTATGTATCTACGTACCTAAACATTTCCAAAACCTGAATAGTTGAAAAAGCTGTTTTTAAAAACCTGTTTAATTATATGCAAGCAGGTAGGTAGTCGAGACTTTAGTAAAAACACGTACCTATAAATTTTGGAATGTTTTTGCATTTAATAAGGTAACTTTATCCTGTTCATAAATTTTACTTGTATTTTATGGTATTTCTTACGTAACTATTTAATAAGACTAATTACCTTAAGCATTGGACAACGACCCCGTACAATTTCACGCTGTGACCACCTAAAGTCTCAAATGAGTTCAAAAACAAAGGAAAACTTTGAAAAGAAATCGTATATTCAATTGACTTGCAAATGATGTGTGCAAAACACGTGATGCAACAAGTTCGCGTTTGCACCATGCAAGAGCCCTGACCCTTTGTTTCGGTTGGCACAAATATTTGCGTGTTCATGTATTGAAATGACTGTGCCTTTATGTAAGTAAGTACTTTAAACTTCAGCTTTATCGGTAGCTTTTGTGGTACTAGAATATATAGCAGATTGGGATCACCATGATACTAATACTATGATGATAAAGAGGAAGTAACATTACTCATTACCTTATCCTCATACATAATCTTAAATTACGAGAGGAAACATTAATTATGAGTCATTGTCAAGTTAGCTCAGTCGGTCAGAGCATACCCCGGCTATAGGGATGGATGACGCGGGTTCGAATCACGTGACTATAATGTTTCCTCTTGATAAATTGTAATTGTCTAACAATTAAGTAGTTTTATCAATAATCCCAATTAATTTTATAAACTACCAAGAGCATTTTTATATTTAATTTCCAAAATATCGTAGTAATAATTAACTTGTTACCCTTAATTTTTAATTATTACCGTTCTATACTAATTTAGAATTGCAGGGCCAGCTCTCTATAAAGGCTGATTTACTAATAGTTTAACGCTATATGTATGTGCTTATGGCATGTTTTGTTACTATCATAGATATTAATTTAATTTAATTTGGGGAATATGTGAAAATTCGCATTATATTTTAAATAAGTGATTGTTCAGTGGGATTGGCTATGGACTGCAACTCAGCAGGTCCATGGTTCGAATCCCGCCGCGGGCTTGAGCTTCACCGCATGTGTAGGGCATTTTGCGAATGCCCGCCTGGCTAGCGACCATCATCAAGTAGAAAATCTGTCGCCTAGCACTTAGGTGCCGGAACACACTGCTAACAGTGTTCTTGAGCTGTACTTGAGAGCCAGTAATTAAGCCTGTTAACACCTTCGACCACGTCATCATTTACCATCAGGTGAGATTGTGGTCAAAGGATTACCTATCAGCAATAAAATGTATATATATCAAAACTTAATGTGATTACTAAGTAATTGACAAAAGACTTTGTTGTGAAATTGTCTTGTCGTATTGTGGATTTCATATCTGGTACTTGTATTTCAAAACACTACGGAAGGATTTATAGACGTAGGAAAGAGTTTTAAGTTTCAATCAATTAAAAGAGGGTAACTCCATATATATCTAGTTAATATTTTCTTTACCACAGATTAAACACGATTTTGATTCTCTACCACACAATCTTGATTAGTTTAATAACCTCAACCATAAGGAAATGTTAACATTAGTTTTCAATGGAATGGATTTGATTGATAGTAAACTAAACAATTAATATCCGTTTGTTTTAACACAATTTCTCTATTAGTTTTATCCACGAGATCCATCGCGTTTAAATTCTGCATGTGTTGGACTTATCAAGTTCACAAACCATACAGTGCCTTTAATACCATACATCCCGTAATGGCCGATCAGATTATTTATCAGTTTAGAAATTTTACTAACTTCAGATATGACACTTTTACTCACTATCTCGATTTTCTCTTTTTTACTCATAATATCCAAATAAACGTAATTATAACTACATTCTCAACACTTTTCAGTAGTTAAAAAACTGAACCTGAAATGGATGTTAATTTTCATTAAATAAAAATATGTTACCGTTGACTTGCGTCTGCCACACTGCATCACCGACCCCCCACAGACCCGAAATGACAAAGAAAGTCGTCGGGTGATCAGGGTTCGGCTTCCAGATGAGCAGCCACACTATTAATCCGAGATGCAGAGCTGCTCCCATCACGAGAATCGGAAATCTGTAAACAGAAGTAATTATTTAAATAACTACTATTTATGCTATGTCTGGATGTAATACATGTACAAATAATGGCACATATAGATATATAGGCGGGTTTTGACAGAATTTTTGGTTTGGTACAACACAATTCATACGTATTAAAAACAAAATGTCCTATGCTATGAAGCTTGATCGCGGGTTTGAGCTTCACCGCAGTAGAACATTTGACAAATGTTTGGCTGGCATTTAACATGTTAACCATTCTCATTACAAGCAGCCTATTAAAATTATAAAGTAAAATAGTCTAACACTGCCATTAACCCTTGGTGATGCCTGCCAAATCAAAACTTTATAATCATTGCACGAATAAGCATAGTAAACGGGGCAATGCTGCCAGCATATTAGGCACGCTGCCAACTGGTAGTGGGCTAGATCATTTGGACTTCTTGTGGGCCTGTGATGGCCTATAGTTAGGGTTGCCATAACTTCTAGGAACTAATACGGGACGTTTACTCTTCCGATGCCGTTTTTAACTACGACGTGCGGCTTTTTTAACTACGCCATACGCATATATACATAGTGAGAGACAAACTATGTGTTTTCAGATACCCTGTGATCTCAACCACAGTGGCTATCAATAATTTAAAATAAATTAAGCCAAAAGTCTACGTTTATTGATTTAAAAAATGTATTCAGAGAGTTACTTGTTTAAAACGTACGCCTACCTCACCTATCATGCTCGAACCTCCGCACCCAGCCACTGTAAGCCGGATGGGCGCCCGTGCCTCTATTTTCTTTTTTTTTTCGAAATAATACGGGACATGTAGTATTACAGGACGGGATGATCAAACACGGTGACAGTCCCGTATATACGGGACGTATGGCAATCCTACCTATAGTTGCCAAAATTCTTTCGTAGTATTAGCTGTGGCGTTGTTAAGCAATAGCTTGTAGTGTTTCATGAGTAAAAAAAAATATCACTATTTTCTATATAGTTTTAATATATAAATAGTATATTTACCTTCCGATGTATTTCATAGCTGTTCCGAAGAGCAATGAACAGAGCGCATTCACAACCCCGAAGCATATCATGACGTAACCGATAGAGCGGATGCCGAGAGCACACGATACATATGCCTGGAACAAATGTTGTTAATTAACAAGAAGATCCTACTAGTAGTAATAGACTATTCATATTAGTCTGTTGTTTAGCTGGCAAAATATGTAAACGGTATTCATAGATCGTTGGTGGTACTTAGAGGCACGTCTTTGCTCTAAAGCTAAAGGTAACAAGTGTGTAAGTTTTGCAGGCTTAATGCATCAAGGCAGTGAGTAAGAAATTTTGGAAAACATTAATGTAAATAAGTGGCACCTAACCGTTTCGAGATGGCACCAGTGACATCAACGTTGAAGAAAAATAGATTAGTGTGCTACGAACATATTTTCGGGAGGATGAAAACATAAAACAAAATAGTTTTGAGTATAAAATGGAAGGTTAAATACTAGACTTAAAAAGGACTCTGTGTCTAAATTGTCAACATAATAGCTGGTGAACTAAAAATTAAGTTAAACATACAAGTAGTGCTGACTCCATTAGCCCAAGGTAAGAGCAGGAAGAAAACTAGTGTAAGTGAAATAAAAAATACTATTACCCATATCTTGGCTAAAGTAGGTAAAACTTTTGGTATGTTTAAGAAGATAGTGGCTGGATAAATAGCGTAAAAGCTATAGCGTTCCAGATTAAAACTATAGCCTGGCTCTCAAGGACAGCTGGCATACTAAACAGCTAGGCACTTGGCAGCAGGTTTTCTCTTCTTGGGGCTGGCAACAAGCCAGGCAATCATTCTAAATGCCCTTCCACTAAGATGTAAACCAGTTTTTGAGATAGATTATTCGAACCCACGAACACCAAACAGCAGACAGCCTGCACGGACCCTTTTAACTGATACTACATATCACGTGCATTTTAGGTGAAACAAAAAATCAATATTGTCGACATATCTATCGTAGCAAGTTTGTCTCGTGAGACTTAACTTGAAAACATGTTGCAAGGTCACATCTGGAGTTGGGTGGTATAAGACCAAAAATACTAATACTTAGAAAAACATTTTAATTGTTTTATTTGCCATTTTTACGAGTCGGACATAATTGACGTGTATGGGCAATAAACAGGATAATTAATTTGTTGGACCTCACTTCTCGTAGCTGCAAGAGTTTTTTGCTGCAACCAGTGGTTAAAGGACAGCGCAGACGTATATACATATCACTTCGGAACGGTAACAACGTCACCGCAGCCCATTCTCAATTGTCATGACAATTCACGGGAATCGGAAGCGCGCTCCAGGTATAGGCTCGGCGTTGATTATTACAACGTGAGACGTAAGAGGCGACTAAGGGAAATATACTAGAAGGTGGGCAACAGCACCTACCGAGCGTGAGGATTATGGTAAACCTCTCCGAAAGGAGAAAGCTTTTGTTTAACGGTGGATGTTATGGCTGTAATAGTAGATGTTGTTACGGATGCCGGGTAGATCGGTGTGCGATTACCATAACTCCTAGTAAGTCTGTCAAAGACACATCAATTGAAAATATAATTAATTAACTAACATAATAAACTTTTATACGTAATAATTTAGTTGATTATCTTCAAATAAATTATAAATTTTTTGTAGCCTTGCACTAAAAGAGTTCAAGAAAACATGCAGAATTGTAAAGTCACCTGGGTGTAATCAGCACCAATAAAGGCTTGTTCCATTCCAATCCACAGTGTTATAGGAATCAACAACTGTTGGTTTGGTTTCTTTAGTTGATAGGCAGTAGCAGACAGCAGCTGGATGCCTGTAAGTTCCTTCGACGGATCAGTGTTTCTCTGCTTTTCACCATATCTGAAAGTACCAATAATTAAATTTGGAAGGGACCAACGGGGAAAAACATTTCGCAGATCAAAACAGGTTCTGCTAATATTTTAAGTGATTTTATGACGATATGAGTTGAAGTCTGCATAATATTATAATTAATATTCAACAACACAAGCTACACAAAATTGTTAGTTTTGTGAAAAACAATACCTATATTTTCATTCCATAATTCTAAATGTATGTTCGTTTAGGTGCGCGTTAAGAATGGACATAAAAAGTTTAGTATTATTTTAGAAGATCCGACCAGACAGATAAATAGGATCTTATAACATAATTTAGGTTGATAATTAGAGGCTTCCAAAAATTTAAGATACGTTATCAATGATGTAATGACAGACTCACAGCCGACTCAAACCTAATAATAAACATTAAATACGGGGCAATGACTTCATATTCCATTTAAAAAGTCCACTTAGAAAATATTGTAGCCACTCCACGTCAACCAAAATATAAATCATCCTTCAGAATAGTTAAAATTTAAAGTACAAAACACTAACTCGTAAAATTTTATTAATTTTGAATTTTGTATGGCTTTAAATTGATAAACGTGACGTACCTACAGCACGTGCAAATTTGCTAGGGCAATCCTAAAACTTATCTATGGTATAGCTAAGGCGATATCAGCAAATTGGTCATGTCCTAGGATTGGTCATATATATGTATCCTATACCTACAAGAATATTTGACGTAATATTTAAGTTATGGCCATATAACTCGATACGTGGTTACCTTACCATTACCCAAGCGCAAGGTAGTAATTAGACAAATTAGTTTCGATTATTAATTTGGGCATTACTCGTAGTATCTAATAATAACAAAAACTTTAATGTATTTATTTCTTAGACACAGTGACAATGACTTAATTGGCCAAAGACATCTTGTAAATCATAAGGAGCCGATGGATTGACTATATCTACAATTACTGGCAAGAACTCGGCTAGAAAATAACGTTAGGTGCTATGTTAGCTCAACGTGGTTAGTATTTGGTTTTAATTTGTTGTTGAGCGCAATATTTTTTTGGTATAAGAACGAACCATGAAATTGATAATGCAAACAATATCCCAAATTTACCAGGCAACGTAAAGCTAGTAAACGCCCCGATGATGATTTATTAATATATTTTACTTATTTATTTATTTTATTTTTATTTAGTTTATGATTAGATGTTTCATTTTGTTTTATATTTTGGAGCAGAATAAAGATTGTTTCAGTCTTGACATTTAAAAAAAGTATTAGATGAATGTTGCCAAAAACGAGGCATAGGTAGGCATTTTTATTTGTTCAAATGTACCACCAGAAATATGGACGGTAAAAGAGTCTAGTTTTAAGCAGTAAAAGTACTCACCGAGACAAAGGATCGACTAGGAGTGCTACCATCAAGACTGCGACAACGACACAGGCTAAGTATATCGCGCTTATTTCGTAGATCTCGCTGTTGGGGGGTCGGTGCAGGTTCTGATTATCATGGTGTCCACCACCGATCATACAGAAGTTGGCTCCGCAAGACAGTAGCGCCTTATTAGTATTGTCGGTAGAGTTCGCTCCACTGCTGTGAACTCCAGATGAAAATACTGAAAGATATCAAGTTTTATAGCAACATTAGCTTAATTTGTAGAACGTTATGAGATATAATGAATTAGAAAAGTACAAAATGTGGCTTTAGAATGAATTTTCATTGATTTAGTTAGGAACTCACCTAAACTTGAAATCAAGTTTCCCCAAAGCTCAGCCGTTTGCCAAGCAAGGAAGAAGAATCCGAAGAATCGGACAATAATTCCGTCGACGGCCTGGTCAGTAAGTTTGGCGTAAACGCTCCCTGCTTGCGTGACGTATGTTGCCTTCGAGGCCCACATGGGCGCTGCACCTAAGCCTACCACTACGCCAGCTGGTACCAGCGTGTAGAATGCTGGATAAAACTGGGCGCCAATATAGGGCGCGTAGCACATCATGGAAATGCACAGCGTCCATTTCACCGTTAATCTCTTTATCAAAAACGTGGGTACAAATATACAAGAGACCACAAGTGCAGCGTATATTGAGCTCAACGACACGGTTCCAAGCCCATCAGCGGCATTGATTGACGATTGCAAGTTCGCCGTTCCTTGAAACGCAGTAAACTGGACCATGAAAGCGCAACTCACGGCTGCTATGTTTTTCAGTATTCTCCATTTTTCGTTTCTTGATAACTTCACTTTACCGGTGGCATAATTGTCATCCTCGGTAGGCAACGGTGGTGGCTTTACGATGTCATCAATCGTATCACGGTCGTGTTGGTAACCTTCGTTTTTCAAGCCTGATTTGATGGTGTACACGGATTCTTTATCCGAACGATCATCTTCACGTCCTCCACCGTGCGTAGCCGTCATACCGTGTAACTCTTTTAGACCTGTAACAAAAGAAATTAATATTTATTTTGTGTCCTAAATTCCTAGCTCGTGAGTTTATCTGAAGCAAAAGGGCTAAATAAGACCACCACTGTAATGCAAGCAGAGGCAATGGGCTTACTGCTAGCTGCGAGGGCAATATCACATCTAGACATAACACCTAGTTTAGAAAGTGAGCGTGAGGACAAGCTCCTTCTTTTTACTACAGACAGTGCGGCTGTAATATATGCACTCAGAAGACCAGTAACCAGGTCTAGAGTCATAGCTGAGTGTCATTCTGCCTTACAAAGGCTGTCAAAAACCTACAGAATAATGATAACATGGACAAAGGGACATAGTGCATGCCCGGGTAACGCCATGGCAGATACTCTGGCAAAGAAAGGAGCAAAAAAACAAGTTTGTGATGACGTAAGGAGCCTTTGCAAGCCATCAGCAATGGAAGTACGGGAACTACTACGTCGTCACACCGAGAGAGAACAACAAAATCTGTGGAATAAGACAGAGGATTGTAAACAAACAAAGGCCATGTTCCCAAATCTAAATAAGAAGCTGACAAACAACCTGCTGAAACTAAAGCGTGAGGAACTACGCATTGTAGCAGGCCTTATCACAGGTCATTGTAACCTGAATTACTTTCTGCATAAAACTGGAGCAACAGACAGTCCTCTATGTAGAGGCTGTATGCTAAAAGATGAGACCGTGGAGCATGTACTGTTGCACTGCGAAGCCACGGAACAGATACGATTTACAATCGGACTACAAGAGTCATTCTCATCGACGACATCCTCACCACCATCACACAAGTCACTGGAGCAGCTATGCCAGCGACCCAAGGTCCTTCTCCGCTACGTTAAGGAGTTGGGATGGCTTGGGTAGAAGCTGGCGGGGGAAATGCACAATACACCCCAAGCGGGACGTCAGTGCAGGACATATCGCCCCCAAATAGAATAAGAATAAGAAGTTTATCTGAAAATGAATCAAACGTGTTTTACTAGATCGGTGTAAGTATCTGAAAACCATACTAAATGCTAAACAGTATCATCTGTCTACTCGTGTAACACGCACATAGACAGATGTCCGTATAGAGGACATATTGTAGTATTTTTGTCACAGTCACATAATTTGATCCGCATCGGCACAATGGACCACATCAACTGAATAGGTACATATCGCACTATTGTTTGCTGTGTAGTTTCAAACAATGTTTCGTCATCACGCGCTGCAATCATGACTTTTTTGATGAATAACCCGGCATAAAATTTTCAGAGTTATTTTTTTTAGAGACTGAATAACTTATTTACGTTCCTAAATTTCCAAGTTTTAAATATAGACGTGATATAAATAAACGTAACGTTGTTTATATCCCTTGTTAAGTGTTAGGTAGGTCTCCTTTTGTGTGTTATTCTCCACGGTCTAGGTGTGTTGCGTGTGTCGAATTAACTTCGTCTTAGTTTTTCACAGCTGGTTATGGTCCATACCTTATAGATATGTTGAAATCGTACAGGGCCTATTCCAAATACATCACGTCAAAATCCTGATTGGCGATTGAATGTTCTATTGTGAAACTAAATGACTACGAACTGTTTGTTGTCAGTGCTGCCAGTGTGCAACTGTAACGTGACCGTTCGAACGCCGCACTGGCATTGTCACATTTGATAGTGTACGAGAATACTGTAAACAAGACAGCGAATGCATGCTTTGAACAACTGCGTGAATTATAGGTAGTAATAAAAAACAAAACTGTGAATGACTGTGGTCATTTTGTTATGATATATGAATATCACACAAACAGAACATAAAGTAGTTGAAATAGATTTGAAGTATAATAAGAAGTAAATGTACATTAATATTAGAATGATAACCATTAATAGGAATAATGGATTGTCTGTCTCTATGCAAATTTGTCTGTCAGCCATTCATTACCTCTGAACTCACTTTGATGTGGAAGGGATTCTGTACCTCAGAAAAGAAACCTTAACTAGCATTATATTAATTATATAACTTAGGTGTATTTTACAAAAACACTTGAATGTGATATTCTCTCAGATAGCGCTGTTTTGATTAACTTCTCAGTTTTCCGGTAAATGAGATATTTTCGGCGCACAAGTAGTTTAAACAATTTACAATTTTAGGGTTCCGTAGTAAAACGGAATCCTAAATCATAAAAATATCTATGTATACGTATTATAAACGGAACTATTTCACAATATAATTATATATCCTTCTCTCTGTCTGTATGTCACGGTCACTTTATTCATAGATTAAGGTGTCTAAGTAGATAACTGTTATATAAGTTTGTTAAACGCTAAAGTTTGTTCTAGTTTGGATCTTAGCATTATTATATATATATTAAAGTAGTACAGGTTTAGTGAAAGAATTTCTCCCATTAATCATGAGTCAGATTTTACCAGACCGAAATAGGTATTTACATCTCCGATAGGGATATATATTATATAGATCCGATATATATTAATGAATTTAACAATACCTATTATATTAATGACCCTAACCTAAACTTCTTATCACATTTATTTTCTAAAAGACATGTGTTGAGGAATCCCTTAGCAAAAAAGATTTGATAAATAACTGGCAAACTCTTTGGGATAGATCAAAATATATCAAAGGTAGACGTTTTGGTGATATTCAACCGCAAATTCCTTCTAAACCTTGGTTTTTCAAATAAAAAAAGTTGATAAACTGTGTACTTCAATAATAATTCGTTCACGTTAAGGTCATGTCTGTTCTCCGGCTTTTCTTGCTAAAATTAGGGTCAGAGATCACTCTATTTGTGAATGTGGCCTGGAGGAAGGTACTCTAGATCATATCTTTTTCAATCGTCCAAAACTTTCTTATTCTTTATATGATACTCTAAATTCTGATATCCCTCGCCCTGTCCACTTTAAATCTCTCCTATCACTTGTTTTCACTCCTTTTATTTATGTTTTAAGTAATTTTATAAAATCTAATAATATTAAGTTGTAACATACTTTCCTTTAACTTTTATATTTCATATATTATCTACTAATTAATATTCAATACACTTGCTGAGATATATAGACCGTTAAACCTTTTTTTCTTATACCGTACACTGGCCACACAGACAGGACATTGGCACTATATCGTCAAAGCAACGATAAGAGCCATTTATGAAGAAGAAGAAGAAGAGGAATCCCTTGTATACACCTGTTTTATTAAAAGAAAACTGTGTAAAAAGTACATTTGTTGCTTTATCTTCGAAGAAGTTTGTATGAAGTCCAGTCCGTTCGTGACTACGACCAATGCAACTTGGTTAAAACGTCGAGGTAAATACATTTATAAATGATTTAGCGCGATTAAGTCCCGTTAAATACTTATAACTGAGAGGTTTGTATGGTATAAGGGAGATAAACGGCTCCAGAACCATTCACTTATTCATTCACTTCTCTTGACGTTTTTTTTTGTGAAGTGATACAACGTTATAATAGTAGCTTCAAACATCATTGTTCCAAGATCTTCCCATGGCTAAGTCGACAACGACACCAAATAAACATAAGTGCCTATTGTTGTCGATAATAATTGTCATGCACTTAAGACTTTTTGATGGCTTTTGATGCTGTTATTCTTTGAATAAGGATTGAATTGAGCTGTTTTCAACTAATATATGTAAACCATTATTTGTTCATAGTGTAGATAATTAATATACTCGTATATATAAATAATATATTTGTATTAATAGCTAACAATATTTAAGATATAACACTCAAAAGTGGATTATTATGTTATTATCACTATACTGTCACAGGATACTTATTTTTTTTTTATTGCTGATAAGCTAGCCCTCTGTTTACTACTTGGCGGTAAGTGATGTAAGCAGTGTTCCTAAGGCAGCTGCCGGAATACACCTTTGTGCGATTGCCTACAATTTTTTTTCTTGAGAGTGATTGCTAGTATTCGTATAATGCCCTACCACCATGCAGATATATGTGAAATAATATATATGTACTAGCATTTTATTAATATTGATCTGTATTAACTTTTTAGCAGTCTTGCTTTAATTACTTCTAAGTAACATGTTACCATTCCAAAATCGCATTTCCAACCATTCAATTCAGAAATAGACAAGTTGAAGTATTTGTCTTTTTATCTTTAAATGATCCTTTAATTTTTTTATTATTGACGGTGAGTATTCAAGTCAAAATTTCATAACCTTTGTCCGTGTTTGTTTTGTTCTCGGTATATATTTTAATTTTAGAAGCAACATTTTGAGCCTTAATCCTGAAATAAACTATATAAAAAAACCTTTATTCTTTAGGGAACCTCTTTAGAGAAAACATACCTACGAGGCTCCTAATTCTATACGCTATAATAAAAAAAACCATGGAAATAACTCGTGACGTCATAATGTTCAGTAACCCATAACGCCTTTGATAAAGCGCTAAACAGACGTTGGATGTCCAAACGATATTCTGTATGCCACAAGGTAAGTTGTCTATGACTTATTCTTTTATTTCTAGTTTCTACGTTTGAAAATCTCTCTCTATCAAAAGTCATTTTATCATAGATGGTGGCATCCATCATAAAGTAACTTTGTATTGGCATCCATCTATGTAGTAGCTGGTCGGAAATACCGTGGAAGGAAGCTCATTTCACATTCTGAGGTATAAGGTAGAAAAGATCGCGTGAATCGCACAGTATGTGATCTCTACGCGTCTATAATATGTAGCTGAGCTTTCTGGCGATAGCGAGTAGTGCGGTGATAAATCTGCGACGCTCGCACGAGTATGAACCATTCTTTAGAACATTCCTCCAACCAAGTTATAAATGCGATAAAAGATACAAAGCGATCCAATGTCTATGCGTACATTGAATGGCTGTAGGTGTTGAGGCCGGACTTAGCTTGATGTAAAGTAGCGCTTCGCCTTATTAAGCACACCAGCTTCTCAGACGCATGCTCGCGTCTTTCAATGAAATGTGGTCGCGGAACTGTACTGACGCAGAAATTTCAACTCAATCGAGATTCCAATGCTCTCTGAAACCTTAAGGGAATGGTTCGAAAACAAGGCGCCGCAAACGGGATTCAGTGGTCCACCTGCTTAGTTCACCTGGGTGGACCACGGACACTTTCTCGTGCCGGTGGTCCACTAAATGTTCAGGAATATACAAACAAAAATGTATATAGGCCATGGTCCACCTGATATTAATTAAACGGAAATAAAATCCTCGCCTTGATCCTGGTCTTGTCTTTTTACTACAATACAAAAATGAATACCGAACCAAATAAAAATCAAAAAACCAATTAATATGTCATCATCTGTTATATATTTGGTTTTTAAAGGAAAACTTGGAAGTACGAAAATAAATCTTTATTTATTTATATATACAAGTAAATACTATATATAAAAAAAAAGAGATTTTTAATACATATTATTTATTATAAAGGTGGAACACCGTGATAACCGCGGCATGAAAAAGTGCCCGTTGAGCTTCACCGCATGGTGGAAGGGCATTTTTCGATTGCCCGCCTGGCTAGCGACCACCCTCAGTAGAAAATATGTCGCCAAGCACCTAACGGTGTGTTCCGTCAGCTATCCTTGAGAGCCAGTTATTCTAGGTTAAGACTGGTAACTCTTTAGACCACATCATCCCTTACATCAGGTGAGATTGTGGTCAAAGCTTATCTATCAGATATAAAAAAAACGTCTTTGCGAGGCTTTGTGAAATGAACTGAACTGTGTTAAGTTTTTTCCTACTTTTATCGAAATTGGCGCGAGAGGTATTTGCATGCCCGGTGTATTGTTGGTGTTTTAGATTAATTACTGTAGTTTACTCTGGGAAGCAATCTTTGAATTGCTAAGAGGGCATCTACTTGTAAGTACTTACAAGCGAACAGATCCCGTTGGTTGTAGAAAAAATAACTTGTGATGTTACACATTTGCATTTCGTAGGTACTGCTTTGTGTGCTGAGATAAGTAATCTAGACAAACATAGAACCTATGATGTGTGTCGGACCGTGACACGTGTGTAACGTGATATCTTGTACCCACAAATCATATGAAGAAACGTGTAATTACTAACTATACTCGTATTTACATTGTTCAAGTAATAAGACCTCCGGATGATGGCCGTACGAATTGAACAACCTGTATTGTAGAAGAATCACAATGGTGACCGGGAAATAATAAGGTAAAATCATTTAATGGTTGTTGACATTACACATACTCTGTAGTTTTGTTGTTACTCTTAGTATATAATTAATTTTATGATTAAATGGTGGTTGGACTGGAGTTACAGCGGAATCAGGAGCTACAGGGGTGTAATTCTTGGACAGCCTCATTAACGCAGTGGTAAAAGCGTTGCCTAGTAGTCTCGAAGCCTTAGAAATTATGACGAAGAAATTCTCAGTATCGGGCCTTAGTCTAGGATTGCACGGCACAAACACACACGGTCGAAATTGGCTCGTCCCCTGTATCATGGGGGATGGGGTTTATACACATCCACCTATTCTTTCGGGGAAATTAGGCGTGATGCGAGGATGTAGATATTAATAAATCTGGTATATCAGTATATAGTATAGTATCCGGTATTATTATACGGATAAAATAATAGATCTATTTATAAACCGTCAATTATATATTTCACGTTTTGCTTCATCGATCATCAGTTACACATTGTGATTTATTTTAATTAAAAAAAAACTTTTTGATAATGTTAATTGTAATAATTATTTGTATTACCTATCGATATCAAAACTCATCTGACAATGCTAAATATATTTTATAAATTTTAAATATATTTTATATATATATTTTTTCACAATTTTATAATGCATTTTGTGATAGTAGACCGCTTTTAATTAAACACTTTTAAGGTAGGTCTGATTCAAGCGTGAGGAATGTAATGGCGTATTACGCCAACGTTTCACGTTTACACTGAATAAAAAAACGGTTATCTCGCTGTTTAAGATATGTTCATAGCTTTTTTAAGGTTTTAACGATGTTATTGCTTTATAGGATTTGTGCTCAAGACATTTTATGTTTAAATTACTTATCTTTTTGCCTTGTAGCTTCGAGAACGGTGCCTATTTTTGTTAAAGTTTCCTTGAGTTTCTTGCACGTTGATTTAGTTTTATTTGCTTTCGTTTTAATGCCTAACAAACTTCCTAACCCAACCCGGGTTGGGTTCTTGGGAATTCTCATGTTTATTTTATGCAATCTTGTAACGAGCCTAAAAGGATGCTAAAGATTATGTGATGCTGATTACGAAAGATAATGATGGTGACTTATAAAAATACTTGTTTAACACGTCGATGCTTGCAGTGGCTTCGAGAATTTCTGTCTTAAGCTGGTAACTGGTCAAAATATGATCTCGTTTTACAGAAATCGAAATGAAGTCGTAAGTTCCTTCTACCAAAAGCAGGCAATTATTATGCATAATATAAGCCGGAATGTTAGCTTTGGGATATATACGTATTTTGTAATGTATTCAAAAGGCGTGCTGCAAAGTCACGATAATTGACTTAATTCACAGGTACATAGTTTATTCCGTTCAAAAATATAATTTAAGGGCCAACGGTGATATCACTGAATAACAATGTTGTTAAGCGGCAGTAGGTAGGTACTTATCTTTATGTATTGAACATATGTATGACATATCTCGTAAGAAGGTAGTACCTTAATTAGAAAACAAATGTTAAAATACATAAATATTCTTAGAATCTCTAAAGATCTTTACAATTCCATGAATGCGAAAGAATTTAAGCTTTAGTATAAACACTTAGCCTATAGCTGAGTAATCAGTATATTTGGAACGGAATGAAATAGCACGTTCTAAGCGATAAGAGGTCGGTATGGCGCGTTTGAACAATAACGTTTAAATGACTACAATGATGATGTTTTTTTCTATAGTTCTAGGAAAATTCACGTCATCGTCTCCGTAGCGACAGTTATGCAATATAAATCTTCCACTAAAAATACTCACATTAAAGATTTATTTCGCTTTCAGGTTGTAAGTACGATATTGATACCGAGAACTATAAAGCAATATAAATATTATCTCTTCCTCACTTCAGCAGAAACTTTAAAATTAAATTTATATTCACGCTTGTCTTCGAACTTTGTGTGATTACACCTTTGAAGTTATTCTTATTTTTGGCTGCTTTTGCTGAGTATTGATTGGTCTTCGTCATCATCATTGATCAAGCTAGTAGTCGACGCGATTTGTTTTGTCGCCCATTTACTTTTCATCGCCACTAGACAAGTCTATGACACATTACCAGTTAGTAATCGGCTTATTTCAAGATAGCAGCAGCCTTAAGAGCCCTTTTACATTTTGCAGCCTTCTCACTCGCACTTTTAAAGATAATTTCAAATAGCAACAATATGGTTTATATTTTTTAAAATGTGGTCAATCATTATTTTGCTGCATGCAACTATAGATGATCTACTAATTTTCATTTTGATATCTGTTATGGGGGATCCAAAACGCGTAATTTAGTTATTTTAAACTTTGGGCCTCTAATTCTAATTGGACTCAACATGTAACAAAGTAAAAATATGTTGAGAACATCTATAGTTGCATGCAGCGAAATAATGATTGACTACATTTTAAATAATATAAACCATATTGTTGCTATTTGAAATAATCTTTAAAAGTGCGAGTGAGAGGGCTGCAAAATGTAAAAGGCCTCTTAATATAAAATAGGCACTAGCTCTCAAGTAAGCTATTAGAACAATGCCTTGATGACAGATTTTATTCGTCATGTTGAATTTAGTTAGGCTAACATGGCCTGGCCATGGCCGTGGCAACATGGCAAAATACTCTGTATCAACACGCAATGAAGTAGGATTCGAACCTACGACTTCTATATGTACGAGTATTGTTGGTTTACTACTGTCATAATGATTGCCAAATGATGTGTAGCTCGGTCAATATTCTCACGGACTACAATCGTCACACACTATGGTTTAACGAGTCTAATTTCCAGCTATTTTCACTTCCGGTTTTATATAATGCCATCGTCATATAGTGCCCAAGGTTAGTTGGGTATTTATATTTTCATTCCCTGACGTTGTCAACTAAAGTTGAATTAATATCATAAAAGAATAACTGTGCAATATATATCACTGAAGAGATTTGAAATTTGAATAGAGCTAATTATGAATTCATATAAGGGCAGAACTATGAAATAGTTGGTCATTCGGCTAACTAAAGCATTAAGTCTTCAGTAGTTAATAGCTGCGAAACCTCCATGTGCTTCAAATTAGTTAATATTATATGAGTAAGCGCAATGATTTTAAATCGATTTTCTTGGATATTTAGAGTTTAGTTTCGTCATTCATAATACGCAATTATCGGATTGTGTTTAGTTGCGCTCTGATACTGAAATATTTTTGTTTTCTGTTAGGTAATCCTTATCACTGTAAAAAAAGATGATGTAATCAATGATGTGAAACAGGCTAAGACACTCGTTATGGATACTGACTCTCAAGGATAACGGCTGGAAGGTGTTCTTCGCAAGAGTGATACCGAGCTTTCAAAACAGGTGAAACTACAACCAGCGGCGAGAGTCTAACTTTGGCTCATGGGATCTTTTGCACGGCAGAGCACACTCACTGCCGCTGGATTGGATCATTACTTCAGCCCTACGATAACATCGTCACCTGTAAGCTGAATGAATAAGGAAAAAAGCAACAGGCTTATTGCAGGCTACTACCGCTGTTTAGTACCTGATGCTGCTAGCATGAATTAACTTATTAATTATATCAACTATTACAGATACGTTTGTAAAAAGAGCAAAGTGTTGATGTTTCTCTCTGTAGACCAAGAGCTACTATATAGATTATAATCATCGAACTCTTTTGAATAAAAAGTTATACCACTCGTACCGGAACTAAGAAGCTACAGAAAGACGGCACCAATCATACTAGATAAAGGCCTCTCATTTTGTCGACAGCTACAAAAAATAAGAAATAATTAATGTATTTCTATGTCGTCGATAGCAATGTCCAGAAATTATGTTGTCCTACGGATAATGATGTATGCTATATGTATGGATATTTCAGACGCAGCATCAGTTTCTGATAATGGAAATCAAATTGCCAGTAAGTTATGATTCCACGCAAAATCAAATGATACTCGCACAAGGAAAACATTTAGATGGAGAGTTAAAAATAACATTTGATGATAATCTGAAACATCGCGCAATGGAAGCCGTAACTGCCTTTTGACATCTGTATACGTATTGAATGAAACGTTATATGCAACACGATGAAGGTTAGAGTATTTTTGATATATATTAAATAACTAGTCTTGTCTGCCCGGGATTTTATCCGCACAGAGTTTAATAATCGTAAGGTACTCTTATGTAGAATGGAACCAGTAATTAAATTGGGATCAAAAGACATACAAACTTTATAACAACATCTAAATTTACATATTATGTAGTTCTCCCCGTATGGTCCCGAGGTGGAATGTCACTTCCCCCGAACGCTTCCCGAGGGTGTCGTAAGAGGCGGTTAAGTGAAAAATAATGGATGGTGGGCAGCAGCGCCTTCTGAGGAACTGCTATCTTATACAGCGATCCCCAAGAGGCCTGCCAAACGTGGAGATTATGGCAAACTTTAATGGACGAAGCTGTGTTCAGCAGTGGACAATCCGGCTGATACAGTATCTATACTTATAATAAAACTGTAACAGGTCCAATTCTGTACATTGAAGATAATTTGCAAAAAAAAATTGAGTGCACTCTGTAGCTGATACTGATGCCAAAACTGTATTTTTTTTAATTTTTGTCTGTCTGTTTGTCTGTCTGTCTGTCTGTCTGTATCCCGACCGCGCATCACTCCAAAACTACTGAATGGAATTCAATGAAACTTAACACGATTTGAGTTCATACTACGAAGAAGGTTATTGTATACTTTTTATCCCGAAATTCAGCACGGTTCCCACGGGAAAGGGGATGAAAGTCAAAATGTACACTTAGTTGTAATTTACTAACGCGTAGTCCGATTTCAAAGATTCTTTTTTGTTAGAATAGTGATGAGTGAGCTCGGAACCCCATGGGCAGCCCGGCACCCCAAGGGCAGCCCAGCACCCCATGGGATACTGAATGGAATTCAATGAAACTTAACACGATTTGAGTTCATACCACGAAGAAGGTTACTGTATACTGTTTATCCCGAAATTCAGCACAGTTCCCTCGGGAAAGGGGATGAAAGTCAAAATGTTACTTATTTATAATTTATGAATGCGTAGTCCGATTTCAATTATTCTTTTTTTGTTAGAATAGTGACAAGTGAACTCGGAAGCCTACGGGGAGCCTGGCACCCCACGGGCAGCCCAGCACCCCATGGGCTACTGAATGGAATTCAATGAAACTTAACACGATTTGAGTACAATACTACGAAGAAGGCTATTGTATACTTTTTATCCCGAAATTCAGCACGGTTCCCTCAGGAAAGGGGATGAAAGTCAAAATTTTACTTAGTTGTAATTTATGAACGCGTAGTCCGATTTTAATTATTCTTTTTTGTTAGAATAGTGATGAGTGAGCCCGGAACCCCATGGGCAGCCCGGCACCCCAAGGGCAGCCCAGCACCCCTTGGGCTACTGAATGAAATTCAATGAAACTTAACACGATTTGAGTTCATACAACGAAGAACGTTATTGTATACATTTTATTCCGAAATTTAGCACGGTTCCCTCGGAAAAGGGGATGAAAGTCAAAATGTTACTTAGTTGTACTTTATGAACGCGTAATCCAATTTCAACTATTCTTTTTTTGTTAGAATAGTGATGAGCGAGCTTGGAACCCCACGGGCAGCCCGGCACTCCATGAGCATCCCGGCACCCTACGGGCAGCCCAGCACCCCATGGGCAGCTTGGCACCCCACGGGCATCTCGGCATCCTTATTTAGATTTGCCAGCTTGCTAATAAAACTCTAAAATCTTGAACATTCTATTTTTTTAATTATCTATCTTTTGCCGGATACATTTTGGAGACTGCGCAATGGAAGTGTACAATCTAATATATTTTAGTTCTACCGCCAAACAAGGAGAACCTCGGCAAAAAGATATCGTTTTATAATTGAAATTCCAAAGAAACGCACAAAGTACCTACTTTGCTTCAACATTTATTGTGCGAACCGCGAAGGAACTCTCTGAGTTACTTAACTACTGTCTTCGGTCGGAAAAACAAGCTGGGGGTTATCAAACCCAAAGTAAAAAGCTCCTTTTTGAGCTATGCTTTACTAAGACCACAGACCACAACGTTGCTTAATATGAGATAAACAGTGCTCAAATGTGAATGATTAGTTTGCGGGTACGGCAATCGCGTACGAAGTCGCGGGTACAGCTAGTTATACATATTTAATTATTCTCATAATGCTTTGTACTTGTAATGTAAATAGTAATTGTTCTTGTGTCGACCGGGTAGCTCACTTCCAGTTACTTGATCATCTTTGCTAGTCACGAAATTGGCTGCGGATGCGAGGTCGTGAGCGTGGCGTCTCCGATAGTTAATGTCTTTACAGTCGCGGAAACAAGTGCATAAATAGCTTTAGTTAGAACCTTCAATTTAAAGGCTGGCCTTTGAGATTCGCGACTATATTTTATGAGATGAAGTAAGTTCAAGTGCTAACTTAGAAGTCAAGATCAAACATTTAGCGTTAAGGCGGTGAGGACATAATGTACTATACTTAAGTACTTGTTTTGCTGCTATTATTAGATTTGTTTTGTATTTGCATCTATATTAGGTTCACAATTGCCAGATTATTATTTATTATTTTAATTAATACTTTAATGAAATTTTCATATGTTTTTAATGTCACGTCTGAAAAATTCATGCTCACAAATCACAAGACATTACATTGCGGGAATAAACTTATTAATAACAAAGGGCTATCGCTGCTTCGAACCCATTCCTCCTTCTTCATAACGTCATTGTTGATTTAATGTACACAAAAATTAAAATTTTCCAACACCTAACAAACAAGCCGAGAGGTCGGCTTGGTCTGATTTAATTTGATCATCTAATTTATCTTTTTCGTTTGAAATTCATTTAGTAATCTCGATAAAGAAAGTAAGCAAAAATATTGAATGCAATCTTTGAATAATGTTAAACTAAAGACAGTACTACTTAATAGACCATATATATGTTTCATTCAATGTTAGACTTATTTAACGATTACTTGTCAACATCAATGGACATGGACCATCCTTATTTTATCGCAAGGTCGTCAAGTCATTCGATAATGAATCTCTCATCCATCTTGCATTGTAGATATTCACGTTACATTAGTATTCATTTCAAATACTTTATAACTGGTTTTAAACAACACTAATGCTAAAAGACATTTTATTTTATCTTATTTATTAAACCAGCGCGCCGGTATACCTTTATTAACAAAATACTACGAACTATATACAACGTTACAGTTACTACAATAAAAGCAGTTAAACAACCTATAAGTCATTTCAGACTCACAGGCAGTCCAAATGCTCCAGCCCACTACCAGTTGGCAACGTGCCCAGCATGCTGGCAATAATATTTTATCTTATATGGAGCAGTGACATACTTTATGGTAGATATTATGCGATAATTGAGTGTTTATACACGCGAAATCTTCCGTTATTCTGACTTATTAAATAGAAAAATATTTATCTTCATTAAGAAATGAACATATGCGTATTACTTTTCGCCAGTAGGATTTGGTTGAAGAAAGTTGTAACGGCAAATTGGCCAGAACAACTAGCTTCAGGCAAATGATTGCAATAAACACATAAATAAAAAAACAAACAGGTTTATGTCCGTATGTTCTAGTTCATTACAGAAATTGATTAAGATTACATATGTAATGTTGCCAGGCAGAAATTTTACATCGTGGCATTAAACAAGTTCTTCGTCGTGTCGTTGATCAGAGATACATATAATAATTGCAAATACCTATCTACACTGTATCTACTTGAAATAAACAGATCAATGTTCCGTCTATTGCAAAAGCGCGCAATAAAAGATTATTATAATAGAAAATGGTATTCAAGAGGTACCCAACCTACTTGAAATTAAATTAATATCTTATTTTAAAAGAAATGTGGCGTTTGAATTTTACGGCGGCTGTGTGATGAACTTAAGTCCACGCCCAATGACTTGTGTCTGTCCTACGTGTTGCTAGATGTAACTTGTTTTATAATATTAAAAAATGATAGACAAAACCTATTGCACCGACACACTCACCGATAGTGGTATAAGATGAAGATTATGATGAAGTAAATGTTCCGACAAAAAGGTATTTCATTTAATTTTGCGACTGTACCAACTCTATTACCATACAATAGATGACACCAATCAACAGACGAGGGAGTTTCAACAAATTAACACCTCAGTAAAACAGAATGGAAGAACACTTGATTTTATACTCACCCCACTTAGAGTAGGATAAGGTTATTAAGAGGAAGTAAAATAATTTCATAATATCAAATTTTCATGATAAGTTTATGTGACGAAATATTTACATATTAGAATGAAGTATAATATTTAGTTTAATTTATATAATAAGGGAAAGATATAACTACATAGAACACGAATAAACTAATGTTTACCTCACAAGCAAAGGTTTTTTATTTAAATTCAAACCATTATACTCAAAGAAACAAACACAACGACACGTTAAGAAACTTACAAGTACAGCTGTATGGTCTACATCATTATCAGTAAAAATCCATTGATAGGTTTTAGTCTTATTTTAAATAACATTGAATTATCAATAATACTTCCTGAAATCATAATAATATAACCTGAATATATACATTACATAATAATAAATTTAATTTTGTTGTAAGAATTTCAAATGTATGATGGGTGAGACTTCTGATCGTAATTATATTAATTTCGGAAACGTATACTAAAAATACTTTTTAAAATGTTCCCTATTCATTTAACTTTCCATATTTTTTTATTTAATCTAAAGAAATTTCTACGCTAAAAGCTTACGATTTGTTCAATGCATTAAGACACTATAAACACGCGAAAACGGTTTTCAGAGACTATAATATAATATAAACTATCTAAACAAAGAAAATGAAGCACATTTTGGAGCCACATTCAAAACTAATATTTATTTACTTATAGAAGAATTACGTTTGACGTTTCTACATTAAAGTCGAGCGGGGACATATCGCAAATATCTAAGATTATCTAGCTACTATCATTGAGCAGTCAACAAAGCGCCTGAATCAGAATTTATTGCTTTAAAAATATGAGTTTTAAATATATTTTTGTTCAAAGTATGTATACATTTACATGAAATTATATGTAATACTGACTAAAGTCTGCTGTAAAACCAATTTTGCTGCAGATTGTCCTCATTATTGACATTAGTGAGGTGTGCCAGACTAATAAACTCACGTATCTTACAACGAAATACTATGAAAGGCACCCATAAAAGTTATTGTCGCTTATATTATCAAACACAAAGATCAATATTGATAGGAATTTCGTTATATTCGCAATAATATGTCAAAATTAGAGAAAAATATTTAGTCTTGCGTACATTTACCAAAATATATCGTTTTCTTGCAATATCGCAAAGGTAAACGTGTTATACAGCCTATGTTCTCATACTACTTTGACTATTGGTAGTCATCTTTTGCATATCACAGAATCCTCACAACGAAATCTCCATTTTAGGTATAAGCATCATGGTCCAGCCACAGTCATATAGGATTCAACTAACTACGTCAGACCGTAGTCAGATCTTATTTGAGAATGAGATTGTTTTCTCATAAAACATATCCATCGTAGATTTCCGCAAACGTGATGGATTGCATTTTTGAATAGGTGGCAGCACTGCCTTAAGATAAATCTATTCGAGTACGGTATCACAAGTTAAATTTTTAACTTAAAAAAACCGACTTCAAATAAAAAATACGCATTATTACTCGTCAAATTTAAATGGGACCAAATAACAAGCACCAGCTTTCTAACGTAAGAAACAAATTTAAAAACTATACACCCTGTAAAAAGTTATGACGTAATACACACAAAAACATACAGATGGATGAGAACCTCCTCCTTTTTTGAATACGGTCACTAACGTTAATAATATCTGTATAGATTCTTCTATAGAACTTGATACAAAAGTAAAATATGAAAATTAATTACAATACTAACAGAGTTTCTTGAGCTGATAGTATACTTCCGAGCATATTGTTTGCGCAAAGCCTTTAATGGTCTTAATACATTTCTTTTAATGAGGTTTTCTCTGCGGTATTGGTTTATTAACAAAACATTACATATTAAATACCACATTTAGTAGTATTTTTATAAACACTTATTATATATTTTAGATAAGAAGAATAAACAATATTAACATATTTTAATCCCAGCAATACATTGAAATAATGTAAAATATTTTTTCGTTTATAATTATACTTAATATATTACCTAAAGTTCATTCATTTTGTACTCTGAACAAAATATTTATGCCTGTTTGGAAACAGGCATAAATATTTTAAAAACTACGTCCGATCACAAGTTTACTTCATTTTTTACAACAATGAAAAGCAAAGTTGATCATAATGACAAAATATAAGCAACTAATATGAGGCATAGCAATCTCAAGAATCGAAAACTTCAAGTCACTAAAATATGAAAGGAGTATAATATATATATTATATATATATATATATATATATATATATATATATATATATATATATATATATATATATGCATAAGAATGAATATTGCTGAATTAACTGATTAATATAGATACTTTGATCAAACACGATATTTTGTGAATAAATTATGGTTATGCTAAGTTTAAACTTCCAGACCTTAAAATGATACGACGACACTAACAAAAAATAATTCACATTAAAATTTCCTATGAAAATGTTTACGATCAGAACGGTACAATTTTTATTACCAAATCGCAAATAAAGTACAAAATAAACAATATCTAAGCTCACAACTAGAAGATTATAAAAATATACCGTGAAACAATACGGTACAATTTAACTTAAGTGTACGTTTATTGGAAAATGTCTTATAAATTGTTGCTTACTGTCGTCCGTCTTGAACGATTCCATTCCATTGGCGGTTGTATGGAATCAGCGAGAGCAAAGTTATTGGCATCGAATATTAGACGTACGATAGCATGTGTGTAAGCAGCTTAGGCGTGGGGTAGTATTGCTGTGCAATCATATTAAAGTTCTGTTTTATAATACAAAATGATTCCTGAAAATATAAAATAATCTTCTAACTTCAGAGTGAATAGGTATATCGCCTAGGAGTTCTAGGTGAGCACCTAGAACGACGCTTTGACCGTATTTACCGACCGACCGACCGACCGACTTTAGAGAGGTTGAGGCTGAAGTAAAATGGAAGAAGCGTTGGTTATCATTATAAATGATAAAAGACAATATTGAAATATTTCAGTAATAAAGACGGAATTATAAAAGCTGTTACTGCTACTTTTTTGCATTAATTATTATTTTACATTTTTATTTCCGTTATTTTGTAGTTACTACGATGGAAAGCTCTAAGAAATAGTAGACAGCATGTTATGTTTTAGTTCTCATAAAGTTTTTGTTTATGCCCGCCCTAAGCAGACTTAGGCCGTTTTCTGACTTGTCGGTGTGGGAGCGGTGCGGGATCTGTAAGGTCTGTACCGAAACGATACCGCGTTGCCTTCACCTACTCACCTATCGGTATATTCTCGGTATAAAATTCTGCAGTACCGAAGATGTCGTCTTCTAGTGATGACGATATTTTGGCGTGTTATTATGTTTATCGCCTACGTAAAAAAAGAAAACGTTATTGGCGTCATCCTTATATCGAAAATAATATTAATTGCCGATTTTTTGTTGCGGCTAAAGAACTTTCCCAAGATGACGAATTTTTTTTATTGATGTATAGAATGTCAAAAAATACTTACAAAGAGCTTTTGAACTTGTTGACTACAGTATTAACAAAGCAAAATACAAGGTTTAGAGAATGTGTGTCTGCTGATGAAAGCACGACCTCGCGCGGTAAATGTCGAGCGGCGCCTGTACACGCATCCCGAGACGCGGTAAAACGAAACGATCCCTCCCCGCTCCCGCACACACCGCGCCAATCAGAAGACGCGCATTAAAACATAGGCGCTCGGCAAGCTTTCGGTACCGTGTATACCGAGCGAAACGAATCCGCACCGCTCCCGCACCGACAAGTCAGAAAACGGCCTTAGGTGGTTTTTGTACTCCAGTACATAAAAACCTGTTTTTAAGCACAAGTGCATAAAAACCTGTTGGAAGCACAAGTGCAAAACAATTAAAAAATATTATCAAATCTACGTGTGTAGCTATACATACAAATATCTAACTAGGTAAGGCTGTGTTTTTAAATAAAATCCTAGGTTCGGTTATGCGTTGAGGTTACACTTCAATACAACTTTGAAGTGTGCTCTTTAAGACTTCTCCAAAAATGAATTAGGTAAATATCAGTTTATCATAAACATACTCGTAGTTCGTAGTATTTAGATACGCGTAAAACTATGTTACGCAACGTTCTCAGAATATTGTCTACAACCAATTGTATATAAACAAACTCACATTAGCTAATCATTAGTTATTCAATATGATAATAAACGTTGTGATGCGATTATCCGTTATGGTGGGTCGGTCCGACTGTAATTAGAGATCCGGATAGATAATTGCAGATAATGACCCTTCGCAATGGCGAATCACCCCTTCGTGTGTCTGGGGTTTCTATTAGCGACCGAAAAATACATTACAACTATAACAAGCAACAAATGTTATTGTGATGAAGCAAATGACGGACAGTTAAATTATCATAATATTTTTTTAAATATTATTTAAATTTTAATTATAAGCATCATAAACCAAAATTAAATGAACACATTTTTCAGACGAACACTTAGAGCTAAATAAATGTTAATAGGCCAGCCTTCCACAAGCTATATCACGCTTTTTTAATTAAATTATTAACTTTTGTTTATTTAATATTAGGTCCTTACATATGAAATTGGCGTTTTGTATGGGAGGAACAAAAAGTCGAATATTTTTTAATATAATATATTTAATTAATCAAAGTATGAACCATTATTTTCTATGCACTTTTGCCATCTCATAGGTAGTTCATTGATCCCTTTACTAAAAAAACCAGTCGGACGGGAATCAATAAAATCTTTGAAGGCGATTTGGACTGCCCCATCGGAGATGAATTTTTTCCCTTGCAAGAAGTTATCCAAATTTCGAAAAAAATGGTAATCTGTTGGAGCAAGGTCCGGGGAGTACGGAGGATGTCTTAGACTTTCCAATTGAAGCTCTTCTAATTTAGTAGCCGTCTGTAGCGCAGTGTGTGGTCTAGCGTTGTCGTGAAGCAGCAGTGGCGTGGAGCGATTGACCAGCCTAGGTTGTTTAGCCGCTAGCTTTTCCATCATGGTTTGCGATTCCTGACAATAGACATCAGCCGTAATAGTCTGGCCAGATTTGAAAAAACTGTAATGAACAATACCGGCACTAGTCCACCAAACGCTTACAAGTAACTTTTTGGGGTTAATTTTCGCTTGGGGCAGGATTTGGCTGGCTGGCCAGGATCTAACCATTGCGCTGAGCGCTTCCGATTATCGTAAAGAACCCATTTTTCATCACAGGTAATGATTCGGTTTAAAATACCTTCATTATTGTGCCGGTTTAGTAATGTAACGCAGCAGTCGACGCGCGTTTGCCGGTTTGTTTCAGTCAATTCGTGAGGTACCCACCTTTCAAGCTTTTTAATCTTCCCAATTTGCTTCAAGTGAATTAAAACAGTTTTATCACTAACATCGCAGCCTGTGGCAAACTCGGACGTGGTTTGCGATGGATCCGCTTCCACAATAGCCTTCAACTCTTCATTATCAACTTGAGTCTCAGGCCGTCCACGGGGCTTGTTCTGCAGGTCGAAATTTCCAGAACGAAAACGTTGAAACCAAAAACGAACTGTGTTTTCTTTTGCAACACGACCGCCATACACATCATTCACCCTTCGAGTTGTTTCCGCAGCACTAGTGCCACGGCGGAACTCGTACTCGTAAATAATGCGATATTTAAGGTTTTCCATTTTGTAAAATGAGTGACGCAAACAGAAAAAAACAGAAGAAAAAAAACAAATGAATGACGATCATCGAAGCACAAATACATGAGTCTATAGCTGTACAAATTTGAATTTGGAATTCCTTACCAAAGAGGAGAAATTCGTGATTAAAGTGACCAGTACGAAAAACGCCAATTTCATATGTAAGGACCTAATATTAATTAGTTGCAGTTATTTATGCTTATTACCTATTAATCATCATGAAATAAATTATATTTTTTTACGAAAATATTTATCTTGCAATAGGGATTCTAACGCCTGACTAACTCATCGTGCTAGGCCACAAGCAGCTCAGGCACAGGTTCACTGCATTTTCATTCATTATGAAACCTGCTCTACCTTCGCCGAATCGCCACGGTATAATGTATTGGAAGCATTATGCTCGGTATAATTATTGTGTAATATTTTAGAATATGTTACTTAAGAAATTCCCCACCTGTCCGTTAGGAAAGGCCAAGACCTAAATTTGAATCAAAAATAAAGTACCTAAACGGTAACGAGAACCGAGGAATAAAATATCTAGGATTATATAGGATAGTTGTTTCAAACTCAAATAATGTCGTTAATAATTAAATCACAAGAATGAAGCGTAAAATAGACCCTTTCCCAACGGATGAACATAATAATGTCAAATAATAAAAAAAAAACATATTATATTATTGTATTACACATATACATAAAAAAGTAAGAAAAAATTAGAATATAAAAAAATAGAGATTTAATTCTATTTTTGTTCTATTTATTAATTAAAAATTAAAAAAAAGAACAAAGAGGAATGATGGTTTTAGTCGGTAGGTCGTCAAGCAACTGACGGAGTCGGAAACCACAAGGAGGCTGGCGCTTGGATAAAAAAAGAAAATGTATTGCAAGCCGTAAACACCTATCACATGTCTTTGAAATCTGGTATTAAAACTGTGATTCCAAAGATTACTTTGGAACCAACGTATACGCAATATCATCCACATGAGATCATAAAATGTTATGCACCTTTTGTATCAGCCTGTCACTGTCAAACTGCCAAATATAAATGACAACGACTGCTCTATTAAAATAACGGGCATCAAAGAATGTGTATTAAGCGTCTGACCGGTTTACTTTTAAAATTATTTGTTTCCGCAACTAGACACTAGACTTAATAAAGCAAATAAAAAAATGCATAAACATTCCTAAGCGTAGGTTACTGTATGGCACGTTTCATATTTCTTTGTGTTAATAAAAATCAATTGAATTTATCACGTGTTCGATAAGTTGTCTGACGCACTTAAAAATCTAGTATTACCTGATTTCGTTGAATCTCTTTTAAATGCCATCTAGTGTTTTTAAATCGTTTTCCTTGTTGTAAAGGACGATGCCCGCCCTATATAAAGGTGGTCAAAACATAAAAACATGTTTATAAGCTGGATTGCAGTAAGTATATTTTGAATTCAACTCCTGCACAGACGATTTATCACGCCTAAATGTGCAAATTGCCTTCGTGTTTTCCCTAACTAATAGCAGCGTTCTTATACTTACAGGGTGATGACAAAACCAGGGATTTGATCGAATTCCTAAAGCATTTCGTTAAATGATGATTGAACTCGTGAACAATTATAGTAATTTTGTGGAAAATACGAAAACTGATTAGGAGTATTTCAGAATAGTAATTGGTAAATGCAATTATTTATTGTGTATTAAACAGAAATTATACGCAGCATAGTGGCATTTATTCTTTCTTTTGTCATGTACCTGGTATATTACTACCACTTACGAGTGGAATGTCTGACGCCAAGCATCTGATAGTGTTCCAGCAACTCTCTGACTAATTTATTCTACTATAAATCTTCAACTACATAAACTAACAAGTTATATAACAGTCACAAGATTGTTATAAATAAATTGTGACCATAGCTATCCAAAGTATATAGCTATAAATAAATTACAAAACCTAAACGTTTTTCTATAACTTCCCAGGATTTAATTTAATTCTAGGTTAAGCCTGTTACACCTTCGACCATAATCACTTACCATCAAGTAAGATTGTGATCAAAGGCTTACTTACATATTATAAATAAAATAAAAATTAAGCGAACTTTTTTTAACGATTCTCCGCAACCTGCTACCTTATACATAAGTAGGTACTCAGAGATTCTTGACAACATGTTATTCGCATACATGATGATGATGATGATGATAAGAAATTTCAATTTAATATTTAGTATTCAAAGCATAGCTAACGTAACGGCGGCGGCGCAGTGCGAGCAATTTCTGCTTGTATAACTGAACCCGCTAAGGTGCCGACGATTATCAAACTGCGGCAGTCCCTAGCATGACTGAAGTACACGCTACTATTATTAATACTTCGTGGCAATTAATCTGCTGGCTCGCACCGGTTCGTACTAATTTCTTCCAATGTGATTCGGTCAGTCGGGATTGAAGCGGTTTTTAATCATGCCATTGATCCTTCCAAACAGTAGTTATATATTCATATAAGACATAGACCTATATCTGTGCTAAGCCCAATTAAGGAAATGTTTTTCTAGTTTCCTAATATTCGTTAGACATAAATAAAATCAGCCAAAATAATTACAACCCAGGATAAATAAAATATTTCACATATATTTAAGCAAAATACTTTTGTTAAATGATATTAATATTACACACTAATGATTAGATGTACTAATATCTAATATGTTATAAAATAACTTTAGGATTACTTTCAAGATATTTTATAAACTGCTAGACAAAACATACGATTGGAGATGGAAATACCTCCATATTATATTTTTTTAATATCACGCTTAAATTTAAGTAATAAGTTACAAGGAATTTGGCTACAGTTTGCCTCTTGTAAAATATTATAAAGAAATTTAAATTTCATACTTTTTATAATAATGATTCCTATCATCGATTCATATAGAACGTATATAACCACTGTCTCGCACTTAACAATAATAAATTTTACAGTTTGGTTGTATTCGTGGGGTGCCGGACTAGAATGTCATCCTCCCTTCTATTCCCGTCAATGTCGTAAGAGGCAATTAAGGGTAAAATACTGGAAGATGGGCAACTACGCCTTATCAGGAATTGCTATCTTACACTGTGATCCCCAAGACATCTGCCAAGCGTGGGGATTATGGCAAATCCTCAGTTAATAGGGGAGGTTGTGTTCAGCAGTGGACCATCCTATTGATACAGTATGGGGATATGTTTTAGGACACCAAGCGGTCTGCGGGTGAAAAAAAACTGGCTGACTATTTAAAATGATTGGCCATGCAGCAAACTAAAATGAGAACCATTCCACCATTTGGTTCATTATTTTGCTGAGCAGTGAAAGAATTGGTTTTCAGTCCAACAACTGTTTCTGAAATCGGGAACTATTCTATTTAACCTGTATGCCATCATATTATATTTAATGTTGTTTCTAGGATAAACACATATTTTTAACCCGTAACAAAGATACAAAATCGTAATGGAACTATATATTTTTTTAATTTTCGACTAATTTTCGAGTTTACGAATCATCCAGATGGGTGTTCCCATATTATTGATGTTTTTCTTTACTTATGTTCACAGTCAAAGTAACCAACACCTTCTCACCATGTTGACTGTCCGCATATGTTAAAAAAAATAACAATAGCCACTGTGAAGCGGAAACAGATTCGTGATAACCCAAGTTACTAAGAGTATTTCTGACAACAATCTAAATTATTGCGACTGAAACTAGATGTTTTTGTTCGTCAAGAATTCCATTTAGAAAAAGTCAAGGCTACTACGTCATCAGCTCTACTAGTGAGGTGGTATGGTGAAATGACGAAATTTTGCATGATGCAAGCAAACGCTACTAGAGACTATGTAATACAAGTCAAGTTTCTGCAGACTGAGTCCACTGATTCTATGATAATTGAGTAAACATGCATCTTTTAAACGCAATATTTAAGTGCATGGGCCTCCTATCCGGCATTAATTTATAAGATTATGACCAGGCATTATTATGCGTAAGCTTGAGATATCATCTTTCCTTGAAAGTATGTTTATAAAGGAAAATGAGTGGATGTTATTTCCAATATTTTTCCTTTTCTTCCTCGTATCGTTTTTTAAATTTGATACAAGTGTTAGTACCTACATACAAAATGAAAAAGCAACACAGTCGTAAAATTATTGTATATACATATAAGGATAAGATTAAACGGATCATAATCAGAGGATTATAACTCCAAAAATACATACTTTCGTAAACAGGCATCAAATATTCTTTAGAAATATAGAAATTATGCAAAGTTACTTTTCTACTAGTCTTCGGGCGAAATCTTGATTAGCGTCTAAAATGATGAGTGCAATACTAACTAACACGATACCCAAAGTGGACAAGTTTTCATTAGTGGTAAGTAGATATCTAACGTATTACATTAAGAACTTTTATAACTTGTCAAGTTTTATCAGAATTCACTGGAAGTGCTAGAGAGAGCGTAATTTAAACATTTTTTTCGTGGGATTACCTAGATACCTATGCAATGACGAAAATGACAAATTTGGGCTGAGTAATATTTAACTCTTCTTAGTGCAAATAATGCCTGCGTGCTTGTAAACAAAATACAACTTTTATCGAGAAGTGGAATAGTAAGGCTAGGCTGGATCATGGGTCTCGAAAACGTGACGTCCTGCGACTAAAATGTTGCTAAAATCTTTATACTCTGTGTTTATTTTATTTTATGACAGGGACAGAATATAATTACAAAACGTTTATAAATCTATTATCTTGATGAATTTAGAGGTTACAGTTTGTGAATTTAAATGCCATCACAATTCACACCTATACGCATAGCAATATTTGTTTCCATGCGATCTCGTCTATTGGCGATAGAATATCCTTTTTTATTATGTTTTAACACTGGCCGTTTGACCAAGTACTTTAATTTTAGAACGTAGTATGTTTAAATGTCATTTTTGTTTTTGATATAAACCAGTCTTCAACACATTTTTTAGTTATATGTACTAATTGGTACTACTGGTGTTTCTATGTATCATTTTTGTACCTAGTTGCGTTTGTGGGTAAATTAGGTAATGTGTGCTTATCTTCATCGTCTTTTGCTGAAAGAGAAAAATATTGTTTTTCTTATGCAAGGCTGCATAGTTCTCATTTGGTGTGAGTACCTACTTGTACTGAAATTTTATGAAGCTAAGGAATCTAGGATTGCACCATTTGCTAACACCACAGCGTAACGAGGGTTTCAAAAAAGTACTAGATGCAAAATAACTTTACTGCGGAGCTACAGGCCGAGGTAAACACACTACTACTGCAAGGAAAATGCTAGATGCCATAAAATATATTTAAGAAGTGTATCCATGGAGCTTTCCATACAAATGTATAGTTTTGTCATATGTTATAGGCCAAGTGTTTCAACTTGATGAATTTTTTCTATAAATAATAATAAGAATATGTCTATGAGCCTAATATATATGCTTTCGGTTTTCGTTTTATTATTTATTTTATCTTTAAATATGGAAATAAAAATTTCCATTTGAACTGGCTGAAGCATATTTATTAGGCTCAAGGACATGCGTGCAAAATGTCAGCCTAAAAAGCCGCCCGTCAATCGTGGGGATTATGGCCCACTTAGTAGAGTAGGCTGTGTTCAGCAGTGGAAGATCCAGCCGATACAGTACAGTATGTTATATAATTGGTAACAAAGGTATTTTTTTTTGGAACTAATATAAAGTGGAGTTTAAATCGAGTCAGAGAAGCGGATAAAAACCACTTTTGCTGCAGGTTTGCTTGCACCGAGCTTGCGAGGTGAAAAATATTATGGCCATGTACCATAATATTTTGCACCTCGCAAGCTCGGTGCACATCTAGGTTCTATTTATATCTCAAACACTTTCTTGGGCCGTTCTTTTTATACCAGAACTAGCCAGTTGAAATCCTGTTTTACTAGTTTCCTAATACATGACTGCCTTAACTAAGATATTCTTAGACCTTTAAGAGCTAACAAGCACGAACAAACTTCTATTTATCCTTTTGAAAACGATCAATGTTGCACGTAGGTACATGCAAGGTTACAAGTCGTTTTAATTGCATGAAGATGGTTCCTATCAAGTAAGTCCAATCATTCATTCATTATATAATAAAGATCAGTGATGAATATGATCCGCACTTATACGTATGGTATGTACGGTATTAAGGTTGAACTGGCCGGTCGCTTCTCCATACAAACGCCGTAGGATGATCACTCCCTTATTTGAGATTTAAGGTCAAGAATTAAGCATAACACCGATTGATCTCGTCATTATCTAGGCTTGTATGATGCCGAAATTTTAAAAAGATAGTTAAGTTGAAAGTTATTAGCCTCGAAAATTTTATATGAAAATGTTTCAAAGCTCATAACTCTCAACTTAATTATCTTATTAAAATTTCGGCATCATACAAGCCTAGATAATGAGGAGATTAATCGGTATTATGCTTTGTTTTGGACCTAAATCCTCAAATAAGGGCGTGATCACCCTACCGCGTTTGTATGGAGAACGGGCCGGCCAGTTCACCCTTAAGGAGAGCTCAAGCTGATATCTTGGATATGTACGGCGCTTCAGATTATCCTTATGTCAAAAGTAATAAAAAAATCTTTCTTGCGATTTCGTGTTTTTGTTTCTCCGACGTGTAGCCTGGCAACTTGAATAAGAATGTTATAATTTTTTTTTTATGCCTAAGTTAGCCTTTGACCACTATCTCACCTGATGGTAAGTGATGATGTGGTCGAAGATGTTGTTCAGGCTAACCTAGAAGTACTGGCTCTCAAGGACAGCTGCCGGAACACACCGTTAGATGCTTGGCGACAGCTTTTCTACTTGAGGGTGGTAGCTAGCCAGGCGGGCATTCGCAAAATGCCCTACCACCATGCTATAACGACTGCCATCCTAAGACAACAACCGGGACCGACGGCTTAACGTGCCCTCCGAAGCACGGAAACGCTCAGTAGTAATGTCACTAGCGGTCACCCATCCAACTAATGACCGCGTGCGACATTGCTTAACTTTGCTGATCGGTTGAGAACAGATAAGAAAACTTCGCTACGAGCGCTTCAAATAATGAGTTATTATTCCTCGCTTTTTTATAAATCTCGTATATAAATTTAAATATATCTTGTATTTATACATAACAGTATTCCCAATGAGGGTTTCGCTAAACCGGCGGCCGCAAATGTGAAAGCTAAAGTATCTAAAACACATGGGTTAAAGGAATTATATTTCCTGAATATAATGACTAAGGATCCTGAACAGTATAAAGTTATGAAGCAGTCGTAGCGGAATTTCACTGCAGTGTACGCTGCGGTCCGTACTTGGATGGGTGACCGATAGTGGCATTTCCTACTGAGATAGTCAAAATTAGGAGGACAAGTTAAAAAAAAAATATATATGTGTTATGCCGATTATTACTATATTTTTGTCTACACACATTTTGCACAGTCTCTATGTTCATAATAATAATATAAAAATAATAAATTACATTGAACTCACGCAATACACACCAAATATAAATCAAATTGTATGACATTGGGTCAATTCAAATATTCGGCGTAATATAATTATTTCTCGTATATTGTCGTTTCAAAGGTTTAGTGGTGGCAAATATCTATAAGGTCATGCACAAGCGTGATGTCATTACCGACATGTTTTGAAATCGATGTTACTGTCATGCGAATTTCATACTCGTATATACGTGTTCCTTAGATATCCGACCCAAAATAAAGTTAAAAACAGCAATATGAAGTTGTACATGTTTATAAACGCAACATGCCTGATCTAGAAAAGGAATTATCTTTCGAAAACAGCTGCCGGAACATGTAATTGGGTACTTGCGGACGTATTTTCATTTTAGGATTGGTAGTAGGCCAGTCATTCTCAATATGTCTTATCCACTGGGCCATTACTGCTTCAAACGCAAAAACGTTTTAGTTAATTTATATTTGACTTAATATGTTCAATAATTTTATCTTATCGCGTTCATTTGTAGCCCAACACAACACATAATTAGGTGCTTATACGTTAGGTACTATAATTTATAATATCTAACATAAAGGTTCTATTCTGAACGATGCTGCCGACTGCAACTGCAGGCTGCAAGTGCCGCGGATGCATGCACTCGACCGCAGTGACCCTACTGGTTTGTGTGTATTAATTCGAAATTACTTGATAGAGCGCAAGCTGCAATCGCAGTTGCGGGAGTACAGCAGCGCAGGCATGCGGACTTGCAGCCTGCAGTCACAGTTGGCAACGTCGATCGGAATAGAACCTTAACCCGCACCAGTCTGAGAGAGCCACAAGAATTCATCAAGGGCTATCTCGATAACACCAGATCAGACTAGTTCAACTTATAATGGGTTTAGCTCGTAACATAACAGTGTCGTCGGGTTTTATTAATGAAATGCTTGAACGTTGATAAATCCGACAGTTTCCTCATACGCAGTACGATTTGTTTATTTTAATTAAACGGCAATTCGCAAAGTAAATCGGTCGGCGCCCGATGCCGTTGGCCACTTTCACTAAATCGTTGTTGGCGTAACAAACAGTTTTTCTGTGTCGCTTTTCTTTGCGAACTTCTTCTAATATTTGTTTTTTTAATCAAATATATTTGGCACGTTCGGTGTTCCTACGCATAGGTTATGATTATTTCTGTTGCTTTGTTTGTTGTTTATATTTTGACCATAACGACTAAACACCAATCTGTTTATTAAAAGAAAACAAGGTTGTGATAAACGTTAATATCTTTTAAAAAACTGATAACATAGTACTAATACACTATTAAAAAAATCACAACACTCACAAATTATTATAGTCACATATCCCTCAACCAGTTCATTAGATAATATTTTGTATATTGACGTTTTGTCTTGTAGTTATGTATCCTTATATTGTTACTTTGACTTATATTCCCACATGCTACGTTTAATATCGTATAACGTAATACAATAATAATAAGGACCTCGACATGCTACACAAATATGTTCTTCCAATCGACCACGTAGTCTATGTCAATATTACTGGTTTCTTAAAATTAAATATGTTGACGATCTCTGGACTTTATTTCACTAGAAGGTCGTTGTCGTGTTATGCAGTGATCGTTACAGGTTTTACTTTTGCACACTATCTAAAACAGTTTGTTCGTCACAGTGACGTAGATAGTAGTATCCTATGTGTGTCGAATAGTTATGAAAGCAATGACCGAACAAGAGGTAGGTATTTATGTTACAATTTTTCTATGCTCAATATTGTATGTGGCACATTAATTTGTTAAACTTAAATGTTTGTTTTATATAAATTTCTAATAATATAACCTTCTCTGCACTTCACAGGACATAAGTTTTGGGTAACAAATAGTAGTTATGTGTTACCTTCACCAAAACATCTAAAAATTCTTTCACGTAGGCATACTTTTACGTAAACATTGCAGGATTCATTCTTTATAAAGAATTTAAAACATTTGCCTTTATTGTATAATATTTACCCAGTCTTGAACCCAGCGGCAGGTCCAAGAGTGACGAATAAGTTCGATAACTCTCTCAAATCATAAATGATGCAGGCGTCATAATTTATGCGGTTGTTTTATATCTGTATCCAAAACACGTAACGATTCTCAATGCCGATCGTTTGTTACATTAGTTCCTTTTTCTATAGAATGTAATTAATTAATGACAAATATATCATTGTTAAAGTGACATGTGGTCCGTATTAATATTATTTGTATATTTAATATTATCATTACAAGTATTTCTGGCTTGCGCTATGAAAAGTAATGTGTACATAATACCAGATTAAAAACGTTAACTAAAGAAACAAATAGATATGAATTATAAATACACAAATATTATAGTTTTGATCGCCACTTTCGCCTACTTTTCTGGTAAGGGAACAATAATACTGTCAGACAGTTTTTCTAAAAAAGTATAAATAAATAGTCTTCGAGCTTCTATCTTTGATGACAAAATGATTTAAAACGAAATGACAAGTGGTTTGTTTTTCTCTAGATATTTATTGCATGGATTATTTACAACCGTATGTAAAGTTTTATAATATTGAACCCTACTTTAAATATATATTCGACCAAAGGTATCATCTTCATACTACCCTTGTCAAATGATCTCAAATGATAATTTTTACTTTATTTTCCAGAAGTAAAGTAAAATTTTTAATTCTATAATGTTTTTCCTGTTAAGAAATATTTCTCACAAGAGTCAAGGTTTGTTACTATGAATCTAGACAATCTGCGCTGGAAAACTACACACACAGACAGTCGTCACACTATTGTACGAGTACTTACAATAGCAACCATACATACATTTGCACTCTGAAAACAACGATTGGCAAAAAACATTTCTTAAAAGAGACAATAGAATGAAACGATAAGTTGTATTTCGCTAATAATGTGATAGACTTTAATAGGACATTACAAAATCACAAATATACGATAGGAAAAAAAATTTCAAGTGGTATTAAAGATGTCGCTCCATCCCAATACGATGGTTAAAGTACGATAGGAAAGATTTGAGTTCAGACGTCATGTCATGTTAGCTCAATTGGTTTGAGCATACCCCGGCTCAAGGGGTAGATGGACGCGGGTTCGAATCCCGCACATGACTTAAATTTTTCCTATCGTATATTTGTGTTTTTTTATGTAATCCGCATAGCTGGCGTTATTGCAAACCTAACAATATTAAAATTTATAGGACATTTTAAAACGATGTGGTTTTATTATGGAACAAAGAAAATATTATCAACATATCCTATATTTACGATTTGTCCTATAACCTGCTCAAGTTTAACTGAAACAAAATCATTGTTACCATAATTTACCGTTTCTGTGACCCCGTGGTTTAAACTATTGTTTTTTATTTAATTACAGCAATTATAGACAGTGGCCTCATAATCGTGGCATTTAGATTCACGCAACAGAGAAGTATACATTTTACTCTCCTCTACGACGTACTAACATCAACGTTTACTTTTCACGCTTCTTTCCCTGTGCGATAAGGTCTTATTGAATCTGCTTTAGATATTCGATCTTAGATGGTAAAGTAACGGTTCTTGCTCTCAGGCAAAGTTATTTCAGTAGATTATAGAGATATTGCCGAAGAGGCAGGTAAGGGTGTAAATTTGTAAGAACTACTTTTTGCCAGTTTTGTTTTAAGCTTTTTGTCAACGGGGACGAGTGTATTGCCATCTACGAGCACATTTCCAGCGTAAACAATTTGCGTTTTCCATTTGTTGAAGTAGATATTTTTATGTAAATTGTCCTCAATTTTTTTGCAATTCCTCAATTATTGTTTGTAAATGAAAGTCTCCCAATGAAGTTCAGGGACTACTTTTTCTTTTGGAAGAAATGTACTTCATAGCATGATGTTTTTTCGTAAAATGTAAATTTTGTTTGGCAATGTTTATTAAATGCTTCTATAAAAATCTGTCTAGTGAAATAAATCTGATCTCTCTGTTAAACAAGAACCTCTGCATAATTATTACAGATGCATTTCGCCACAAGTGACGAACTGCACTGCGCCCATCACCTTGAGTCATAAAGTTGTTAGGTCTAATGTGCCTGTAATTTCGCGGCGCGCATACGTTCCAAACGAGAACACAGTATTGCGAACATTACTGCTTGGCGCTTAGTAGCTGTACTAGTACTTGTTCCCAGGACGAACTCGTTCATAAAGAGTTCTGATGTTACTAAACATGGAAAAACCGTAAAACATGTCGAAATAAATCACACACACACAACATATAAATTTTCTATTCTCTTATCACTAAGCAATAAACAACAAGCATCACGTATTAAGTATACAATAAATCTACTATCTATTCAAGTACCAGGAAAAATCAGAAATGCATTTCCAGCAATTTGAATATTGGTCTGTGCGCTTAAATCGCAGTTTAATAGAATACCTGTTGCTTTACGAGTTGTACAACAGCCTGGACCACCAATTTGAAAAAGTTCGTACCTCACATTCCGACCCGTTCTCAAAAGAGAAGCAATAAAAATATGTTGGACAAAAAGTACACAAAAACTAAGCGAATCGAATACCTTTTTAAGGTTTCTGGTAAGTCATGAACTCCGAATATTGCTTGGCTCACGTTATGAATGTTTAAGGTCTCTCATTTTAATGCTTTATTTTCAAAGCTTGGAAATTAAGGAATGTTTAGTAACGAACCAATATATACTTATGCATATAATACCAGTTTAAAGATGTAAATGTTTGTGCGTTAATCGTAAATCAAAATTCTCTCCATAATTTCTATGATTTTTGCTAGTTAGTTATGATTTCGTAGTACGTATTATTTGATAACATTGCCTTTCTTAATTCGAACTTCTTCTTTATTTCATTTCATTATTTTTACCAGATTTATATTAGTACAAATGTCTTACTGGCAAGTAAATAAACAAGTATATTCGTAGAACTCGAATAACTCAAATCGGCTTGGGATTCCAATTCATACAGTAGGAATAATTTATTTTGGTTTCTAAGACAACAATAGCTAGAGTAACGATCTAAGCGTTGCCAGGGAGCCTAGGTGATATGATGAAAAATAAATAGGTAGTTAAATCACATATACAGACTTTTATTCTACCATATCGAAACTTTTAACAGGCATGGCCGTGACTGTTCACAACTAATTTACTTTGGAACAGAACGCACATACAACTACTTGGACAAAGACCAACCGGAATAATCATATTTCCAAGCATACATCGAATGAATATTTTATCACATTTTTTGTCGAGGATAACAAGTCGATAACTCTTCCTAGAGCCCTACCTTACTCTACTTACGAGTACTTGCATTATGCGTCATAAAAATTAAATCAATACAAAGAAACGTAGGGAAAATAAGTACTAAGGCCGTTTCAATAAAGTGTTCTTGTGTTCATTTACACGACATTCATTTTAAGGAAAACGGTCAAGGGATATCTACTAGGTATTCTTTTCCTGCAGAAGAGTCAGGGGCCATATTTAGTATGCAGAGTTTTGTTTGATTGATTTCACACTTGATATGGGATGAATGAAACAATAAGAAAACTTTGTTTTCTTATAAATTCTTATTATTTAGTTTTCTAAACATAATATAAATATTTTTTTATTTAAGAAAACAAAGTTTTCTTATTATATATAAGGAAATTATAATTTATAGACTATTCTGAATAATAAGAAAACAAAGTTTTCTAATAATAAGAAAAAAAAGTTTTCTTATTATTCAGAATAGTCGTCAGTTAATTAAGTTACTTTCAAATTCAACATTTTGTGTATAGAAGAAATGAATATAATTGAAGGGGCTATTCAATATCATAGAAAAAAAGTTTATGCATCTGTAGTGCCCTATATTATGCATGACAGTGTCAATAGTTGGAAACAGGTAATTAACAGGAAAACTAGTGCCGTGCTCATACTTGTAATATTGACTCGACATGCATGTCAACAAACATCGAACAATCAATGTTGACAACCTGGCGCAATCGACTTCGCGGACACTAAACACACTGGATAGGCAATTATGTGGATTGAAGTTCAAGTAAACAGCTTGATTAACGGATAACTAAATTTGACACGCGACGTTGATACGAAATGAAGTCATCCTTCATTGATTGAAAGTAATGAAGCTTGCCCTAATGGAGCAAAAACTATTTATATTCAGTTTAAAAGTAAGTTGACGAATAATTTATATAAAAGCATACCGCCGGTAAAAAAAAGTTGACGAAGAAATGGGGTAAGCATATTATTCATAAAGACTTGATAACCTAGACAACGATATTCATCTAATGTGTCCTTCTTTGCAAACGAAGCAAAAAACTTGTAATTTTGATAACCTTTAGAATTTTTAGAAAAAAATAAAAAAAACTATATGGAAACAAGTTTCATTGCGACATTATCGATAGATGTATGTATAAAAGTTTATATGTAAACCTCTTCGTATATATAGGGCGATAGATTCAAATAAAATAAGCTCGATGTTGTACGTACTACGTGTTTGTCCTTATGTCGGCAGTGGCGAAGGCCCCGCAGGCGCGTCGCGGGGTTAGGACGAGAGGCAGCCAGGCGGCCAGGTCGCGGCGGCTACAACCAGACCAGAGCGTTAGACCGGTGCGTGCCCCCTCAAACCAGTTCGCTGAGCAAGTAATCACGTAGTTTCATTCGCCAGCAACATTACGAAGCTTCAAGCTTTTTTTATCGCGCAGCAAAACCAATTTTAAACTTCTATTGTAAAAAATAAATACTATTTTTTTTGTCTCACTTGTGCCGTCCCTTGACGGCAAGGCTTGGCAAATAAACTATGAGTTTGTTTGACTCAAGCAATAATGTACTTACCAAAAGACGCAATTATATTTTTAAGTGAGCAGCTGATACGGTAGTAATAGACCATTAATTCGTTATAATTGTTAGGTAATGCGCAATTACATTGCAATGTAGGATTTTCGAGTTTTAATGCATAACATATATGAGGTAAGGGTGTTATTAGCTTTAGAGTTGTAAATATCTAGTGCACGGAGGTTGAATGGCTAGACCGCTTCCTTGTGTATTGTATCATTTAATTAAAAAGAAGTACTTATCATCGGCATCAATGATATTTGCATACGTATGAAATAGTGTTTTTTTTTATAAGCGCTATATTCCTGGAATATATATCAAGGTATTGCAGGAAATTATAATTTATCGAAATTAACGCAAAATCAGTTCTTCGACGAGATGAAGCTACAGTATTTTTCCAATAAAATATGATAATGGCAATAAATACTACTCAATGAACGTTGAAAAATTATATTGAATTATATAATGTACTCGGCCAAATAACTTAAGAATCAACGACATCATCTAAAGAGTTTATAACTGTAGAAGTGTTTGATGTCGGCGCGAAACCAACACAAAAGTAATACCTACATAATATAAGAATATTGTAGAGATGATAGCGGAAACCAAGGCTTTAATGGCGGCCGTGCTCTGAGTGCATCGCTGATTGAACCGCCGATAGCATCAGGACAATTCATTGCAGTGGTTAGTTCCGCTTCTGCATTAATGCACTAATAGACGTAGGTAAGTCTTTATTTACACGATACAATGACGAGTAGGATACCACTTAATATGTATACGCAACCTTATCTATTATAAATTATTGTGAAGATTGAAATTCTGTAAAAAGAGAGGAATTAAAACAAGTTACTGACTGAAGCGAGGGGTTTCTGCGAATGCTCGTTGGACTAGTTATTACCCTCTACAAAAAATCTGTCACCAAGCACCCAGCGGTATATTCCAGCAGCTGTGCTTGAGAGACAGTAATTCTAGGTTAAGCCTGTTCAGCATCCTTGACCAAATCATTAAATACCAACAGGAGAGATAGTGTTTAAAGTCTTAACAATTACCGCGATATGTGCCAGTTAAGGTTAGTTTTCGTAGCTCTGTCCATACCAAGGATTTAGGAAGCGTGGTCCATACTCAAGTAGTTTCGTCATATTTTAAATACCAAGGATTCAAACTCAGTAAAATTTTGCGAATATATCATTGACTCTAAAATTTATACTTCCGGTTTGTTAGTTGTCCTTTAAAATATTTCGTATCAAAATTATTTCTAATAGTCGTTTTGAGTTGAATCCTTAATATCACATTTAGAGATAAAATAAATAATGAAACGAAATACTGGCAAACTAGAAGCATAGACCAGAAAGGACATGCGTCTAAATTTCAGAGAGTTTGAACACTTGGTATTCAACCGAATGGTATTTATACCGAAACTACCTTTGTATGGAAAGAGCTACGAAGAAACTAACCTTAATCTTAATTTACAATCGGGCCGGGAGTCATTGATAATGATACTGACAATGCTGGGCGAATTTTGTTGTGGATATCTAGAGGAATATAACTTGCCTATATAGGTCGGCGCGTATGTGGAGCCGCGGGATGCATCTAGTAAGAAAATAACATTGACTGTGCGCGTCAATGGTCTTCTCCTTGACATTTGTATCATATTAATTAATAATATAAGAACTAAAATAATATCACGTTTCAAACATCTAGGTACATTATTTTGTGCATTAAGTTAATTTGCAAATAGTTAAGGACGTACGTGCTTCAGGTACTCGTATAACATTATATTTCAAACCGCGAATTTGTTTCACAAATGCACGTAACTGATGGTATCGTTAACTTACATACATACCTCGGTATAAAAAGAAACAAGACTAAGGTATCAAGTATTTTGTTGCAATTTTCCTTAATCTGAAGAAATATACGCAGATGTGTTTAGTAAATTATTCTTGATAGCCGGCTGTGACTTTAAAAGTGTAACACGCTCCCTCGGGCACAGGCTCATCTCCGGAACTCTTAGTATATCAGTGTCACATATCATAAAGAACATACAGTGATCCATATCTTCCCTAACTTATGTGTATAAAATATGAATATAAAGTTATAGGTAATACCTAGTTTAAGCGTCAATATGAACTTCTGTGAAGAATTTTACATAATGGCATTAATATAATATACCTTGGTGCTACAATAATATTTTCTTACCCAGTCTTTTTTCATAAGCAAAACGTATGGAATAGATATTTTACCCAAACAGTAATAAAACATGAATGGTAAGATATTTATTCCGTTAATATAAGTAGGTATGCTTGAAATAGCGCACAGTTATATTACATATGCAGTAAATATGTATCATAAAAATATGAAATTGTAACGGTTATTGTATGCTTCATATATTTTACTCATACAAGCGGTATTTTAATACCTCATATGTGTATATTGTATGCACGCTCCAATCTACACTCAGTATAAAAGTACTGGCGCTGAGCTAACCTATATTGCAAACTTGGACCTTTCTGTTGATTTGAGGTATATGCCTTCACATTGATTTACACATTAATAATAAGCAAGAATCAAGTTCACAACACCTAACATCATTCCTGACATTATGCGCTTTTAACCCTCGCTCGAGAGTATTATCAAGGAATGGGCACAATAATTGTGTAGGTATATAAGGCACTAGTATGACACTCTGAGTTTACTGGCGTCTTGTAAGCTTAAATGTTAAGCCAAATATAAATGCGTTTTTCAATGAGGGTTACGATTAGTAGCATAGAGTAGTAATAGTAGTAGTATTTAGGGAATATAACCAAAAATTCTCCATAGCAGTGAGGACTCATCAAGATAATTCTCTGGGATAATTTTATTTTTACCGGATGAATGTTTTATGTAATCTTGATAACAATTATATTAATTAATATATATTAAAGTATATTTATACGATACGAAAACGTCTTCCTCTTTTTGGAAAAGTACATAATAGTACAAACAGTTTTATTACACTACACTTTATTACTACACGACAGAAGCAGTGCATTAAATTTCAAATTCCTCAGACAAGTATTTTAATATTTTAGGTTTTTGTGATTTAAGTTTATTGTGTTAGAGAGGAGAAAATATAGGAAGATAAATTAAAAATACCGGGCGACAGCGGAGACATTGCACGAATGAAGAAATAACTCAGCGAAGTCTCTCATTCATCTGTAAAATATTTTCGTCGAAAATAATGAAACAATACCACACGCATTCTACATTTAATAATGGCTTTGTTTGTTCAGCTTATGCGGCAATGTTCCCAAATGATTAATGCTATTTTAGTAAGATTACTGTGAAAAAAGGACGTTTCTAATATCTTTATTTTATATAAAATATACATTTACATTACCAGCCGGCAGACGTTCACTGTAGAACATAAGCTTTTGCCAATGAAGGCCAATCAACAGCTAGTTTAGTCATTTATATCCATTGGTTCCCGCGACCCTCATGATGTCGTCGGTCTGGTCACTCATAAATATAATGAGATTGATAAACCGCTTCATAATATGTACATAAATAACTATATGTTTCTATTTTTATCTTACAAACAACAAAGGAATGAAACAATTAGCTAGAATCATTGTTTCAGTGAACAGGTATTTTCTGGACGAAACTGCTTTATCTTCGGCCGCATTGACACTAACATTGAAACTGTTAATCGTTGAGATCTACGTGAATTACGGCTTATTGATGTGATACACATGTATTATATGGATACAACGTTATTATTGCAAATTAATAACGTACATTCTTGATTTACACAAGACGATCGACTATTTACTTACATATAATGTGCCGAAATTTAAACCATCTGTGTACTCGATTGAGTTGCGCAAGCCACGTGAGGAAAACTAATATAGCTCTAACTTTATATATGCTAGAACTGTAATGACATTATGTGCATTATGATTATCAGAAGAAAGTGTTTTATTAAGTAATTACCTAGTTTAACTACAAAATAAGTATTTTCTGAAATTATTTAGCTGTGCAACGGAACAAAGATCCATGCTTCCATGACTCTGGTTTAATACTTTGAAGTTATACATTAATATAAATAATGACTATTCTTTTTTTAATCTTAGTAATACTCTGAAATAAAAGCGTGGAGTTCGTTTTTTCATATTTATTTTTTTATTTTTATGATCGCTTTCATTTTTGTACATTATTTTAGAAAATAAACGTATATCGCTAGTTTAAATACTTATTGACATGTGTGATATAAATGTATAAATATTTATTTACACGTGGTAAAATATATACAATCAAAACCACATATAAAAAAAACAAAGGTAGCGTCATGTCGTTGGTATTCGAACAATCCATATTGATAAGTAGAGGTGTATTTTAGTAAGACTTTTTATCAGTGCCGTCGCCCACAACTGCATATGTCATACATAGTTTATGAATTTTTAAATACTTAGTATTGATAATATTTTTAACTGCAATAACTTTTCTATTCTATCATTTGTAATGTCGTTATAAGCAAAGGAATAGATCTCCTCCTATGAAGATATAGGCCTACTTCTCCTACCTATTTTTTTAGTACGGCACGTTATGCACAAATATAAATCATAAAAATATTTGTTACCTAATTTTTTTCAATTTATTGTCTTATTTTTACTTATATTTCCATTATATTTATATAAAACTTTACGATATAAATACATTTAAACGTCCAAGGCTCAATGTTTGACGGCTTCGCCTCAAGACATTAACGGTAAAATGGAATTGAAGAAAAAAAGATACCAATCTATTCGATTCGTCTGAATAACAAAATCCCGGTGTAGATACAATTGCGATAGTTATAATAAAAAAATCTAACAGGAGTAATAACGTGCTATCGACCACTTAGGCACGGTTCGATTCAAGAAAACATATTAAGATTCATTTGCAACGTTTATCGAAATGGTAGTAACTAATAATGTGTATTAAGTTTAATTTAAATTGTTATAACACTCATGACAGATAATGATGTTGCAGATCATTTCTGATGTGATATTTCACGTGTTTCAACATAAACTGCACGTGTATGTCCGTTGTTGAAAACCTACTCATATTAAACAATAAAGTGCTTGTGAAACTTACGGAAAAATATAGTAATGTATCGATCTCAATATAAGGACACAAAAAAACGATGTGCTTGTTTGAAATGCGTATATGTGTAGTAGTTTCTGGAATGGATGAGATTAGGAATAAATAATTTAAATAAAGTTTATATTTTTCACAGTTTGACAGTTTTTTTTAAATATAAGTATGTTTTATTGACACACCATTGACAGTTTTTTTAAATATAAGTATGTATTATTGGGTATCATATCTGTGGTATTGGCATGTCATTGTCATGACATAAGGGATCAAGGAGTTTCTGTGGCACTCATTTCACTCATTCAGTAAAGCGCACTCTGAGAAAGAGAGAGTTCCAGGTAACTTACTAAGCTTAAAGGAAGCAGGACCTACAATACACTGTCCGATATCTACTACGCAGGGACGGCGTACTAATGGCAAAAATAGTTTGGGCACGGCTTTCAATTAGATAATTAAGTATTTTAACTGTAGTGTAAAAATATTACACTTCCAACTTCGACTTTTTTTACATTTTACAGTGTGGTTAGTTGTTTTTTTACAGTGGTATATTAAAGTAATAACCAAATCTAGATCGTCTAAATGAAGATATTTTTTTCAGTTAATTATAAAGTGACGATGTAATTTATAGCAATATTTTCTTTACTAAAAACACTGTTAATTTTTTTATATATAATATCGTCACTCGAGGAGTATGTGCCGTCTAAATACATGGATATAAATCTGATGAAGGCCAGGAGTCTTTGCTTGACCTTGTGTCCGGTACTTCAACAACATATTTTAACTGTTTTTACGACTCGCAAAAACACTAGACATGTGAGAAGCTTCGCAAAGTATTCGGCACAGCGTAACGATATTTTATTATGAATTCCGATCGGTTGGCGAGATAGGTCTCATTTACATTAATTAAGGTGGGTGTCTACTGAAATTCACAATTGGGCTAAGCCAAGCACCAGCTAAGTTTATTATTTGACGTGATGAACATAGACCAAGTAATTTTATTTAGTTCTATTCATCGTATAACAAAATAAGGAGCTAATAATTTTTACATAATTATTGTCGTTCTTTAAAAATGTGACAACAATAGGTACTTATTATTAAAAACAGCATCACTATGACAAAACATATCTATCAATGAATAAACGTACTGTAACAGTTATTTTAGAATGATGACAAAGTTCAGGAAAATTTATACACAAATAATCGCCGGAACAAATAAAACCGTGCACTAAATAATAATTAATTTACAATTATTATGTATTAATGTAGTTATTTTTCCATTCATGAGACTACCGTGACTAATGAGTCTTACTTAATGAAGTGGACATTTAGAGCGGTCATATGGTTGTTATCTGCATTTGTTGAGCTAAGTAGGCTCTAGGTATATTTTGGGGGTAAACTTAACTTTATTCCTACTTGAATCATATGTCTCGGACCGATGTTTAAGAAGCTTATATGTCTTATATGTCTATGTTGTTCAAACGCATCTTTTATCGTTTTATAGTAGGTACGTATGCATATTTATATAAAATCGTTTGAAGTATAAAGCGTCTAAAATAATTTCACCAAAATCTAACAAATTCAATTATTAAGAAACAGATATAAGAGCTCAATTAATTACACCGCCGGATTGAGCTTCTCATCATAGTGGAAGGGCGTTTTTCGATTGCCCGCCTGGCTAGCTACCACCCTCATAAGTAGAAAATCTGTCGCCAAGCACCTTACAATGTGTTCCTTGAGGGCCAGTGAAATTATAGGCACATGAGACTTAACAACTATGTCTCAAGGTGACGGGCGCAGTGCGATTCGTCACTTGTGATGAAATGCATCTGTTCTAGGCAGAGGTTAGTCCGCTTAACATCAGTTGGGCCTCAAGCTTGTTCCGTCACACTTACATTAAACAAAATACATTTTCATTTATCTGACTTTTAATTCTGATGAAACTTAGTAACTCATAACCAAAGATTCTCCAGTGGAGAACAACCGACAGAATTAAAATTATATAAATGTGAATCGTCCACTTGATACGGTTAAAAGGTCATAATATAATATTCATATTGCATTGAATTTTTCGCTTGGATCTTAACGACGTCGCATTATCTAATCTTAACCATATTTGTTTTCTTTTTGTCATTTTATTTTTATATTTTAACAGTCTTCAATATATATTCATGGTGTGTGGTTCTGCTTGGTATTTCATCATTTTATCCTAGTTTTCTCGTGCGAGCACTGTCGATAAGAACTCTTCAAAGAGGAAGAATTAAAAACAAGGGTCAACGAATGATTGTATTCAATTGTGTGTAATATACTTATTAGTAGATACTACTGAATGGAGGGAGAAACAGTATCAAGACATAAACAAATGTCGTTTTGCAAGCTGCACAAATACTAAAGACGCGTCACCTCCTGACGTCATTCTAGTTAAGGTTCGTTTTGTTCATTCGTTGTGCCTACCTACATTCAAAATATAGCACGCACAAAGTAATATTGGAGATAACATTGTTTACATTTTCTTAGAATAACCATGGAGGTAAATGTTCTCACGTAGATATAACGCATAGACCACGTTTCGCAGCACTTGGGTTCTTTCATCTTTTATGGAATGTGACTGTGAAGGTAACGTTTAAAATTGTATGTAAATGACAATATTACGTATCTACAAAATTATACGTCTGACAGTTACTCTAAAAATAAACACCCGTATCGGTTATAACTACATATCTAAACCCTAAACCGATGTTAAATAGTTACCGTACAATCGATGCCATTAGTTGCATGAGAACATAAAAAAATATATAGGTATAATGCATAGGATTTTCCCGTTATCGCTAAAGGCTGTTAGCGATTACGGTGCAGGCGCGCACATACTGGTGTACAGCTCACCTAAGTATTCAGCTGGTTGCACGTATTAATTTTGTTTTAAATATCTTAAATCGTATGCAAATTTGTAATGACTTTCATTAAAGAGTTATTTATTCCAACAGGTCAAATAGCATCGATAATCAATGTATCGATTTTATAGTATTCAACATTCTGTGAGTAGCAATGAAGATTACCTTGTTAGTCAAGTGACGCAAAGCGTCGCTGCGGGATTGCAAGATTCTGATCTACCCTTGTCGCATAGCAACAGGGCTGTCAGTTATTGTCCACAGTGAAGCACTGTGTCCGGTAGATGGCAAAAGACTCGCCCTAATGCAAATAATTCAATCATGTCTGGCTAATCGTGAATTTTTAAATTATTCTACACCGTAACCTTCGGTTATATACAGACGATTTTAGTTCATGTCAACAGTTTTTGGATAATACTACATATTGATATATGATTCAAATCAATAACGTACTCATAGATGTTCTAAAAAGATGGCATGAATTACCAACAGTACTAGTATTTTATACTTTATAATAAGCTGGTGGTCTACCTGATATCAAGCTCCTGTACTGCACATAACAAGTGAACAACATGGACGCACGTGAAAATACTGCTCTTACTGGATACCGTTTGGCATAATTAAAGTATGTACAGCGTTGTAAATAATGTTAGCTGTATATACTTACATATTCAAGTAATTAATAATGGATAAATTATTAACACTAAGTCTTTTTTTGATTGAACTCAATATCATATAGGTATATTATAATATTATTTCTTCGTCGTCTGTAAGAATAATAACAATAACAACTATGCAACAATATCACACTCCCGTCGAAGCATTTTTTTTTCATATTCTATGACATAGTAACTCTCCTGACTCCCTCGGGTATAGAGACGGAGGAATGCGAGTCCTAGCCCTGCATCCCGATTAGTGGTAGACATTTATTAAATAATGCAGATAAACTTCAGCGTTTGCTGCAAATTTTATGATAATACTGTAATAACCATAGGTTTGGCAAATCTGATATAATTTATATGTATATATATATATATATATATATATATACTTAACGTAAAACCTTCTATAGTTACCATTAAAATATATGAAAGTATGCGCTTTGAAATGTAATGTTATATCAAGATGAATGTGTATGTATATTTATGAAGACATTCTTCTTTACGCATAAACTAGTAAAAAGATATTTATCAAATTTGGCACAGAGAAAGCCCTGGGGCGGGTAGATCTTGCCTCTTTTTTGCTATTTGACTAGCACAATCTCTACAGGAAGCGTACTTCAGCGAAATCCCATGCGGATAAAGTCGTGGCGTCGTGGGCATGTTAGCTTGTAATACCTACCTAGTTTACCAATTATTTTCTTTTCCAAAGTTTTATTTATCTTGCCTTTTTCATTCCATAAAATACAAACGTTCTAACCACTACTCAGTGTTAAAGTAATCTGTATGTACGAGTACCTTTTTATTATGAATCACCTGAATTGCTGCTGTTTACATTATACATGAATGAAGTATGTTATATGCAAGTCTGAAAACGTGAATCATCTCTTCTATTTGTGACACAGCTAAATCATATTTGTACCTCATACAATCTAATGTATAAATGTAAGAATAGTGAGATGTATTTAAATTATCCCATTTTACCGTCAGTTATTGCTTTTAGCATCGTGTAATTGCCATCAACCAACCGCAGTTACATAATCTAGACAGCGCGTTGAACATACTAGATAATTGAAAATTAAACTCATTAAACTTATAGAATCTATGACTATTTCCTTAGACTCCTGCTAAACTATTTAAAAAGCTATATAAAAACCTTAAACTATTCGATACTATATTTCTTTTGTACCAATATATTTTACGTTTCACTAGGTAATAAAATTACCCAACACTTGAACAAATCTTGTAAACGTGTTGGTAACTTTCTGAATTAGATAGATTTATGTAATTCTACAAATAAAGTAGGTAACTATGCTATGCAAATATTTATATATTTAATATATGAATGGGGAACATTATACTCGGTACGAACATAAATTGGTTATCACCAATACAAATCAATTACCTAGCTTAATACCTAACTATATATTAAAGTAAATTTGAAACTATTATTAAGAAATCTTACTCAAATTGTGGGGATCAAGTAAAACAGTCAGTTGTAAAGAAAACGAGATTTGCTCTAGACTCTGTAAACCTTGTAAGCTACACTCTTTAGCACTATCAGTTACTCATTACGACAGTCACCGTATTGGTTTTTAATATAGCCAATAGTAATGTGATGCTGCATATTAAACGATGAACTTAACAAAAGTAGTATGTTTTAGAACCTGGCACTATTCAGGTTTCTTCATATTTTCCAGAACTAAGTTTTACTCAAGAAGCATACCAAAATTCCAAATTTCTAAAGGAGTCTGTTGCTCAAATAATTGCTAGTACGATTAACATCAACGTTCAGAGTATCAACGTGCAAAGTATGCAAAATTAATTCACAACGACTTAAAAAATTGGGCACATGTCACTAAATTAATACATGTATACCTTTTTCCAACTACGGAGTTAAATATTTAACTGCTTGGTCATGACACGACTTTGTAGTAATTAAAAAGCAATTCGTGGCGAATTGATTTGGTTGAATAACAAACTGCAGGAAGACATGCTAATTTCCAAATTGAATTGATCGATGCAAGAGACTAACGCTATTTATATATTTTTTGTTGATTCGTTCATTAAGACATGTTTCCGTCAGTTTAGATCCCCATAGTTAAGTTGTGCTTAAATTGAAAACAAATTAAATTATTTAAATTATACATGCTGGACCCGTTGCCAACCCGTAGTAGGCATTTAGAGTGCCGGTAAGTCTGCGATGACATGTAGGTTGTCTAAATGATTTTATTGTAGTACCTGTAGTGATATAGGCATGTGTTCGTTAGCATTTTGTCAAAAAAGGCACACCTTAAGCAGGTTAGAAAAAAGAAATTAAATTATATTTATATATGGGAATATTGACATGGAAAAACATGAAATACTCACTATAGCAAAATAATAATATAAACTTAGAATATTTGCATTTAAGTCTATAATTACACAACGTTGCCTGCCTGATGCCTTTTCTTAGTAAATGGTATTTTTGCGTTATCTTTGTTTCGATTGCAGCATGACGTTAGCTGTAGATCTAGACTCTAGATCTATAGATAACGTCATGCTGCAGAAAACAATATTTTTCTATATATTTATCTTATATAGGAAAAAAACGTTTCGTGTTCGTCCAAATAACAGTCTATTAAAAATCCTAACCGGTACTTGTTATTTATCTAAAGTTTACTTCAAAGTTACCAAAATGAATTTAAAGGTGTTAAAACGATTTTTCTAATTTTATATGTTAAACAATATGTTTTTGATATTACCTTCGTTTTTACATTTTATATCAGAAAAAAATTTCAGTTATAAATTTACGTCAATATCACATAATTAAGATGAAACGTGAAATAATATTTGTATAAAAATGCATGTAAACTGATGTAATATTCTAATGCGCTTACAATTATTCATTCTAGCAAGGATCGTAATAATAGAATTGGTAGTCTGATTTAACTGTTAGCCTTGTCACAGCGCGTGTTACTAAGCATCATCACCGATGAAGGATCTCAAAGCCATGACACTAAAGGTTTAATTACGCACCAGGAAAATTTCAATATAAATCCATTTTTAGAGACTCCTCTTATTGGCTTTTACTTGGATAAAATCGGCAATGAAGAGCCGATTCACAAAACATGTTGACAGGTATGACTGAACAGTGATACATTTTGTTTGAAGTTCAATTTATGTAATTAAGTTTTACCTATGAGTCAAACGAAAAAAGACGTGTACAACCCTTATCTTCGTCATATTAGGATGCTTAGTCTTGTATTGACAATTGCTTGTAAAATAACTTTAACACAACATGTCCGTTGAATGCTTCTCAAAATATTTACTGATTGGTTACATACTTGTAACTTGTACAACTCGAACACTGTATATTTGGTGGAGATCGGACCCATAATTTATAAAAATTGAGGGTAGTATACAAAATAATGGACATATGTTTATTGCCACATTACTGTGGCTAACAGCAAATTAGTTTAGTCTATCAATTCACTGCTGTATACAAATATGAATAAAATTATGATAGCGCACCAACCTTGACTTCGCGAAACTTCGCAAAGGTCTATTCAAAAGAGGCAACGGTTACTGCCCATTGTCTGAACAGATCACGAGTGTCATAATAAAGATCGTTTATCGCACATAGCCATGAATGTTATTGGACCGCCATCGATGTTAGGTAATTAGCCTTTAGAGAATCATGCGCAGGTGCCAAGGGAGATGGGATTTCAACACTATTTCTGTTGCTGATTTTGCTGCAGTGCTGAAATAGGTTTCTAAACTGTAATCGCACAATTTATAACGGACTTGATGGCGTAAGCATGCATATGCTGATTTTTTAACTAGGACAGTATGGGCTATTCTAATCAATAATTATATTGCAGATACTGGAAATCTATTTTAAGTACAATATAACCTATTTATGCAATTATAGACATTGGATAGAACTATTATTTTAACCAATGGCGGAAAAGTAATATAATTTGTTGCATGATTTTAAGTAACTTTGTACAGAATCACCAAATTTTGTGTTTATTTAATCCTCTTAGTTTAAGCTTAAATAGGAGTGGACAACTCAAAGCGGTAAACAATTTTGGAAGTAACATTTTTTACAGGTGCTTACAGTACGATTTTGAGCTGATTGAATGGCGTGACACTGATTTCTACAAGTTGTTAGTGCCACCAGCAGGGCACGCATCCATCTTACGATATCTCGGACTTGTTTGAGATACCGTTTGCGTTGAGACCGTGAAGCGGTTACTGTCCAATGTTTAGACATGAAGATGCGGGCACATTATGTTACAAGTTAATAATTTTTATTTAGTTACAAATATTTCTATCATTTTTGATATAAAACATTATATAAAAGTACCATATCTGTCATATGATTCTCTCTATCATTAACACGTTTAAAATATATGGTTATGAGAGGTTTGACAAGTGGATAAGGAAATATTGTTCATCAAAAAATACTTCCTAACGTTCAGAAAAAATAAATAAAGCAAATTGTTCTAAGTACTAACGATTCTAAAACAACCAGATCTAAGATGTTAGTGAACTTGCCAATATGCATCAACACAGAGCAGAGCAGTTTCTTGGAAAGTTTGAATAGTGGCAAAATTTCACTTGGAATAGTGACAATATTTAACAAGATCTTCCAGCCAAGGTACTTGAAGGTATGTAGGTTTAGGCGCCGCTGCTGAGCCAGGACACTAAGAACGGCGGCGGTTGCCGGCACGTATCTTACTTCGAGACGAATTTCTTACCACCAATAACATTGCACAAAATTACAGCCAATGTCTTTTAAGGATATATTTACCTATTCCAAATTTAATTTTAACTATCTTCATCAATAAACCTCACAAGATTGTGTCGACTCACTTAAATATTTTCTAATAAGGTACGTAACTACGATATATTTTTTAAGTTGTAGATGTTGAGACTGCATTGCGAAGCACCATTGAATTCTTTCATCTTCTTTTATTAATATTATTATTTTCTGAATATAAAACCAGAATTTAATTTACACAAACGATATAGAATTGGGGTATAAATGTATCCATATTCATTGACACATTTCCTTGAAAGCTATTATAAATGTAGGTATTGGTCTGACGAGCAATGTATAAAATATTGACATTTCAATTCATTGTACATTGCAGATATTAGTAACGGAATAATTTGTCTGTCGGTCAGATATGCGCTTTTGACAGATGGGAAAAGGAGGACGCGGCAACGGTACATGCATGTATCCCGCTAGCTCAATATTATTAAGATCAACAATGTTTATATACGAACTTAATAAGGTACATACAACGAAGACAACGACGTGTTTTAGAATATGACGGTTGATTTATAAATTTGTAGAAAGTATGCCATGAGACCTACGATACTCAAAGTTATTAGAAATATTTCTAACATTTCTCGATCGTGCGCTGGAGTAGTTAACACCTCCTGAGGAGGCTTCGTGTAGAACCGAAACGCGTCGAAAATTCTTCTGGTTTGGCTGCGTGACGTTTGTGACGACACGTTGGCTTTACAAGAAAATTAGGCGGAATTGTCACTAAATATTTTTTATATTTTAAAGTGTTTTATTAAAATATTAATTTAATGTTTTCTTAAAGTATTTTATAAATAGGTATTTGTTATTATTTCTAACATTGTCATAATTGTATTAATGTAAAATTAGCAGTTGTTAACTGCTAATTTTTAGGAACTCCTCAACGGGGAAGATTTTTTTCCTAGAAAATGTGAGCAATTATTTCCTTAACAAATCTGTGCTGGAATTTTAAAACGGACATCCATGTATTTAGTTTTATTTTCTCTAATTTTCGCCCTTTTTTATAATAAAATTGTTTCGTAGCCGCCACGCGTCTCATGCATTAAGATTCAACTGTGTTGATTTCAATTCATCTTTTTATTTTCCGTTACAAGGTCCCAATTAATTATCATCGCCCCCCTAAGACGGTCAAACAATAGGAACACCTTAACTAAACCTTAAGACAGTTAAATAATAGGAACAAAATGATCAATTTCAGCCATTACTCACTCACTACTATAGCTCAATTGGCAGAGCAAATTATAGTGACTGCATTCAAAAAATTATATACAAGTAAAACTTTCATTTCAGTGCATATACCTGAAATGGTGGATATATTAGTAAAACCAGGAGAACACCAAATAGTAATCTTCTATTACTTTTACTATTTACCTACACTGATGTTCCGAACACTTAGTAGTCAGTACACAAAAAACAGTTTCTTCTCGGTTTATTTTTTTTCCCTTTGTTTTCTTTTTAAATTGTAATTTAGTAATAAAAATAGGTACGTTCATTAAAAAAATCTGTACTTCCTGAATGAATAGTAAAATGCGTCCTGACTGAATTGTAATTAAGAAAATTACTGACGTGTTTATATTTTTCATCAATTTTTCGCATCTTTGAAACCGCATTGCAATAGCCGCACTCGATTCAACAAGAATTCACTTTACGCTCGGTGCAACAATCTATGTACTTTAAACTACATATTTCTAGGAAGTACGAACGAATAATATGTAAGATAATACAATTTGTATTACTAACGGGTTTTAGAACTACAAAGTTACAAGGTACAAAGGGGTCAAAAAATGTCTGATCATACCGTAAGCATGTGCTTTATCTACAAAACCACTAGTTGTTCGCTAAAAAGAACAACAATGTCTCTATTATCACAAACACGTTCTTAACGCTTTCATTTTCTAACGAAATATCGATGTCCTAAATTCATATCGGTATTTTGCCAGAGCAAATAGTAACAAGTCAATGGTTCACGCACGTCCAAATCAGTATTGGTCTTTGTTTAACCGATTTGTTTTGAAATTAACATCAATTTTGTTATTTAATAGTTGATAACGTGCTTGTCCGCATGTTTACACGTAATTATTTATAAGCTCTGTAACTAATTTGTATTCAAATGGCAAAATATGCAAAATACCAAACAAATAGGTAGCTGGTAAATTTTGACTTGCAATAGGTAGTATTAATTGGGTAATGAATGCATTTTTTTCCTATATATTTGAGAGCCAGCAATTCTTGCCAACTATTATTTTCAAAGAACAAATTGTCTCTGTAGTCCGCAGTTAATAATAATCTTTGTTCGAGAGTGGATAAGTTACGAGTAGATTATTATATCTTACTTTCGCTTTGGAAACCGCTAATTTGGGAGCTGCTCAGTAAATCGCGATAGTATTATTATTATTATTATTTAATAGTATTATTTTCTTTTATTATTATTATTCAATGGGAAAACCCGCCCAATATAGTCGGCTTTCGGTGGACCGATTCACATCGAAACAGCGAAAAAATAAATAAATCCAGGGTGTTAAAAACTATAAATACCAAGTTTCATAAAAACACACAGATTCGCATTTATAATATAAGTGTTAGTTGCTATTGCGTCATATCAGCTGTGATTTATGTAGTCTCAATATCGTTAGCGATTGTATTTTAATATACAATAATTAAATTGTAACGTATTTAGATGTTTTCAATGAGGTTCGTCGAAAAACAATAAACTGGGCAATGGGAAAACCCGCCCAATATAGTCGGCTTTCGGTGGACCGATTCACATCGAAACAGCGAGGAATTCGTGCAGTGACTCGCGATTAAGATGCCGCCCCTTTTAGCTCGCAACAGCACGGCCGTTGCGGCGGCGGCGGCCGCGGCGGTACGGCGCCTGAGGCAACCGGTTGTCCCACCTTCAGTGAAAACACGCGGGGACAGAATGAGGCAATATAATCAAGATAATATACCAACATGGCTCGAAAATATATAAATAAGAAAGATCCGTTCGACTGAAAGATTTATCATCGTTACCGACACAGAAAGGAAAAGTTTAATTTTGTGTTCTTGTTTTAACGCTCTAAATTTGAAGTTTTAACTTGAGCATATTCGTGTAAATGAATTTTGGTGATACAGAGCCTCTTTATTAGTAAACAATTGACCGGTGTCTTGTCAAACGGAAATTAAAGCACGCATGTGCACAGTGTTTCTATCAGTTGGTGTTACAGACGTAAACAAACATTGTCTTTGAGCTCGTTTAAAGTAACCATCCGGAGCGGCAGGGAAAACATTAATAACGGAATAAGTAAAATTACTTCAATTTTTATCCTTTCATAAACGACAGCATTTGCCATGATTACCTAACTTAACAACGCGACCATCCTTCTTTTCTAACAGAGGCCGTCACAATTCTCTTAGGTAACAAGATACTAACAAGATACTCGTATTGACAACAGTATTCCTCTGCGTTCAAACAAGTCGGTGTAGTAGTGAATGAGAATAGGCACTGTACCTACTGAATTTAAAAAAGACGGCTTACACTAGAACTAGCAACCCTGCTGACGAGCGTGGACGTACAATCTAAACCCCTATATTAACGCATTTTGTATAACACGTGAAGTAAATAGGAAAATATTATCCAAACATCTGACACAATCTGTCTTTTACAGAAATAAAACGAAAAATGTAGACGTTTCACATACCTACATCGAATATTAATATAGTATAGCTACTTTGGATTCAACGCACGAAGTATCGTCGAAACAACCTTGTAGCAAGGTTTCGGTGTAAGCAGACAACATTAAATGAGGTGACCGCTTCCTTACATTGCCCAATCTATCAATCATCCTCGCATCATCACGATGCCGTACGGCCTTTGGTGCTGGACTCAAATATGCAGCTATAATTTTCCTGTCTATTTCGCAATTCGTTTATCGTTAAAACATGTTTAGTATTTATCAATGTGTCAGACGTATAAAATTAATGGCGACAATAACGAAATCCACGATCAATATATAATAACATATTAGTGGTATTAAATTAGTGCGAGACTTGATGAATTATTTTGAATTATTAAATCTGATTAAATATTCACTACGTCAGGATCCATTAGGAAACTTTATTATGCTTTTGCGATATGGGTAGTTTTGAAATGTAAATGCTAAAGCGAGGCATGTAATTCGTACATATTTTCAATGAATTTGACTAAATCGACATTAAAATTCAAAATAATTTCCACTTGCTTCCGTTTTCACATGCTTTTTTATTCCATACGCAAGCACTGTATATAAACAAATACGCCTCATAAGCTTTGCGTTTATTAGATTGTCTCTATCCCACGTTAAAACTTGCTCTAGTGACTAAGTAATCATACAGGGGTCTGATAGGAAAGGATGTTCAATATTGTTGCCGTAATCTTAACCTCATTGGTCATAAATAACCCCATTAATACTATGAATGCTGAAGGTCACTTTTTATTGTATTGTTTGTCGTCACAGTTATAATATATGAAAATAGAGTAATAGTATCTATTCATAACGGTTACGAAAAAGAGAAAGACACTGGTTACGAAAAACAGTTAATTAAATGGACGAAACGATCTTGTTTACCTTCTCTTATTATGTATGTGTTAAATATAGTACAAAATGTAGATGTTTATTTGTTTACTCATATTTAATAAATATTATTTCACTGGAAAGCTTCAAAATCGTTGCTAAATGTTTGAACGGAGTATTTGTCAGTCAAAACAATAAGTACGCACATATTTGGTTAGTGGAAGACATATTATGCGGATTTACGCCAGGAATGGGTTTATCATCATCAGCATGAAGACGTCCACTGTTGAACAAACCCTTCCCCATAGAACGCCACAAAGAGCGGCTATTAGCGGCTTGTAACCATTGGCTATCCACGACTTTTTCAACTTCGTCAATCCAGATTTGGGACGCACAAACTCTACGTCTTCTGGTGTAGGGGGGTAACCACTCGAGAACCTTTCTTCCTCATCGATTATCAGTTCTATATATAGTCGAAGAATGTCACATCAACTTGCAAATTCTGAAAAGTATATGGTGACTTTTGTTCTTAAGGAAATATCCTCGTTCCGGATTTTATCGCGCAAAGAAACTAAGCCTCCATAGTTCATTGGGCGACTCTGAGCTTGTCCATAAGGGCCACAGTTAGGGACACACACTGGTTGATAACTTTAGTCTTCAGGCCCTGCGGGATGTTCGACGAGAAGATGTCGCGTAACTTCCTGAACGCTGCACATATGAGTAAGATTCCTCGAGCGACCTCTTTGTCGAAATTGGACCTACCTAACTGAACAGTCTGTCCCAGGCCAATGTTATGGTTAACAACTTCGAGGTTATCGTTCCCAACAACTACTGGTACGGGTGCAACATGGACATTAGACATGGTGGCGTTTCTATACAAACACTTCAGTGCTTTGATATACTGGCGTATGGATGTGGTCTATGGTGCTAAAGCCATCAAACCACCGAGCAAGATGATTCGCAATGACTCTCGACAAAATCTTAGAAACATAGCTCAAAAGTTGAATGGGCCTTTAGTTCTTCAACAAGGTCTTGTCACCATTTTTTAAGTACAGTACTACTACACTTCTGCTCCACGCTTCTGGCGTTTTACCATCAAAGAATACGAAATTGAATAACTTCTGGAGAACTGAGATTACCGGCTACGACAGTATGCTAACATAACAAATACAAACCGTTTCTCATACCGGATAAAATAATAAAATTATTGCATAAAATTTGCGTATGTCCAGTCAACTTAAACAGCGGAGCGGTTAAAGCACCCGGTTCGTAAAACCCGGCGATACAGATTCAAATCCCATTAGAAATGGTTTTTTTCTCTAAATGTATACACCAGAGGTTCTTGTGTATATTGACACATATAGTAAATATAAAGTGAGAAATAATAACCGCAAAATCGTGTAAAAATGACAATAATATAAGATTTTATGATAGCACGCGGCGGAGTGGCGACAACTACAGGTGCACTATGAGCTACCTACATGTGTTTTATGATTTGTTATTTTCCTTATTATTATGAGTTTATTCTTTATTTGTAATCGTACTGTTTGCAAGAACAACAGCTTTATTGTATATTCAGTAGCATTCACATTTCAAAAGTCTGCACATGCAAGGTGAATAAAATAGACAGTCAACGACTTAAAACCACCCAAAATAAGTTTAACATCTGAAAAAAAAATCGCGAGCACATAAAACAACACCAATTTCAATAAAAATACATACTGAAGATACGCCTACCTTCAATTTATCTAATATACGGTAAAATTTAAGAATTCAAGAATTCAATATCGACATGAATTTTCATAAAAAGCTTATTAGAATGTCTACTAGGATCAAGCTTACCCCTAGTATAGCTTGAACATTTTCGGATACACCAATTGTAGCTGCTAAGTCGTAGTTGCGGTTAGTGTACTATGCATGTATATGTACTACTATTTCTGAAACTGTCAGTTTCAGCATATTGTATATATAGTATTATTTTTATAGAGGATACGCAGAAATTTAGAGTCAATGTGCTTTACCCATTTGTACGTAATATAGAAACTACCTGCCCAAACACTTGTTGTGTAAAAAATGTGATTGTTTATGATTTTATTTGCAGATTCACGAAACGAACTAAAATGTATCCCTTTGTGGTGGGTATAATAAGAGTTCTTAAGTATAATAAGTTAAGTGTCATGTCACTTAAAGTACAATCATGAATCATTTTGAATCCCATTAGGTTTTTACTTGATGTTTGGTACCAACACCGGCTTATTTCAATGAGATTCTATTGTTTTGCTGGTAATGTAATCACAAAAAAGACAAATTACCTACCTCACTGCAAATAGGTAATCGACGTTGGAACTTGTATCTAGAAAAAGTGCCTCAAGGTTTGCATTCGTGCAGACTGTAGGTCCTAACAAGAATCATTAATAAATACACATATTTGTTGGTTTTTTTTTTATTTATAAAAGATTAATATTTTGTAATGTCACACTCCATACATAAATACGGGGTAGCGTAAACAACACAGTCCTCTGGCAAGCGAAATTAAAAGGCTTTTCCTGTAAGCGCGAGCGACTAACCTAATTAAGGTGAGTGCACGTAACGCTTTCCATACAAACGTACTTTCATCACATTTTAAATATAAAGTGTTCAAACTCGGTGAAATTTTGCATCCAGGACCTTAGACCTAATACATAAGCTCTGGTTCCAGTTTACCGTTTTTAACTAATGTTTACATGTTAAAATAATAATTCCTATACTTAACGATATTTCCGTCAAATTTTGAAAATACATGGGTAGTGTATCAACCGGATCGTCCACTGCTGAACATAGCCTCCCATGTTTAGGAGGTATTTACCATAATTCACACGCTTGCCAGGCGGCTTGAGGATCGCAGAGTAAGATGGCAGTTCTTTAAAATGCACTGCTGCCCACCTTCCAGTATTTTCCCCTTAGTCACCTCTTACGACACCCACGGGATGATATGGAGAGGTGCAATTCTAACCCGGCACCCTACGGAATATATGGGTAATTTTACTGAAATCTAGCTTAATAGAACATACAACTGCGCTACTTCAAAGCGGTCAACCACAGGAATTTATATGAATTTATGAGAAAAATATTGGACAAACCACTTTTGTTTGCGGTCTTAATGAGAAATTTAAATAAACAGTCATTTTACTATGTCAACAAAATAGTTCCGCATGAGACATTTTAAACCTAAAATTCGATTTAAATTTTACTTTATTATGCCCGCTCCGGCGGCGGCGTACGGCAGCGGAAACAGAAAATCAGGTAGATTACACGTAGCTAGTAGGTATCGCTAACAATCGTTGCTACGCGTAATACAAGTGTTTCCATAAACATTTTTTCTTAGGTAAGCCGTACAGAACACGTAACGAATGAGTAACTATTATTGCAGACGGTATTCGAATTATATCAATAATTCGTTTCCTAGTATCACTAGTTGACAGACGAGTTTTAACGTGATTAAGTTACAATAGCTAGATTATGTCTACTGTTTGTAAATAAACACGTATGAATATTTTATGAACAGTTTATGACAAACGAAATTCAATAAAGATATTATATCAGTTACGATAGTTAATTTTATGTATGCTTATATACTTACTAGCTGACCCGGCAAACGTTGTTTTGCCATATAAATAATTAAATGGCTATTAAAAAATAATGGTTGATCGTAGAAGGGTGAAAATTGAGAATTGTATGTATTTTTGTATGTTGTATCATATGAGATTAAAAATTAAAAATTTTGTCTAAAAAATAAAATAAAAAATTTAGGTGTGGACTCCCCTAACATTTAGGGGGATGAAAAATAGATGGTGGCCGATTCTCATAGAAACCGGATAAGCACAAAAAATTTCATCAAAATCGGTCAAGCCGTTTCGGAGGAGTATGGCAACGAAAACTGTGACACGAGAATTTTATATATAAGACGAGAATTTTATATATTAGTTTTGCTTCCAGTAACGTAATAGGACAATAGTTATACGTATGTACTCTGTCATTAGCTGGCCATTTTTATTGTAATGTTTGATATATTCTAGTATACAATTATATACATAACAGTGGCGTCAGTAGCATTTAGTAGTTTATGTTATAACATTAAAAAACATAGAAGACCTTATCTTACCTTATCTTAGGCCTTATCTTAAGGAAATTCAGAAAAATGACACAATTTCACTGCAACAACATTTTAAACTTTGACTGGAGAATGACGTACTAATAAAATATCTGTAATTTTAAGAAATTATATTGTATGTCTACTTAGCAACAGTAGAAAATATGAAGTGAATTCAACCGTTAAAAACCTTTTTAAGGGATTTCATCATTATTTTTACATGCTTACTATCATTTATTTTTTTGGTATGAACACGTTACACGGTAAAATTTAATATGGGAGAAAATTAAGTGGAATTTTGTTTACTGCTCGAGACTAATTTCATTAAAGTACCATGCATGAGAGTGGCGCGCTCACTCCATCAAACTTCATAATTTATAAAAAGACATGTTTTATTTTTATGGCAGGAATAACGAGTATAATGGCGTCTATGGGCAGGTCGTAGAATCACTTTGTTTACACCTAAATGTTACAATACCCAAATGTATTAATTGCCTGACCACTAATAATCTGCACACACTAGTATTTTAAATAGCAAAATATTGGTCGTTCGGTCTGTTCGTTTAGTCTTCTTTCATTCAGAAATAATCGTCGATGTTTTAGGTACATATATTTTATTTTACATAACTGATAGCCTAGCCTTTGTCCACTATCTCACCTGATGATAAGTGATGATGTGATCGAAGATGCTGTTCAGGCTAATCTAGAATTACTGGCTCTCAAGGACAGCTGCCGGAACACACCGTTAGGTGCTTGGTGACAGATATTCTACTTAAGGGTGTTTTTTTGCGTAAAATTCACTGGCACATTTTGCGCAAATAACCACCAGTAGATACAAAGGATAAAAGGTTGACAAAGAATACTTTTTATCCCTATTTATAAATCAGGTCTAATATATAAACTAAGCCAAAGAAAAGGCGAGCTGGAGCTATTTGTAATGTGAATTTGTTTTTTTTTCTGATGGCTACTAATTATATCACAAGTTCACTAGTTGGTAAGTGATGATTTAGTTGAAGATGTTAAACAGGCTAAACCATAGAATAAATAATAGGAATCTATACCAAATTAAACGAAGACTACTTTTTATATACATATGCAATTGTGCATAACTGATTTCAGATGCGTTTTCTTCCGATCCCAGAGCTTGTTGGCTGCCAGCACGAAAATCAAACCAACCAACGTTGGAATAAAGTTCATATCACTGCACGCTGCAACGTGCCAGCTACGGTAATCCTCCGTATCGACTCACATGGTTTTGAGGAAAAGCGTAAACATTTTTTGGGAGAAGATACGAATTTTATTCCGTGACTTAAGAAAACTTAATTTCACAGATTAATTTATTACTCCAAAAGTTTCGGCGCTGCAAACAAAGTATATGTTGAAAATGTAGTCAAGTATCTGACGATTTAAAGTATTTTTTTACATGTTTTGAAGACATTCTGTTAAAATCAACGAGCTTATAAAGTTAGGCCATTATTTTTTGACTCCTTGATGAGATTAGACAAAGTCGTGGGAAACAGCCAACAATCTACAAGTTACGAACTACGAGTAATTAATTCGAGTTTTGCCTTTAAGTTTAGCGTTTTTTGTTTCGAATGATTTATTCCGTTTTCTGAGCTCATGCTCCAATCATTCTATAATTGTTCTGTTATTATTCGCAAACAACTTAATATTCCACGATACTGGGTTACCTATTCACTGCTGAACTCTGATGATGATAAACGTTTGGTTGGCACGAAATTAACTAACTAGTTTAACTGCTATTTTGAAATAAATGTTTATTCCTTCTCAACTTTTGAATATTATGGTATATTTATTGGAATGTTACTGTTTCTTTTACTTCAACACTTCTTTGGTTTTACAGCTAGTAATCTCTTTGAATCAGTTTTCCTTCCTGTTGAAATGCATAATATGTAAAATCAGACAATATCAGTAATACACTTATCACTTCACTTGCGGTTTTAAGTTTTCCTTCCTGTTCAAATGCATATTATGTAAAATCACACAATAATTACTGATATGGGCACGCTGCCAACTGGTAGTGGGCTGGAGTATTTTGACTACCTGTTAGCCTGCAATGTCCTTCAGGTTTCCTTTATGCTTCAGTGCTTCAATAGCTATAGTGTTAAATATAGTATGTATTATTTTGTTAATAAAGGCATATACCGGTTAAATATTTATTAGATTACCTACCTATCAAGATATTTTAAAATCCACAAAACTAGCGGCCGCACTTTGAGTGTTTATTACACATTTTATTTAAAACTTATACTTGTTTACAAATACAAGTCAAAATAACCCAAACATTTTGCCAGAAATATAAAATACACATTTTAGTGTGACTTTTGATAGTAGGTAGATTCAGGCGGAATTGTCCTTGGGATGCCGGGCTAGAATGTCTCTATCTCTTCCATCCCGTGGGTGTCGGCGATTAAGTTACCCTTAATACCGGACCGAGTGCTGCAGCGCCTTCTGAGGAACTGCTATCTCCAAGACGCTTGCCAAGCCTGACGGGTGAGGGGATAGGCCAAACCCTCCTTGATTGGGGAGGCTGCGTTCAGTAGTGGCAATCCGGTTAATACAGTATATTTTTTAAAGTGTTTTTCTTAAATATGAATTGAATATTTTCTTAAAATATATGTAATTACTAAAACAACATATATATCAAGAAACTCTTATCTACACGCATGTATTCCCGGAATCAATAGGCAAATGTGTATAATCACCCACTTATGTGGGTATATGTTTTGACCCCATGTAAAGGGGGCCTTTTGCCATTCCCAGAAACATTTCCAGGTATCGAATTTTTATAAAAATATGTATCAGAGAAACCCAATATAGACTATATTGACTATACAACATAGTCAATATAGTATAATGTGTATTCATCAAATTACGGAACTCATTCATATCATTCAGCAAATGTGACAGTAACAATTACGATGATAACTCAAATTGATGTTTCAATATTTACTTACAGTTAACGTTCCGATTTAAATCATCTGGTAAAAGGTCAATGCTTCGCTCTGATGACACATTTGAAATGGTATTGTGTCTATAAACACGAATATAGTAAATGTTCTAAAAATGTATTCAATTTTGTTAATATGGTATTTATTTTAGGAATATTGCGAGTTAAATTAAATCTAAAAAAACTCTTTGATGATATACTCGTACTAAAGCGAGCTCCTTATAATGCCATTTACACAAAACTTACCATTTTATATATACCATTAACACATTTTTTTTCCTTTATCTTAACATCTTTAACAAATGCACGTGCAGTTTATTAACAGTTAAAATATGAAATTAGTATCGCGGCTACATTAAAATAAACCATTTATAAAGGGCTGCTTTTAATGCAGTTTTTAGTTTATAACTATATCAATCTTTAACAATATTGGGTCAAAAATGCATTGTTGTAGCGAAGCGAAAGCGGTCACCTGAAAACTTGTCATTGACTAAACTCAGACAAGGCAAGCAACAGAATAACAAGAGCTATTTTTGGAGTTCCTTGCAATTTAATTTCTTAAACGAGTCCATTAAAGTTGTGCGCTTAATTGGCTAAAATTGATCTGCTACTTTGGATTTATTCTACAGACCTATATTTTAATCGTGATATTTATAAAACGATGTGACATTTTACTTTATCGTCTTTGCGCGCGTGCTCAATAATAGCAATTGATCTATCACTTTTAAGGCGGCGTAAGACCTCAAAAAGAATTTTTTATCATTTTTATAGAAAAAGTATACGTCTTACAGATACGAAACATATTTAACAATCAAACGTATTGAACTCGGTTGCTGATTTAATACACAGCCCTCACATTATCATAGCCCGACCTCCACAAGTTATTTCATACTTTTTAGAGTTGGAAGACATTGCCTAGAATTGGCGAAGTAAAATAAGTAAAAGTTAAATAACATAGAGTCGAGTTGAGAACCTCATCCTTTATTGGAAGACGTTTATATAATATATTACATTCTGTAGGAGACAAATACTATGTTTGACCCGAAAACATGATTCCATATACCTATATATATATATATATATATATAGAAAAATCCCAAATGCAGCTCTAAAATTTCGCTTGATCAAGTTTTATGTAAATTGTATCAAATCAACTTTTCTTTTATGTATATATAGTACTTAAAACATTTATTCCGCTACTAAATTCAGTTTCAAAAGCTCAAAATTATTATATAAATTTATTTTAAAATTCGCTCACGTTATTTAATATTGCGTTGTTCTGTTTCAAAAAACGCTACAATTTTCATTTCAACGTGATCAGGTTTGTAATTTTTCCGCAATGATTAAACAAAAAGAAATTTTAACAAAGCGTTCATTATTAAAATTTTAAACAGACTATTTACTTCTTTTTTTATTTTAATATACTTTTGCAGTTTTTTTTATAGTAATGCAATATCTTTATCAGTAAACCATCTATGTGTAGGTATAGTAAAGTCACATTTATTTTAAATAAATTGAAATTTGAAAGAATTGAAAACCCTATAAGGGTACCCCAATATATGGCTTTTTAAACTGTGTTGATCAGTATAAACCATTGTTGGTACGGTAAAAGAATCAATCACAAAATAACCAAATGCTCAAGAACTAGACCTTTTAATCACTCAAAATGAACTCTCCAACGATTCCGTATCCGAGAAATGATGAAAAAAAACATAAAGATCATGAACCACAAAACAAGAACCAACCAATGTTGGGGTCACAAACATATTTCCAGGCATCATGAATAGCATTGGCGTTTTAAAGACGTTCAATTTATTATGGGTGTTTATCGCAAACTTTCCATCTTTGTCGGATCAGCATAAAGATAGGCTAATCATGTCTCCACTCTTCGTCAAAATAGTGATACGATTCCGATTCTGTATGCAAGATTATATTCGGAAGATTTGACACGAGTGTCTTTTTTATTGTTTATTTGATTGTGACACCCGATGTTAAGCGGTGACCTCTGCCTATAACAGATACATTTCGTCACAAGTGATGAACTGCACTGCGCCCTTCACTCACTACGGCACCGCAGTCCATAGCTATAACCGCTCGGATATCATGGTTTCAATTTTGGTTCATTTACACTTATTTGTTATCAAGATCATTTTGAAGCCCTCTTAAGTTTAGAGTTAGAGGTTGCCTAGTCTTTGTTAACATCTCAACTAGATGTTGATTAATGATAGTGGCTAGTTTACTACTGAGAGCTTTCGTGATTTGGTTGAAGCTGTTAGTCCCGGTTGTTGTATTAGGATGGCAGTCCGGATATTTCAAAATCTATAACTCTTTACATAATTGTATGGCATTTTTCTAATGCCCACTTGGCTAGCACTACTCTCAAGTAGAAAATTTATTACCAAGCATCTAACTATGTCTTCCTGTTCTATGTTAAGTCTATTCACTGTCTTTAACTCTTTAGAAATTGTGGCCAAAGGTTAGACTACCGGTACTGAAAAAAATATAAAGTATATACTTGCATTCGTTAGTCGCTGGAAAACTGCCCGCGTTGCAAACAAATCATTGTTTAATTATAACAACAAAGTATGAGTACCTACACTGCAGGAAGCAAAGCTTTGATTAAATTAGAATATATATTAAAGCAGTTGACCTCAAAGAAGATTCAAAGGATATACTAATATAATGGGTATAGACTTGGAAATCGTATTGAGATTTGCGGCCTCGCGAACTCCGTGCGTGACGATAGAGTTATGTTAAGTTGCTACTTTTGCGATTGTATTCATTGTAATATTACTAAGGTATTATATCTGTGGGATCATCAACATCATTGCCAATAATATAGGACCTACTCGTAAATTATAATACATGCATGACGTTTTTGAGGGAGTGATAGGTCACCTTATACACGCATGTAACTTATTTGTACGTTATGAGCTAAGTTGTCTTTGATCTCAAAATTTGATTATATGAAGAAGTCACGATGAGTTGGTATTTGGATTATTTCCCAAAATCAGGCGCTAACTCGCATAACATCTAAAAAATAAATACATAACAATTGTTTTCAGAGGCTTTCGTCTACGACAAATATATATAGACAATGACCCGAACCAGTGGAGCTACTTATCAGACGCTTACAAAACGAAAAATAAATTATGAACTACGAGAATGCAAGCAAAGAAGTTAAATAACTACATAAGAAATAGGCTCAACTTCAAAATGCTTCCAATTTCCATGTATTGCATATATATAAAGGAATGACAATCCCCGACTTGTTAACGATAACGTTAATAATATTTCACAATTTAAAGTTTGTGCCCTGGCCCAAGAACACAAATTTTCTTTCTAAATTCAATCAGTACAGTACAGCAAAGGCAAAATATATAAAGTAGAGGAGCTGAACTTCAACCTAAGAAACGAGAATATAATTTAGCAAATTATTATACCAAGGCGGTAAACAAATAGCGAAAACGTGAAACATATGCCAATACCGGCCGCGACACCTTGAAAATCAATATCCTGTTGCAAAATCACCGATATATTATTATTTTTTAAACAACGCCATTGAATAGGTGGGTACGTTAAAACGCTATCACTTGAGCGTTAGTCATGAATATTGAATTCATGAGTACGTGGTCACGAGGTATAATGAAAGTCGTTATACGAATACTGAATCTTCAACCGTTCAACTGCAATTTTAAACGTATATTTTTGTTGACGGATGAAGTGTCAGATTAGTTTTTCACATGAACCAAAATCCATCGAACCCAAACTATTACAGCAACGGACACAGTATAATTTTTATTGCCCTACTGGTCACAATGATACAGTTAACGCCTCCTTTCCCTTGCGAAATAAGATGGCCGTAGAAATGGGCAGTAGCATTACTCTGATAAAGTACACACGGTGTCAAATGCGATATAGAAGCTTTTGTTTATTGCTAATTTAGGAACTGGTCTTTTATCGCTACTGATCGCTATTTCACGTAATGATAAGTGACGATGGGTCAATAGCTACCTAGTCTATTATTCAGGCTAACCTAGAGTAACTGGCTCTAAAGGGCTACAGCTGCCGGAAAATATCGGTAGGTGCTTGGCGACAGATTTTCTTCTTCTACTAAAGGCTTGAATAGGCCTCGAAATATTACATGGATATGGACAGTGAATGTAATGATCCAGTTCAGCAGGGCTTGAATCAACTTATCTGATATTGTTGCCTTTTGAATCTCATTAATATATGTTGCTCCCTTATGATTCAAGTGAAAGCTAATTTGCCTAGCTGTTGTTTGTTACTTTACACAGCTGTTAATTGTTTTAAGGTTAAAGAACTTTTTTCCAAAGGGACAATGCTGGGCGAGCTGTCAACTGGTAGTGGGCTGAAACATTTGAACTGCATGTCAGCCTGCAATGGCTTGTAGGTTGTCTAAATGCTTTCGTTGTAGTAGCTGTACTAAAGGCATATATAAAGTCTTGAATATATAAATATATAGACTTCACATTAAATAATTTGACATCTCAATCATAAACTTTTTATAACAGCGATGACTGCCAAATTTACAGTTTTATAAAAATAATAACTTAATGACGGATAATTTGCTAAATACGTAGACGAATATTAACAAAATTGCTTGATAGGAAGAAAGCAGACACGGGCAATAATCATTTATAAAATGCGGTTAAGGTCATCAGCTATTTACTAATCGTAATTGACTGTTATATCCCATCTTATTTTCGATTGTATTGAAAATATGCCATAATCAAGAAATGCAAATATATCTAACGACACAAATCGTTAAGATAAATTACTTAGTTAATTGCTTAGTGCGTGACATAGTAAATATAAGGACAATTTATGGTATGATGTACATTTAGTGGCGAAAAGTGGTCCGTTAGTACTTGCCTACCTCTTCGGAGAAGGGAAGCATTACGATTTGATGTTTTTTGGTGATCCTTCTTGAACGTTCTTTGTCTCGTACGACTCTCACAGGAAGCTGTTGGGGAGTAAAATTCTAGCCGGTATCCCACGGGGCAAATGTATCTTTACCGCTCTGAAAGCGTGATATTTATATGTAGCGTTAAAAAATTCTGTAATATTTTATTTTTCTGGTTTATGTCTTCTCCGTTAAACGAAGTTATAGTAACATTATTCGATTAGATATTTTTATTCTACGAAACTATTAGATATTTAAATTCTACAGTTAAAGAAGACTACTGAGAAACCAGGAAACCAGTCCAGTGATTAAATTTAGGGAAAGCCGAAATATTCCTCTCTTTTTAAGAATCAAAGGTTATACTCGTATATACACAAAACCATACTCTGCCGTTGAATGATTGTAATATAAATGCGCCAAACGAGTAGTTCGCCACATTTAAGTTGGGGGGTGTAGGGAGGGGGTTGCTGCACATTACGAATAAACATATGTCATTACAATCTTAACGCCGTCAATAATTAAAAGGTATAAGATAACTAATGCCCGTGGGGTGCCTGGCTAGAATTTCACCCCCCATCTCTACCCCTGGGAGTCGCCTCTTACTTACACCCACAGGTAGCAATGGGGGCTAACATTCTAGCCCAGCACCCCACGGGGCATATATTAACAACAAAATACCTATTCCAAAGGAAAACTTACTCCCTATTTTATGGAGAACATCACTTCCCGTTATGAATACCTATACCTGGATTGTTTTGCTTTCGATTAATAACATGATTTTCTTTGATAGAGTTCGACAATCGCATATTTTTAAATAATTAACATTAGCATTAGCCGTAGTACAATGAAGGCATGAATGAATGTCATGGTAATATCAATATGCTTAGTAATGCAGATGAAATTAAACACTAAGTACAGATTAGGTAGATATTATCTTGCAATATCTCTTAGTTCGTAACTGATATAGATGTACTTTTAATTGGGTAACGTATTCGCATTTGAGACACGAGACCTACTTAGTGTATGTTTCTTTTTTTTTACTTATGCTTAAAATTAGTAAAAGTATACTAATCACATATTATTCATATCTTATCATATCTTCCTACAATAATTACACTCAAAGGGGACATGAATACAGTTCTTTATTCATGTGTCAGGGGTCAGTACAATATGTTTACTCTTAAATCAAACAGACAACGACTAACAACTAGCCCTTTCCTGACGGTAACCCTCTTTGGGAATCTCGTTGGTACCCCCGTCATCTTTCGGGTAATATGGGTGCTAAGCTAAGATGGTAAGAGATGCTAAGATGTAAACCCAGTGTGCAGCAACGCCCTACGGACAGCAACTGACAGTAAGTGCCATCGTAAGGCGCATTTTACCTTTCCATCCACATCTAATAGGAGGATATGTAACATTCCTAATATTTAATTATTATGTTCTCTAAAAAATAATATGACCACGAGTTCGAGGCGATATCCTCTAAGAAGCGTAAGGCACTAGTGTACGTTATAACATATAAACATTTAATTGTCTTCATAATAACCGGGTCAGTAATTTATGAACCAAAATAAACCGGTTTTTTTCAACAATCAGCTTATTTGTGCGGTACAATGTTTTATTAGAACAATTAAAAAGTTCGACTTAGGTCGATCTTTAAAAATTCTGTCTATATGATGAGAATTCAGTATCAGTGACGTCAGTTTTGTTTGAAGTGCAACCGGCATGTTGCTGTCGCAAAGAAACGATGGTGGTCAAAAGGAAGTACTTAATTCGTATGCTAACGCAAAATACTATCTATAATGTTAATTAAACAAAACAAGGGACTCGTAAGATGCGGTGAAGGCCAAAAATACTAGAGAGGCATTTGTTCAACCGTTCGAAAAATTCAAGACATTTTTAGTACTTATTTTTTTTATTATATATTATATTTGTGAGTAGATACTTATGGCATATATTTCAGTCACCGCTAAAATCAAATAATGGCCTATATTATGTAAAGTTAACGACACCAGGAAAAACGGTTGTCTTACTCTGATCATTAGCAAATGTGTCATACATACATTATATTGATGTTTGTTTTGGTCATTCATCTACGAGGAGCTAGACACGTTATAAGACCATTTTGTAGTCTTATCTTTATTTCAAGTTAACGGTACTTTGTGTTTAAAAAAAGTAACTATGTTATTCTACGTTCATTTCTGTACCTATGTTAATAAGTACAGTTTTTTTTTATTACAATACGTTAATACTGGTTGGGGTTTTTTACTATTGGATCATATAGCATACCCTTGACGTAGGTCAGCAACAATAGTTATTGTTTTGTTTTGTATTTGCCAAACATCAATGTCGTATGTACCAGGTTGTCGAACAGCTGATGCTAATGTTTTGTACACTTTGTTTATTATTAATATCAGACATTTAATGCAAAGTTATTCTCGCCTTATATGATAATGCATTAACTGATAAATTTGAATTTACATATATTTTCATAGAAATAGTGTTTATTGAGTGCAATATGTTTTATTTATCTATACTTTATATAAACGGAAGCTTTAATAATAGTAATAATGTATAGTGTACTTGCAGTTAAACCATTTGAGTGGTAATAGGCATGGAATCAGCCACAAGGGTTCGATTCCCGCCTGGCCCAAAAATTATGTGCTGTAATAATTTGTAAATGTGATTTTCGCTAAGAACGCGATAGTGCTTGTAGTTATTAGTTATCATATTTAGAAGAACATCAGAGGTTGATCGCACTTAGAAGGCAAGTACCGGATCGTAACTTCACATAGGCCACAATAACTGTGAACGTGTCTTAAAAGTATCATTGTATTGCATAAACAAATCTTTGAAATTATCAAACTATTTCTAATAGGTAAAGAATAAAATTCTAATAAGGCTATAAAACGAAACCAGTTGCTGTTTTACTATTACTGATAAAAGTAACTGTAAAAACACGAAACCTTGCCATTATCAGTTACTTAGACGTAATCGAAACCGAAGAGATAAGACCGATACGTCTAACACAAATGGGATGGGGTTGTTAGTGTAACGCTTTATGTAATTTATTTAATTTAATTTGAAACGAAGAAAGCTGTGCACTTGGGCGACAAATACGTAAACTTGATTATACGGGTTGATCGCTACTGGACGTGTTCTTCGAAATGATACAAATTTGTTGACAAAAAAAAATTGTATGATATACTTTCATACTTTTTTAAAATCAATATTGTGATGAGCGTTTGGAGCGTTAAGTGAAAATTCTACCAGCGTCCTGCACCTTTTTAACATAATGCATACACACATGCAGTATGTTAAAAATGTGCAGGACCTCCGAAGCATTTGAAAATCACACAATCTATATAAAATACATATTGAGATTGTATATAAGAAATATATTTTTTCTGACTTTTCTTTCATATCAATGCCTAGAATAGTTTGAACTCCCCTTGTATGTATTTTCTTCCATTCTATCCTATCAACTGTCAACTCAGTATTCGCACCTTTCAGACCCATATATTACTAGTATCACATAATGGACGCAGTTTATCTACTTTCGTACCTCTTTCATCCCTATGTCCGTCTACATTCCAACTGCTCAACAATATCAACTTCTTAAAAAAATGCCAAAGAAACGAAATCTTTAAATGAATTCATTCGATTTCTGAAAACATACATTTATAAAACATATTCTTACCGTTATGTATACATATTTTTCATTCATCTATCAGTCAGCAACTGCATGCTCTATACTCGTACATACAAAATATCTACTAAATATAGTTTAACTTAGCTATAAGTATCTCATGTGATGTGGATTTTGTGAATATATTATAACCAGCAAATACGATCACGTGTGAAGCATACTTAAATCACATTGTAGTTTCAGCCGTCTAATACAACAGTTTAGATTTTTCGCTTGATTTGCTTATCTTATTTTCTTTATACTTAATCACCAGTATTTCATAAAAGTATGACATTATGTGATAAAATATATGTGTTTTACAATGTTATTTAACTTTTTAGTCACGCAGTGAAGTAAATCATAAATAAGGTATTAATAATTATAATACTATGAGATTTATTAGTTAGAAAACCGTCATGAGTCCACTAACTGCGTTGTCTATTGTTATGAACCCAAGTCTGATTTTTACCTTTGTAATGTTCTATACCGAGATTGTTTTAACGAGAGAGATAGTTTTAGAAACGAGATTAACATAAATATATATATAGTTTGTTTTGTAAACGCAAACTGAAGTAAAATAAGGTATTGAATAGGAACGACGAAATCGTCATTCATACTTGGAACGAAGATTTTATTAATTGGGAATGCGGGAAACAGAAAGTAGTTCTATTGCTAGCCCTAGGGAACTAAGGAAATGTTAACACTAGGCCATTATGTAACTAGTTATATCTGCTCTGCAAAAGAAGTTCATTTGACAAATTCTTTTAATATTATTTTTAATTATTTAATCATATTTTTTACACGATACTAGACTCGTTGTATGATAGCAGAAGCCTATCAATTACATTTTTAATGGTCTATAATGTAAAGTGATCCGCGTATAGTAGTTATACCTTAGATTGGTGACATTCACCATAAGTGTACTTGAATACAAATATTGGGCACAGTTAATAACTTACTGAATATTTTTTTTTGATAGGAACAGCTTATTAATCGTGTTATCATTGAATTAACAACCGCTTGAGTATGAATACCATAGTTTTGAAACTAAACGTCAATATGAATGCCCTAGCACTTAGTTTTGACACAACTATTCTGCTGTATATCGAATTACAGGAGTCTTGATTTAAAATATCTATTTTACCTTAAAATTCTGGAACACAATGAAATTCCATTCTTTGAATAACGTTCGAAGCAAAATATGAAAATTGGCAGTTAAGGCAAGATTAAACCACCATTAGCGCGCATTCATGAATGTATTTACTGAAATGCATGAAAAAAATAGTTCCATTTACGGTGCACTTTCTACACAGTCACATGTTGAAAAACGCGATCGAGAATAATTTGTAACGCTTACGAATAGGCACATGCCTCGAGGATGTTTTGGAACGGAAATACATAAGATTAACTCACTCTGGGTTTTTCATCAAATTGGAGTATATGACTATCACAATGTTTTGATAGTTTATTAACAATTAGGTTGCCCTTACATTAGTAAAATGTTGTTGGAAATTCCGAATTGATGCCGTATACTCTAAACATAGCCCCAAACTTCCCTAGATAAAAACTTGATTTTATAACTCAATATTAATTTCATATTATTGTTATGGAATTAAAGTACAATAAGTTAGATTGATGGATAATCTATATAACTGAAATTTTAACTGCCCCGTTAGTCAAGTAGCATAAAGCATGACTTTGAAATCTCCGTCCCGGGGTCGGAAGAAATTAGGTTTTCCTAGCAAAGGTTCTTTAGCAGTCTGGAGCCTGGAACTATGCATAGTGATGGCAAATCTCCAATCAGATATATTTTGATGCAATCTAGAATACCACACATGACCCACAAAACATTCCTGGAAAAATTTGGATCTTCTTTGGCCAGTTGTACTAACCCATTGGATTTATAAAGACGTGATAATGATTTAAGTTTCGGTGGGAGCGATTGTTGAAATGCCCGTGTGCAGCGTGAGCTAAATCTTATTTTAACACTAGCTAGTTCAATTTTACTACAAAGAGCAAGGCCACAACAATGCTGTGCAACAACGTGCATCATAAATGTTGTTTGTATGGTTCCTACGAAAAAAATCTCACTAGAAACTGATGATGGTCAGAATTTTCTCGAGCGATGCCGTCCAATTTTCTTGATAAAAGTTAATTCTTTTATATGGTAATAACTTTATAACTTTAAAGTTTATTATTGCCATGGCAATTAATAAACTTAGTATTAAAACACTGCAATGCTATTTTTGTTTGTTTATCGTGAGTTACAAAAGCTTTATAATGAGATTTTCATCCTATTATTATGTAAGGACAATGTTGATACCTCGGAACTATGGATTTTCAATCCATTGAATGATAATTTTGTTACTACTTAAATAATCTTTGTATTCAAGATTTGGGGCAAACTGCAATTCGGCTTGTTCAATAATCCGCGACCCCTCGGTTGTCTATCCACAATCCTCAAGTTGAGAAACAATAATTTTGGATTAAGTATACACAGCGGAAATGCGTGTTGCTCTAAGCTATACGTGGATAATTTTATTCTAGTTATGGGTACCAAATGTGACCTTTTGATCATAGAAATCCAATTATAATGCAGTTTGTTTTGTCGTTTATAAAACTTTAGGTTGAAGGAGCACATTTTCAGTACATAAATTAAATACTATTTACATGAAATCTGTAACTAAATGACAAACAGGCATTCATTATAAAATGTTGTTATCCTTAGTAATTCTGCTTATCGATGTTTTGAAATAAGTAGTTTTTTAAAATTACGCTGACACTGATTTTACAAAACGATATTATACACCATACTACAGCACTTCGTGTCACAAATACTTCCTTCTCATTTTATTGCGTATTAAAAAAATTGCTTATGAGAATGTATAGGAACGAGAAATAAAATTAAATTAATAACTCACTTTTCAAAGGTAATTCATATATGCATAGGGTAATTCATAAAGAGTATTATTTTATTATTAAACGCCGTTATTTCACGTTTTATCTGGCACGATTATGTTTTATATCTAAAAAACTTAATTTTTGCGTATGATATTGCTATTTTATATTAAATCATGTAAGCGTTTATATATTACATAAACGCTTCCATGATATACATTCTAGCGTTTCATGAACCTTTAACTTTATCTACATATAACATATATGGCACCCAGTATCCCGAAGCTTTGCCTATATTGCCTAATCCTCGTGAGGACCATGCACTCCACAAACCTGTTTCTATACTGATCTCGCCATCGGACCTTAGACCGGTTTCAGATAGGCATATTCATAACGCCCAAGTAAAACCTAAAACTATTGAACATAACATTATAAAAACTATCACGCTTTCCGTAGTACACCGCCAAAAGTATAAGGTATTATCTTATATAAGGCGATTCGCTTTTTGCTGAAGCGCACTGCCACTTCGATAACCTATCCAATAGGGGCGAAAATGAGTTCAAATATTCGGGATCTTTATCTCTTTTAATTTCATATATATGTGTATGGTTGGATGCTCGCTTTGGGTCATTAATCCTGGACACCGACAAACGGTATGGATATGGGAAAAACTGGACGTATCACTGAAGTCGCAGAATAAATACTCAGTTTTCAATTTACTAAACTTTAATCCGATACATTTAAATTTTGCCAACATTTTCCAGCCAGTTCTGTATCTCCGTATTATTCTCTCTGAGAATAACAATGTACAAAAATATACGCCAGTGTGCCTTTTTCTTAATAACAGCTTAATTCTGAGCCCGGACATTGATTTGGTCGGGTAGGCTAGCTTCGGTTCGGAAGTGTGAACTTCCTCGGCTGTACATGGAATAGATAATCTGCAAGAACTATCCAATCCAGACACTCTCATCTCAATTTGGAACACAGCCACTATATTTCATTTCAAAGACCACCTCTAAACATCAAAGGGCTTACCTTCTCCCAGGTTTACGAACATCGTGTGCGGGTATTTTGTTTGCACGTATGTATTTTTCCCAAAGTTTCCCCTATAAATTGATAGTAACTAACGATATTGAAGATCTTAAAGAAGCATTTATGGGCAGCTACAGGCGGCATTATTTCTATTTGAGGGTAGTTGCTAACAAAGCCATCATTTGTTAAATACCCCATCGCTTGGTGATACGAACTATGAGCATGTTATTAGCTACATACACACCGTACTATCGCAGTGGCAGCGTTACAGTAGAATCAGCCATCTCCCATGGGTGACGTAAGAGGCAACTGAAACATCGGTAGGTGCGGGCAGCAGAGCTTTTTGACGAACTGCTAACTTACACTGCGATTCCCAGGACACCTTCTAAGCTTGTGATTATGGAAAATCCGGCTGATACAGATATATTATACCCCTGTATATTCCCGACGGGTAAGCATCAAATAGTCAGACGAGAAATAAGACTAACAGAAATATGTTGTAAAAAACAATAACCCTATATTGAGCCAGGGATCAAACCTAATTGTTTATATTTTTTTTTATAATAGGTTTATTGTGAAATAATTTCCAGGGCGTATCTACCTGCGTTTAAAGCACACAGACATACTTAAAGCGGCCGCAGCCGATTAGGCCGACTGATTTTCCGTACTTGTTTACTTACTGAATCTCACAAAGTTTAAAAACAGTAATGGACGTATACACACGCAATCCAATCATTAACAATTTATGTAATCGCAAGAAACATAAATTAAGATGTTCTTACTCACACGCTATCGCTATCCTATTGAAAACACAATGAGGGCAAAGTAGCTTTCTTTATGGGCGACTAATTACTAAATTTAACTTTATAGAAATATACTACGTACGCTATCGGTTGGTATACTTTTATAAAAGTATACCATATATACATTTTACGGCTTTAGAATATTAATATAGATAGAATTAAAACATCCTAAAAATTACTTTATACAATACGTATAACTGATGACAAACAAGGCGAAACGACAAGAACAAAATAATTCTAAAATCAGACACAAAGCGTTTTCCATCCTCGAACGAATACAAAATTAAGTTTTAGTTACGAGTATTTGGTTGTGGTATAAAGTCGCAACACGGTGACGGCCGCCTTCCATGTTTCTTCATGCTACTGAGAACCGCTTGGCACTAGCCCATACTAGTTATATCCAGTTAGAGTGAAATAACGACGACGTTTACATATTATTTAAAGCGTTTTCGCGGATCTACGGATAACCGCAGACCGCTTAAGGCACGACACATAATTAATATTTCATTTAACAACTTTGCATAAGCATGACAAAACGACAGAAAAAACTATGGAACTAAATCATGCTGACCCAAAAACGGTCAAATTCCAACAAGTAAAATCGAATTAATGAATGTTAATTTGTCAATGATAAGATATCGCTGCCGGTGGAGCCAGGCATTCGTAAAATACAGTGCTGTTTCTCGTTAGTTCGGTTTCGAAATCTCAGACGGAACGTAAACGCGTCCTCGTCGTCACCCCACTTACGAAACAGTATAATAATAAACATAGACCTGTATTCCTAGTATGTACCATACATAAAGGACACTCTCGCAAACAGTTACGTATTAAGATTTTAGCGAATGTTTTGGTTTTCCCACATTTTAGCATGTTATTTGTTGGCTATGAGAAAAAGTTAGTCTCAAAGTTGTTATATTATTAAAACGCCGTTACACGGGCTGTTTATAAGAGTATTAAGGATAGCTATTATAGTAATGGTTTACAAAACTCAAACAAATTTGTTTCAGGCACATTTGTTCTTTGGGACTTAGCATTAATATAAAATGAATTTTTCCAGAGATGAGACTTAGCTAGAACGATTTTGCTCCTCCAAATAAACACTTGTAAATTTTGACCACATCGTTAAGCCATTTTCGAGAATACGATAACATAAAGTATGTATGTTATTCTATACAGAGTTATTGGTAATTTGACGTATTACCGTAACTGACTGATAAGAGAGGTGTTATGCAACCTTTAGATTTCAAACTTGTTATGCAAAAGTAAGGCCTTTACTAGATATTTCTTTTTGATTTTGGAAGGTGTCAGGTAGGTGTTACGTTAAAAATTTAATGTCTTTTTACGTTTAATTCAAAATATTTAAGAAGGCAGTAACGTAAATTTATATAGAAGAGCAAAAAAAATTATCAAGAATAGATAATCAAAAATCCAATACCTGTTCGCATCTAGACCCGGGGTTCATACCCAAGACGCTCTTCTATTTTCCATGGAACTGCAAACACGTCTCGGACAATGTCATGGTTGGGTCAGAACGTTAAAACAGAAAGCTAGACATTTCAGAATGTTTCTCAACTACCCACAGTTTTAATACAATGTGTCACTTATACCACTTATTGTTCATGTTTACGAGAAAACAAGGCAAAATGTTTATTTTATATATTAAGATAGATTGTTTACAAGTAGGTATATATTATTGTACATTACTATAATATTATTATACTCTGTAGGGTGCCGGGTTAGAATATCACGCATCCATTTCTTCCCGTATGGGTGTCGTAAGAGCTGACTAAGGGAAAAACCAGACGGTGGGAGCAGTGGATTCTGAATAAATGGCAACTTCTACTGCAATCCTCAAGACTTTGATTTGATTATGGCCAATTCCCCCAAAGGGGGAGACCTTGTTCAACAGTGGACGTTCCGGTTGATGTGATGATGATGATGAGGTATGTATATCAATCATACAAAGCGAAAACCTCTAACCGGAACAAAAAAATATGGATCAATACAAAAACGGTAGTGTAATCAGTCAATGTAAACAAATAAGTTTCCTGAAATAGGAAATACTCGCAGATGGACTGCCACTTATGCTAAAAACTGAAAACATTACTTACAAAAGAAATGGTGTCCAATATGAAAAAAACTAATGGACAACTTACTCAAACAACGATTCGAGTTTCACTCTCAGTATAAAATCAGATATATTTTAATAATGTTAAATGCGAAGGGGGCGATTTCTATAGAGTCAAGTCAAACTTAAGGACTCAGTTGAGTCGGCGTCAAAATAACCAAGTATTACTTAAGATGGTACGATTTATCTAAATAAATCAGTATTAATTTTGATAATTATAATTTGATAATAACAATAATAATACGAGTATATATAACAAAACTTTTTTCTGTACACACGAGTACTAATAACGGCGCATATTTTCATATTATATTCGGTTTCACATAATGTTACATAACATTTTTTGCATAGTGTATAACGTCAATACTTTGAGAATAATATTGGTATAATCTTTTTACTTATTTTATTGCAGATAGTTATAACATAATTAAAAATTTAATAGTTTACTTTGTAATTCGTAAAAAAAATCGTGATTTCAACCCCTAAAAGGGTAAAAGGAGCAAAACATCAAAATAACTCAATAAAGAAAGATTTCAAGAGTTTATGCTGTTTCGGCTTCAAGTTTGTTACAACATGGAACACAATGAAATATATATATATTCGTAATATTTAGTTTTATTTAAATATTGAATTAAACAATTGAAATAACCATTTTCCTGTTCATAAACGCATACCTCAGGGAGCGAGAATGGGGGGCATAGTTATACGCAAAATTGTCATTGTGGTACTGCAGTTGATCAACGCGGTCACCATGGCTTCTCCTGCTTTCGAAGTGCTCGAAGTTTTCTACACTTATCTTCCTTATAAGCAAGAAAAACACGATAAATTGAAAATAAAAAAAAATTGTGATTTATTTCAATTGGTAATTCAGTACAGAGAAATATGCGTAATATGAATTTCGCAGACAGAAAAAGGAACAGCTTGATAAAAAAGCAATGTGAAGTGAATGAAAAACGATAGATTAGAAAGAAATGCTGCGATGGTTTGCACACGAAGAGATTGACTGAGCATAACATACATATAGAAGATTAGTGTGATGTATCAATAAGAAAAAAAAAACTTCAAACCAAACTAGAAAAATTATGTTTAAAAAAATCGGTACGTTAAATACACATGTAAATTGATACGAGTAAGAAGTCAGAAGCCGCATTTATTGGTTGATAGACTGAACAAATTGAAATAAAACTAATTTAAACTATAATTTTCTACTGCTATTAAAACCTACATACTCTTATGGCAATAAAAATTAAACCCTGATAAAACTGTAATAGTGGAAAAGGTAACTAGAAGACATGAATAATTGATTCTTCAAGCCTCTATAAAAGCTTATTATCGTAATTTCATGACATAAATTGGTGTGGAAAAATTAAAACCATGATGTCATTGGCATCAGTTAATCTTAGAACAAGGTTATCTTTAATAATTTAATCAATTTGTGTACTAAGCTTAAGTGATTGACGTATATATGTAATTTAAAATGTTGACGTATTAACAAAGAAGACGAAGATGAAAAGAATGTGGCATTTAAGAAGATTCGTAGCAAATTAGGCCAAAACTCTTTTAAATGACATATGAACGCTACCTGCTTGTAAAATACTTATGTAGGACACTTAATTAGCCTAGTGCGTGTTGGATACGCTTAGGCACAAATTATAACCACTAAACATATACACTGGTATATGTCACTAAGGAAACCCATTTTCTCCTCAATGAAAAATACGTCGCTTTACAAAATGTACAACTTTATTATGGTAGTGAATCAGTTCCAATATTGGCTGTGTTATTTCGGATTAAGTATTTAATCCAAAATAATACAGTCAATATTGGATACATTTTTCCTACATTATTTTTTACTAAATAGACATTAGTTTAACCGCAATCTTACCTAATAATACGATCGTAACGATGTTGATACACTCTATCCTAGTACTCGTATATGCATATTTTTACTGTATAAGGATATCCAGAACCAGCAATGAATACCAACTTCTGCAGTTTTGCAGAAGCTTGTCAGTAGGCCGTACATATAGGTTTGATAAACAAAACTTGTAAAATGTATAAAAGAAGGTATAGTTTTGACTATAATGTTACTTCTGTAAACGATCACATATAAATAACACACTGAAGAAATACATTTAGTTACCTTCAATATTTTGTAGGAATATTTTCAACTTGTATTAATTATACGAGACCCCTGAAATCATTTAGACCTATTCATATTTGACACATGCCACTTTTATCTCTTTAAGGATGATACTTAATACGACGATAATTTTCAACCCGAGTTTTGCGTGCACACATAGCTGTACTATAAACCTATGTAAATTTCTAAAAATTACTGTAAGGTGAGAATTTAGAGATATCTAATGCGTAGGCTACGCAGGCAATTCGCTTAGAAGTAGTGGACCTTAGAACGGTACAAAACAGAGGTTTGAATTAATTATAATATCTTAGTTATCCAATTCCATTTCCTTTTAGTTCCTTATGAGATGCGATTCCGGAGTTGTGTTATGTGATAGCTATTGTGTTCCACTGACAGAAGTTAGTAGGAGTCCGGAGTCTAAAAATGTGTCCGCCACCAGACCCGCAAGGAAAAAAAACATATCGAAGAAACTCTTGTGTTAAGACACTACTACCACAAAAAATCGTTGTTTTTTGTGCTTCTGGCTTCCCTAATATAGGAGAGGAGTCAAAAGCATTGGTGTATTATAAAAACCTGATGGATTTTAGTATACGTTATAATAACTGACATTGATATAAATATCCGGACGTGATCTTTAACAACTCTATGAATTGTTTTTACTGTAGGTACACAACAGTTAATTAAAGTTTATTAGGATTTCTGTGGTATGAGGAAGCAAAAATCAAGGCAAGTAAAAATTTTATCGCAGAAACGTGGTTCAGTACAATTTTACTGCGAATAAGCTTTCCGAATTTTATTTTTGGTTTAAGGTTTTGTTTGTTCTATATACTTTGCCCATTTAATTTTAGTTACTACAGAATGGTTAAAATCTCTTTATATAAACAGTTTTTTAGCTTTCATATTTATATTTTTACAATGACGCATACTCCGCGGTTTACATTAATGATATTATTTGATTACGTTACTAAGGGGTGGATAATATTTTTCTCTCGTTGTAGTTTTTTAGCTACTGCAATTTATTGAACATAATTAATTTACATATACTTTGACGTAAGTACTACATTTTTACTGAAATTTTAGTAAACTACGACTTATTTTATATAGCAGTTAGTAATTTCAAAAGGTGAAATTTGTTGATTTAATCAATGAGACGATTGATCTAAATTTATATTTTTTTTGCCCTTGGGCAGTAGGTATCCGTTTAGGGTCGGGCAAAACAAGTAGTAGTTGTAAACAACTCGGCTCTTTACTATTTTACCGGCTTCACTAACAAAGAGTTTAGCTATACTACAATAAAAGCATTAACAGGTTAAAATTGACGTCAAAGCTAAAACTTTTTGCAATATATTTTTGTTGATAGAGAAAACATGTTTTACCGGCTTCGGTGGAGAGGAAAACGACGTTAAATATCATCTGATGCGACTGTGATTTTACCTACTTCTATCCCAACCACAGCAATGTAAACAATACTGCATTGCTGGACAAAGCGGTATTATCCAACCACTTAGGGTTCCCACAAGAATGGTGGAACAAGCAATTGTGCAAGTTAGTAATGTGTGTCTAATGCGCTGCAACAACCTATTAATGTACGGCGTAAGAATTGTCCATTTGGCGCATTATTTTGCATTAAATGGTTCGACATATCTTAAACTGTGTGGGTATGTAACTATAATAATTTTTAACATATACGTATATCATACATAATCGTATATGTTAAAAATCAGAACATAATATAAAATAAACATGTCAATCATACAATCAAAAAATAATCATAATATATAATGATTGAAATGTATTAGTTTGTCTCTTAGCTATTAATATCATGGACTGTTTCAGTGGAAGTACCTACGCTCTAACTTTTGTAGTTCCATATCCAACGCCAGATCAGTAGCACTATACAAGTATACAACTAACACCTTGAGTCGACTAATAGTTTAGACGGTGGTGCATTTAGGCGAACAAGAGGGGCCCATTACACCCATTGGGGCCTGATTGATACAGCTAAGGAAATTCCCCAATTAGAATTGACGTCACGCAGGCAGCCAACCATAAAATCGAAGCCAAATCTTTTTGCAAGTATACGGTTTTTTTTACATTAAATAAAGTATATAGAACCAGTCGTAAATAATCAACAATAACATTAAGGAGTTAATATTAAATTCGCTTATATTTTATATCGTGTGTGAAAATGGCTGGCGCGTGAGAATGAGGGTTCTATTTTGGCTAGTTTTATTATACTCAGTTATATCTTACTTTGCTTTGAAACTCAACAAGCACAACTTTTATTTCTATTTTATATACTTCTTCATAGCTATCTACAAGTAAAACTAATAAGGTAATTGTTTTTCTTATCATTTAATGTATATGAGGTCAGGTCAATATTAGTCGTGTTTAGGCAGTCATTACGTGGTTCAACAAATCATTAAAGCATTGTATTCACAGAACAGAAGACACGTCTTAAAACAGTGTTACCTACACTTTATCTTAACAAACTGTTGTCTTATCTTTACACTGACTAAGCATAACGTGTGTATAAGCAACAATAGACTAGCTCTTATGTATACTATTGAACGTGTTTCAATTAGCTTTTTCTTTATACAATACGTTCACAATTTGTTCGATTAAATAATTTTCTTTAAACTGAACAAACTTCGTCGTTGCCATCACACTATATATAAATTTCATAAGTTTTTACAAAGAAAAAACTTGTATCACACCGTCGTGTAAACCTTGATGTAAATAAAGCAGTTGAGGGATGGTTTCATAATTACTTATCTCAGGGTATAGATATTTATTAGATTCTATGAAAAAATGCTACCTACTACTATCCTACCTACGAAAAAGCCAGGTAAGTGACGGTGGTATTGAAATAGGTTATTTTGTTTCATTCGGGTGGTTAGCGAATAATGCGCGAACAAAAGAAACGAACATACGCGTCGAATCGAGCGCTACTTTTCACTGCCACTGTGACATTAATGTAATTTGCGGCTAAGTAAATCTAAAAAAAAAGTAACGCCGTGTGTGGATTTGAGCCAAAACGGCAAACACTGAATATTTACAAAACGTGCACGGAGTGTAGGTAAACGGTAATTCAAGCAGTCTGGGAGCGGGCGAATGTGCAGAGACGCCAACGCATATTTGCGAAAAGGCTTCGATCCGCGCGAGACGACGACACAACAGCACCAACCGCAGCCACCATCCGCACCGAGCTCAAGGAGGCGCGGGCGTTTTGGAAAGTAACACCGAAACATGTACTCCGATGGAAACTCGCAAATGCAGTAACACTCGCTGTGCCCGTTTACCAAATAAAAGACACAAATAAAGTAGACTTACCTGTTGGAATATTTCAGAAGTCCAAATGGCGGATTCCTCAGTGGTGTCTTGTGTCAAGATAGTAGTCCGGTTTTGCATTCACGTACCGAAGCACGATCACAGTGCGTGAGAGAAAGGGCGCGCAACTCGTTAACAGGCGATCACTCGCGTGTTGTAGCTCGGCGATTCGTAGCGGGAGTGGGCGTCGCGAAAGCGTGTTGGCGTTCGCGGAGCTCTTGTTGGACTGAAGGCCGCGAGGCGCGGGGGCCACTATATGCAAGCGCGAGCGCAACCCGTCATCGGCGGTGGCGCCGCGTCGTCGCTCATACACAGACGAACCCACACAACCTCTGCAGCTACCCTCCTGAAACATCACATACCTACCTTCATCTATCATTTCTGTGAAGCCTGTAACTACAAAAACATAAAAATCATGAAATATTTTACGTCTCCTGCAACACACCCTTGTAAATTTATTAAATAGATATTAACTTGTATTTTCGTTAAAATTTAGAAGCTTAATTAATGTTAAAATTTCACTAGATTAACTAAATTGTTTTGTCTCCTCATATTAGACATCAACGCGCTTCCCTGATCTCTTGGAAACTTCAGTAATTCATGTTAGAAAAAATCCACCGCAATTCTACACACAAATAATATCTATATTATAATATTTTAATAAATAAATCTGTAGTTTATTCGTATTATCGTAGTACAAGTGCTTAATTTATGAAAGAAAAGCATCTGGCCACTATCCCAACTGTTGATAAGTGATAATCTGGTCGAAAGGTAATAAATAGGAATTGTATTTCAAAGGCTTTAACACACTAAGGTGCTTGGCTACTGATTTTCTACTTAAGGGTAGAAACTAGCACTGCGCTATAATTCTGTGAAGCTCAGGCCCGCGGCAACTACATGATACCTAGGAATTCCTGCGAAGCAGGACTCAAGAGTTGCATTTCTTTAAAATTTGTAGTTAATTTAATATGTGATAGACAAAAGCTCTCACTTTATTGTCTATATATTTGAGCATCCCTAACGTAGTATTAGCCAATCTATGTCATATTAATATACACATTGCAGTGGACCAAATTACGACTGCCTGCAAGATAAATGCATCGCCTCGGGACACCGTGTTGAACCGCTAATTATTTTTCAATATAAATATAAGCCGAAATCCTCCTCTTGAAACATGAAATAATAATTAATTGAAGTTGGTGCCATGCTTATTACCCTATCTAGGATACCCTTAAATCTCAATTACCCAGACTTCAAAAAACAAAAAATTCTGATTTTGCATATACCTGCGTTCACTTATTGCATTGGAGTGATTTACATAGTTCATTAATATGCCGCAGTTATTGATACTATGAGAAGAAATGTGAGACAAACTGAGACATACAGTTGTTAAGTCTCATGTGCCTGTAACTTTACTGGCTCTCAAGGATTTCTCCCGGAACACACTGTTAGGAGTTAGGCGACAGGTTTTCTACTTGAAGGCAGTGGACTAGCATTCCCAAAATGCCCTTCCACCATGCGGTGAAGCTCAAGCCGGCGGTGGGGATCGAACCATGGACCTGCGGCACTGCAGTCCATAGCTATAACCGCTCGGATATTATTGCCTCTAAAGGTTCTACATATTTCTAAATATGAGGTAAGCAAATATTCTAACAGTAACAACGCATATGCGAAAAATCAAAGAAGTTGATTAAAAAGTATGGCCAAAATCCCGCGGACATAAGTGAGTAGGTTAACTAGTGGGGATTTAAACAACGGATGCTGTTCATAGAGCCTATTGTTAGAAGGCAAATGATTGTAGTCCATCCACGTACTAATGTTTGACCTAGATTTTTTTAATTGACCATTTATTTCAATGACTGAATATTTACTTTTGGAACATATGGCATTTTATTTCACAGTATTATTATAACTGAAGTGAAGACACTTATTGTAGGATTACTTGCGTGTTTATTTTTGGTTTCACACAATCAGCCTCCGCTGGATCGTGTATTATTAAGAATTAGGTAATCAAATCTCAGACATATTATCGAATTTAAACGAGTTCTAATTTGAGTGTCCATTCATATCTTATTAGTTCTTCTATATTTCTTACATTCATGATGTGGACGGATATAGAAACATACACTTCTTGTTACGATTTCGTACTTCTTCTTAACACGCCTATAACGTGCTAGACTTCTGTTCGAGTACTGACTGTATACAGTCGTTATGTCGTGTTACGAAGAAGTACGGAATCCGAACAACAAGTGTGCTTCTATATCCGTCTATAGATAGTAAGCTATTCTCTCGCACCTTTTACATGAGTCGAGTAGACATCTAGCATGTGTCTAAAATCCCGTGACCACGATCACTGCAAAGTGTTTGAAACGTCGGGACAAAAATAATGATAAATATACGCGATTTAAACCGTTTAAAGTTGTTTAATTACTATGTGTCTAAAAGTTATTATTTCTACAGCTATATCAACTGTACTTACATGTCTATATTAATTCTGAGGATCATAGTCAAATTTCAGTGTCTAATAGGCATTTCACAGCGATCACATGGAAATTCAGTGAGGGTTTAGTATTTATTCTCAAGTTCAAGTTTTTTTTCGAATCTTAGGACATTGCTATGTATAGTTTGTGTAAGTATGAATACTTGTGTCCTTGGGGTGCTGGGGTAGAATTACACCCCATTTATCTTCGTGTATTGTCGAGGGCGATGAACGGAAAAATACCAGACGGGGGGCAGCAGCGCCAAGCCTGGGAACTATGCCAACCCGCCCTTATGATTGGCGAGGCCTTTGTTCAACGGTGGACGTCTTCCAGCTGTTGATGCGATCTGTAATGATGTATAAATATGCAGTGGCTATTGTTTTCATGAGTTTGTGGTACCCATGAGTAAACTTCATAAGCTTTGTAATGGGGTCCCATCTATCGTACCTATTGGATACAGAGCCTTCAATAACAATCGACATTCCATTGATTACTTTGCCACCGAGTAGAACACTTCACTTCTCACCAATAATGTCAGGAAATAGTTAATACTCCAATTTACAAAATTTAAATATAAATTTTAAACAAAAAGAAATTCCATATGATTGTGGACATTTATGCAAGTATATTTTTTGTGTGATCTTGGTGCTGGGCAGTACGATTGTTTTAAAATAAAAATAAACACACGATACCTTAATGTTGATGAAAAGTTCACCTGCTACTGCAGCATCAGGTCACGGTTACCATGTTCTTACCAGGTGTCAGAACACAGACAGACACAGACAGTACAGAGAGTTATCAGGTGATGGAAGTGACCGAGTACAACATTTGGAATCGATCAGACCTGCAGAAGTTGCTCACATCCCATGATCAACTAGAAAAGAGATGACGGTCTTCAAATGGCTAAACAGATTTTCTTGAATCATACTCGAACATCAAGATCAAGTCACATTTCACACAAAAAAACAACTTAATCAAAATCGGTTACCCGTTCGCAAGTCACAGTCATCACAGACAGAGATTAACTGTTAAACTTATAACACCCTCCTAATTGCATCGGTGCGTGGTTAAACACCAATCTATTGTATTCTACTGCATTTTTTTTGCGTGACAAAGAAATTTTCTATTTATTTAGATATTTAATACCGGCAATCAAAAAGCTGATTTTTGAATGACTTTTATTCTCCAGGCATCTGAAATATCTCCGAACCGATATGATTTAATGATAGTGTCTTCATAGCGCTTTACATACAAACGTCGTTTCGTCGTATTTTAAATACCAAGTATTCAAAAACGGTGATATTTTGGATGCATGCCCTTTACCTTAATCTATACCTGTGATTTTCTGCTTTTACTTTTTATTATTTATTTTATATCTCTATGTGAATATAAAGTATTCCCATACAAATAGCGTAACTCGAATAATTTTGAAAATACATAATTTTACGGCAAACCGACAAATCAGAAGCATAGATAGGTATTTTTTTTTCTTTTTTATTATTAATTATCGCACTACAGACTCGTGGTCCGTACTCTTTTTAGATTTATTTTTATTTTATTATATTAACTAGTTTTACAATAATATTCCCCAATCATCAATTACCTACTATTTACACTTAGATGGTGGTTAGTGTAAGGTGTTATATCTTAAAAACTAAGTGAGTCCATATATATCATAACATGCTTAATCCTTAAATTAATCCAAAATAAATTTTATTTAAAATTTTTCTGAAACTGAATATTTAAAATATTCTCATACTGTACCGGATGAACCTGCCACTGACTCCGGGATCCTTTTTCTGTTTGCCAATTTCTCCACGACTTCTTCATTTCGATCTTTTAAAGCCATTTTCAGATTATGGTCTATAATGTCCGCCTCCGTCGCTTTCATCGCCCGCCGCACAAAACCACCGATGGCGTCTGAGCTGTCATCGGTGTGGTATGTGCAGCTTTTCCTGTGTCGCGACAATGCCACCACCGCATGCGGAACGCTGTCCCTTAGCTTGGTCACTTTTTCTCTCCTCTGGATGACAATGACAGACTCGTATGTCAGTCCCTGTGCTTCATGCACTGTCAGAGTGCGAGACCCCGGGCCGCACCCATACCCTTCACTGACCAGGGAGGATTTCTCCTCCTGAGTCAGCGCCAAGTATAGGGTGCTTGGGAGGTCTTTTGGTATTAAGGCACCTGTGTACCGTTGAAGCTTCAGGGAGTAGACACGAGAACTGGAGGAGTAGATGCCCGGGTACACTTCGCGTAGGACGTATGCCACATCCATGGGATTCCGGTGCGTGCAGAACAACTCTTGGCCGATGGATGCTGTTGGGATTGCTGTATTGTATATTAAAGAGGTTCTCTCTTTCAATATACGGCAGCTGGTTGACATCTCCGATGATGACGACATCTTTAGCATCCAGTAACGGAGCAGCCATAATGATGGCTCCGAAATGGTTCATGTGAGCTTCGTCTATGAGAAGACGACTTTCTCTGCGCTCCATGAACCCATTCGCCAATACGGAGGCCAAGGTGCGCACTTTGGATTTTACTCCATCGCCTATGCGGTGCGCTACCTTGTTTCTAAGGTCTTTAGCTGCTTCGGTTGTGGTGGTTACTATGATGTCCTTGTCAGCATCGAAGTTGGCAACTATCCAAGTTGTTTTACCGCATCCAGGAACTCCATTTATCGATGTTATCTTTGGCAACGTCCAGTGCTCCCATGCTGCCGCTGGTTCGGAGCCTCCCGAGATGGTGTTTGCCATCTCGATGATTTTCTCCTGCAGCATTATCTTTGTGCACCGGGCTGTGACCCCAAGGGGATCGTCTGGAGGTGTGACGAAGGTTAGTTTGTCAGTCCGTTGTGTCTCGTCCTCGTTTAGGGTAACAAAGCCCGCCGTGGAGCTGAATGCAGCCATATATCGACCCGACATGCTTTCCTTGATGATGCGGGATCTCTCATTGTCGTATATGGCTGCTTCCGCTTCCGCTAATCTCACATTCAATAACCCCTCGTTTTCCCAGAGATAGGCTTGCAGGATGTTCTTGCAAGTAATTATGTTCAACTCTCTCGTTGCCTTTTCTATCGCTAGGAATTCGAGGAATGCATTGAATGCGTGATCTGTTGGCTTCGTTACCGTAACCAGGACGGGCGGGCTGACTTGCCCCTTATCGGCTCTGGTCCTTTTTGTTCGCGGGTGGTCGGGGTGTTTTCTTGAGGGTTTCGTGAAAGCTAGAACGGCGGCTGATTGTTTTTCCGCCGTTCTGGATATCTTGTCCTTTATTTGGTGCATGGCTGCACTGACAAGGTCCATGAATGCCTTTTTGTTTTCGACTTAGCATCTCTTTTCATCCACACTGAGCTTCTGCTTCGCTTCGGATTTTTTGGCGTCAATTTTCTCTTGAAAGCGCTGTGATCCTGAGTGTGTAATCGAGCACGATTGGAGGCTTTTGTTGTTTGTGGTTGCGGACACGGTGGGTGCTTTGAGGTAACTTAGATCTTCGCCTCTGTCCTCGTACGCCACTATGTTGTGAAGTAATTACACCTTAGACGTCAGGTGCCGACACCACCAGGGCCCAACATAGAGGCGGAGCTCGCAGTTGTTGAGGTTAAACAGGCCTTAGCCTTAATAGATAGGTATTAGGCTCAAGTACATGCATGCTAAATTTCACCGAGCTTTAACACTTGGTATTTAAAATATGACAAAACTACGTTAGCATGGTTATCCTCTTGGCATCCGCGTGGACGATATAGTCCATTATAGGAATGAAATTCTATTGTTCTCATTATCTATGGATGCGCACGGATCAAAGACCTTGATCATATTCCCTCCTCCAAAGCCAAAATCGTATCCCAGCGAAACGGGAAACGGATACTTGTGTTAATGTTGTCTTAAATTTTCGCGATTATTACACATACCTAGTAATTAAACAACTTTAAACGGTTTAAATCGTATAATTATCACTATTTTTGTGTGACGGTGATTACTTACCACCAAGTGAACCGCTTCTGATCGATAGTCCTCCCATCACATTAAAAGAGGGTTTAGACGTTATCACGTTAATGTACCGATATTTACCGAACACTTCCCTATTGTGTTGGACTTTTGATGATAGTTACCTCTTTGTCGATATTCGATCTATATCTCACTCGAAATCTATAGAGTTTGTTTTCTTCGTTCGTCTTTCACTCATTACGCAATTCGAGAATTCAAAAAAGCAGTTCATCGTAATCGCAGTTCGTCCAAATCACAGTCCGTCTATTAACTATTTCGTCAAGTATATATTGTAAAGTTCATTAATTACGCAGTTTGTCTGATTACGTCTGATTTGATTTCTTCATCAGGAAACACAATAATTGTTCGAAGCATCGAACCTAGGATCTGGAATTATCCATAACAGTGTTCTCTCTACGGTCGTTTCTTCATCGCTGAAGGTCATGGTCACTCTTGGCTAAGTGGGATAGGACAAATTGTTTCCATTGATTTCGGTTCGCCTTCCTCACTGCGGCATAGAATTTAGGCGAAGGAGTAGTGTCTCTGATCTGGCCAGACCATCTAGTTGGTGACTGTCCTCTTGATCTCTTTCCTGCGGTGTTGCCAACTATAACCAGTTTTTCCAGACTATCGTCACCTCTCCTGATTATGGGTCCAAAATACTTGAGAAAACGTCGATGACATAACTAAAATTTTAGTTGTGGAAGAATGGGTGCAAGGGTCCGCTTTGCAGTTCAGGGTATTTTTAGCATGCACCTCCAGCACCACATCTCAAATACATCAATCCTTTGTCTTTCTCTTGCTCGGATGGTATATATTTCTACTCTATTCAAAAATATTGGAAAATCATAACACACAAGTAGTCAATTCGGCAGTCATGAAACTTGTTTAACAAAATGCATGCTGAATAAAAATTCTGACATTGCACGAGCATAAAAAAATTAGCTGCACGAAATGCGTACTTGGCAATGTGTGTTGTAAATCCGTATATGACAAAATGCGTACTGGACGAAATAAGACTTGAATATCAACCTGGTCGAATCGCGAACTAGATGAGTTGCTAACAAATCGTCGTTGGAGTGTTGTGTACGACACAAAAAATCCGACATAGAAATTTAAATAGTATCAAGTCTTATGAGGCATTAGTGATGTGTCACAGTATTCAAATGTTTGTTTCTCCCATAGACTTAGGATTTTTTCGATCCTAAGCCTATGATTTCTCCACCAACAATCGCCACAAAAGGGCTTTAACACTGTGGATCAACAATTGTCATTCCTTTTGTCGAGTCAATATTAGTTATTATAAGACCTATCTAGTTGGTACTTCTAATTAATACACTGAGCATTTCTTTTTATTTGATGATACTGTGTCGAGGCAACAGCCCTGTTTTCAGTATTTGTTAGTTTACTAGAGAGTGTGATACATAATATACTGAAATTTCAAATTCTTAACTAGTTTTGTTTTTGAGATAGACTCATTACCAAATATTATCTAATACAGACTAAATTGATCAACTAATTTTTTAAAGAAAAAAGTATAAAACGTAAGTATTTATATTATAGTCAATGAGTTCTAAACGATGACACCCCACAAGCTGGGGTGCAATTATTTTTTTCGGCTTTTCATGAGTTCAATATTAAATTTCTAGTCCAATATTCATGATTGGGGTAACATTTCCACTTAACATCAAAATTTCTGGTTTGAAACTCATTTATGAGCTAGATACCCGTGACATACAGATGGACGGACAGACAGACAGACAGCGATCCGTTAATAGAGTATGGGTATGAAACCCTAAAAATCACGGAGTGTTATTAAAGGGCACAGCCTGGACACTCAACTCATTCTCTATACAAAAGCCGCGTTCTAACTACCTATTACACAGACACTACACAAATGTTGTTTTTGTACACGCGTAAATGTGTGCGTGAACTCTAAGGTTGTCATCGTATGAATAATTGATGTACTTACCTACCTAATAATATTTTAATGCTGTTATTATGACTTATTAGATTTCGTAGGTTGTGCGTACCTTACCTACCTTCAGAAACATTTACAAGTACAACAATCCAACTCCATGTACGACGTAGGAATATGCAACACACAACCGAGTAGGTAAAATTGCTTCACATTTCACTCCTTTACTTATACAATAATAGATACCTACACTACACAAAAAGTTTTATTCCAACGCGGGTTTGAATCCCGCACATGACTTATTTTTTTTCTATCGTGTAATTTTGTAGTATTATTCCAAGTTCATATTTTATACTAGTAATGATAATAATTACAAACACAATAATAGGTAATTTATGTTCTTCTCATATCATAAAAAAAACATTATTCACAACAAACAATTCTTTTCTCGTTTAGTTGATAAGCAACCGTAAACAGCACATTTTAAAATACTCTTAAAATCGACACGCTTCGTCGTCACGTCATCGTGCGCGAGTTGCGCGTCCCGTACTCAGGTCAACTCAGCGACAGCTCAGAATCGTGGAAAGTGGCGGGGTGAAGAAGACTCATTTTGGTGGGGGGAGAGGAGTGTCCATTCTATACGTAGTATTATTATATGTTCTTTGATATGGGTTGAAATTTAATTTATTGATACATTTTTACTCACCTTCTTCATACAATTTGTTCATTCCTCATGTTGGACGAATCCAACCTTAGTCGTTCGAGTTTAAATTCGGGAATTTATATATCTTCGGAATGAACAATTGAGTAGGGCTTTGGATGACGCGATTTTGCTATAACGTTAAGAGTTTTATATCATGTTTGCCTCGTTTCTCAACAAATAGACATAATCTAGCGTTAATGAGAGACCTAAACGTATTGCTAGCTCCATTCTTACGGGCTTACGAAGATCTCTGATACTCACTCAATCTTGTACAGTGGAGTCATAATAGTCTATCGCGTTTCTCGTGTCAAGTTTCCTGACACAACTAGTATTGCGAACTGTGGTTCCCTGCATAGCAAATACGGATCAATAGGCTCTTCAGTGCGCGTAGAACTCTCATTTCGAAGTTGGTCTGCTGTAGCTGGCGCAATAGCAGACACGCGTTGCAACCCAGTCTTTTGCTGGGCTAAATCCCGAGAGGATTTGGCCTATGCCATAGACCGCGTTGAGCTTCTAAAGCAGAATGTTTATACGTGGGCTAATCGTATTTGTCGTTGTAGAGAGCATGTGAATAGACCGCAAAAATCACATTTTCTATAATTATCAAATGTAGGTTTACAGAAACTGGGAAAGCAATGTCTACGTGTGAACGATGGCCAATTACCGTATGCATACGTAGTGGTCGACTATTGGCGGGGCATCTGGTCGGTGCCTGTCGAGCATACTAGGACAATAATACTAATAGGAGGATGATAGGATGAGTTTTGTCGAACAGTATTGTGAGCCTATTGAAGCTGTAATGACCGTATCTATCAACCCCGTAGACGTTAGATGTGCCATGTGTACGACCCAGAAATTGAAAAATCCGGAATTGGACGGCTTGCATAATTTTTGGATAAAATGGGTTCGATGCTCATACTCAGATTTGGTAAAAAAACGCCCTCGAACTTAGTTCCCTTCCATGATTCATGATAAGTATTGTCTCTAATCTACGATACGATAACTCTTTATTGACACCTAAAACAGGAAATTACAAGGAAAGAATAGCAATAGTTAGGCACAAAGGGCGGTCTTATTGCTAATAGCGATCTCTTCCATACAAACTTTGGATGGATAGAGAACAATTTTTTTGAGCAGTGAGGGCGGTGCAAATTTCTTTTAACATAAACAAGGACGTAATATAAATTACTGTCTTACAGTATAAATAAACTACGTAAATTACTTACATAAATATCAAATTAATATATGATTTGTAGTAAAATAGATACTTACATACACAATAAATAATAACAGAAGAGAAAAAAGAAAATTAAAAGTGCAATCGGAAAGTCGGAGAGTAGTATTATTTTTTTTATACCGGCCTTTATTAACAAAATACTACGAACTACATAACAACTGTATATGTGCGTTCTAAAAACGTTAAGGCGAGGTAGCACCTACTTAAGACATTTTTTAAAATCTGTAACTCGAATAGAATTGAAAATTTAGAATAGGTATATAAAATCATTTATATAAAGTTGAACATACTCTCCAGGAACGTACAAAGTCAAAAACGTGATTAAGAACAATTTCGTCGATAAAAAAAAATGTCAAACATGACACCATATCGCTACATAAATCAGGTAGAACTAAAAGATACTATCATGAAACTATGTGGAAGTTTTACCAATGGATAGAGCTTGTTATTTATTAGTAACGTTTAAAGGCACATTTTTTAATTTAGCTATAGTTTTTTAACAAGAAAAAATAAACTACAAATCTAAAGATTCAAGCTCTCGCGCATGTCATTCAGTACCCGCCTAGGCGTCATCGAGGTAGGACGCGTGTCGTTTTCTCCAGCTAAATTCTCTCCGGTGATTACGATATAGAAATATTTATAAACAGAATTATTATTAGCAGAATGGTGACACTGCAACATTTATGGTTATCCGCTGGCGTGAATCTTCCATCAGGCGAGTGTCTTGTACGTCATTTCAAACCATGACAAATAAAAAAATACTTTCTCGATGGCATTGTTTTCACGCGCCACAGTATAAAAAGTACAGTATGGTTTTCTAAACAATTCACTTATTTTAGTTCAGTGAGCTGTAAATAGTGTAGCCGAGCCCGTGGGGTGACGGGCTGCCCGTGGGGTGCCGGGCTATGTCACGCCCCAATTACTAACTGTGGGTGTCGTAAGAGGTAACTAAGGGAAAATACCGGAAAGTGAGCAGCAGTGCCCTCTAAGAAGCTACCTCCCTCCAGTAAAAAATCTGTCGCCAAGCACTTGACGGTATGTGCCGCTATGAGTCCTCCAGAACCAGTAATTTTGCATGGTGGTAGGGCATTTTGCGAATGCCCACCTGGCTAGCTACTACCCTCAAGTAGAAAATCTGTCGCCAAGCACTTAACGGTATGTGCCGCTATGAGTCCTCCAGAACCAGTAATTTTGCATGGTGGTAGGGCATTTTGCGAATGCCCGCCTGGCTAGCTACTACCCTCAAGAAGAAAATCTGTCGCCAAGCACTTAACGGTATGTGCCGCTATGAGTCCTCCAGAACCAGTAATTTTGCATGATGGTAGGGCATTTTGCGTATGCCCGCCTGGCTAGCTACTACCCTCAAGTAGAAAATCTGTCGCCAAGCACTTAAAGGTATGTGCCGTTATGAGTCCTCTAGAACTAGTAATTTGGCATGGTGGTAGGGCATTTTGCAAATATCCGCCTGGCTAGCTACCACTATGTGTCAAGTAGAAAATCTGTCGCCAAGCACTTAACGCTATGTGCCGCTATGTGTCCTCTAGAACCAGTTATTTGGCATGGTGGTAGGGCAATTTGCGATTACCAGCCTGCCTAGCTACCTCTCTCAAGTAAAAAATCTGTCGCCAAGCACTTAACGGTATGTGCCGCTATGAGTCCTCTAGAACTAGTAATTTGCATGGTGGTAGGGCATTTTGAGAAAATCCGCCTGGCTAGCTACCTCCCTCAAGTAAAAAATCTGTCGCCAAGCACTTAACGCTATGTGCCGCTATGTATCATTGAGAACCAGTAATTTTGCATGATGGTAGGGCATTTTATAAATACCCGCCTGCCTTGCTATCACTATGTGTCAAGTAGAAAATCTATCGCCAAGCACTTAACGGTATGTGCCGCTATGAGTCCTCTAGAACCAATAATTTTGCGTGGTGGTAGGGCATTTTGCAAATACCCGCCTGGCTTCCTACCACTATGTGTCAAGTAGAAAATCTGTCGCCAAGTGCTCGAGTACACAAACAGGATCACAGTGCCTTCAAGAGAAAATCGATGCCAAAATATCCGAAGCGAGGCAGAAGCTCAGTGCGGAAGAAAAGAGAAGCCGAGTCGGTCGGTCATTCATGGACCCCGTCAGCGCAGCCATGCACGGCATAAAGGACAAGATATCCAGAACGGCGGAACGACAATCAGCCGCCGTTTTGGCTTTCACAAAAACTTCCAAAAAGCACCCCGACCACCCGCAGACCAAAAGGACGAGAGCTGACAAGGGGCAAGTCAGCCCGCCCGTCCTCGTTCCGGTAACGAAGCCAACCGATCACGCATTCAATGCATTCCTCGAATTTCTAGCGATAGAAAAAGCAACGAGAGAGTTGAACCTAATTACTTGCAAGAACATCCTGCGGGCCTATCTCTGGGAAAACGAGGGATTATTGAGTGTTAGACTAGCGGAAGCGGAAGCAGCCATATACGACAATGAGAGATCCCATATCATTAAGGGAAACATGTCGGGTCGATATATGGCTGCATTCAGCTCCACGGCGGGCTTTTTTACCCTGAACGAGGACGAGACACAACGGACTGGCAAACTCATCTTCGTCACACCACCAGACGATCCCCTTGTGGTCACAGCCCGATGCACAAAGATAATGCTGCAGGAGAAAATCATCGAGATGACAAACACCATCTCGGGAGGCTCCGACCCAGCGGCAGCACGGGAGCACTGGACGTTGCCAAAAATCACATGGATAAATGGAGTTCCCGGATGCGGCAAAACAACTTGGTTGGTTGGCAACTTCGATGCTGACAAGGATATCATAGTAACCACCACAACCGAAGCAGCTAAAGACCTGAGAGACAAGGTAGCGCACCGCATAGGCGATGGAGTAAAATCCAAAGTGCGCTTCCGTACTGGCGAATGGGTTCATGGAGCGCAGAGAAAGTCGTCTTCTCATAGACGAAGCTCACATGAACCACTTCGGAGCCATCATAATGGCTGCTCGGTTACTGGATGCTAAAGATGTCGTCATCATCGGAGATGTCAACCAGCTGCCGTATATTGAAAGAGAAAACCTCTTCAATATACGGTACAGCAATCCCAATATACTGGCATCCATCGGCCAAGAGTTGTTTTGCACGCACCGGAATCCCATGGATGTGGCATACGTCCTACGCGAAGTGTACCCGGGCATCTACTCCTCCAGTTCTCGTGTTCACTTCCTGAAGCTTCAACGGTACACAGGTGCCTTAATACCAAAAGAACTCCCAAGCACCCTATACTTGACGCTGACTCAGGAGGAGAAATCCTCCCTGATCAGTGAAGGGTATGGGTGTGGCCCGGGGTCTCGCACTTTGACCGTACATGAGGCACAGGGACTGACATACGAGTCTGTCATTGTCATCCAGAGGAGAGAAAAAGTGACCAAGCTAAGGGACAGCGTTCCGCATGCGGTTGTGGCATTGTCACGACACAAAGAAAGCTGCACCTACTACACTGATGACAGCTCAGACGCCATCGGTGGTTTTGTGCGGCGGGCGGTGAAAGCGACGGAAGAGGATATAACCAATAACAACCTTAAAAGGGCCATAAAAGATCGCAACGAAGAGGTCGTGGAGGAAATGTTAAAGAGAAAGAGGCACCCGGAGTCAGTGGCAGGTCCATCCGGGACAAATTGACTGTATAGATTATAGAATAAATAAATTTTAAAATTATATGTGTACATCTTAGAATAAAATAGGATTCAGCATGTAACTAACAAAACCCAGCATTAAGTTATATATGGACTCACTTAGTTTTTAAGATCTAACACCTTTTACACTAACTACATCTAAGTGTAAAAAAGACAATGATGTATGGAGAATGTAATTTGTAAAATAGTAAAATCTATGTGTACAATCTAAAAAGAGTACGGACCAAGAATCTGTAGCGAGTAGCATAATTATTAAAAAAAAAAAAAAAAAAAAAACCCTCAAGTAGATAATATGTCGCCAAGCACTTAACGGTATGTGCCGCTATGTGTCCTGTAGATAGAACCAGTAATTTGGCATGGTGGTAGGGCATTTTGCGAATACCCGCTTGGCTAGCTACTACCCTTAAGTAAAAAATCTGTCGCCAAGCACTTAACGCTATGTGCCGCTCCTTGAGAACCAGTAATTTTGCATGGTGGTAGGGCATTTTATAAATACCCGCCTGGCTTGCTACCACTATGTGTCAAGTAGAAAATCTGTCGCCAAGCACTTAACGGTATGTTCCGCTATGAGTCCTCTAGAACCAATAATTTTGCATGGTGGTAGGGCATTTTGCAAATACCCGCCTGGCTTCCTACCACTATGTGTCAAGTAGAAAATCTGTCGCCAAGCACTTAACGGTATGTGCCGCTATGAGTCCTCCAGAACCAGTAATTTTGCATGGTGGTAGAGCAATTTGAGATTACCCGCCTGGCTAGCTACCTAACCCTCAAGTAGAAAATCTGTCGCCAAGCACTTAACGGTATGTATTTTAATAGTAATAGTTAAAGGTTATCAACTGTGTTAGTTGCACTATAAGGGAATAGTCACAAGAATATAATAATTGAGTACTGGATTTAGTAGCAGATACCTAAAGTAGATCAACTGTTTTAGTTACACTATGAAGCTGATAGCGTGCGGCTGGGGACCTCGACCTGACGAGCGCTGTGCATCTAAAGCGCAGCGCCGCGTAGTGTCCATAGCCTGCAACTCTCGCACGCTAAATTTGCCTACTGTGCCAGTGCAAGAGGCCCTTAAGTGATTGGGGACTTCTGTTTATTATAGGGAGTGCGGTCCATAGCCTGTGCAGAAAAGGATGATTTATAAAATACTGTATTATGCGCGGTGAGTGAAGCAGAAGGTTGTGTGATGACCTAAGAGAAAGATAATGGATGGTGTAGAAACTTAAAACATGCCTTTAAATTAAGAGGGGTAGAACAATATGTTATAGAGAAGAGTAAGTATACGAGTATTCCGACGGAAACGTATGGGGAGCCACTTGAGCGTAGTTCGAAATTGGGAAACGTGGTCATATTTTCGTAGGCCGAAATTAAAACGAATACAATAGTTTTGAAGTCGCTCAAGTCTGTAAATTTGGTCCCCGGAACGATCAGGCTAGCTGGCGTCAGCATAATCAAGTATTGGAAGAGATTGTGCTGAGCAGTTTTGGTAGCAGTGGGCAGGAAGTTACGTTTCCGATTAAGAGATGACCCTGAAGCAAAAATTCTTTGCCTCAACGATTGTAGCTGAGGTTCCCATGATAGACAACTATATATTTCGATTCCAAGGTTTTTTACTTCTGACTAATATCGTCGCCATGCAGTGGCATTACAAGAAATAGACAATATACTCATTTTAACATCACCTGCGGCAAATTGGCTTATGACAAATTGAGAATAGTTAGGTGGTGGCAGACCAGAAAGATCGTTTAATGTGGTTAGTTTGTCCTGTGTAAGACTCATGGATGTTTCGACGTTCTCCATCCCTATATATCCTAATGCAGCGATTCCGTGCTAGCTAAAACTTCTCCTTATTTAATTAGTTGAGTCGGAGTTTTTTTATGTACACATTTTTTTAAAGTATCAGGGTGCCGAGGTTCAGGTAGATGTTTTATTTTTATGACCCGCAAAGGAGCAAGCATATCATAGAGCTGAATAATCTTTGAATTTAATATTGCGATTTGGTCATCAATATTTCTTCAACGTGAAGTTTTCCACGTTCATATTACCAAAACTACGTTGCAGAATGATCTACATCTTATTTTCAGCAGTAGCACGGAAGCAAAGAACTATAGACACATTTGCTTACGCTATTACGCTATAAAAGCTTCTGACATCACTTCTGAAACAAAAATAATACGCAAATGAGATCAATATTTTAGTCAAATCTTAGAATAGATGTCACTAGGTATCATGGAACTAATGAGCTTTTCATGATAGATTCGATAATCTGCCGTCAAATGCAATGGAACAGACGCACTCTCTTCACTGCCTGAATAGTCATAAAGGTCTTGATTTAATACCTCATTCATGGCTGGAAAGGATATTGAAGATTTATAAAATTTATACATCTTTAAAATTGTTTTTAACCACATGTGAATCTCAGTTCTTCGTTAACCAAGACGTAGACAAAGTGTCCCTGACACGCATGACTTGATAGGGATAGAGCCTGGCATCTCTCAGTGTGACAACCACAGTTTGTTATGTTCATTATTTTGTTCATGCTTAGCGCTGCAATCCTCCCAGGACTTTTTAAAAGGTTTTAATGCTAGGCCACGCTATCGCCTGTCACCTACGTAATTTAAAGAAATATTGTAATAATTTTATTATATAGTGTGTAAATTAAAATAAACTTCTTTTAATAATATATTATTAAAAGAAGTTTCAAAGAGTGGACCGAGTTTCTTGCCCTTTCTTCTCACAGTGGCTCTATACTATTTTTTTGCTGAACGTTGCAGCCTATTGTACAATAATTCAATACAAAAATTTCTGATTGACCTTCATAAGAGCGTCGTAGACGCCTAAATTTAATAAATGACTGACTTTGAGGCTACTCACTTCGGAGAGAGCGTGAGGTTATTTTTCATCTATTGTTCATGAGACGACTAGCTATTTACACCAAAACACAAAGTTTTGATAGAGCTTTTAACTGACAATCATTCGGGATTTCAGCAATTTCATTAAGATGAAGTCCGGTGTTGATATGTTTGCTACCCTATCGTCTGGCAAAATTACATTATAGTCTTTTGTCAGGGGGCAATAAGGCCCGCACCTTCAATGGTTGGGTGAATGGCCCTTGTAAATGGTGGTTGTGTTTGACATACTGAGATGGACACAGACTGAACTGGACTCGTTGGTTAGGAGCGTCCGTCAACTGCCTATGACACATCGCAATTTACACTCGCCTTTGTCCATAATGACGTTGTTCACGCAGAAGTGATGAGGTCGTTTATTTAAACGCGAAAAACCTCTGTAACCTCTGTAGGTGTGCAGTATTCGGGACTGGCTGCAGTTTGCATCGCGATGACGTAGCAATTCACAGCACTCTCCTAGGCTAATGAAAACTGCGTAAACCAGTGGTTCTAACCACCGAGGATCGCAAACAGTAACGAAAGTCAAGCACTTACATAGGCGGTTATTTTGAACCCTGATGCCGTCCATCTTGCACAAATCCCGAAACGTGGCCACATGGTAATGTGGCCACGTTTGTGAAGGCAAATGCTGATGAAGTCATCAAGACGAACAATTATAAGAAGTATATTATAGAGGACGGTATGGTCGAAATTAGATAGACAGGTGACCGTCCTGGAGTATAACTCCGTCATATTCACATCATATCAGACATAAATAAGTGGCCAGAATGGATGCACCACGAACTTGTCCAAAACGCCATTATCGAGTGTGAGATGAAGTTCTATAAAAACGTACCTGTGCTAGTTCTTCAAAACGTTTGGTCTAAGCTATATTGAAACCAATTTAGTTTTGCAGTACTCGTAGTGGAGCTTACATATCAACGTTTACATACAGTCGTTCTTAACCGATCAACTAGGTTAAGCAACGTCCGCTACCGGCATGACTTGGATTAGTAACGCCTAATGGCGTTTAATACTGTCCGAGGGCCATCAGTCCCGGTTGATGTTATAGGACGGCAGTCGTTATAGCGTGATGGTGGGGCCTGTTGCGAAAGTTCGCATTGCTGGTCACCCTCAAGTAGAAAATCTGTCGCGTTGCTCATAACAGTGTGATACAGTAGCTGTCTTGAAAACATAACAAAATTGTAGGTATAACTGAACAACATTTTCAACCGCATCATAATTTATCCTCAGGTTAGATGGTGGTCTAGCCTATGGAATTTTTTTTATTAAAAATCTCATTCATCACGAACAGAAACTAGATGAGAAACTGAGAATGACTAAGCCCAGAGAGTACCTTGACTTGGCCGATGAGGTTACCGCTGTGGGGGATGTTGATCCAACGATCTTTGTATCGATAGTCGTCTTGGCAAACTTATAGCGAAGAGCCTCGACCAACATCTGAAGAGACTCTCGCTAGACTGTTCATAGGTCAGATACAGAAAGTCCGTTGTGCCCATTTATCCATTGGACAGTAACATGATCATTTGAACTTACTTATTCCAGTAGATAGTGACACTGTTTCGTTAGCCCTGATGTGTGATCGTACCGATGCCGTCGTAGGGCTCGTAGGACTGCAGTGCTGTCAGAGAGTATTCTAATATTATAGTCAGTTACTTTTCTTCTTGGAACTGATGTTGTTGCTTGTATTATACCCAGATATTCCGCTTGGACTATTGAGCAGTGCCCAGGCCCGTAACTTTGATAATGTTTAAATCTTCCCAGAAAGTTCCTGCTAGGGTGCCTGTTATTAATTAAGAACCATACGTAAACATTATTACTTCCCTTCTTCATACTATCAGCTCCTGAGCTGTGTAATGGCTCTTCATACTGTTGTATTTGAAGTTTTTGGTGAATTAGTGTTCTTTCTGTTTTATCATCAACATATTGATTTCAGGATAAAATTTCTGTCGCAAATTCATCTAGGATGATAAGTGTGACCGGACAGATTATCCCTATCTCTGATAGCACACTCATTATATTTTTTATTTTATATATTAATTTATTTAAAGTTAATAATTTAAGTTATTTATTTAAAGTTAATTATAGGTTTTACCTACTAATGAAATAAATAAAAAGTCCAAAGTACATTTAATACATATTTAAGCTAAGGATAAGGTAACTTATTATGTATTTAACTTATTTATAAGTAGGTGAATTAGTGTTAAGCTGTGTTGTATTTTTAAGTACTAGATTAAAGAGCGGCTTAATTTTATATAAATATGTAGGTACTACTACTGTTTAGTCTGGTAGAAAGCAATCTTTAAGTGCAGGATGATATAGGTATTTTAACATTGGTGGGTATATATTCACCTTCAACATTCATTAGTAAAAGTATCAGTCATAGATTACTATCCAAGGTAACAGTCATTCTTTTACACACACATTTAACTAAACAGTTAAAGGTAAGGAGTTGTTTGAAACATTAACAGGTTGTGTTTTTTTATATATATTTTAACTATTCTTTCACGAATCATATAACTACCTACTTCTTCAGTCAGGTTTCAGACCAGGGCATAGTATTATCACCACCCTTTTGAAAGTAACGGAAAATATTTTTATTTTTTAAATATTTTTGTATTAATGTGATGGAACAAGCACGACGCCCACCTAATGTTAAGCGATAACCTCTTTCTATAACAGATGCATTTTGTCACAAGTGACGAACTGCACTGCGTCCGTCGCCCTGGTACATACAGTTGTTGAGACTTGTTTACTGACTCTTACGGACTGCTTCCGGAAAAGCCCAATGAGTGCTTGGCGCCAAAGTTTCTCCTTCAGGTTGACAGCTAGCCAGGCGAGCTTTCACGAAATGCCCTACCGCCATGTGGTGGATAATAATTCGTAATATTATAATATCTACTCGGCTGCGACATCTCTGCAACGTGGTGCGTAGAGATGGTCACGACGCCTGTCATGAACAGGACAAGTTTGGAAGTCTTTAAGGATTTGTAAATCTGTTGAAGTTATTCGCAATAAAAACGATAATACAAAATGTAAATTTAGGGATTAAATGTCCAGATTTACTCATATTTACAGTAGGTGTACGTATAAATATTTTAAGAGGTAAGTGTGGAGGCAAGCCTGCGACAGTCCTTGCAGGCCCTAAAAGTATACAAGCTTTGCCTGTGTCCTATCAGAACCTCAACTCCACTTGAAACAATTCATGGTGGTAGGGCATCTTTGGATGCCCGCCGTGTTTATTACCAACCTCTCGTGTAAGCTTCTCGACAAATGTTGTCATTCGTGTCAACGTGTTCTGCCACTGTTGTGGGAGAACCAGTCCCCTCGGATGATGTACTATACCGGCGAATACTTTGAGACCGAGTGCTTTTTAGGGGACAGCTATTATTTGTATTTGTTAAGGGTGGGCGTGGGCACCACGGAGACCCGAAACGGTTGATTGCTGGCCAACCGCGATGTATTTGAGGACCCGAACCCGGGGATCGCGTGTTACCTCCGCCCAGGAAAGCTGTTTTTCCATTCCGCGCATAACCCTGTGAAGTGACTTTCAAAAGATTGATGTGGATCCCAGAAATTGCTTCCAGCCCTTCCGTACCCCATACCCATCAGTCACCTACTTATTTCTCTAGTTGCTTCTTATATCACTGTATATATGTATTGTTCTTGTTCTGAAGTTATTAGTGGGAAGTAGGTATATCATCTAACTGAACCGCTTCAAAAGAAGCGTAAATCATATAGAGTCCTTTCTCTTAATGATCAGCTTAATGATCTTAATGGCAGCTCATCAGTAATGCTGCGGGTATTGCAAGTGTTCATAGGTGGCGATGACCACTTACAATCAGGTGGACATTCTGCTTGTTTGTCACCTATCGTAGAAAAATAATATTTATTTGTATTACTCGTAATATTTCGTATTACGTATATTCTAACAACCCACCCCTGATCACTCCCGGTGCAAGTGTTATGGGCACCTGCCCGTAACACTTGCAGCGTTGCCGCGTTGAAACGGCAATGTCCATCCTCTGCACCAGGAAATATGTTTTTATTTTATTTATTTATTTTTAAAACATAGTTAAATAATTTCATTACAGTATTCATTTTCAAGTTTATTAAGTTTAGTTAAAGTTTATATAATTCATGTTCCTTTGATGCCAAAAATATTTTGAAACCTCCGCGTCGACTTATTTTACGTAATCTCTCTATTAGGTATAAGAACCCCATTATAACACTTTATGTTAATATTTGTTTGTTACAGTTGTCTAAAATATGGTGTTTCAATAAAGAGTTCATCTATCTATCTATACATATTTTGTCTTAATGTTTTTACTGCACCGCTACCACTTTTCTTGCACATCCAGGATGTGTGATATAATGCTGCATAGCATTAAATCCTTTCTGTACACTTATTTGTACAAAAGAAAGAATAAATAAAATAATTAATGCTCTAAAGAGTAAAGAGCCGATTTAAATGGATATAACACATTATTAAAAGTCTAAGCTGGTTTTGTAATTATAAATATTTTCAAGGATTTGAAATAAGATAGGTAAAATAGAAATTAAGTTATGTTGAGATTTTATTTTATTTATTAATATCTTATTACAGTCTATAGAACAAAATATAAGGATCTTTAATTAAATTTTTTTTTTTTTTTAATTGTTGAGAAGCTTTCTTAAATCCTTTAAAAGCTTAGAAAAATGTTTTGAACTTACCTTAGGAAATGAATTTAGTAAGAAGAATAAATTTCGTTCGTTACTAAATTTTAACGTACTATGGGGATAAAACCTTCAGAGCCTGTACAAAGCCACTTTATAAACTTTATTTTCTATATGCAAATATGGGTAACAGTGAAGAAGGTACTAATTGTTACGTATAATAATAATAATAGAGACTAGTATACACAAGGTTATTTATAATATTACGAAACAGATTTTAGCTTCTTTTCTGCTTCAAATGTGATTTCAGTACAGAATTATAAATCTAATTCACTAAAAGTAGTTTTTCAAATTATTTTAGTAAATCGTTACTATACAATGTTAAAATCGTACGGAGAAATCTCTGATAAGTTTACGTTTAATTGTTGATAACACGGCAAAAAGATCACTGTTCACGCCTTCAACTTTTGCCACCTATTCAGATTCCTAAAGATTTCGGAACTAATTTTGTTGAATTATTTGTCAATGAGTTTACGCACATTTTGTTCATCTAAATGATAAAATACCTTGTGACAATTAATTTGCTACACAGAGTTTTTATAACGCAGAATGCTAGCATAGATGAATAAATAATAGAATTACCAAAATTCCACCCATTTTGTATACAATAACGTAATTTAAAAAATAGACATTTTACAAAGAAACTATAGAAAACTGAGGAAATATTCAAATAAACAATAACGTGAAAATATACCAAATTATAACAGATTATTGATAACAACAACAAAGTAGTAAAAAAATTATGTACTGTGTAATGTTTGAGCTTACTAAAATGTTAAACTGTTTTACGACTTTATTTCTTCATTACACTTTTGTAGCATTCATTATGAATTTGAAAGCTTATACGCTTAGCAGATGTTAATATAAAGTTTTGAAGTAAGAAATTTGGAGCTGCGTCATTGATAACAAGTTTAGAGGTTATTAAAAAAAAATTCTCGTTTCTAGTTAAATTCACTTTGACTATAGATGTCAATCCCCTTCTAAGACGGTTAAATAATAACAAAGAAAGGATTAATTTGGACCATGACTTCAACTTCGCCACGGTCGCTCAAACTATCAGAGCATATCCCGGTCTCAGGAAGAGATGATCGTGGGTTAGAACTCGTCGTACAAGTTTTTCATTCGTTGTAATTTTGATAAATTTTTGACTTTTAACACACACGCTTTTAAAATATTAGCAAATTACCGGAATTTTCTTATAGGTACTAAAATCCTCCCCCCCCCCCCTCTCCCCCCGTGGGGTGCCGGCTTAGAATTGCACCTCCTCATATCATCCCGTGGGTGTAGTAAGAGGCGACTAAGGGAATTATACTGGATGGTGGGCAGCAGCGCCTTCTAAAGAACTATCTTATCTAACTTTCATACCCTGCGAACCCCAAGCCGCCTGCCAAGCGTGGGGATTATGGCAAATACCTCCTTAATAGGGGAGGCTTTGTTCAGCAGTGGACGATCCGGCTGATACAGTACAGTACAGTACTAAAATCCACCTCAGGTGTGATCACTTCCCATACATTACGAAAATAACGAAATTAAATTCACTTCGTACCAAAGCGTGTAATATATCAAAAAGGTGCATCTCCTGTAGCGCACTACTATTTAACATTAAAAATGTACTCGATTCAAACTAAATATTTACATCCGACACCAAAAACCTGTTCTTTTTTGTCGAGTGTGAAAAAAACTGTTTTTGGCATTAAATTTACATTCGATTCTGAATACCTAGATAATATTTAAGGTAAAATTTTAGAAGAAATTATAATAATATTGTCGTTCAGGCAAAACCTGTCTTGATAGACGTCAGAATAATACATTGCTGTTGATGTGTTTAAACAGAGTGTTTTTTTAATTTTTATTTTTTTAATGTAAATGTGAATGAACAAGCTCGAGACCCACCTGATGTTAAGCAGTAGGGTAAAACCCGGATAGGTGCCGCAGTGGGATAGGTGCCTGGTTTTCAAAATAGCTAACTTCCCAAAATCCCAACAGAGAATTAATAGGTTAAATAAGGAGCCTGGGCACCAGACACCTAAGTCCCCCGCAGTCCAGCGTGCGGAACATACCTGTTTAGATCACACGTGCAATAATCTCCGCGGCAAACGCGAAGAGTGTGTAAAATTTTCAAAGGTGAGTTTTTACTTTTGTATAACTTTATAAGTAGCAACAACTTCAGTTCTATTTCCATTATAATTATACACTGGTTCATTGACTACACACCTAAGTGATAATAAAAGCTCATTTGTATTTAGTTTGTTTAAAAAATAAAAGGGCATCTATCCATATTAAAAAGGATAGCCGCCCCAACTTTTGGCGGTATAGGTGCCCTTAGGGGCATGAATCCTCCATACAAATTTAAACGTGTTTTTGAAATAGTTTTCTGTTGTGTTATTTTTGATCAGCCGTTACAATACTGGAACTACCACTGCAAATACTCTTAGTGGTTTAAGAGATAGCGGGATTTATCCACTCAGTCAGATACCATATTTATGATATCAAATATTGCACTAGGCAGACAAAATCCGGGCGAATCTTATGAGCTTATAAGATTAATGGATCTATACGCCTTATATCAACACCCCAGCCTCAGACATCTTCTTCGTTGGATTGCATACCAGAGCTAGTCAATGGTATAGAAATTGAAGAACCTTGTGAACCTGTAGAAGTTGAACCACAAACGCCCCGCTTCAGACTTCTTCTTCAAAATTTCAAATTCAAATTTCAAATTTTCAAATTCATTTATTTCAGGTAAAATAACCCATAAATCCTTTCAACATGTATAAAAATCAAATAATTAAATAGTAAATTTATGAAGTGGTCAGTACAACAATATGTCAATGTCCGAAAATTTAAATATGAATGAATAATAATAAAATTAATGAATAAACAATGTCACCAGAATACAGTCTTCGATACATCGCCAACCAAATAAACAAATACCCCCATATCCGATACGAACTTCATTGGACAGAGAGTGTCAGTCGTCTCTTTCTGAGGTTTTAGCTGTAAATTAACGTGGTTGATATTGGTGATTACACACTGTTTTTAGATAGCACAGTAGAAAAAGAAACACCGTCTATAATTCTTATTCAAGCATCACCGGTACCACAAATTCCTTTGACTATAGCTAAGAGCCAAGCAATCAGCAGATATTCTTAATTTAAGTGAAAACATTAAAAAAAGATGGAAGAGAAAAAACACCAGAAAATATAAATGAGACCATATAGAAACAGGACTGAAACTACTAAACAAAAAGAAAAACTAGAGAAAATAAACAAAGGAACTAAATATAAATCACAAGATAAGAAAGTTAAGTAAGTTAAACTAATAAAAATACTATAACTATAACTAATAATATAATTTACTGAGGAAGAAGCTAACAGCGTAACTAACATTGGTTTTAAAGAAAAATTCAATAATTTAAAAGTGAATAAAGGTCGCAGATCACGAAAATGACAAATAATTTACTATTATTGATATTTTTAATATTATTATTATTTATTGTATTCTATTTGACACCTATCCTCACCGACAGGCATCTATCCTCCTTAGCATTTTCACTGTAGGGCATCTATCCATATAGGTGGGCACCTATCCTCTAAAAAAAGGTTCTGCAAAAACGCAATTTCCGCATAATCAGTAATTGTTTTCACAACAAAACCAGTTTTTTATGCAAGATAAAACGTTAAACAAGCTATTATCATAAGAATTTTTCAAAATTAATAAATAGTTATATAATTATGAGGCCGTTTCAAAAAGTGGGGCATCTATCCTGGTTTTACCCTATCCTCTGCCTATAACAGATGCATTTCATCACAAGTGATGAACTGCACTGCGCCCATCACCTTGAGACATACCTGTTAAGTCTCATTTTGCCTATTATTTCACTGGCTCTCAAGGACTGCTGCTGGAACACACCGTTAGGTGCTTGGCGACCGATTTTCTACTTGAAGGTGGTCGCTAGCCAGGCGGGCATTCGCAAAATACCCTTCAACTATGCGGTGAAGCTCAAGCTCTGGGCGGGATTCGAACCATGGACCTGCTGCGCGGCAGGCATAGCCAATGCCACTGAGCCATCACTGCTTCAAAGCTAATTACAATAGGGGGAGCTATAGGACGTTTTTACCTTATCGGCATCTTGTCCAAAAGCGTTTGAGTAGTAGGAGGACCTGCAAGCCAAATCCATGTCATAAGAAGTGAAAATATATTTAAAAATCCAAATTAACTACCTCAACAAAACCACGGAGGTTGCATATCCCCAAAGATTTGCGAGGCAGATGAGCGGTGTAAGAGAAAAAATCCACTAATAGAATAGCTTTATTTCCCTAGCCTCACTGATTATGAATATTTTTTCATTAAATGTACTTCGGCATAAAATGGACATGTCGGCAAGTGTGTGATATACAATGTTCGTCTTCGAATTATTTGATTTTAGCCAAGCGATACCATCTGTAAACGCTTTATTCATATCTTCTTTAAATTATAAATTTTTGAAAAAGTATCGAAGTTTCAATAAAAGAGATAGTTTGCAAGTATTATCTACTTAGAATCGAGTCCATTAAAAAATACATATAAGACTCTGACAGTTCTGTCCTTGTGGCCGATCTATGTTTCAATGTTGAATTATATTTTTTTAACATACGAAACTCATTCATGCATTACAGTTTTACTTGGCAAGAAGTCGCGTGTCTTGTTTTCCTCAAAATAAAGTTCGTCGTCCGTAACCAAAATAATAGGGGTTAAAGTAAGAAATTGGCGTTTTATTGTAATAGGTACTTAGGATTGACATATAACCTTCAGGGTTGAGATTTTTGAGTGAAACTTTTTTCACATGGTACCAATGAGTTTCTTCTTTTAAATATGTGCAACATCCCATTATCGACTTTCAGTTGTTTATTTTATTCAGCTTAGACAAGAAAGATGGCTACTTCAAAAATGTAAGTGTATTTTGAATACGTGTCCTAACGCGGCAGAAACAGGTCGTAATATCAATGCGTTTGGAGAGGGGACTGCTAATGAACGCACCGTGCGATTTTGGTTTAAAAGCTTTCGTGATGGAAACTTTGATTTGAAGAACGTTCCAACGCATGGGTGATCTGCCGCGAGCTCTTTTGGCGCCTACTTTTCCCTGCACTACTAGGCGTTCCACAAACATGGCTCCTTGCCGCGAAACATGTCCAAAGAAACTGAGAATTCGACCCTGTACGATAGAAGAAAGGCGTTGTGAGTGCGTCAAGTATGGAAGTGTTGGTTCGACATTGAGTCCATGATATGCGAAGCATTTTTCTCCAGCGTCTTTTTTATTCTCAGTCTTAGCGTCCATGTCTCAGCACTGTAGAGAAATATAGGAAACACCAATGCCTTAACCATATCCGACTATGTGATGGTATTGCATTACTTGACTACTAGCTTGACGAAAACATATTTTATTAATTTAACAAAGAAATAATACCCCACTAGAATTTTAAATTAATTACCTAGCCAATCCAATTCAAGAATTATAATCTACAAAGTTTTAGGCTAAATCAAAGATTGTCATGAAAATATAATATTAGTATTAAAGTAAAAAAAAAACCTATGCCCTTGGTAAGTTAAGAAAAGTTGTAAATGTCCAAACACTGTTAGCAGCATATCATGGATATGTAGCATCTACTCTAAGATATGGCATAATGTTTTGAGTAAATACTACTGACAAGCAGAGCATTTTGGTAGCCCAAATGAAATGTATACGGTCTATGTTTGGCATAATGACAGACGATTCGTGTGAACCTTACTTTCGTAAGTATAAAATTCTAACAATTTCATCACTGTTTATAAGTGAGCTCGCTAATTTTGTTAAATGTAACCTTCATTACTTTAAATTTAAACCTACTGGAAGCAGACGTCAAGGTAACTTAGACACAACCCATAAATTCAAAAGCCTTCTTAACAGCATAACAAGTGTAATCTGTATGGCACTTACAATCTTTAGTAAAATTCGATTACCCTCTTGACGATAATAAAGGGTTTAAAAATGCACTCAATGGCCTCCTTGCTGAAGAAGCAAAATATGACATGAGATATTTCTGCTTAAGTTTATAACAAATCGATTGTAATTTTTCGTATGTTTTTGGTAATTCACCGCAAAGCATTGTTTTCTTTTTACGAGTGTAACGTTTTAATATGGGTAGTGGCAACAACTCTTTAAGCTTTCCTAAGAATTTATGTACGTTAAACTAGGTTATTTCATACAAACTAAGCTTATTTCTAATTATGTTAGTTTTACACCACAACACTCAAAAACACAGCTCAGGTGTAGCTTTGTATTCCACATCATTTTTAATCACAAGAATAATAACAAACCCCTCCCTCCCTCTCATCTCCTAAATGATGTTGCAAGAGCGAACTCTTTGATTCCAAGATTCCTTTCTTTGCCCGCACTTAAAAATATTTCGCACACTGCATCAATAGGTAGTCCATTATCAGCAAAGATCAAGATATCAGTGAGTTTTTTATAGTGTGAAATTGATATCGTCCTGTCTAGATATATGTAATATTGTGATGTTTTTCACAGGTCGTGAAAACATGTGTCTAAGTTTATATGTATTCCTATATCATCAGGGCTGGGCAAAATACATGCTTTGCTTTAATTGAAATACAAAAATACTTTATCGCAAGTAATTAAAATACGAAATACAAATACCTTTAAGTAAGGTATTTGAAATATAAAATACAAAATAAGTAATCAGCACGGGTTGAAAATAAGATTAATTAATCATTAAAACAAGTTTCCTTTCATGAACACTAGATTCTTAAATGTACTGTCAGACAAGCATCCTCTTGTTAGAGAGTGAATTAAACCTGCTAAACAAAACAATATTTATACAGGTCCTGATGAGCACAAACTTTTGTTAAATTGTATGAATACATTTTTTGTTTTGGATAGCGCTCAAGAATTTGAAGCTCTTTGCTTCTATCATTTAGGAAGCTGACGAACTCTATTTTAGATGTCTGTGGTTGATTACTGTCTCATCATCATCATCATCATCTTCTTTTCTAGTGGTTCTACTCCTAGTGCTTCCAGGGATTATTTCACGTTTTATTGCAACTTGGCTCATCAAAACATAAACGGCAAGATAATGAATTCTTTGCCTGTCATCTGTTGTGATGCTTTCTGGCAACCAACACATTTTATAACTAGGGTAGGTAGGTAGCATGACGCCAATATAGCTCCGTTTAAAAAACTTATAAATCTTTTTCCAAGCTCTCTTTTAGTTGTGGTACAATGAGAGTAAAATGGCTCAAGTTGCTATCCTGCAGTCGATCTAATATATAGTAATGATATAATCTACGAATAAATAATAAGTCAGGAAATGTAATTCAGAACAAACTCCACACAAAAGTGGCCCTACTTCAAACCAAAACGACGTATGATTAAAGAACGAATCGTTAACGCTATGACAGCTGAGCTTCGAGTATCCATAGTAACTTAGATAATCGAAGCAGCTGAGTTACCGCAGATTGGACGACGTTATGCAATAAGTGGTCCAGAACAAGTCAATAATAAAACAGTTATATTGTACAATATATTTAATAATTGTATGGGCTACTTTTTACAACTCACTTAACGCTAAATCTGGTCAAATAACATATATTCAGTTTTTGTCTAGAAGACATTAAAATAGAATCTTTCTTCACAATGTAGTGAAGACAGATTCTGAAAAAATAAAAGATAATATTTTTTATAAAAAAAAATATGGCTGTTAATTGTTTGGTGACTGTTTTTCAGTTTTTCATTCGTGTTTGGCAGTACTTGTTGGAACAAGATAATTTTTAAATTTCGTTTTTCTTGGCTGAACGTCACTATATTTAGCGTTGGTATTATACTCCTGAAAATATCATTGACAATCAGTTTCAAATCTACGAAAAAACAAAAATACCTCAAGGTTAGGTGCAAAAAAATATAGTTAAACCTCAGCAATATATGTTTTTGTGCCTTATGTGCTTGAGGGTCTGCAGTATTTGATTTATTGAGAACTCTGGTCAATCACACACTTCAAAATTGGCAGTGGGTAAATTTTCCTTAGCCTGTAAAATGTTTAGTGCTTTAATTAAACCAAACAAGAAACTGTTTCCATGGTGTAGTTAGTTCATGAGCTAAAAAGCCAAACCTATATAACATACCAATTTTTATCGTTCTTTCTTTGTTCATTTTCTATAGTATCTCTTAAAAAGGTTGACGTTTTTCGTAACAATTCATCTCGTTGAAAAAGTAGCTTAATTAAAGATTTAATATATAAAATGAATGTTTTGAATAGTAAAACAATATGTAATTACTGTACAAACTGGAACTGCAATTTTGTGTAACACGGAAGCTTATTTTTAATATCGTTTTCGTTAAAATCCATGGAACATTCTCTGCTGGTTTTCAAAGGCATCCACAGTCATGTCTTTCTAGCTTAACTGCAGCTATCCACGTATTTTGCCGAATTGGATCGGCAGGGAAACAAAAAATAAGCAAAATACATTAACGTTATTAAAATGTATCATTTTAATCGTTTTACATTTAAAAATTTCATCATGAAGCAAAAAAAAACTACTAGATGAAAAATTTACTGACTTCATCTTGCATGCCATTGACAATCTCGCTTTGATAACGTATCTGAACATCACTGAATATTTTGATTAGTTATTAGTGAAAAGTGATCCCTGGACATTTTAATTGGCTTCTACACTAGTTCACAACAGATTCTGGCATGATGATTCACCACTGTATTTCACAATGATAAATACGAAAACGTACGCGAATAATTAACGTGTGCTCGCTTTCAAGAAACATGTCCAACTGATGACGCTCTGGACGCGACTTTTATGCCCCGCCTACTTGGACACGACTTTTGTTGGGTCATTTTTTAACGCAGTTATATTTTCTGACTTATTATTTAATAATATAATAATGACATATTACATAGACATTGTCAATTTTACGTACCTACATTTTTATTTGCGTTTTGTTGGCCAATTTTGATGTACCGTACAGCCATAGCCTACAGTATACATAACAGATGCAATGTTGCCAACTCTAGCTGCTTTACCGTCATTACACTCGCCTCGCACTCACACTTATGATCGCTAAATGTATTTAATGGATTTTGAAGCTTCAAGTATTTGAAATACTAATTACAAAATACCTCGCCGTCAGGTACCTACTTGAAATACGGGAAGATATTAAGTAATTAAAATACAAAAAATAATACGTATTTGTTTTTCAATTACGTATTTTAATTACAAGTAATTCAATTTTTAATTACAAGTAACGTTATTTAATTACAAGTAATTCAAATACTTCCCAACCCTGTATATCATATAGGTATTTCTTTTGATCTGAAATTTGTTTTTACTTCTTATTCATTGGCCTTTGACTTTCATATAAAACGATCTCGTTTTATATGAAAGTCAAAGGCCAATATATCTCTTTGAATTCATTTCCTCGGCAAGCAGAAACATGACTCGCTCAGTGACATTCTTTACATACTTGAATTTATTACAAGGAAACCACTGTTTATAGTTTAGATTGACGAACTTAGCACGAATAAATTATTTTGTAAGGTAAAAAAATATTTTATTAAGATACTTGTTGAATAAAGTAGCATTTAGAACTTGTAGATTGGCAGAGTAATTGAAGTTAGATCAAGGCACAACTTACAGATAATCATATTTGGTAATTTTTACAAAAGTATTTAAATTTACAACATTTTTCGTTTTACACCAGTTTTGTAACATGATATTTCATAAGTCTCTCCAAACCTTTTTTAAGTCCAGAGTTTTACTTTTCCCTTCTTTTTCTGACAATGTGTGTGCTCCCTAAAAAGTACTAGGAAAAATAATGTATTTTCCAGAATACAAACATTCAATATAACATTTTGAGACACTTTTGTATTCAGTAAGCAAGGAGGCAAATATTTTGTCAGTCGCAACTTAAATTAAACATTATATTAATCAAGATTTATAAATCCCTTGAAATCCTTAATACTCTTATATACTATAAAAAAAAAATCTAATAGCAGGCCTAGCTCACTCTGCACTTTAGTTACAAATCTACAGGTACATCGGCGTGTCCGTCTGGACGGGATTATTCTACGGTGCGTGCCGCGTCAGAAGAGTTCAGAGCTATGTGTGGCTATGTAATAGAAAGAGAGACGCCTTGTAGGTAAATGTAAATATTAGGTACTCCGCGCTTTGCGAGCTGAAGTGCATTTTATAGCTTCGTAGCTAGAGTCGCTTATTTATTGGAATGGCTTTGCGGACTGATCCTTCTGTTGCTTTTTATTCTTTGCTAATAGCCACTTAGTAATCATCTTTGTAAAGATTTGTCCATCTACCTGTTTTAAAATCATCAGGTAGTTTAGTATAGGTATGTTGTAGTACACATTTTTATTTTATTAATAAATAGTTAGCTTGAAATAATTATGTTTTTTTACTGTTTAGGTTTTTGCCTTTTGCCAATTTGTGCTTTAAATTATGAAGGATAAAATTGTAAGAAAATTCATACATATCTAATGTACAAGCATAGAAAAGGTTACATTGTTATTCGTTTAAATAAAGGTCTAAATGTATCTAAGTAAGCCAATCACCACGATATGCTGATTACACGAATATTATTGAAGCGCCCTTAGCGAAGTTTTCTTAGCCGTTCTCCACCGATCAGCTAAGTTAAGCAAAATCAAACTAGCCTAGCAGTAGCTACGTCTTTTAACTGTCTTTTCTTACGAACTGCATATGCAGCAGAGCTAATTTTTTCGGATAGATTATATATGTAAATGTGAATCCCATTGTAAAGTTAATTCCAAGATTTTGTGATCTACATGTGATAAATGGCAGGTGGAAACCACAAATAACTCAGTTTTGAATATCATATAATTATACACAGTACAGTCGATAAAACTCTTTATCAACATACTAATACCAGCAATATATATTTAACCATTCAACGGCTTTATTTTTATCAATCTTACTTAGGGTTTCAGTAACGAACCTGAAACGATACAATGATAAAAACAATATCAAAAAAATGTTAACTATTAATTTCTAAACCAGTGTAAGTTCTGTATTCGCGAGTCCGTCAGCTGTACCGTTCTCACTGAACCTGTGTCGCAGTCAGCAAGTGAAGACTTGGTAGAGTTACGTTGCCCTTATTGTAATAGGTACTTCGAATTGACATAGAACCTTCATGGTTTGAGATTTTTGAGTGTAACTTTTTTCACGTGGAACCTATGAAAATTTTCTTTTAAAAAATGTGTAGTATTCGATTATCGACTTTCGGTTGTTTTTTTTATTAAGCTCAGTAAAGAAAGATGGATAGAATTCGAGTGATTATAGTCAATGCACCATGGTACATTAGAACTGACGACCTTCATCGTGACCTGAAAATAGATGTCGCTGTGGATATAATAAAAAACATCCAGGAGCGCATCACGAACATAGACTTCACCACCACGGGAATGTTGAGGCTATCCAGCTTCTTGACAACACAGACATAGTGAGAAGGATGAAAAGGACAAACCTTTTGAGTTAGTGTAGTTAAGTGACAGTGATAAGTAGTGAAGTGAGTGCAACATAATAAAGAACACAATTAATTTAATACACAATTCCCCTTAATAGAGACAATAAGATAGGTGTTAATGGACACATTCTTAACTTTACTCTATTTAGCAGTTTAAGTCAAGCTAAAATTACGCATTATTCCTTATGGATTAGTTGGCTAGATTGTAATATAATGACGTAATAAGTAATTCATTAGAAAAAAATATATATAAAGTGTTAGTATAAATTTTATGAGGCAAAATTATTTTCTTTGTTACAGAATGTACACGGATAACAAGGGGTATTATTTTGTTGTCATTTAGCGACCAGAACTTAGCAATCTACGAGTATATCGCGTCTGCAGCTGTCTGGAAGTTATCGTCGAAAAACACACAAACGAGTATTTATGAACATAATATGCCCGTGTATTTTGGTAAAAAATACAGTAAGGAGATTATACTATAGAAATTAATTTATGTTTTTTTTTAATTGTGCGTTACGATTTAGATCCAGATCTCGATATAACCATACGGGTAATTCGTCTTTTAAGTCTTAAAAAAAAGGTAAAATATAAAACGCAAATTAAGTATGTACATACCCATACAACGGTCGCTTCAGGAATGCAGTCGATGATATAACCACATATTTACGTATACCTACGTTGCAGTCTCGAAGCGCCCGTAGCGAAGCTTGTGTACTAGTCGTTCTTAAGCAATGTTCACTGCGGGCTCTAGAAATCGGTGGCAGCTAAGGACATTTACTACTTAGCACTTCCGTGCTTCGGCAGGCAAGTCAAGTGGTCAGTCTCGGTTGTTGTCTCATGATGGCAGTTGCCACTGAGTGGTTGTAGGACATATTTCGTATGCCTTATCTGCCTAGCTACCACCGTCATCAAGTAGAAAATCTATCGCCAAATACCTAACCATTTGGTTTTCCTAAAGCTATCCACGTTTTCTTCCAATATAAGTAGAAGATACAGTAGAATTTTCATGTAAAATATTTTACATACGTAATTTGAGTGAAGTTACTAGGATTTGTGAATTTACAAGAGTGGCGATAACATTAAAAGCGTTACGTGTTTGAAAAAGCCCTTCTTTGGTCACAATGAAGCCCGTTTCTTATCTGTTTTATGACCGCACCGTCTCCTATGACGGTAACAAGTATAAATTAATAAAAAAATTAATAACCCGAGGCAAATTATTTATTGTCGTTAAGCGTTTTATCTTTCATTGAATTAAAACTGCAAGTTATGTGCATTTATGGATAGTTTCTTAAAGTCCTTAATTTAGATAACCCATTCGAAGGATTTGCAAGATTTTTGTTTTCTCACAATAAGGTGTCTAATGTTCTCCAGTTTGTTTGCAATAATACTTGAAATCATATTGAGAAACATAAGACATTAAATTCTATCATTTAAAAAAAAAATTGGCGTCTCTTTTTAGGTTTGAAAATCTTAGGAGTATAACGTACAATACCCTCCAATTGTATGATCGTAAAAGGCTAAGGTGAAAAAAGCCTGCCACTAGTCAAGTCGACGTAAGTATTGTTTTGCTGCACATTAGGTACAGTACTAAGTAAGAACTACTCTTTGCTATCTTACTGACTGAAAGGTGTACCGTATATTACTACCAACGAAGACAGTCCAAATTTTTGGCATCTGGAAGTCTACCGACAATTATTATAGAGACAAAAATGTGTTTATAAAATACCTATAATATATATATATTCTTGTGTTACTTGAGAAAACATATCGCACCGACCCCATATATAATGGGATAAGGTCAACGATATTAAGTTCGTTTACATGCAACTTAAGTCGGAAGCCCCGAAGGCAGCCTGAAAAATCTTACACTGACGGTAGGGCATTCGCATGGCCAACGTACAAAATCTGTCAAAACGCACTTAACGATGTATTACGGCAGAAGTCCTTGAAATTCAGTTCAAGGTTTAGCCGGTTGACCATATTTGACCACATAAACTTCTAACGATCAGGTGATATTGTGGTAAAAGGCTACCCTAACGTCTACAAAGAGAATGTTCTACAAGTCAACGCCTACGGATCTACTAGAGCAACGCGTAATCAAAATGCTGTGGTGCTTTTAAAACAAATAGTTTGAATTTGCATACAAATTCGGTTTTATTCCGATTATGTATTATCAAAATCGATTTTTGGTTTTAGTTTATGGGTGATAAAAAAATATTGGTATGATTTCAAACAGAATGATAATAGAAATAAACAGTTTTTTTTATATTACGTGCCCTACACCTATTGGTTAGAAAATGATAGGCTAAGGGCCTGTTTCATAATGTTCGAGTAAGTTCCGGTTAGGTATACTACCCAAAACATATTTAGTAAATAAAACACTATATCTTTGCGTTTCACAGTCATCGATTTAGCCTATCCATTGGCTAAAGCTTGAAACGCGCTGCATGTTACCTGTCATTTTTTTCATTCAGTTATATTACGTGTTGGTTAGCAACCCGAAACTTTATTAGGACATTCTAAAACGGACCCTAAACCTAAGATACAAGGACGGTCTCAGACCGGTTAATAGCCGGTAAGTAGCTGACTTGAAACAGGTATAAACTTTATAAAATTTGCCAAATGATTAGATTTCCCTATGATGATTGTAACTAGCTTCTAGTTTCTACGTCAGCAGTCGGTGATCTGTAACACCACTAATTGCAATGTTGATCCGTTGAAGCAAATATGTTGCTGCTCACTCATATTAGACAGGTTTTGCACCCCTCATCATTTTTTTTTTTTTTAATTCCTGGTAGGTCACCCTTTGACCACTATCTCACCTGTTGGTAAGTGATGATGTGGTCGAAGATGTTGTTCAGGCTAACCTAGAAGTACTGGCTCTCAAGGACAGCTGCCGGAACACACCGTTAGGTGCTTGGCGACAGATTTTCTACTTGAGGGTGGTAGCTAGCCAGGCGGGCATTCGCAAAATGCCCTACCACCATGCTATAACGATTGCCATCCTAAGACAACAACCGGGACCGACGGCTTAACGTGCCCGCCGAAGCACGGATACGCTCAGTAGTAAAGTCACTAGCGGTCACCCATCCAACTCATGACCGCGCGCGACGTTGCTTAACTTTGCTGATCGGTTGAGAACAGCTAAGTAAACTTCGCTACGAGCGCTTCAAACTTCAAAATCTATCTCGCGATAGCTCAGTCAGTAGAAATTATCCCGGCCCGAATGACGGACCGAGTGCGTGCTTTAGTCCCACTCGTGGTTCTTATATATTGTTTCATATGATTGAATTAGTATTGAAAATAAAACGAAAAATTTGAGTATTTTTCGCCATTTTGCGTCCTGTTGCAGTTTTTTTTATGGGTATGTGGCGGAACAGCACGTGATATTAGTGGTATATAATAGATGCACTTTGCCACAACTAACGAACTGGACTGCGCCTTGATTACCCTGAAATATTAAGTTGTTAAGTCCCATGTGCCTGTTTTTCATAAGTATTTAACTGGCTCTCAAGGACTGCTGCCGGAACACACTGTTCGGAGCTTGGCGACAGATTTTCTACTTGAGGGTGGTAGCTAGCCAGGTGAGTTTTCACAAAATTATCTAGCATGCGTTGAAGGTCAAGCCGGTGTGGAGAACGAACCATCGACCTGCAGCAAGGCAGTCCATAGTCCATACCTTTCGGCTTACACTGCTATACTTTATGCAAATCATCACTCCAAGTGGTAGTTGGCAGCTCTCCTTCTTAATTAAGATTAAATTATTCTATTCATATTCACATAGAAATAATGTTTTTGTCATTCCTAGAAGAATAAAACAATGTCTAAAAGCACTGCCGTCAGCTATTCATTTTAACTAAATAAAAGCTTATTCATTCATAAAAACACTTGCACTGGCAACATAAAAAATATTTCTAGATATGTTTTGCCATACGGAATGACATCTACGCCAAATACAAATGCAACCTTAATTTTTATAGGTATAGATACTTATGAACCCACAATAGTCCGAATCGATATTTGAACACAATAGGTCGTTGAAATAAAATAAGATTGAAACAATACAATCGATTTTACTGGACCCACTCAATAAGATTTTATTAGAGGAATAATTTCCACATAGATCGTAATAGACCACAATATAGTTTAGTGGGTATGTTTTGTATATATATATTACATTTTTCATGATCAAGTTCGTACATGTATTATGATATATGTAACATTAACGTTTTCTTTTATTTTTAAGTGCTTGTAGAGTATTTTGCTTAGTTGTTCCTAAATCATCAAGTAAGTCAAGCATCGTCCGCTGCGGCCATTACTTGGATGGGTGACCGCTAGTGGCATTTACTACTGAGCGCTTTCAAAGCACCACTTCATCATAGGGAGGCATTATTAAGCCGTTGGACCCAGTTGTTGTCTTAGGATAGCAGTCGTTAAAGGATAGCGGTAAGACATTTTGCAAATGCTCTCCTGACTAGCTACCACCCACATATAGAAAATATGTCGCCAAGCGCTTTCGCAATATCGACCTCATCATCACTAGCCATTAGGTGAGATTGTGCTCGAAGGCTATCCTATTAACAAAACTATATTGTTATTTTATGTTGCTGACCATATATTAAATAACCATTGAATTCCCATACCATCAAAATATGCAATATTGAATTTAACAATAATCTAAATACACACTTGTTCAATATGTTTATACAAATTTACATTCACAATGTTCCACTTTTGTATTTCAAAATTTGAACTATTTTACCACTTTAGGGGTGAAATTGAAAATGAATATTTCAAACCACACTGGACGTCAAATAAAGGAAGAACTATCCAAATCGGTACACAACTTTCCTTCGTGGCTCACAAGTTACGGATAAATTGAGTCACATATGAGTATCAAAAAAGGCTCCGAGGTGATATTCGCACACTCGTGATCGAACCTCGATAAAAACCAGGCTAGAAATGAATATACGATAAATTAAAAAAGCTAATTTAGGTTTTTTTATAGTTGAAAAGCTTGCTTTGACCATGGTAAGTGATAATATGGTCAAAGATGTTGTTCAGGCTAGCCTCTAGATCTAGATTTTCTACTTGAGGGTGGTAGCTACCACCAGGCGGGCATTCTCAAAATGCCCTACCACCACGCTGTAACGACTGCCAACAACCGGGCTGACGGCTTAATGGGCCCTCCTCGCGTACGCACTCAGTAGTAACACATTAATAAAGAACCTTATTTTATTAATGTGGTAGTTAATGTCACTAGCGGTCACCCATCCAACTCCAGACCGCGGCGGACTTAGCTGATCGATTCAGCTAAGAAGACTTCGCTACGAGAGCAGTAGGTATGCCACTACTGACTTCGAAATATTGGTATAGTATTTAGATATTCTACATGAGGGCTTAAATGTTGGCACCCATTTGCTAAAGGAATAATCATTTAAATACATCAGAGCAATGCTGCTAGCATACTGAACATAGTGCCAACCGCGGTAGTAAACTGCCTGTGAGCCTGCAATGGCCTTTAGGTTGCATAAATGATTTCTTGGAGCAGCTGTAGTATAGTATACAGTTCGTTTTGCGAAGAAAAGCATAACGCCGTTAAAAAGAAGTTAAATAAGCACTTATGAGTTAATTGTCATCAATATCGGTTAAACTTTTTTTACCGGCGGTATGGATTTATTATCAAAATACTACGAACTATATACAACATAACCGTGGGGTGCTGGATAGAATGTCACCCTCTCATCTCTACCCGTGGGTGTCGTAAGAAGCGGCTAAGGGTAACACATTAGAAGGTGGGCAGCAGCACTTTCTGAGGAACTGACATCACACTGCTATCCCCAAGTCGCTCCCAAGCGTGGGGATTATGGCAAACTCCCGAATATTGGGGAAGGTTGTGTTCAGCAGTGGACTATCCGGTAGATACAGTACAGTATATACAACTCTACAGCTACTACAATAAAAGCATTTAGTTGAGTTAATTAAATACCATGATATCGGTTTCCTTTATCCTTCATATAGACTCTTAACAGAAGCTATTATCAAAGCAGTAGTTGGCCCGAAGTATAAACTTGGCATTTAGAGGTGGCGTGAAAATGTGACCAATCACGTGTACCATCCATACCGCGGTAATGATACGTTACGTGCGAATAGATACCTAAGCTTCAATGAAGTGAAAAAAACAGTACCACATTATTATACTTTTTCTATCCTCTACCGTAGCTCTATAAAACTGAAAAGTGGTGGAGGGACAGGAGGCAGTAGTCATAACCTAAACAAGTACACCGAAGAGTTATGTATACTTTGTTGAGGTAATTTACGAACTATCTGAAGTTTATTTTAAATAGGTACCATACTGATGAGATTGTGCCAAAACTTCTCTGACTATAATGATAAACGGATCAGCGTGGACTTGCAATTTATGTGCAGTATGGATCAAAACAAAAGCGAATACAAAAAACGTAGACATAAATTTGTAATGGCCTCTTCAGATTTGACGCCATGACATCTAAACAAATTCTGATCAAATGTGTTTTAGTGTACAAGGTATTAAGTGACGATAGATATCTTAGTCAAGCCATTTCACTGTTTTTTTTGACATAGTAAGAAGTTATAAAAAAAACTAACAAAGTTCAGTCACTGTAAAACAGCACAAACTCGTATATTAACTGTTGAAAATTGCAAGTCACATAAGAGAAGCGAATTACGTGCGACATATTGTGGGAAAGTTACGGATTGATGCACACCGCTGTTGTTTGACAGCAGCACAATGTTGCAGGACATTTTGCGTGTTCAATTGTGTGCCTTTTGTACCTTTACGACAGGCCTGATGAAGCCACGTGTTAGAAACTGTTTTGCTCAAACTATGCAAGTTTACTTCCTCTAACAGTGATCCTAGCGATTAACTACCTACATTAAATAATTTAATTTTTTCTCCACATAATTGATTTGTCTTCTGATTTTCTAAACATACATTTTGCATAAAACTCAATGGACGACCCTTTTTTTATATAAATGTAATGACGTGGTCTTCTATCTAACATGCCTACTTTGAAGATTAAATCTGTATATGGGAAATAAATTATCTGGTAGATCTGGTTTTTTGGGTCGTCCTTCAATCAAGTTGTGAAGGACCAACGGATTGACGAAATTTTTGGTACAGTGATAGTTCAAGGGCGGGATAGTATCTTGGGCTGCTTTTGGTCCCAGAATAATGCACGGTTTTCATAAAAGTACTCATCAATAACTAATGCATTTTATAATTGATAAACTTTTTCACTATTAATGTTATTCTGAAATTAGGCAAAAAAAAATCTTAAAAAGAATGGACAGAGAGAGAGAGCGCGACGAAAACTTTCAAATACAATGAGTTAAAATAGTAGAATGTTTACTAATAAAAATAAGACACATACGTAACTACCAGAAATGTATTTATGTAAAAATAATATTCTATAATGGCACTATTTCTGTTTACTATAGTCACACATTGGAGAAGGATCTGGTCTTCGAAACACAGTGTTAAGCTACGTCGAGGACCAGAGGCTTCAAAATTAACATTTTACACAATATTATGTCAATTAATGATTTTTATGTTTATGTATGTTATGTTAGCTCTTATCGGTGTGTTCTGGCAGCTGTCCTTGAGAGCCACCTATCTAGGTAAAGCCTGTCAACACCTTCGGGCACATCGTCACTTACCACCTGCTGAGATTGAGGTCAAAGGTTTACCTATCGACAATAAAAAAAGACTGAAATATTTATGGTACAATCTCTAAAGTACCACTATACTAATGAATAGATTCAGGCGTTACTTTGCGGAAATCCATATTTAATAATAACAAATATTTTAATAACACAGTAAATAAATATTTTAATTATAAAAAATATATCTAGTGACAATTCCGCCTAATTTTTCTGTTAAGCCGACGTGACGTAACATATGCCACGCAGCCAAACTGGAAGAATTATCGACGCGTTTCGCTTCTACATGAAGCATCATCAGGGGGCCAACTCCTACCTCTTAATTCAGTATTATTTTAACCTTACATTAACAATTTTAATTTGCACTACCACATGTCACTAGGTTGGCCCCCAGGAGGCTTAACAGGAAGATTAGGCGGAATTATCACTAGATATATTAAGTGTTTTATTACAGTATTAATATAATGCTTATTTAAATATTTTAAAAATGTTTGTTATTACCACTTTACTAACAAAAAAATAATGTTTGCAATCGGACTACGCGTAGTTGATTACAACTGAGTTTACATTTTGACTTTCATGGAACCGTGCTGAATTTCGGGATAAAAATAATAATATGATGTCCTACCTCGTAGTATTCCTCGTAGTATGAACTGAAATCATGCTAAGTTTCATTGAAATTCATTCAGTAGTATTGGCGTGATGCACGGCCATGATACAGACAGACAGACAGACAAAAAAAATACAGTTTTGGCATCAGTATTAGCTACAGAGTACTCTCACACATTTATTTTCATAATATCTTCAATGTACAAATTTGGATCTGTTACAGATTTATTATAAATTTAGATATTTTAACCAATGACTGTATTACTATTGTTATTTTGTATTTGTGTCATTAATGTTAATGGTTAATCCGTATTCAATATAATTATTAATCTATACTTATAATAAAACTGTAACAGATCCAATTCTGTACATGGCAGATATTGTGAAAAAAAAAATACAATTTGAGAGCACTCTATATCGGACACTGATGCCAAAACTGTATTTTTTTTGTCTATCTGTCTGTCTGTCTGTATCCCGGCCGCGTATCACGTGCGCCCTACGTAATGCTTAAAACAATTTTTAGTGGCAAGAAACACAGACTCTGGCAATGAACTCTACTTGTTGACCATACTTACATCTGATAAATGAATAAGGGAACCACTTTGCAATAGTTGTGTACGTGTTGTAGAAACATCTACCTTGTAACGGTGCCGTATTGACATTTGTCTATGGATGTCTGGAGAGGAATGGGCATGGTGGAGTTAATGTTATTCCAGATGCAGAATGGTATGTTAAAACAAATACGAAGTCCTAGGAAGAAGAATCTAGTAGGTACATATTTTTAAGCATGCACCAACTCCAATTGTAACTTGGCACCCCTTTTCAAATGTAGATATATGTATATTTAGATAGAGAAACAATGATGACACAAAATTACTGATCATAAGCTAATGTTGTAGCCTTCTTAACGTGAGTAACTACCTACACAATAAATTAGTTACGAGGCGTATCTTACCATTCTCAGTCGTGTGAATGAGGGTGTATTATTTTTTAACAAGCATTTTCATAGATATCTATAAATTCAAATATTCACTCATCAAATTGATTATTATTACAGGGACCACTAACAAGAAACTAATAACAACGCCGTTTTATGGTGGATAAAACATCATTACCATTATCAACAGGAAATGTCTGCTTATTACTATAGATAAGTTGAATACTAATAGCATAGGTCCGCATAATATACATTGAATGCTCTGTTGGAAAGATGACTTCCTGACAAACCTAGAGAATGATTTTTCTCTCTCGGTTGTAGGTAATCATTATATGTATGGAGCAATAATTATACGTCAAAGGTAATATAGTAAAGTAGGTATTACATTGTCACTATTTCTAAACAAAATCACAAATGAATCGGTGATGTCTAAAATCCTGTGTAGTGTTTTGAATACATTCGAAAGTTTTTGTTCTACGAGTAAATGAGAAAATCTCATACGATTTGATTATGTTTTTATTTGGAATTGCCAAGATAACATTTGCACCTTTAGGCTTGAAGCTTGTGTGTATTAAATTACCATTTTCCGTATTGGGACCCTCTCTTGTTTTATTTTTTTTACTATAATTACTTGTTAGGCCGCATTTTACTAACACATATTCTGTGGGTATTTCAACTGGCTACGGTTCTGACGGCTTCAAAGACACCAACCTTTAAAGGTTGACCGTACGTACGCGTAAAGCGTACCGTACGTAAAGACGAACAGACGGACAAACGAAGCTTAACCCTCCCGCTTTTTAGGGGTACGGAACCCTAATGATGTCTAAGGTGAGTTAAGATTTTTAACTGAATCTTTCTTACATTCGATTTGTAAATGAAAAAAAGAAATTTTAATATTGTTATGTTTGCAATAACACATGCTAATGCGGATTATATTGTAGTACAACGTAAGTTTTACTATAGATGTCGCTCCATCCCAATACGATGGTTGAAGAACGATAGGAAATACTTTGAGTTATAACGTCATTGTTATGTTAGCTCAATTGGTTAGAGCATACCTTGGCTAAATGGGTGGACGGACGCGGGTTCGAATCCCACACATGACTTAAATTTTTCCTATTGTATATTTGTAATTTTGTAATGAAAAAAGAAATGTTTTACGGACCGGTCGTTGTGACGGTATATACCTTTCAGACAGGTTTCCGACTCGTCCACAAATAAATCTGTTTACAATTGTTAACCGAGTCGTAGAGTAGGTCAAGTTAATACCCTCTGCTTCAAATACTTAACAGAAGATTTATGCAGTTCTGTACTTTTTTTATTTTACCAGTCGCGTTCGAAACGCACATAAATCGTGGTTTATTATAAGTTGTTTAAGGAAATGATTATCAAAAAAAGAAGTCGGGATTTCGTGCAGTTAAGGAATGGAAAAGAAAAAAATATGGCCACAAGGAACAAAAAGGATCGGACGGGAGTACCTACAGGATTACCGCTTATTCTGCCTTTGGAAATGATATGAAAGTTTTTGAGTGAATACTGATATTAGGTCAGTATCATTTACAAATAATAAAAGAATTAATTTAAAAGGTTGTGAAGTGATATGCTGGTAAGGTAGGAAGTCACGCGTACTTAACTATCTGCTGAGCAAAAGGACAGGGACCTAGCAATCAGCATGGCTGGTGAAATGTCTATGAGGAGCCAGCTATTGGAAAGGTTTTCAGTTATTACATTAGGTACTGCACAGGGCGCGCCCAGCGTCTGCTGGAAGGGTACAGCACGTACCTGAATGGGGAAAACTGGAACCTAGAAGTTAAGAAAACCTAGCACGGCATAAAAAAGTTTGTTATTGGCAGTATTCAGCATTCGTAGATGAAAGGTATAAACGTAGCGTTTTTCGTCACACGTACCTGTATCCCACACCATATTATTATCTAAGTTTCCTTGGTCTAGTTTACTTTGTCTTCTAGTTTACTTTACTTTTGTCTTCACGACAAGCCATGGTCGGAAAAATCAACTGAACTCCCAGATTGTGACGACGTCTTCTTAGTACAAGCCCGCAGCAGTTGCTATATCCTTCGGTAGATAAGGTTACAGTCCTCTTCTTTGCGGTATATCCGAGAGGTATAAGCCATGTGCCGTATAACTTACGTTACTTCAAGTATTACACACCCGCGTTAGTAAATACTGGAATATGCCAAAATACAAATTGGCTGTAAATATTGGAAGTCAACTCTATGCCTGTTCTTTTTTAAGACATAACATCTACACTACACCATTGCATTGATAAGTACTAGTGAGAATGACCCTCAATAACTGACAAAGTGTAAATAAACAATATAAAATAGTCAGTGCGACAGATGTAGCATTTGATGTCTGTCAGAGTATGAAATAAAATAGTGAACGTAGTGAACGTATACACTAGGTAATTTCAAACAAAAATATTCTATTGTTACCTCTTAATTGAGTATAATCGGGTTATACGGCCAAGGGTTATATATATAGCAGTTAAAATTATTCTTCCAATGTGGCATGATCACACAGAAAAATACCTGATTTTTTCGGGTTAAAAAGCAGCATAGCCATACTTTCCTTACGCTCCGTTTTATAAAATATATGCAAAAATACGTCGGTCCGCTCCGTCATAGCATGAAAGGAGGACAAACCAACAAACTGTCATACACTCTTTCGCATTTGAATCACATGCACTCCAAATTTGAAGCAGTGATAGCTCAGTGGCATTGGCTATTGACTACTATATCATGAAAGCACCGGAAAAGTATAAATAATACACAAAATGTTAGTTATTCATCCAAATTTATTTTATCATCTTCAAAATATGCTTCTTTAGAATAGGTACACTTACGTCAAAGAATAATCTAATGATAACATTATTCATACGCTTTTTTTCGGAATTAAGTTTAGTTCTCACCGCGAATTCTCCTTTTCTTCTAGCGAATGAAAAAGGGTCTTGAAGCAGTGATGTGGCATTGGCTATGGAGTGCCCGCGCAGCAGGTCCATGGTTCAAATCCCGCCGCGGGCTTGTGCTTCACCGCCTGATGGTAGTGCATTTCGCGAATGCCCACCTGGCTAGCAACCATTTTCAAAATAGAGAAGCGATTTCAAGGAGAAAATCTGTCGCCAAGCATCTAACAGTGTGTTCCAGCAGCTGTCCTTGAGAGCCAGTATTTCTAGGTTAAGACTGTTAACACCTTCGACCAAGTCATCATTTACCATCAGGTGAGATTGTGGTCAAAGGCTTAACTCCAGCAATAAAAAAATAAAAAGCCGTATTCGGGTATTTATGAATGAACTTCTATTTTTCTCGTTCTATGTGATGCGCAAGGATTACGTGTTTTGTTTATTCAATACGACATTAAAGTGATAAAAGAAAAAAATTATGATTTTAATAAAGTGCGTAAGCCTCACCCATAAGTACGCGTAGCGAAAAAATCCTAAGTCTATGGCATCATCCAACGTAAACACCGTTAGCATCAGTCAGTTAAAGACGATTTGCGTCTTATCGGCCTTGAACCACATTTTTCCAAATACAAATTTTTGTTTGCGGTACCTACTTATCTGGATAAAGTTTCGATTATGGAATAATTTAATTTACTTGCGACCTGATTTTTTAATCTGTGTTGCGTCAAATATACATTTAGTATAAAAGAGTTCACTCCGACTATTGGGTTTACCGATTCTTGACGAATCTTTTCCACCATTTGTCGAAGAAGAAATTCAACAGTTTAGAAATTCGTCTGGCAGATTATTCAAAATTAACGCTCATATGGATTTAACTATTATTAGATTTTGCCTTTTCGCTCATGAATTTATATACAATTTGAGGTTTTATCAGCCGTGAAGACACCATTGTGGCTCCAAAAAAGCTCACTAGCTTCTTTTAAACTTAGACAACTTAGCAAAAAATACCTTCGTTAGTGTCGGTTTTGAATGTTGAGATGGTTGTTAGAGTTTGGGTGAAAGCTTCCCTCCCCGTCCCTATGATGTTGGGGGCATAGGGATACGCAAAATGTCTAGTGTGGCATTACTATCTTTTTTGTCTTCTGTACACAGTACACACAAAATAGTAGAACAAATTCTTGCATCATCTTTTTTGTATTGCTTGGGTATTTGGGTATACCCCCATGTATGTTTCGCGATTTTTTGTAGTTTGCGTCTTTGCGATAATTTAGACGATTTGTTTGATGATGTGGACTTACTTACTAACTAGAAGGTAATTATGTATTGAAGCGGAACAAAACTGATTTTTGTAAATAAAACAAAAATCAGTTTTGTTTTATTTATTAATTAATATGAATGGTAATTATGTCATACTATAGCAAATCTAATTTGACTTCACAAATAACAATACAACTTTTAAAATAATGAATTTATTTAGGATATTTTCGTCCCTGTACATTTAAAGACAGTTTACGGCAAAAATAAGACTATTATGTACCTACCACTTTCTTTGTATTATAATCAAAGCCGAGGGTCTCGGGAAGGTTGTAAAATAACTTAGAAGTCATGAATTTTATTGTTTACTAAACGTTTGAAAATTGAACTCCGACGCGCGCCATACTAAATAATTTATTTCCAATCTAGATTGTTATAACTTTTGTAAATAGTTTGAAGCTAGGTATTTTAAGTAAGACACAAAAAATATTGCTAAACTTACAAAGATTCAAGAAAAACCATCATAATATTTCATAAACTACAAAAAATTGCGGAACATACATGGGGTTTTTATGAGTACATAAATTCAGATGTCAAAAATCAAAAAAATATTTAGGACGTTTCCTTTTGTACCAGCCTGTATAATAACCGGCAGTTCCACATATCCCTACTGGTAGCGGATAATGGATTTGTTTTCCACCTATTACTACAAGGTGGTAAACGTGGACATTTTACTTCGACGTATTTGTACTATAATCAAGTACAAATAGGAAATAAATACAAAAGAAAAAATTACCAAATATATAGAACAGACTTCAACACTCAAATGTGTGAAATAACTTGTTGAAGTCGGTACCATGATGGTTCAAAAGTACCTATTATCACAATATTGTGCGCATGGTACCGACTTCGACAAGTTATTCCACACATTTGAGTGTTGAAGTCGTTTCTATTTTTTGGTAATCCTTTTTGTTTTACTCTTTTTAGTGACTCTTGCTACTTATGGGATCTATTGTCATTCACTGTCAATGACTATACCATCAAGATAGGAAAATACTTTTCAGTTGTTGAAGTATAACTCAAAAACGGCCAATTTGATGAAATTTTAATGAGACCACATGGCAAGCACCAGCTTTCAAATAAAAAACATAGACAAATTCAGTACCTCCTCCTTTTTTTTGAAGTCGGTATTAAAATGAATTATGTTTATTTCATTGTATAGGTTTTGAATTTAATAATTAGTCTAACTGGTCTAATAAGAAATCAGTAGCGATGTACGTAATATTACATTTTATCTTAACAAATCCGATAGTGTCCTCTCCTGTGATCAGTTGCATTTGTGCATTTTGTATCTTATAATCACGGGTCACATACTCTTCCTCTCTCGTTTTTGGTGAAATCAGTTTCAGCACGTTCCTGATGGATTTAATGCGATTCTTTTGAACCATGGACTGGCTGCATAATAATTCGTATAAACTTTGTTTCCGGTTGTTTTTATCACTGATTTTGAAATACCATGATTCGCGAAACTATTTGTTCTGTGCCTTTTTCCAAACACGCACCACTGTTTCTCTGGAACTTGTTATTTTTCCAAGTTCTTTTAAAAATCCATTTTTAATTCATCTAAAATCTGCACTGAGAAAAACGACTTAAAGGCTTAAATCAAATTTGACCTTTTACCATTGAATTGTAACTACGTAAGATGAATTCACAAGTCTTAAGATGATTTTCACCAATCAATAAAAATGTACCATGTTTTATAATAAACAAAACCGTCAAAAACGCCTTCCGTAAAGTATTTTCAGAATTGAACTTGTTATACGATACTAATTGCAGTATTGACCATAAAATATACCTTTACGGCGGTTTATATACGTTGATTATCACTATAACGTACGACTTAATCAGCCTCATCGAAAAGTCAATATTTAAGAAAGACCACAAAATACACCTTAAATGAAGACGAAAAGAAACATTCGCCTTCACTGACCTCGTTTAACACCTTCTAGTTGGAAGGCGTTTATGTACGTATTTACGTTTGGTCGGTTTTTCGCCTTATACCATATAAATTGGCCGTCATTAGGGCGCTTTTGACTTTAGATTTTTCTCAGTGTGACTCTCAATGACTGACCATCCTTGTTGTATTTTATCCAAAGGCAGCAGAGACAACGTCACGGTAAGTGCTAGTATTCTTCTCTTGCCTCCTTTTCGTTAGTTTCAGTTGGTTCCCCTTTTTCCAAATAGGTCTAAGAAAATGATAGTAATCCTTTTTCAGTATTTTGAAAATACGATTCTGATGGCTTTTTCAATAGCTTCCTCAACATCTTCAATGGTGATCTAGCACACGTGTTGTTTTTTATTATATCACACTTCCAATACTTTTGTTCGTTTGCATATTTCTTTTTAAAAGATTAAAAACACCATATTTCCATCGTGTACAAATACATCGGATAGTCAATATCCGCTCCAAGTCCGGCTCGCAGGGTATTTCACAACTGCATGCACCTATCGAGAAATGAAGACCGACGAAAATTCTTCCTAACTTTTCTATTGTCAGAATTTGGAGATGAGAATTTCATGGTCTTACCACTTTTTCTCACTGGTGGGGCTATGTGCCATTCACCATAGTTAAACACTACCAAAGATATCAGAACTAAGCTAGCTAAGAAACTTGAATCTGATTGGGATTTACCACTTTTGAATGTAAAGGCGGGTCTAATCCACTAGTCCCATAGTGCTATTTTGGGACGAATGATACTGATTCATGCCGTGGGACAAGGGATACGAGTACATATTTTACTTCCATAAATCTCATTACCGTTATCGCCAAATACAGTAAGCACGTTAAGCACGTTAAGCCGGCGGTCCCGGTTGTTGTCTTAGGATGGCAGTCATTATAGCATGGTGGTAGGGCATTTTGCGAATGCCCGTATAGCTACCACCCTCAAGTAGAAAATCTGACGCCATGCAACTAACGGTGAGTTCCGGCAGCTGTCCTTGAGAGCCAATAATTCTAGGTTAGCCTAACAACATCTACGACCACATCATCACTTACCATCAGGTGAGATAGTAGTCAAAAGCTAACCTGCCATGCATAAAAAAATATACAGAAAAAAAATGTTTGCAATAGACACTAAAGCGTTTGAACAAAGTGAAGAAAACTAACTTTAAGTTTAACCCATCTTACCTCTTGCATTTCGAGTGAAATCGGCCTGGGTACTTTCTTTCAGAGCATAATTTTAACAGGTATGACAAACGAGTGTCTTCTTATCACTAAGTAAATAAAAATATACATAAGACATGCATGCATTTATTTTGGCATCAGATGAACATGTCCGTGATATATTTATATAGACAAATATATATTTATACATTCTTTACTACAAAGAGGAACTAATAACAGTTTGCAAACATTATACTACTAGTGCTTGGTAATCAAAACGTTATAATAACAATTTAGAAAAGGAAAAAACTATGACGAGGCAACAAAACTATATAACACTAAATATAAAATGTTAGAAATAACCAACAACCTAATACTACGATAATGCTATAAACATATATAAATCACGCAAAATTCAATGAGCCCTGGCTGAAACTGCCCGTGACATGGATTTTTGTATCAATGAAGTTCACGCGGTGTATCTACCGAGGGCGCATAAAGTTTTAACTCCGCAAATAACAGTCTACATATTGGGAAACAAAAAAGTCCAGAAAATTCTAGTATGTTCTGAATTCAACGGCATCAAATTTCTAGCATATAGACTTGCGTGTAAATGCTATTTAACCTGATGTTAAGTCATGATTTGTTCGATAATGGAAAGATACAATATTTTGGGAGTAAATAGTAATAACTATATTCGTTTTAATTCAATTGATAAATATGTATGACACCATCCATAGTAATAACTAGCTTGTATAAGTAGGTAACTTTATCAAATTCTGTTCAGCCGATTCGAAGCTGCAAAGTAACAAAAACTGAGTCACCAGAAAGCCACTCGCATTTACAATATACGTGTAACGTGAATACTCGATACAACAGTAATACACGTATATAAAATCACTAGGTGCCAAGTATTTGTATAGAAATACGATGGTTTCATAACGAAACTTCTAATTTCTTAATGAGCAATGAAAATGAACGTGTAAGGCGAGAGTAAAACCTCATCCATTATAGAGTATCTTACAACGAAAAAGTCTATACCTACAATGATCCAATAATATTTGAAAAAGTAAGACCCGATAGTGAAACCACAATCTTTGACATTTTAAGGTAAAGTTACTGTACAAATAATTAATATTTTAAATTGATTCGCAGTATTACCACTGCTAACACCGTCGAATTCAGATGATGTGCAATAATAATATGAATTAGATAGTAAGCAATCAAATACGTTTAATTTTTGTGATACAATGATATTTAACAATGTTTTTTTAAAGTAAACTTCAATCGTGTAATGATCACGATTATGGTATTGCAAGAAAAATACTCCTACATACATCGGTGAGTTTTATGACCATTATGTCATACAATTTAACAATTACCTAAACAGAATTGTGACCGTAATAATATGTACATGAACAGAGCAAAAATTATTTAATTCTGTTATCGTGACGCAACTCGTTGTATAAATATGAACACAAGTATCAAGGGCACAAATCACGCTTCATCAATCTTGGATTAATTAAAAACAGATCACGACTGTATTGCTAAGTTGGCAAAAGTCAGCGCGTGCAATTGCAACGCATATTTCCCAACTACCTTTAATTCTGGAATGAAAAGCAAAGCCGTAAGGGCTATTTTGAGTACGTGATATTAGCTTGACGAAAGTGTCATACTTTCGATTTTCGTAAAAGGCGATATACGGCCATACATTAATACATATTTAGGAGTTGAGAATATAAACAAATTCGTGAAATATGTATAAATATATGTACCGAACACGGCGCAGAACAAGGTTAATCAAAAACATCAAGCTGGCCGTAACTTAAATAAATATAATAATAGTAATTTTATTTATTAGTTATTTGAAGAGTACAACATTGTTAATATATAATTCAATATGTATTTTACATAGATAAAAAGTATAATACGCATTAAAAATAGCTGCAGAATCATTACTATAAATATTTCTGGATTTTTCTCATTTTTTATCACTAATTATACATCACTCAATTTATTATTGCAGTTCTTAAGAAATTTTAAATTTCTTATATCTGACCGTACATTTAAATCCCGGCATAGGATAATTTGTCTAACACCGACAGTAAAGTTAACAAACATTACTAGGTTGAATTATAGGCTAGTAGAATGACTATATAACATTTTGCGTTGTGATATAACATGAATAGAGACAAATTTATCTATTTAGCTGGCAAATAAAAGTACTTAACTATCTGTGTCGTTTGCTAATATTATTTTACAGATTAACTGCACAGTCAAGTTTAAGGCGTTGCTAACAATATTCATTAATAACCTATATCGCATTTCCGTATTTCACAATGATAGCAACATTTTACGAGAATTGCATTCTGTTTGTTCTTAATATAAACAAAAATTACTATGTGTATCGCGAAAACCTTAGACAAAAATTAGTATGGTACTCTACGCAAACGTGTGATGGTTCAAGTACTAAGAATAGTGTGAACGGTAGAGCAACAACATTGATATAAGTGGTGAATTCTTTACTAAAGGGCAGGGATGTATCTAAATGCGAGTTGCATGGACCGCGAAACGTAGGGAATCTAACCCTCACGGCCATTGAGGGGCAGTTCTTCAGCAACGCGTCGGCTGCTCCTCTCGATGGCGGTAGCTACGCTTATCCGCCGGCTCCTTAACCCTCAAGACCTCTTTATTCTATGATCTGAAAACGAAAATGTTTTTCATTAAAGTTACAATTCCTATGGTTTACATAATATCATTAAGGTGTACTTATTCAAGTACAGAATAAAACATTTGCTCCTAAACAATATACAATTATCCGGCGTTATAAATACTTCACGATGGTCATGTATATACATGTCTTCAATTCTAAATCTGGCTGATAAATTAAAATTCCTATTCTGTTCTTTGTACCACCTGTGTTTGTGTGGTATGTAATTATATTTTAAGGCATTTTAAAAGATATTTTAATATTGCTAGTCAGGCCATTGTTGGCCCTCATTTAAATGCCAAGATGATTCGTTATGGAGTTTCATAAACTTTGTGGAATGTCAAGGTAGGTACAGTTAAAACTGTGTATTGAATCTTGTCAAATGATAATGGAAAATACGAACAGAATTTCCAACATATCTAATTAGCGTGAGGGGGCAATAGGATTTTTTGTGAAATTAAATATGTGTCATTCAACACCTAGTCGAGAGATAAACACAAACAACTCTTCAGTTTTTTAAACATTAAAGATACATACTTAATAATCACCTGACAGTTTTAATAAAATAACATCTGTCCAACATTTATGATATAAAAAGCTACTCTTTTTTATATGCTTGATGGGTTAGCCTTTGATCACTATCTCACATGATGGTAGGTGATGATGTGGTCGATGAAGTTGTTCAGGCTAGCCTAGAATTACTGGCTCTCAAGGACAGCTGCCGGAACACACCCTTAGGTGTTTGGCGACAGATTTTCTACTTGAGGGTGGTAGCTAGCCAGGCGGGTATTCGCAAAATGCCCTACCACCATGCTATAACGACTGCCATCCTAAGACAACAACCTGGACCGACGGCTTAACTTTTTTTTATGGTACAGGAGGTCAATCGAGCTGGCGGCTCACCTGGTGGTAAGTGATCACCGTCGCCCAATATCCGCAACAGAGGATGTCTCGAGGATGCGTTGCCGGCCTTTGAGGAAGGAATACGCTCTCTTCAGTACCCTGATTCGATCCCCACCGCCGGCTCGAGCTTCATCGCATGGTGGAAGGGCTTTTTTCAATTGCCCGCCCGGCTAGCTACCACCCTCAAGTAGAAAATCTGTCGCCAAGCACCTAACGGTGTGTTCCGGCAATAGTCCTTGAGTGCCAGTGAAATTACAGGCACATGAGACTTAACAACTATGTCTCAAGGTGACGGGCGCAGTGCAATTCGTGACTTGTGACGAAATGCATCTGTGATAGGCAGAGGTTAGTCCGCTTAACATCAGGCGGGCCTCAAGCTTGTTCCGTCACAATAGCATAAAAAAAAGGGAGCTGGTTCCAAATTGTGGCAGTGCGAGGAAAACCGTGCCGTGACAAACGCAAGACTTCCAGACATGACAGACGTGCTCTCCCAAGCACGGAAGCGCTCAGCAGTAATGTGACTAGCGGTCACCCATCCAACTCATGACCGCGGCGGACGTTGCTTAACTTTACTGATCGGCTATGAACAGCTAAGCAAACTTCGCTACGAGGGCTTCAAAATTCTTAAATGTTATATGATGTTCGATTGACCATTCTCAATTGAGAAAATCAAATAATGACGCATTGGGATGATGAGTGTTGAGCCCAACTCATGAAGTTCCCCAAGGGCAATTATGATCATGAGAATAGATATCAATGTTTCCATTGCAGTAGAGGTAGGTTTCTGACAAAATTACGATTCGAATCAAAAGTTTAACAACTTTTGAACGTATGTAATTTTGTTTTTAACAAAATTACATGATAGCCATATACATAGCTCGATTGCTGGCCCGGTCAACTATGATTTTCTTCTACACGCAATTAACTGCAGCAGTCCGGAATAAAACTATGCTCCATAGCATATGCTGACACTATATAACATGAAAACTGAAAACATCTAGCTAATTATTGATGTTCATGCATCTCTGCTGAAGCCTAGCCCTTCAGAGATATACACTTGATACTCACTATTGCGTGGTAGTACAATGGCCTGTGAGTCCTCGATGGTGCAGCGGTGCAGGTTGGCATGGAACATGTATTGGATGGTCAAGTGCTTGGCTTCGCCCACACATGGGTCGTAGAACCCGGGTAGATCAGCCTGGAGTCAAAATAAAAAGCCATTCCATTTAAACATCGTATGTTTACTATTAATCTTAATTTTATTATTTTACCATCTATTTTAATGTTAGTAGTACTTTAGACATAATGTGTTATTGTGAGTATTATATAATCTAGATCAACGCCATCCTTTGGTTCTCTTCAGTTATTTCTCTTCTTCCAATGGTTGTATGGCAGAGATAGCTTTCAGCGATAAGACCGCCAATTGTTATCTTATTTTGTATCGTGTTTCTGTTTTCATTATTTTTATTTAAGGTGTTTCAATTAAGTGTTTCTATCTATCTATCTATCTTCTATATGGTACTTATTTGAAGGTCGTTTCTACCAAATTGAAAAAATGTCACCAGTATGCGTTCACGCAGACTAAGATTTTCAAACATACCTACAATTTAATTAAGGGTTTGTAGTTAATCATAATCAGTGATAATTATTGTTGATAATATAATATCAATACTAATTAGTTCACCAAAATGCACACTAGTCAAGACCACGACTTTGTTGGTGGTCTTAAGTTTAGTATAAAATCTCAGGCTGCTGCATGGCCACCATCTCGTCGCAGGGGTTTCACTTGCCTACGAAGTGTCGGCGACTACCGCCACTCCCCATTAGAGCAGACACAGAATATATAATAGATACTCATAAACCTTTCTGACGTCTAAGCCGGGAAATCCAATATTATTGTTTTGTTGTGTTGCTAGGTCGTTGAACTATTGTATTTGATCACTTATACGCGAAATTCGGAGTTTTTTACGTCATCTAATATTTTTTTTATGCTTATAGCATTGATTACATCCATTATGAGTAAACGTAATGTTTAATATTATTGACGCCTTAATGGGTAATTTATAACCCGTCGGGTGCCGGGCTAGAATGCCACCCCACATCTCTACCCGTGGGTGACATTTGAAGCGACTAAGGGTAACACAGCAGAAGGTGGGCAGCAGCACTTTTTGAGGAACTGATATCCCACACTGCGATCCCCAAGCCACCTGCTAAGCGTGGGGAATATGGCAAATTCTCTCCCCTGGACTGGCGGAATCAAGAAAGTTATGTCCAATATGGAGCTATTGTATTGCTATAACAACTTTCCTTTGAAGACTAGGATAGTGACTTATTAAACCTCCTCTTATGACTTTTATATCAAGTACAATATAATTTGACTACGATGACCATGGCTTATGCTTTATTTTTCCAAAAACTGGTACATATATGGAGTATGTGGTACAATACTGAATAAGCCATAGATTGTCTATCAGTGCTTAAAGATAAATAGACGATTTATACTTTGATGTAAAACTTTTAATTTACTTAACAAAAATGTATTCCTTCCTCTGTTTTTGAGAGTTTTAACTAACATAAATAGCATTGACTCAAAACATAAAACATAGGTAAGTGATTTGGTTACGAATGCTATAGTTTTAATTACGGATTAGTGAACTATTTTTAATGTCTGGTGTGAAGGAGTAAAATTAATCGATAATAAAAAAAAGCGCAGAAGTTGAATTTAAAATTAATCAGTTTTAGGAAGATATTCCAGGCAAGAAAAGAGAGTCCAAAACTTGCGTAAAACATAACTTAAACCAGTTCCAAAAGTGTTTTAGCATGTTGTCATAATTATTAGTGACTACGTACCAATGATATATGAGTATAGGGTAATCGTACCTATGATATAGATACTCATATATGATTTATTTTGAAAATTACTAAATTATTATTATTTAGTTTTTTTTTTAATGTTATTGTGACGGAACAAGCTCGAGGCCCACCTGATGTTAAGCGGACTAACCTCTGCCAATAACAGACACATTTCGTCACAAGTCACGAATTGCACTGCGCCCGTCACCCTGAGACATAGTTCTCAAGTCTCATATGCCTGTAATTTCACTGGCTCTCAAGGAAGGCTGCCGGAACACACCGTTAGGTGCTTGGCGACAGATTGTCTACTTGAGGGTGGATTCCAGACTTGGATATCCAATTCCAATAATTTTCAAGGAATTTTTGATTACATTTTTTTTGCAATGAAGAAAGAAATTTCGATTGGCAATCGGAAAGTACAGACCGGTTAAAACGTAAAAAGAATACATGTAGTATAATTTATATAATTTATTTGTTCCTAGCACGTAATATATGTAATTCTGTTTTAAATAAAAACGTGAATCATTTAATGCATGTCAGTGATCTGTTTTCATTTGAAATTAACTTTATTTCATATAATTTATTTATGATTAAACAACCATAATATTATAGTCACTTTATTAAGCAAAAAGCACTGTTATTCTAAATAAAGAGATGACAATTTAGAAACCATGGTACTCAAGTACACATTTTCTCTCTTTATATAATCTTTGGAATGAAATCTATAGGCTGGGTATAAACTTCTTGCTAGTAGTATTGTTGCTAAGACCATTTTCATTATTATTCGTATTAGACAATAAGACCCCTCTTTATGTAGGTTTTTGTGAGTCATTACCAGTTCCTACCAGTGGTAGCAACATGGTACAATAACTAATGTTAATGTTGCCATTTACCACCGGAGAAGCATATTTGTTTCCTTCCGACGATGCTTAACGATTCCTCGATACGTGTAGGATTCTAACTTCTAAAGATATAAAGAAGTTTTATTAGCCCTAAGCCCTTTTGTAAATGATTAACAGGCAAATCAAGGTACATTTAACACATATTTATACTACTTAATCATATTAAATTATAATTACGTTTATATAAATAATTGATTAAAATTTAACTATCATAATTTTTTATACATAATAGCGTTAAATAAAATTTACAGTTATCACGTTTGCACTTGTCCTAAGAACAAAGATTCTAAAAGCTGCATTGACATGAATTCTTTTAATGTGTAGAAGGGATTGTTTTCAAAAAAGTTCTTAAGTTTTAGTTTGTACAAACTATATTCTAAGGTGGTCACACTTTTTGGTAATTTATTATACATTAGTATTTTCGAATAACGACCATGTTTCTGTACTTTAGCTAATCTAATTTTTGGCATAACCCGAATTTCATTTTGTTTTATAATTCGCTTTTCATTATTACGCAGATTGTAAGGTAAAACTTTTCCTGTTTTTCTGGAATGTAATAAATGGATCTAATAAAATTCTTTGCAGAATTTGGATTTAAATTCAGCACTAACACACCAAAAATTGACTTTGCTTACTTGTTGAACTAATTACTCTTTTCGTATATACCTATACATATTTCTTCCAAAGCTTTTTATTACCAAGTCTTTTTAAGAGATAAGGCAAAATATAACTGAGACGATAAATAGATAGGACCGAAAACATTTAATTGATGGATTGGACAGTACATTGATATTACCTTACTAGCATCGAGCAGCTCAAGCCGGGAATCTTTGGTCAGGCATTGCAAAGGCACAGTGACGTCGATCACCTCACCATAGAATACTGGTGATTCTGGTGTTAATGTTGTGTCCCCGACCACTTCTTCTGGTATCGAATGACTTGTTGTATCTGGAACATAAACGTATTTGTTTAAGAATTGACCTTCTATCAGCTATGGATCATGTGAACTAAATTAAACTATGGATAGTGTAAAGAACTTCTTGCAATTAAAAATTCAAGGTTAAGTCTGTTAACACCTTAGACCACATCATCACTTACCATCAGGTGAGATTGTGCTCAAAGGCTTACCTATCAGCAATATAAAAGCGTGTATCATCATAGTAAGACTTAAAATGCTTTGTTTTGTATTGAATTAATTACAATCATTTGTAAATGGAAACTGTTTGTTCACCTACTGAACAAAAAAAAATAACTTTGTTATTTTTATCACCTCCTTTCCATTATAAATGTTATAATAGAGTATAGAGTAGTAGTAGGGTTTGTGAAGATCAATTGAAGGCTGGCACATAAAGTGTTCCTCTTTTTGAATATCGTTTCACTTTTGGCTACGACAATAGCGGGAGCGAAGACAGCGGTCATTTGTTACCAAGTATAAATGAATCTTCATTTTATTAATAATCCAATTGCTCCAATATATTTGAAACAAATGGCAAGTACAATTTTGCAGACATGCCTAGCCTAGACTTCTACCAAAGTTTATAAATTAACTGTTTTATTGCCGACAGGGAAACTTTGAACCACTATCTCTTCTAAGGTAAGTAATAATCGGTAGAAGACGTTATTAATAGTCACCTAGAATTACTGGCTCTAAAAGACACCTGCCGGAAAACACTGTTTGGTACTTGACGGCACATTTTCTACTTGTAGGTGCTAGACAGGCGGGCATTCGCACAATGCCCTACAGCCATGCTATAGTTGTCACTATCCGAGAAGCCATCCTAATACTACAGTTACGAGGAGTTTGGGATAAATAAACTGACAGCTTTATTCGTGTGCGATTTTTCAATGTTACACATACATACATAAAATGACGCCTCTTTCCCGTAGGGGTAAGCAGAGACAACGGATTTCCCCTTACTATGATCCTTACATATCTCTTTCGCTTCATCTACACTCATCATTCCTTTCATACATAAGCGTCGGTTTAGGGTACTCTTGACGTGGCCTTTTTTCAGAAAGTCTTCAATCCGATTTCAGAACTTTCGCCTAGGTCTTCCCCTTCCAACACTTCCGTTCAATTGTCACATGTATACCGGTTTAGTCATTCTCATTTAATTCAATCTCTCCACATGTTCAAACTATCTTAATATACCTTTCGCGATTTTTGTCAGTACATCCTCATTCACACCACATCGTTCCCTTATCGCACTATTCATCATCCTGTCACTCCATTTGACTCCAAATCATGCTCCTCAATGCTTTCATCCCCACTGCATTTATTTTACTTTAATGCTTTTTCTGCCATAACCAACTTTCACTACCATACATTAGTGTCGGAACTCACACTCCCCCATGAACAGCCAGACGAGCCTTTTTAGACACCTTCTTACTGTTCATAACGCGGGCAATGCTCCGTTATTTCAGCCATCCATCCTAATCCATGTTTCCAGCGTTCACTCTCCTTTCTATATCACTTTCACACTCTTCATCTTTTGTAAACATGGATCCCAAGTATACGAACTCTTTCACTTGTTCCACCTTTTCACCTCCAAGCACAATATTGCAATCGGTGACTCTATCATCTCGTTCAAACACCATAACTTTCGTCTTACTTACATTTATTTTCATTCCCTTTCCTTCTAAAGCCTCATGCATAACATTTACCATCTCCTGCAACTCTTTCTCTCGACGCAAGTATCACTTGGTCATCAGCGTAGAGAAGACATTTAATGAGTTACTCGTTCATTCTTAATCCACATTTACTGTCTTTCAGGTTTGTCAAACAATTATCCATGAATAAGTTGAACAGCCTCGGTGACGCTACGCATCCTTGCCTAACACCTTTTTCGATGTTACACCAATCAGTGTATGTCCCATTTATCCTAACAGAAACACTGGAATCCTTGTAGAGGTTTTCAGCGCTTCGGTCAGGTTACCATTCAGCCCATGCATAGACAACGCTGACCACAGTTCATGCCTACTCACCCTTTACTTTAATTATCATAAGCCTTTTCTATATCTACGAAAACGCAATAGACCTGATCCGTACATCCCATTCCTTTTCGAAACCCTGCTTGTGCATCCCACACTCTCATCTGTCTCTTTTATGACGCGTTCAACATCACTTTGGCATATAGTTTACCGACGACGCTGAGGAGGCAGATTCCGCGGTAATTCTTGCAGTCTTTTTGCGACCCTCTTCCTTTTTAAAGCGGCACAAAGGCCGCTCCTCCAACACAAATTAAAAAGGCGGTGCAACAGACTAGCTTCTATGCCTCACCATCTCTCAGCATCTCAACTAACACTATCATATCCTGCGGCCTTTCCTAATTTCATACCCTTTAACGCTTTCGAAATCTCATCCATACCTACACAAAAAAGTCTAAGCAACATGTTTACCAATTATTATATAAATTTTAAGTCTTTACTCATTCAAGGTGCGTAGGTAGGTAAACTTTTTTGTTTTTGATAACATACTGGCTGGTTGTAAAAAAACTTTTCGATTATGTTTTGTTTTTCACAAAATTGAAACGAATGCGAATTTGTTTGAATTTAAGTGCGTTTTTATTACTACGTTTAGTCTTGATTTTATAATTTTACCAACAATTTGAATAAATTTAGCGACAGAATTGGATTGTGAGACATTCTTTACATCATGGAGCGACATTATTTGACGGCAGATCAAATGCAAAGAGCTGTAGGGATATTGCAAGTGGGAAGAAATCAATCTCAGGTATCTCGGCATTTTGGTATTCATAGAAGCGTTATTTGTCGTCTTTGGCAGCGCTACAATAATACAGGAGACCCCGCTGAACAGCATCCAGGCCGTGGAAGGAGTACAACCACTCGGCAAGACCGGTACATACAACTGACTTTAAGACGCCAGCCGATGTAAACCCGAGCGGAGATAAGTTTGAGGCTACAGAATTCAAGTGGTGTTGTTGTAAGTCCCCAAACTGTGCAAAAGGGACTGCATGAGTACGGCCTACGAGCTCGACGCCCAATCAGGTGCCCGCAATACTTCACGGCAATCGCGCTCCTCGAATGGGATGGTGTAGAGAACGCAGAACATGGACCCAGGATAAATGGGATAAAATTATGTTTTTCGATGAGTCGGGATTCGGCTTTAGGCCTGATACAAGAAGAGTGAGAGTGTACCAGCGGCCCGGAAATACTAAAAGGCTCAGGTGCGTTCAGGAAGTACATCCATACAGCGGCTCAACAGTTATGGTATGGGCGGGTTATGATGAGCTCGTTTTTGTAAATGGAAACATGAACGCTGAAAATTACGTTGAGGATATTCTTAGACATTATGCCCATCCATTTGCACAAACCTTTGGCTCCGATTTTACGGTAATTCATGACAATGCGCGTTCGCATACATCGGCGAACCAGTGAATACTTGGCAACGGAGAAAATCCGGGTATTGCCCTGGCCTGCACAATCACCAGACCTCAACCCCATCGAGCACGCGTAGGACACGCTCCAGAGACGTATTTTACAGGACTTGGACGGAGTGACAACAAACCAACAGCAGAATGATTTGGTACAATTCCATTGGGAGCGATTGCTGCAAGATGACATAAACAATCTCATTAATTCTATAAATAATCGTTGCCGACAAGTTCTTAATAGCAGAGGAGGCCATACCTGTAATTATCCAATTCTTTCACAATAAATTAATTTTCTATAGAAAACTCATTATGTTAAAAAAGAAAAATAGTTTCTTATGTAGGTACTTTAGTTTGTACAGTATTGTACTATTGGTACCTATTCAATATTGTTAATTTATGTTATTAAAAAAAACTATTGAAGAGAAGAGCTGTTTTTACATCATTAAGACCCTAAAAATATTTCAATAATAAAATACAAACGTTATGATGTGAAGAACTATCCTAAAATGTAAATTAGTACATGTTGCTTAGACTTTTTTGGTGTGTGTATTTAATTTTCATCATCACTTCTATTCCTGTAGGTTACTGGAACCTGGTCCAGTGTCCTGGTCCTCTTTCAAATAAACTTTCAAAATACTCTTTCCATCCTTTCAACATACATTCTTCTCCTTTTATAATGCTACCATCATGACCTTTGATTTGATTCAGCTCTGAGGTCGTGTTCTTGCCTCGAGCTGTTCTTATGGATTTCCAGAAAAACTTTACATTTGACTGGAAATCATCAGAAAGCATTTTGTCCAACATATCCTTTCGTTCATCTTTCTTTCTGACTAAACCTTCTTTAACTATATTTTTTAATCTCTTATAATAGGGTTGTTGACTTGTTTTTTTAAAGTATGTTAAATTATTCAGGACAATGAAATATACACCTAGCATTTTTAATTTTTTTTAGGAGTCCTGAAATACTAGACATCCATCTTTTTATTTCAACTTTTAAAATTGGCGCTAAAACATCATTCAATGGCGGCCTGTATGCTTATGACGTCACTAGGGCAAAAACAAATAGTGCTGAAATGTAATACGTTTTGCTTGCTTGTTGTAGTGTCGTGCGTAATCGATTATACAGGTTGTTCGGCAGAACGTGTACCATAGTGTAGGGGTGTATGTAGACTGAATAAAACAATCACAGAACCAACACAGTTTGAAGCACGGATAGTGTGCACGGAGTGGCAGCATTATGAATTATTTTTCATACATGGTAATTAAACAACTTTAATCGGTTCAAAATCACAATTTTATTGAACATTTTTGTAATCCCGAAATGTAAACACTTTCAAGTGATCGAGACAATGGCGTGCAGTGACATCGGAATAAATATAATGATAAACATAAGCTTTTCCAACTGTTTGAAGTTGTTGTATTACTATGAGTAATAATTGCAAAATGTTTCCATAGATTCTTGTTCCGAGTTTGGGTTTTATTATCTATGCTGATCTTTTTTTTTTTTTTTTTTATTCGTTATAGGTTCGCTTTTGACCACATCCTGCCTGATGTTAAGCATTGATGTGGTCTAGGATGGAGCACGCTTACCTAGAAGAAACCTATTTACTCTCGATTTGAAGACACCCATATTGTATTCATCGGGAAAGACTGACCACGGTAAGGAGTTCCACTCTTTCGCAGTACGCACGAGAAAAGTGGAAGCGAAGCGCTTCGTACGAGTCTTGGGAATATCAACCATGTACGGATGGCGCCTCCCCGTTTGTCTGGACGTCCGATGGAAAAAGGGTGAGGGCGGAACCAAGTCGTGCAGTTCTTGTGCACATTCACCGAAATGCATCCGGTAAAAGACCGATAGACAAGCGACTTTACGGCGGTGCTCAAGGCTTTGCAGCCGAGAATCCTTCAGAAAGTCGCTGCCTATTAACCTCCTGGCGCGTCTCTCAATCGACTCCAGTGCCTCAAGTTGGTATTTGGCAGAGCCGTCCCAGAGGTGAGAGCAGTACTCAACACAGGACCTTACTTGCGCTTTGTACAAAGTTAGCATCTGTTCCGGTGTGAAGTACCGTCTCACCTTTGAGAGGATACCAAGTTTCTTGGCGGCTAACTGAGCCTTTGACTCGATATACGAGCCAAAGTTTAGAGTCGATGATAGAGTGACACCGAGGAGGTCTAGGTGGTCTGTGACGGGCACAGATACATCTCGGAAAGTTGGAGACAGTTGAAATGGTCTCCTTTTAGCGGAGAACAAACACGCCTGGGTCTTATTGGCATTGAACTTAACCAGGTTGGCATCGCCCCAGTCAGAGACTGCCTCAAGGGATAAGTTCAAGCGTTCGACCATAGCTTCTCTGAGTCTCTGGATTTCTGGCTCACTGGTTCGTGCGGTAGATGTATAGCTCTCTACAACCGTGCTGTCGTCTGCATACCCAAAGGTACCGGGCTTTAACAGATCGTTGATATGCAGCAGGAAGAGCGTCGCAGAGAGCACTGACCCCTGGGGAACACCGGCATTGATACCCATTTGATCAGACGAGCAGCCGTCAACGACTACTCGTAATGATCGATCCCTCAGGAAGTCCGATATCCACGCACAAAAACCAGTAGGCAGGCCGTATGCAGGAAGCTTGCTAATAAGGGCGTCATGCCAGACCCTGTCAAAGGCCTTAAGAGATGTCAAGGGAGACGGCAAGCGCTTCCCCTTGTTTTTCAATGGCTTCACTCCAGATATACGTGGCATACGCTAGAAGATCCCCAGTGGACCGATTTCGGCGGAACCCGTATTGATGGTCACTGAGGAGATCATTCACTTCTAGGGATGCCAGGAGCCGGCAGTTGAGAACACGCTCCATACTCTTACAGAGTATAGACGTGATAGAAATGGGTCTATAGTTAGCAGGGTCGGCATGACTACCTTTTTTAGGCACGGGTTGCACGTTAGCAAGCTTCCATGATTTGGGCACTTTACCAGTCTCAAGAGACAGCCGAAAAAGGCGTGTTAGTACAGGAGACAACTCAGGCGCACAAGTTTTTAATACTATTGCAGGTATACCATCAGGGCCACTGGCTTTATTCACGTCCAGATTGCATAGTGTCTTACGAACATCCTTTTGGCGAATATGTATGTCATTCATGACAATTTCGCTTCGAGGTAGAATTGGAGGAGTCGCAGTACCAGAATCAAAACGTGAAGACTCCGCAAACAGAGAAGCAAACAGGTTTGCTTTCTCTTCAGCGGTGTGAGCCAGCGTTCCATCAGGTTTCTGCAGTGGAGGCAGTGAGGGGCGGCAGAAGTTCGATTCAACCGATTTAGCTAGGGACCAAAACGCTTTACTACCCGTAGGGTATGAAGCAAGCTTGTTCCCTATTCGGCCAATGTGGTCAAAACGAGCCTTCTGTAAGACCTTTTTGCTGGCAGCCTTGTTAAAAGCTCTCTTCTTTAAGTGAATATCCTTTGCCTTGTGCTTACGAGCATCAACCCAGGCTAAGTATGCTTGATGTTTTAGCGCCTCAGCGCGTCCACATTCAGGACTGAACCATGGGCGAGCTTTGCCGGACAGTGGTACGTCAGAGAATGGAATGAAGTATTCCATTGCTAAACGCAACACATCTGTCACGGCGTTTGCACAGGCGGTAGTATCACCAGAAGAGAAGCATACAGGCTGCCACGGATAAGATGCGAAGAAAGACCGCATCTCATCCCAATCTGCTGATTTGTATCGCCACATCCGCCGGGTGCCTCGAGGGCTGGAATCGGGCGGAGAGTAGACGGATACAGATTTCACCAGACAATGGTCGGACTTACCTAACGGTGGACAAATCGACACCGAGTAACGGTCTGGATCAGTTGTCAGCAGAAGGTCCAGGCAATAGGCTGTGTGAGACTCAACATCAGGTACCCTCGTGGCTCCTTGGACCAGCTGGGTGAGATTTAACGCTAAAGCAAGCTTTTGCGTCTCTCTACCTGCATGGTTGGTGTCCTGGTATGGGTATAGCCAATCCTGGTGATGGCCATTAAAATCCCCCAGAAACACCAGTTGGGCAGTAGGGTACCTCTGTTGAGCTGCGTCCGCCACCTCAATGAGGTATTCAGTGAGCCTGGTCGTCCCCTAATCTCCACTATGAGAGCGGTAAACACAAGCGTAGAGAATCTTCTCAACACCTGTGTCCACCAGCGCCCAAAGCACAGAGAACATGGGGTCTTCAAATTTTCGGAGACGCCGAATGCAGATGTCATCCCGGGCATATACACATACGCCCGCGTGTGATTTAAAGTTGTGCTCCAGGGTGTACCCTGGGTAAGTAAGGTACGACACGTCGGATGGACAACCAATCTGCGTCTCCGTGAGAAACAAAAGGTGAGGTTTATCTGTCTCCAGGTGGTAATGGACAGGAACGAGATTAGAGTGCAAGCCTCTTATATTGCAGAGGTGCACTTTCAGTGAGAGGGAGTGCAGCCGCTGTCTAAACTTTCTCATATTTTTGTTTCTGTGCATGGTGAGTTTGGGAGTAAAAAGGTTGAAAGTCGGCAGTAGAACGAGGCATCACGCCCAGTAGATCCTGCAAAACAAAACGAAACTGCACACATCGTCGGGGGACTAGTCTGGAGACTGCGGGGACGCCCGAGCCTCCCCAGAAATGTCCATCGCGTCCTCTCTCCCGGTTGCCGACCGGCGTGATGGTGCATCTCTGGGATTTTTCACAGTTGGCGGGATAGCCTTTCATGAGTGGCTAAGTCACAATTGGGTCCCCTACTGACTGCGGTCGGCCAGCGGTGCACCGTGCCTCGAATCCCGCTACCCTCCGCGACTAGTCGCCCAATGCGGCCGAACGTTGTGCTTCTTATTCAGGCTACTTAGGATGCTACTGTTCTGACCCGACTTTCATACGGCGTCACTGGACAACACGCCGGAACACGACTAGGTCGTTTGGCGGCGTGACTTTGTCCAGTGGGTGGTCACTAGCCTCGGCCGAAGCCTACCACCAGTATATCATCTGTTTAGCACTACCCTATCCTTCTTCTTCTTGCTTCACGTATATCATCATGCGTTGGCATTTGTACTTTTTGGTTAGCTTTTGTTGCTAACCACTCCAGCCATGCTTTTTTCTTTTCGTCCACATCCTTTTATACTTCTTGATCCATCCACACACCCCTTTGAATTTTTCCTTTCCACCTTTTAGAAATTCTACACACATGGATGTCAACGTCTAACAATCCGTCCTGAAATTTCATCCCCAATTCTTCAATCTCACTTATCTCTTCCAAACCATCAAGCCATTCATGCAGCTTATTAACATACTGATTTTTAACATCCTTCTCTAGCAAATTTTCAACTTTTACTCGTTCCAAACAATTTACATTTGCAGGTGCACGCACTCGGTGTCGCCATCGATTGAAAAGGCCGCTTACAAGTGTTACCACCAAGTAGTGGTCTGAATCGATGCCGCCTCCGCGGTACGCCCGAATGTCTAAAACTTTCGTTCTCAGCCTTTCATCCAAAATCGCAAAGCCAATCAAACTTCTTGAATCACCTTCTTCCCTGATATACAAATGGATCTTTTAGTGGTCAAACATGGTGTTTGTCACGCATTCACTCGTTCATCCCCAAAAACACCAAGAACTCTTTCATATCCATCTCGCTTTATTCCTACCCATCCATTAAAATCTCCTAACAATACAATCCTTTTTTATCTTTACATATTTTTAAAATATCGTGCATACTGTCCCAAAACTCCTCTTTCTTTTTGGGCTTTTGGGGTTTTTCTCGTTTTATGTAGTTTCGTATTTCTGTGACAGCTAATCCTAATTATAATAATTTACAACTGCTGGACTCAGACGTCAAACTTTTATCTAGGTAGTGTTAAATGGTTCTTTTTGCGTTTTGATAGTATTTAATGCTAATTATTGGCTGCTATTAATAAGTGTTATGCGCGGCTCTGAGTGCGGTAAATACTTAGTTTATGATAAACTGTAATAACCGACAAAAATAGAACCTAAAGTTAAGTTTGTCTATGAATCTAAGCAGCTATGATTTATGTGAGTTGGTAAACTGAGTAGGACACTCAAAAATACGACAATTGAAGATCAGTGGAATCAAAGTCACCGATGATCTTTTAGTGACGGGGGAACTCGAAATCAATGATGACATTCAAAAATCGCACCCCTAATCTGGAGTCACTTTACACTAAAAACAACACTAGGACACTGCTTTACAGAACAATAAATTACACAGTCACTAATACAATGTAGTGCACTGTATTAGTCTGTTCGCGCTTGGAGCACTTGGTCCAAAGATAATTACACTGTATCTCGTTTAAAACTCAAATTAGAAGTGACCAAACTAGCCGACTTTATTTATAGCTACTCTATTGTATTGGGTGTGTACCTGTAGAGATAGTTGTATGTATGGAAATAAATAAATAAATAAATAACCAAAAGCCACAGACTCCAGAATGTTAAATACTAGTCTAGATGTAAAAACGTTATAAATCACACAATTTACGTAAACAACTTTTTATGGAATTTCAAGCAAAACTACATAATGCGTATACTGTGATGTTTATTAGTTGCCCGAGAAATACCACGACCCTTTTATAACATTATGGGCGTGTCATATGAACAATCTCGATTTTAGACTTGTTTATCGACGATGGGGTTTCCAATATATTCGTGATATGAGAACATTACTAATATACAACATGGCTCCCACCTACCCAACCACCTCTTTGGTTGCACATTGTTTCGCGTATAGGCTTGTCGGACACCGAGCCAACCATAGTTATTATTAATGTTTGTTGGGTGGTATAGATTTTTTATTAGGTACCTTTAATTAATAAAAATTAAATAATATTTTTATCTATACTAATATTTTAACTTTGTAGGTACCTAATTTGTCAAAAATAGAAAAGACGCAGACTAACCTGAAGCACAAAAGGTTATTGTCAACAGAATTTAAAGAAAGATATATGGAAAAGCGCAAATCATGTTTTTGGGAAACATTAATAATATGCGTAATGTTGTAAAAATCGCACACAACTTGATTTAGAGCCAGAGCTTGAATTTGGGTGGATATTCAAAAGCATTTGTCATATCTAGTAAAACATGCAAGTAGTATTTTGCTAATAGTGCTGAACAATTTAATTCATTAATCGCTAGGTTCATAGGAGGTAAACGAGGGAATTTTACATCACATGGTTCACCACGGAAGGTGAGTCGCTGCTAAATAATCCATCCTTGATTCATTACGTCGACAGTTACATACTACATAGCTCCCTTCGGCGCATAATCTACTATTTTATAGATCAGTACATATTACGTACCTGGTGGCAACTTTCCATACAGAGCTTTCAATATAACTAATCCTTTCTTCTTCTCTTCATCGGAACGGATTCGACTGTAAGTAGCCTTCATCAGCTCTACTGTGGCGCGCGCCTGTCGCTGCATTTCTTGTAACCTGTGAAGATTTTCGTAAAATATATATAAAATACTGTTTAGTATGCATCAGTTATGATAAGCCAGTTTATGTTTGTTCTGGCAGCCATAAGCCTAATGTGAAATTATGCTTACATTATATGAAAGCCAGGTGATTTTTCAGAAGCAGCATGGAAGGAGAATTAATGAAATTTAGCGCATCTTAAACGGAAGAAATATAATATCTACACAGTCAATGGTGTCTAAATATTAAATCTAGATCAAATTTTGTGTATCTGAATCGACCGGTTTGTAGTGTTTAATGTAACGTTGTTGGGATCACGGCGACTGGCTGGGCATCAAAATCTATACTAAATAAGTTTAAACGAGCCATTCTTGTACGATATATATATATCTTGGAAACGCTCAAACGATTGGGATACATTTTTTATAGCAAGATTTGCTAATTTAATTCTTTTTTTAACTTGTAAGATGTGCGGAAATAGCTGTCATTATTGTCATATAAATAAGCTTCGAAACTCACTTAGTAATACCAAATTTTAAACAGAGATCGAGAAACTGCTTTACACGGGGCAGTCCCATGCTCTTTATAATCAACTAAATACGCGCGTGCCTCCGCCCGAGGTTGTGTCGCTTTTACTTCGAAACCGAACTGTCACAGCCAAATATTAGACCTCCTCAGAAAATGCCTGCCAGTACGAAGAATGTGTGTATGAAGAATGTGATGAGAGTGAAATAAGCAAGATAGACCAAGACAATTTCAAGTAAAAATTGCGCCCCTGCGAGAGACAGGCATGATATTGTGTATGTAAAATTAATATGATAACAGTACATTTGAAGTTCCTCTATATTATGAGCAACTTAAATGTCAAGTATACATTTTGACAACACAGCACAACTATAATCAGTTTTAGACTTTGACAGAACTGTCGGATTACGTACCCAGAATTAATATCTCATGAGGGTATCACAGTGTAATTACAGGTACGTGAAACTGATAGTCTTTTATATGGACCCATAAATACAGAACAGGGCCGCTACTACAATTGGACGAAGATTCGTTTTTCGTGTTGCGAGCGACACTTTAGACAACGAAAATTGGATTTGCGGTATGAAGTTCGTTGTTTAATATAGTCTATGGTCGGATCGCAACGTTGTACACAAATCTTGCCGACTATGGAATCCCCCACACTACTTTGAGAACACTGTTATGCCTCAATCAGTTTTAAGTCTTAACTCAGAGGAATTAAAGAACATTCTCACATGGTAAGAGTCTGAGATTCTTAGTTATGGACCAGCGAGAGATGTAGCTACTGTTCTAGAAAATACAGATTAGATATTTAGAATTTACGTGAATGTCTTTATTCTCCATAGGTATTTATATCCTCATTAGTATTTGTCTTTTCTCTGCAAATTTAGAACTCACTTTATAAAAGTAAGAAAGTCAGTCACTTTAAGCAAACGAATAAAATATAATTTCATATTTAGAAAATGTACAAACCATCCGAATCCGTCAAAAAAAATTATTCAGAATCTGCACAGGCAAATGCTTGCAAGTCTATGCTACTAACGAAGTTAAACAAAAGTAAACCAATACGTGTTTTGCGGATACCTTTCTTTTGGACCCGAAGTTCGATACTTCGATAAATGAGAGTAGCCCAGTATGCTTATTGCTTACGTAGTAAGTAATAAGGTGGCTGCATAAGATATTTGGTATGTCCATGAAAACCGTGTACATAACATTACACAGTTAGTGTTTATGTAAATATAACTGTGTACATTGCCTAGCTTGATAATATAAAAGAGAGTTTAACATATAACAGGGTAAAAAATTTGTGAAACGACTGTTATACAATTGCACATTTCATGATTTACTAGAATAATGAAAGCAGTCAAGCTTCTCCGAACAAAGATGAATTATCGAAATAACTCTGATGTAATGTTATTAAGTACGTAGATGCTATAGAGAAATATTGCATGTGGGAGGAAAAGGTAGCTGCAAAATGCTAGCGCCCAGAATCATACAGCCAATATGGTACCACCTCGGCTCAATTCTTATAAGTTATCTTAGTTATTCTTAGTGAAGTTCATAATTGTCAAACTAGACTTTATTAGGTTTTTCAAACTATATAAATCTTAGACATAATCATTACAGGTTTGTATACATTTGTACTTGTAGTAGTATTAAATTGTATATTTATGCTGTAGTTGGTAAGTTACATATTTGTACTATATATATATGCATAGATATAGTACGAATGTGTTGAGAAGTTAGGCTACTAAATTGGTCTCATCTTCAAGACAAACAAATTTTCACCCTAGTTTAATTCTTAGTGGAACAAATACTGATCAACGGCACAGACAGCGCCTTATTTATTTAATACTACAAACAACAGTACAGTGTACCTATAAGTTGAACTAATCGTTTACCTAAATTCAAGCGCTAATGATGTTAATATGTCGACATTATTTCATTCGCCTAGTTTAGTGACGAAAAGGTACCAAAATGACATTTTTACATTTAATCGTTTACCTAAATTCAAGCGCTAATGATGTTAATATCGATCGTTAATGTCGACACATTATTTCATTCGCCTAGTTTAGTGACGAAATGGTACCAAAATGACATTTTTACATTTAATCGTTTACCTAAATTCAAGCGCTAATGATGTTAATATCGATCGTTAATGTCGACACATTATTTCATTCGCCTAGTTTAGTGACGAAAAGGTACCAAAATGTCATTTTTACATTTAATCGTTTACCTAAATTCAAGCGCTAATGATGTTAATATCGATCGTTAATGTCGACACATTATTTCATTCGCCTAGTTTAGTAACGAAATGGTACCAAAATGACATTTTTACATTTATAATATTAATAGGGATTACCGTTCAAAGTTGGCCTCCATTGAGCGGCGTTTCTCCCTATCTTCCCGTTCCTTTGCAATAGGATCAAGGATGACCTTCTTGAGCAGAAGCCACGACACGACTGGCACTACAGTCGCGTAGAATACTGGTGAAGGTAACAGGTCTTCGCACAAGTGTATGGGGACCACAATAGTCTGGGTCGAGCACGTCCATCTGGAAAGGTGATTTATGATAATAAGAAAAAAAATATTCCTACAAAGTAATGTTACTTGGTAATATACAAATACGAAAATAAATAAAACGCGACTAAAACTGTATATATAATAAATTAGTAGGTATACGAAATTACTTGTATATCTTTCATCCGGCATGAATCGTCTCTCCGTTTTTAAAACACAGAATGCACTTATTATATTACTGGACAATTCATCGGTGGGCTCAACTTGCTATTTGAGTTTCATGTGCATCTAATGAAGACTAGCCAAAACCTTAACCTTAACGCGTATTACCAGAGCAAATTTCGACAGTTTACTTGGTATTGACATCAAGCCCACCGGTTTCTCCGTCCAGTCACTAATATACCTAGGGTGCCGATAACGCATTTCTGCGGACTATAAGTCCCTTCTATGGATTCTTGATAAAAACTTAGTACTTCATAAAAGGCCAACAAACAGTGTGGTGCTAGAGGTGGAGTAGAGTCTAGATGAAATAAATGTAACCGTACAAGGCATCAAGGATGGAATAGTCATTGGTCCGATGGTATAACTTGTTCAAATATAGTCGTTAAGGGAAGCGGGTGGATGGAAGTGGCTAACTTAAATTTTTCAAAAAGTTGATGCTAGGTTAGAGAACGATCCTAGATGAATGGTGCAACAGCTCGCTGGTGTAGCGTCCTAGTCCAAAGAATGAAGTAACCCAGAAGCAGTTTGGGGTAATGCCAGAACGTAGGACAACGAACATATCCAGGAGATGAAAGTTATCAGTTCTAGTGCGTGACCGGCTTTACCAAGACGTTGACTTAAACCAGGGATCGATTTCACTTAAGCCCTATAAGTTCTTACTGGTTATGGTCACTCACAACAAACATACAGGAACAAGCATCCTCGTATACGTTTCACTGACAACACGTTTTTGTCGGAGAAACATTAACCTTATAAGTATCTCAATCTCAACTTATACTTACTTGAGCTTAAGGATCACTCCACTAGGGATGCCCACCATGACTGCAGCGGAAACACTACTGTTTTGCGACACTTTTTTCTCTGCTCCGTACTCGGCTACTGCTCCGAACGAACCATACCTGTCAATGACACACATTGTAAACTGAAAATAAAGAAAACAATAATACGTATATGTATATGCATAATTGTTTTCTTTAGGTATGTATGATATTGGAACTGGTTCCCGAATTACTTTAATTATTATGAGATTGCATTATATATACTTTCACTCGGAAACTGGGTTCAATCTTCTTATGATTTTACTGTTCATCATAATTTATCACATCATCACTTACCAACAGGTTAGATAGTAGTAAAGAACTAACTAATCAAATATAAAAAAATATAAAAAAAAACCTTTTGTTATTTATCAAGGTACATAGCTTTCTCTTTCACTATATTTTCTTAATTAAACATTTTAGTACTGAGTTGAAGCAGTGAATAGACAGTCAAGGATACTTTCTCAATTGGTTAATTAATATATGCCAATATACCTCAGTTTTTAAGCTGTTATTTTATTAACGCATTTACTTTTCAATCTTATATCTACAATTATAAAAGCAGCCTTTAAAGAAAATCGCTATATAAGCATACACCCAGCAATAATACATCATATTTCTAAATATTATAACAAATACTATCGCGTGCTGAGCTAAAATCACGTTTCCAAATAATTAGAATACAATGTATTTTTAGGGAAAAAAAAAATGTATTCAAATTTGTAAATATAGTAATATATCATATTGTATGCATGTTGGAATTAATAGTAATCGCATTTTTGAATACTGCTTTGATGTAAATACACAAGTATGTCATTTTTTGTTATATAATAACGCTTTTAATTTGTGTCATAGTCACATAAAATTTAATAAACAATACAATAGAAAAAGCTGCAATGAACTAAAGATGTATGAAGTTAACTAAGGAAATTATATGGCAGTTAAAAAATAGACCTCTATATCTCCTCTATAAGGTAGGGCTACGCTTGGCATGTGGCATGGGAACGCATTGTGAGATCGCAGGTTTTCAGAAGGCGCTGATGCCAACCTTCTGGTACATTTCCTTCGTCGCCTCTTAAGACTCCCACAGAAAACAATGGTTATATATAAATGCCTAGCATTTTTTTATTTTCTTGGTACTCAGTAGAAAGTACTGTATGGTATCAGCCGGATTGTACACTGCTGAACACAGCCTCCATTTAAGGGGAGTTTACCATAATCACCACGCTTGGCAGGCATCTTGGGAATCGCAGTTTCAGATATCAGTTCCACAGAAGGCGCGGCTGCCCATATTCCGCTATTTTACCTTTAGTCGCCTCTTACGACACCCACAGGTAAAAGGGAGGGCTACATTCTAACCCCGCAGCCCACGGGGCAGTAGAAAGTAGTTTGTTTATTTTCCTTCGTATTATGCTTACTCCTGCATCCAAGTACTTACTAGAAATACATGAACCTTCATGCTAGTTACAAATTGGCGTCGTTATGTATTTTCATGACACTATAATGCATAAGGAATTTATTTACACATAACTTGCACAGTACAAAAGTTTTGTATTGGCCACTCAGAACTTATGTTTTAGTGGAATTACATAATGGGCGAATATTCGTAAAAAGTACATATTGCTGGTCAAAACATTGCAGCAGTATTGTACATAGTAGATCTTAAATAAGATGTTTTTAATATGATGTTAATGATATTGAAACAATTGAAATAACATTATAATATAAATACACATTTGAATTAAACTAGTTTTTACGAGTACAATTTTGATGTATATGGATTTATCAACTCTGAAAATCCTGGTGACTGCAGTAAATTATATTGATAAATTGTCAGAGCTTTCAATAGCACTATTAATTAATTAACCATTATTGCGTTTACAATAGTGAAGGACTATTACACACAATAACAATTTTATGTTCATATCTTTCGCTCCGGGGATTGAGAAGATATTTAAAGAACAATTGACATATCATACAACTACCGTTATCGCACAGCACTAGATATATAGGTACAAGGTCAGATAATTTAAGTGCACAACAATATATAGTATGTACATTATACCTAGTTTGTTTTATTATTACAATCGCACATTGCAAAAACGGCCCAATAATGTTTTGACCATGGTTAATCAAATCTTATATTTTAAACTATCGTATAAAACAAGAAAAATATAATTCGGCATAGCAGAATCACACATTATTTGAAAAATAATATTGTGTTTCTACATAAATAATCTTCAATGAGTCACATTTTATAAGGATTAACTTATTTTGTCTAATGTTATTGAATTCGAAGAGAATGTATATTACTTACAAGGTTATTAATATACTTTTCTCAGGTAAAAATGCTAACAAACTCTTAGAGTTGACTTAAACAGAAGTAAACGACTAACGTATCAAAAATGTTTACTTCAATGTTTTATTAGGTATTTAGATATTTTTTATTTAAATATAATATCTGCCTAATAGGACTACCGCGTTGGTGGATGTGTAAAAGTTCAATTTTAGAATCTCGAGGTCTTTCCTGGGTTCGATCAAGGGATCGGACAAATTTATATATATATTACTAATATCATATACATATTATACTATAAGTCGGCACTCGCACCAGAACATTTTTTGCTTACATGTTCAATAAATAATTATTTAAAACACAGTTATTTCAAACCTTAAACACATGTATAATAAGTAACATGGTATTGAATAAAAATATTATCATCATTTGCTACTTACTTCAAAGCGAGCCTAAGCTTCATGTCATATTGAGGCAGCTTCCACATAATATTGTAGGATATGAAAGAATGTGGATTCCCAATTTGTACTGCAGTGTTACTGTGAAATCGCTCCGAGTCTCGTACATAAATAGTGCTCATAGACGACCCACTTTGTCCCCCAGCTCGATAGGTCAAGTAACCCACCGAGTGTGCGTCTAACTGCAGTGCCATAGCTGGAAAATGATAATAGTTACATTTCATTATATTATACCACTATCTTTAAAATTATATCCTCGTAATATTCACAAATATTTAAAAATTATTAAACCGACAAGACACTCGTGTTTAGGCTCGATTGAGTCGACTAGAGTAAAGACGATATTAGATGCTCATCAGCAGACGGACAGTACCTGATGGGAGCACGTAGACTTTGCTGCGCACTCGACCTGCTGATGAGCATCTGGTATGCTCAAAACTTTGCTTGATACATTCAATCCTAAACTGCTAAGTCCAGTTACTTGATAGCTTTTTAATTATATCACTATGTTGTACTAAAATACCAGGTCGATTGAGAACACTGCTGCTTTAGTGAACCCGTTACGGAAGAATAAAACTAAATAAAAAGTCTCAAAAGAAGCCGTTACATTTTGACAGTTGCGAACTGCACAATTTGGTCGTGTATACTATGGTAATTATTAAATGTCGTGAACATTTAAGATTGGCGAGAGACAAAAGTTAATTTACTTGGAGTTTACAATCAATCTAGGGCAATTCCTAGATTGTAAGGATTAGGGTCAGTGAATCAGAAAAATCAAAATTTCAGTATATTTCCGTTTGTTTCAGTGTTTATCAATAAATGATCGACGCTGAATCAGCATTAATTTTGAGCTAACGAATTGTTAACTTAATTGTATATTAAATCTGCCATTCATAATATCCCACATTTTACTTTCATAATGAACATCAACAGAAAGAAGATTTACGCCACACACTCTGTTGCTTTCAAATCTCAATATTGGAGACTGCCTGATGATGAAGGATGTGTATGAAAAGTGATTCGGAGAAATGCTTACATAACTCCAAGAGCTATCGATCTTATTTATTAGTATAATACGTCCTATCAATCTCGTCAAACATATACAATGCTAACGCAGGATAACAGAAAACATGAAATCATAAACTGGCTCTGTGACAATGGGGAAGATGTGGACGAATCCCTACTAAAAGTATTACTAAACTATTAATAACAAAGAAGCAGCCAAAACGATAAGTAATCCACTCTCTAAATGCCCTACGTGTGGACTGTTATTAAGTGCGCGTGCACTCTCACTAAGAGTTTTCAATATAGGTTACACTCAAAATAATTGTCTTTCCAAACCCCTTACCAACTATAGTCATGACAACTGGTGTCAGAAGTGAGTTTGAAAGGGTGCCGCTAGTGCCAAGGAAAGAGAAAGGAGTAACCATTAGGGCGGCGGCAGTGATGGAGTAGCACCACCAAACGCGGGTGCTTGTGCGTAAGTTAGCAATGACGTGGTGGCACAGCCAAATTCTCCTGTTTACATGAGCGAGCTAATGCAACAGATGTTAACTATGATGCAGAGCAAGTAGCCCGCCGGATCTACATTCAATGGTAAGGGCAACTGTAAGACTGGAGCACCATACAACATTAAAAAAGCAGTGGCTAACGCACTTGAAGTCGAAACTGCAAGACGGCTCACGTAGACTCAAGCTGAGAGAATTTCCAATAACAGAAACGAGTCCTTCGAGACGAAGGGTCTATTATTCTGTTTGCTACAAATATAAAGAAAAGGGCCACATCTGAAGTGGCTGCCTTGTAAGGGGATTAATAACTATCAGTCAAATAGTGGAAGCAGATGTATCGAACTCTGTAAAACTAAGAGAGAGAGCAGCCTAGGCTGCTTAATGAGGGCTAGGTGGGAAGAACAAAAGCGCAAATATTTTAGTGAAACAGTAGATGACAATAGTTTAGTTATAGACAGAGCAACATTGCTAATAGGCGTTGGATACTGGAGCTTCATGAAAAGTTATTAGCAAACATAAACTGGAACAAATTGAAATAAAGGCCAAGAACGGAAGAAAAAATACCTGCAACAAACAACAACTACCGAACGAAAATCTCAATCGAAATTCGGGAGACTTTTTATTGGCAAAATGTAATAATTGAAACATTAGAGACGATTGCATTATTGGCTTAGTCTTAAAATAATAGGTGTTGTGTTTATATAAAATATGAGACTTTTTTTATGGCGGTATGCCTTTATTAAACAATTACTACAAACTATATACAACACTACAGCTACTACAATACTACAGCTACTACAGTAAAAGCATTTGGACTCATAGGGAGTCCAAATGCTCTAGCCCACTATCAGTTGGCAGCGTGCCCAGCATGCTGGCAGCATTGCCCCGTTGAATTGCAATGCTTATTCTTTGAGCCAAATAGGTGCCAGCATTTTGATCACGCGTCGCATCGACCAAGCGCTCTGATAAATTTTGGAAAATACGATGAGCTCCCGGTCCCCACGGACCCAACGTCTCTACACCAAACGGCTCAAATATGTAACCCATACCGAGGTTAGCATATTTGCGCCGCTTGAGTTGCTCTGCCGAAGTAGCCGCGGCGCCAGCCCTCACGTGGGTTTCAGAAAGGTGTGACGGCGCTAAAGTGTCTACGCATGTAGCGTCCCACACTAAGGGCCGTCCTAACTTCCATGGAACCAGAGTCATGCCGTCAGGTCTTTTACCATCGTCACGCATCAAACCGTTCGGTTCGAGAACAGCTGGAACATTGGCGCTGGTAAAAGCCCGGCGAATGATATCGTTAAGGCTGGCGTGGCGGGAAATTCGACCAGCACTTCGAGAGCAGGAGAGGCCATGGTGACCGAGTTGGTCAACTGCAGTACCACACTGGCAGTGATGTGCAACACAACACCTTGCACCCAAGCGTAAGCTAATAGCGAGACGAAAAGCGGAAGGATCTATAAGGCTACCAGTTTTGTAAGAAGGAATGGCTTGTAACCAAAGACCTGATTCCCACATAGAAACAGCGAGAATACGAGCACGATCTGCGATACTAGGGCACGTATTTAAAAGATCTTTCCGTGCTAGCTCGCATAGAGGCCGATCCCACTGTTTCTGAGATGACAAAATTTTTGGGAACTCAGTATTTGGACAAGCCAGTCCCCATGTGGTTTTGGCCTCAGCCAGATATGCTACATCAAAAGAGCCTAAAGATGGTGCAAGAATTTTTTCTACTAATTTGTGTGTACTGTGTACAGAAGACAAAAAAGCTGGTAATGCCACACTAGAAATTTTGCGTATCCCTATGCCCCCCAACTTCACAGGGAGGGAAGCTTGCACCCAAGCCCTATCATCCATCTCAACATTCAAAACCGATATTAACGTATCTTTTAATAAATTGTATAAGCTTAAAAGAAGCTCACTGTGTTTCCACAGCTGACAACATCTCAAAAAGTATGTAAATTTAGGAACGAAAAGGCAAAATCTAATAATAGTAAAAGCCATATGGGCGTTAATTTTGAATAATCTGCTAGAAGCATTTCTAAACTTTTGAATTTGTTCTTCGACAAATGGTGACAAAGATTCGTCAAAAATCGGTGAACCCAAAAGACGGAGCGAACGTTTTTCTACTAATTTTATATTAGGCGCAAGTAAGTTGAATTTTTCAATTATCGAAATTTTATCCGGACAAGTATCACAAACAAAAAGTTCACATTTGGAAAAATTTAGTTCAAGACCAATAAGACGAAAATCGTCTATAAGTACTTGCAAGTCATTCAATACCGTGTTCGCATCGCCTCCTAAGGTTCCGTCATCCAAATACCAAACGTTAAGTTTTGATTGGAGACGTTGAATTATTGAGTGGATGGCAAGGCTAAAGATGGCTGGTCCCAGAGGATCACCCTGTTGACATCCTACGGAAGATAATATAACGTTGTTATGGTATGTTAATTTTGATGGTTTGCCGTAACATTGCCAAAGAAAAGGGTATAATTCCGGAATTTTATCTTTCACTTCGGTCAAAAGGGTGCCTCTATCTAATGAGTTGAATGCATTTTTAACATCCACCTTCAAAAGCACATCTCCACAATTTTGATCAAAAAATGTGCGAAGTGAATGTACAGCAGCCTCACAACCACCCTGAGAGCCAAAACCGAGTTGTAGTGGTTGAAAAAGATTACTTAAAAAAGCAACCTTTTTCCTACAACCACATTTGGCTGTGAGGCGACGATAAGTGGTGCCTACTGCTATAGGCCTAATACCACCATCTTTTTTATTAAGGGCACATAAATTCGCACCGTACAGAATTTCGGTAATTTCATTGTTGACCTGACCCGACAACATCAAATTAACCAAAGCCGTCACATCCCTTAGAAGTGTCTCGCCTACCTCACCAGAACTAAAAGATAAAATATCTTTTAAGTGCTGAGGCGTCAGGCCATCTAGACCACCGGCTGAGCCACTTCGAAAAGATGCCACGGCTGCAGAAACATCCTGTGGGGTCACCTCAACAATGTCATTATTTTGTTCAGGAGAGTCGGGAAGGTGGAGACCTGCAGTTGCAGGCGGATGCTTTTCTATTAGGGAATTCAACGTGTCAGATGTGAAAGGGGCGATTGTATCACTCGAAAACAAGATGCGTGCCGCATTTTTGATGTCACCATCATTCATTTTGTTTTCTACTATTTTAATAGTAGCTGAATCGACATTATTTGTTTTTGTATTCCGCCGCAATGGCGGAATTATTAAAGTTGAGCCAAAAGATTGCTCTACCCGTGCCTTGTATTTCACGCAGTTTTCCTTTACTCTAGTTGTAAGGGATTTTTTGTTAGAAGGATCAAAATTTACGTGAAATACGTGGTACGGGAATGCTAGGAGATGCTCCCAGGCTTGCCTAGTATTAGTAGCCAAAACGTTTTTAATCGAAGAAGATAACGATTGGGCAACAGAAATTCTCGCACCCCGAGGTATGCGTTTTATAACGGGAATATTATTTTTGTACGAGCTTAAAACCTCCCAAAACGGTTTGGCAGGGGTAGCAGGGCTCGCAACACTGCTACCACTTACTGTTAGATTATTATTGATTATTATTATTATTATCTTTATTTATTATCCAACATAATTTTAAATTTTTTACAACATTATTACAAAAATAAATATTATTATTATTATCTTAATTTAGTATCCAACATAATATTATTATTATTCACTTTATTTATTATACAACATAATTTTAAATTTTTTACAACATTATTACAAAAATAAATATTATAAAAAACTTAAAACTAGGGTGCCGCTGGTCGCGGGGCAGAGCCCAAGCGACCAGTGGTTAGGGCTGCAGAGAGAGGAACCTCCGGACAATGCGTGTTGTGTCCAGTATCACTGCCTTCTGCATCAGACCCTTGATCCAACCATCTAGCGAGAGCCTCTTAAGGTGTTGGTCGAGGCTCTTCGCTATAAGGCCGTTCGCCGAAACGACTATCGGGACAATGATCGTCGAGTCAACATCCCACATGGCGGTTACCTCGTGAGCCAAATCAAGGTACTTGCTGACTTTATCCTTTTCGGCCTTAACGAGATTCTCGTCATGTGGGATGGTGATATCTACGAGCACTGCCCGGCGCTGGGATCGGTCGACCACCACGATATCAGGTTTATTGCAAACAATAGTCCTGTCCGTGATGATAGAGCGGTCCCAGTAGAGCAATGCACGACCATTCTCGAGAACTGGCGCCGGTGCGTACTGGTAGTACGGCACCTCTGACTCAACAAGGCCGTATTGAAGGGCAAGTTGCTGGTGGATGATCTTGGCCACTTGGTTGTGCCTGTGCAAATACTCGCCGTTAGCAAGATGCGAACAACCGGAAATGATATGCCTGAGTGACTCTCCGGGTCGGCGGCATGCTCGACAAATGTCGACCGTACCGTCCTTCAAGATATATTTCCGATAGTTGTTCGTCATCATTACTTCGTCTGCAATTGCACAGGCAAAACCCTCGGTTTCCCCAAAGAGGTCTCCGAAGCGTAGCCAATTCACCGAAGCTGGTAAATCCACATCAGGCCCTGTTAGGGCCCGGAAAAACCTACCGTGCAGCTCCTTGCCTTTCCATACTGCCTTGCGGTCATCGGTGCTCAGCATCGTTGGTTTGCGCCAGTTATCGTTCGCCAAGGAGAGCGGTGTGAGGCCCTTGTCAACCGCCACGACATCGCGATGCATCCCGCACTCGTGGTTACGGAAATAATCCCTGAGATTGCACACTTCACGGTTGTGAAGGGTCTTGGCATTTAAAAAGCCGCGACCTCCCCATTTCCGTGGAATGTACAGTCTCATAACGGACGAGCGCGGGTGTAGCATGCGATGTGAAGTGAGCAGTTGTCGGACCTTTCTATCCAGGGCGTCCAGCTCAGTCTGTGTCCACTTCAGTATGCCAAAGGAGTATATCAGTAGAGGCATCACCCAACCGTTAAAGGCGCGCGCCCTGTTGCCTCCAGACAAAAGACTTTTAAGTACTTTTGTCAGGCGGAAAAAGAAGCGCTCCTTTACCGATTTTTTGATGTCCTCTACCGAAATACCCAACGACTCTGACATACCGAGGTACTTGTAGGTCTCGACTTCGGAGAGAGATCTGAAAGTCATTGTCTCAGAAAGCTGCAAATTCGGAGAATTTACAACGTTCCCCTGCTGTACATGCAAGACCGCACACTTATCTACACCAAACTCCATCCTAATGGCACTACTGAAAACCTGTGTAGTTTTTAGTAGCTCCATCAAGTCTTGGCGTTTCGGAGTAAACAGCTTGAGATCGTCCATGTACAGCAGATGACTAATGACCTCACCTCCTCTTCGAAGCCGAAAGCCTAGCCCTGAATCCTTCAGCAAAGTGCTGAGAGGATTTAACGCTAGGCAAAACCACAATGGACTTAGACTATCACCCTGGAAGATGCCCCGCTCAATCCTTATAAAGTCCTGCGGGTCAGAGGAAGTGTTGCTACCACCTGGTTGACGAAGGACTGTGGTCCACTGTCTCATACACGCAGCTAAAAAGGATTTTAGGGTTGCATCAATTTTATACAACTCTAATATCCTTTCCAGCCATGAATGAGGCACTGAATCATAGGCCTTCTTGTAGTCAATCCAGGCAACAGAGAGAGCCCCTCTGTTCCGCCGAACTTGTTGGCTAATGGTCATATCTATGAGGAGGAGCTCCTTAGTACCACGGGACCCAACCCTACATCCATTCTGAGCAGGGGCTAAAACATTGTTCGCAACAATGTGCGTGTTAATTTTTGTGGTCAGAATGGATGTAAGGAGCTTGTAGATGGTAGGCAAGCACGTGATAGGTCTATAGTTTTTCGGATCCGTGGTACTACCGGACTTGTGGAGCAGGAAGGTGATACCGGTAGTCATGAAACGGGGAAGAGAACCAAGCTCAAGGGCCTCTTGAAATTGAGTTGCCAATCGGTCATGTGAGCAACGAATCCATTTTATCCAGAAGTTGTGCAATCCGTCCGGGCCAGGACTTTTCCAGTTCTGGGTCGAACGAATTGCACAAGTAACGTCTACGGGGTCTATATTAACAGACCCCATGGATTCGATAGACTCACATTCCCGCTGGACAACACTAATCCAATCACCTTCTGTGTGCTCGACGGGTATCGACCAGATGCCACGCCAGAAATCATTCATGGTACAGGCATCAGGTAGTTGTCCATCGATCACACTCTGATTGGTCCCTTCCCACTTCCGGTATACCTTCTTCTGATCACTTTGAAAGAGGCGATTAAGCCAGTATCTATCAACACGCTCTCTGTAGCGACGAATACGACTCGCCCACGCATAGATCTTCTGTTTCAGAAAGTCAATGCGATCCGTGACACAGGTCATGTAGTCTCGGGGCGGGACACCGGTTCCAGCAAAGGCCTGGGTCACGAAACGCATCACTCGGGGGCGGTTATTGCCCCGACTGAAGCAGAGTAGTTTAGCATTATCACTCGGGGGCGGTTATTGTTATTATTATTATTGAGACGTTTAAGCATGGGAAAGATAAAAATCCAATGAGAGGTGGACCTTTACTTACTACAGTTTCATTTCGTAAATTATAGTTGAAAGATATTATTTAATAAGTTAAATGGACATATTATTTACAATAATTAAACAATTCAAACTTACATATTCCGAAAAAAACAATTAAGTACTTCAGTGAATAGATCATACATTACGACATTAAATAAACATAATTCAACATTTGTCAATAAGAATTTGTTAATAACGTTAAAAAAAATTACAATAACACATGGTTAATTTATAATAGTAGACTACATACTCAAAAGTTCACAATATTTCACCACATTGAAGCTCAAGCCCGCGCCGGCGGGGATCGAAACATGGACCTGCGGCACCACAGTCCATGTAGTATAGAGCGAACTATATATAACTGCTCGGCTATCATTGCTTCAAAAGTGAGTGCATTTAAGATTTAAAAAATGAGAACGGTATCTTTTGTTAAATCTAATAAATAATCTATAATTAGTGTTAGAGACTAAATCACTTACTGGATACAAAGCTCGGTGATATTCCTCGAGGAGTAAACTGTAGAACTGTCCCGCAGTTTAAAAACATTAGTCGAGAAATGGTGCGGAACATTTTCAACCCAACAAGAGGTCCATTGCCAATACCGCATTCCATCTCTGTCCAACCTTTCTCTGAACTAAGATAACGGTTTGTTAGGTTAACAGATCCTTGACCTGAAATAGTTTTATATTTTATACTTTTGAAATGCAATTTTATACTTTTTTAAATGCAATAATAATTAAGGATTACTGTACTGTATCAGCCGGATCGTCCACTGCTGAACACAGCCTCCCCTATCAAGGGGGTATTTGCCATAATCCCCACGCTTGGCAGGCGGCTTGGGGATCGCAGTATATGATGGCAGTTTTTTAGAAGGCGCTGCTGCCCACCTTCCAGTATTTTTCCCTTAGTCGCCTTTTACGACACCCACGGGATGAGATGGGGAGGTGCAATTCTAACCCGGGACCCCACGGGGCATATTTAATTAAGGATTACATTAAATTAATTACTTGTAATAAACAAATGAAAAGACATTTGCGACAAATTTTATTTAAAACAATAAATAATTCAATATCATAGTCAATTTAATTGTTTGAATGATTTTTTGTGAAATTAAATATGTGTCATTCAACACCTAGGAGAAAATAAAAAATACAGTAACGGTTAAATACTTCGATATTATAAAAATCTTCGAACTCACCTATTCCATTTTGTGTGGATATATTACCAGATACTGTCATAGTATTCCTCAAGGTGACTGGTGCATCCACAGATTGCTGGATATTCATTCCAGAAACCTCTATGGAGGGTATAGCCGGAGATTCATCCCTAAAAGAAAGAACATAATCTTCATGAATTGGTTTATATGAATATTTATTGACTGCAGGATCAAGTAACTTTACTGTCTGCCTTACAATCAGTAGCGTAATATCTAAGTTTTAAAGGTGCTTGGGCCCTTGGGCTGGGAGTTAAACTAATCAACTGATGTTCGGTGATCATATACACAATACCCTAGATTACCCAATAATAATCTGCACTTTGACGGTAATTGAAATTAATTATGCATCATGGCTCCTTATAACCATCTAATAATATAAATTTACTGTGACAAGGAGTATTATCAAAAACGAGTGTCACGTTTTTATGTCCGACAGCTTCGTTTCCATTGCATTCAAAGCTCAGTTAATGATGATTATCATTAACTGAGCTTCAGCTTCTAGGTTTTTACCATTCTACTTCCTGAGTAGAATGGTAAAAACGAATGACATTGAAACTACTACTGTCTACCCGAACAATCATATTTTTTACTGTATGATTTACCCCAGACTAACCGCCGGTTTCCCGTACGCGTGTCAAAACTCGATTCATCTAACAAGCCGTCACATTTAACAATCTGCTAACTCTCATCGGGTTTCTGGAACGCATATTAACTTAAAATTACATAACACATGCTTGTTTATCTATGATAACATGAAGTTTGAAAAAGTCGTTCATATTCATTCATTCTGTAGTATTTTGTCTTTATTTAACGCATAACGTTGTCTCTTTTGTTTTGACATGAAATCAATGCCAAATCATTTCTGTGCTTCGCCGCCGTTACTATGGTTACCAGCTTATTAATCTAGGGAATGTTCCACCGTTGCAATGAGTATGTAATAACTACGTTTTGGTTTTTGGTCGGATGATCACAAAAGTCGATTTAGGTAAAAGTGAAACAGCAGCATTTTTTGTTGTTGGCTTTGTTTTTCATGGTGGTAGGTCATTTTGCAAATGCCCGCCTGGCTAGCTACCACCCTTTGGTAGAAAATCGCCAATCTCATAAAGGTGCGTTCTGGCAGCTGTCTTTGAGAGCCAGTAATTCTAGGTTAGCCTAACATCTTCGACCACATCATCACTTACCATTAGGTGAGATAGTGGTCAAAGAAAGAAAGAAAGAAAATATATTTATTCTAGACAGAACTGCATATAACAACTTTGTAAACATAGATTAGTTAATATATATAAAAAGAACAATTTGTTATTTTTAAATATAAACATAACATCATGAACAAACAGCACTGTTGCTGTAATATGCAGTGCTGCCAGAAAAGGCCTGAGCTCAGCATAATGCTGTGGACTAATCCACAAAGGACTAACAAGCCTAAAAATATATATATATATCTCAACTGATGGTAAGTGATTGATGTCTTATGATTATGTACTCGAAAAATCTAAACAGGTTTAACCTAGAATAGGCTTTCATCAAGAACAGCCTTCGTAACACACCATTAGATGGTTGGTGACAGATTTTCTGTATAAGGGCCAACAAATAACGCATTCTAAAAACTCCCGCCATGCACCTGCACCATGCGGCGAAATGTAAGTCCATTCTTTTGTGATGTGGTTTGAGATTCTAACCATGGATCTCCAGCGCAGCAATACCAAAGAATACACTGCTCACATCCGGTTATTGCTGCATATCAGACGCACAACAAAATTTTAAACCATATCTTAACGCCCTTCTTAACCAAAAGGTGCTTCCTCAAAGATTGTTGAGGTCTGGAAGGCAGTCATCCATAAGATTTCAAGCGAATTCTTTCGTTGGTAGTATATACAGCTGGGGTTTGTATAATAAGGCCGTCAGGAGGTTATAGCACCGTATTGAGCAGTCCTGTGGGGTGCAGGGTTAAAATGTTACCCCCCACAATTTTTCCCGTGGATATCGTAAGAGGTGACTAAGGGAAAAATACCAGCATCGCCTTCTATACACTGACAATTTTTACTGAGATCCCCAAGAGACTCCTGCCAAGCGTGGGGATTGCAAATCTCCTAATGTGGGAGACCTTGTTCAATGCTGGACTTTCCGGTTGATGTGGTGATGATGATAAACCTAATGAGCAGCAACACTAAAAAATCACGTCGACTTTAATACCATATTTACGTAGTAGTAATATGTGTAGTCATATTTGGTATAATTATGTACTAGTACTATCGTATCAGTTATTAGAGGAAATATTTAGGTAGCTACTCCTAAAACCATTTTAAAAGCCATATTTTATATATCTTTACGATTTCAAGATGTTAATATTCGAATAATTGGTCGATTTTGGAAAATTAGTACAATTCACTTTGACAAACCGTTAACATACAAAAAAGGCTTTTCGGAAACCCAAGATTGAATTAATTGGCGTTTAATCAGAGATTTGACATCAGTGTTGACAAACAGTCACATGAAGTTTTCAGCAACCCAATTTGCATTTGACAATGGATTAACAAACATTTAACGTAATTTATCACTAATTTGCGTTTCAGAAACCGGCTGTAAGACATGTTGTACAAAACAAACACGTCTTATTCGAACAAATGCGCATCTATAATTTATTGTGGGGGGCGCGCCTTCGTGAATAAAAAAGTATGTTCTGTTCAGTGGTCATAAGAGGCAAGAAGTGCATTAATATCCATAGAAAAATTATCAATATTATTCTTAGAACGCGATCGCCTGTGCATCAAAATTGCTCCAGTTTGAGGTAATCTTGAAGCACCAGCAACATCAGTATAAAACTTATTATATTGGGGGCTTTGGGGTGCCTAAATAGAACAAGAATTATCATGTAATATTTATTTTGAATTCAACATGTAAGGGAGAATGGCCTGATTTGAACTTATTTTTATTATTATGTTTATTAAAAAATATGAGGAAAATAGACAAATTAAACTTTACATTTCATAAACCCAGTACCTATATTAACAAACCCCGATCACTATGTTATATTTATCTATCTATAATTTATTTATTTGTTTATTAAATTGAGATAATTCTAATGAGCGTAAACACTACAACTCTGCTCTAAATTGGTGAGCAAGTAGGTACCCTACATATTTCAGGTCAAAGTCAAGTTATAAATCATTTTATTTTTATTTTGTGACGAACAACGCTCGTGTGAAAAACAATTTCTTAATTATATATAGAAAATTTCTAAACTCTGTTAGGTGATAGCTTGGCAAAGGACGAATTGTCCAAGAATGTTTGTTAATAAACTCATCACTAACTGTCTAGTAGTCTTCCTTATTTAAAATGTTTTTCAAATGCTACTTGAATGTTCCTTCTGTGATCATTGTAATATCTTTAGGAGCTTTATTAATAAATACATTTATATTAAATTTATATTTATTTAATAACTTTATTTCATAAAAATCCCTAATGTCTTTTTGATTTTACTAATCTAAAACTAAGCAATGCTATGATAACCACCGTGTAATTTACTCAAGTATTTACGAGCATACGTAATATTTTGAAAGATACACAGACTCGGTTAAGATAAAATATCAATTTAATTAAAAACCACGTAACGTTAAGCTACCATACATTTCATTTATGGCTGGAATCGCTATATAAAAATATTGTGGAGTATGCGAAATAAACTAGCCTAGCTATGGCTACAACCTTTAACCGTCTTATTTTACAAACTATATATGCAGCATAACTTAGTATCAGATAGATCATGTATAAGAGTATCCCACTGTAAACTTGAAATAATATGTCAAACACAAACAAAAGGCCAACCGAACATTATAATATAGTAACATTTTTATGACATTATTTGCATACATTAATTTGATTACACTTCATCATTCGATTGTAAATACTATCACAAAGTGTGAGTCATCCTGTTGTCAAGATGAATCATCTGAAATTATGCAGTTTAACTCAACGAGATACTGACTTTGGAGTAGATTAGATAGTAGTTTCCAAGATCTGATCCTTAACAATGGCATAATCAAATGGTACAAATTGAGTGAATAAAACTTTACCATCCTTGGGAAAGGGTAGGAAGATTTCATTCCCACTATATAACTTTGATTGTTATTAGTACAGCTTGATAAAGTACAATATTTTAACAGGATTTTTACAAAATTAACCAATTCTGCCCATGTAGTAAATGACATCTATAACTGCTTTCACCTGGGACTGATCTGGCTCATTTGATAACTAGTTACAAATGGAGTTCATCGGTAACCATTTCGTAAGGCTGAAAGGAAATCAATGTTTGGCAGGATGCCTCCAGTTGTTAAGTCATGAATTGACCGATGGTATAAACAGGCTAGACATAGACCACACTTTCTAGCTCTTAACTGCTGATGAAAAGCAATGGCAACAATTGTCTACCAAGGAATGGTTGTCCGATTGACAAGCATTTGCAAAAATGCCATAATTGTAGTTAAGCAATGACCTAAGGAATGAATTAGAATACATACTGAAAATTACTCACAGTTCATATTCATCTTGATATTTTGTAAATAAATCTGTAGCATTCACAGAGAGGGTGATAGTACCCCGAGGGTTTGCACTTTGTTGAAGTCTTCTTTCTTCTCTCTCTTTTTTTAATCTGAAATAATACATTTCCCATTATAACTTATATTTAATTAAAACAATTTATTTCCTTGACATACAGTAATAAAACATTCTAAGGTTCTCAGTTCAGAGTACTGCATTCAGCAATAACTTGTACTACCCATAGCAAGGCATCAAATTTTACAGTTCTGTTATCTTAGTTACAAGTCACATATTCCGTGCTCTTTTCTTCTCCCGATTTATTATACTTTAAATTACAGAACAAAAGTCTTTATCGCACTAGTTTGATATTTTTTTCCACATTGACACACATTGCGGAAAATGACTGACTAAGATATCAACTCTAATTGAACTCTGACAGAGTGTGCATTCTATTTGTTACCACACTCATCTATTCTACTGCATAGTTCACAGTGAATGCAGACGTCAAAACTCTTAAACTCAGAACTCAAGAACGCTTGCTGTGGGCCCGGCCCCTCATAATTCAGTATAATATTTTAGAAGCACTCATAGCGTAATTTGCTTAGTCGTTCTTAACCAATCAACTAAGTTAAGCAACATCCGCTACAGTCATGACTTGGGTGGGTTACTGCTAATGGCATTACTATTGAGCGCTTCTGTGGAAGATATGTTAAGCCGTTGGTCCGGTTTTTTTTAGGATGGCAGTTGTTATATCATGGAAGTAAGCCATTTTGCGAATGCTCGCCTAGCTAGCTACCACCCCCAAGTAGAAATCTGTCGCCAAGCGCCTAACATTGTGTTCCGTTGGCTGTCCTTGAGAGCCAGTAACTCTAAGTTAGCCAGAACAACATTTTCAACCGCATCATCGCTTACCATCAGGTGACATAGTGGACAAAGGCTAGCCTGTAAGCTATAAATAAAATAAATCAAATTCAGGAATCTGTTTTGTCTCAGTATAATATATAAAAACGATAAGTTCTGCATTGACGAAACATCTCTACACCTAAGCTATTGTATAGAAATATATTAATTATTTCTAAATTTTAATCAAATTGTGATTATCATAATCCCTTTGTGATTCTAATTTGTTCTGTTATTCCTCAGTGCATGGTCTTTTCATTCAATACACCTACAGTCTTAGAAAACTATTTTAGCAGATGGTATGTCAGAATGAATAGGTTATAATTTTTATTTTATTTGATAGACAGGTTAACAACTACAGGTGTAGCTATTTCCTTTCGGTGTAGAGATTCAATAGTTCCTGACTTCCATTGCTGGTTTGCAAATCGACTTTGCATCATAAGTACTTATTTGATTTTTTGCCCTAATTATTGGTAGAATATATTTCCGGGGCACATACTATGTCCCGTTGTCCATGTTATCATATTTCTATATTTATTTGACTTTTGTAAGGCAGCATGACATATGTGGCAATAACTGTTCTAAAGGTATGATTCTCGTCTCGGATAAATATATGGAGTTAAATTATAGGGTAAAAAATATGTATAGGAGGCATCACATCAGTCACTTGGGGGATAAAAGTTAGTTAAAAATATTTAAAGTCACAATTAAATGATATAATTTAGTACAAACCTTTCATATTCTTCTCGTATTTCTCTTGGTGTGCGTGTGCGGAATATAACCTCCCAACCTTCAACATCCAACCCCCTCTTACCTATCAGGTACAAAAATGAATATCAAACGTTAAGAAATTTACACTTAAGTTATTTAACACCTTAAATTTGTACATGATATTTCTACCTACTCCTTCTCTCACAAGGGCTTAATTGTAAGTTGGTTGGTTGTTTTTGGCCAGTCGAATGCCTGACACAAACCCTCTTAGGGGACCCTATTGTTAGTATGCTTGTAACCTTTTGGGTTTTCAAGTTGTTATAATATGGGTAAAGTGCCCTTAAAAGTGGACACATTTATTCCCTTCGTCGCTTTTTACAACATCCAACTGAAGAATAGGAGCCATATTCTTCAGTTGCATATTCCTCATCTGGGAACTGTAGGTTATCTATGTAGCTGTAATAGCACATTCTATTGTATAGGTTATGTTTGTAAGAAATATAATTACTGAGATGGAAATAGGTGTCTTTAAAAGGAGGAAATTTGGAAAACTCATTTATTCTTGTTAATATTACCTGGACATTTATTACCCTAAAGTTCTTGTAAGTATTTGAAGGGGTTGATGCAAATTTTACTATCAAAGGAATAATTTATTTTCATTAAAATAACTTCCATAAAGTTTTAGGGAAAAGGCAATTTAGGATAATTAACTTGGAACAAACTGTCAGGAGAAGAAACGGTACCAAGAATATTGCTTGCATAAGTAGAAAAAGCTACTATGTCTCAAAAAAAAGATAAATCTCCAGGTCCGGATGGCCTCAGCAATGACTTCTTACATACCTGTTTAATGAGGTTATAGACAGCGATCAATTATGGATCTAAGGACAATATCATAATATAATTCTACATAATAATGGAGACAGAAATGTTATAAACTATGAGAGGCCCATCAGCTTGATGTCCATTATCTACAAAGTCTTGGCTAAGATAATTCTGGCTTGTATAACAAAGACTCTCAATTAAAATCAACCCACAGGGCAAGCTGGTTTCAGAAATGGATTTTAAATTTTAGATCATGTTCTTCACTAAGTTGACTACGGAAAATATTCCGAAAAGTGGGAAGCAATGCCTTTTTCAGTGGAGAATTTGTCAGTTCTTCAGAAGGCACTACTTTCCACCTTCTGGTATTTTCCTCATAGTTGCATGTGAGAGGTGTGAGATTCTAACTCCGCACGCCACAGACCTTAATTAACAGTGGACATTCCAGTTGAAGTTATGATGATGATCATGAGACCATATTCATGTTGTGACGCAACTTTCTGAGAGAAGTAGGGAATATAATTTCAATTTGAACTGCTGTTTTGTGGGCTAGTAGACCAAGGCTTTTGATTTGCTTGATTCTGAGTTCATATGGCATCATTTGCATTTTATACCTAATGAATATTTGAATCTCTGTACAACTTAAAAAGAAGTTTAATTTACCAAGAGTATCATAAATAGCTCTTTTGTGCGAGTCAGACAAAACTTCATAGGCCTCCTTGACTTTGTTAAATATTTGTTCAGCCCACTTTTGTTTGTGTGTATCAGTGCTGTGTTTGTCAGGATGAAACATACGTGAAAATCGCCTATATGCACTATTTATTTCTTCCGGTGTTGCCTGCAAAACAAAAAACCATGAATAGAAGACTTAAACATTGAGTTTTACATGTAGGGAACAATAAGGCTCGATTCCCGCTCTCAAGTGGTAACAGCCATTTTACTGTCAAACCATTTTCGACATTGTCTCTATCATTACAATGCATACTTATATAAGGCTGCCTGCATCCCTTTACTGTCTATTCTTTCACCCTATCATACATTGTAATGATTGTGAAATCGAAAATGGTTTGATGGTAAAACTTTGGGCTGCTGCACTGCCAGAAGCTGCCACTTTGGTGTGAATTGATGCTAAACCCCTTTTATGCAGCATAAATAAAATTTAGATTAAAACATTAAACCCCTTATTCATAGGTCACTAGTAGACTTTTATTGGATCATAAATTGCAGGGACAGGTGGTATTACAAAAGATTAGAAAACTGTTTTTTTTCTATGAACCTGAGGGAAAAATTTCGAAAACTTTAAATATGTAGAAATCTGGATTTTTATTATTTTAATTGCTAGTAGTGTACATTTCCAATTTTCTTGTTCTGCAGTTCCAAGTAATCACACATTTACCATATACATAAAAACAGACAACAGAATCTCAGCATCAGTTCAGAATTACGAGAACGAATGAACTGTACCAGAATGATAGCAATAGGCTTGCCTTATAATACATAAGACCTAAAAATCTAGATGGTGAAGGGTATGTAATTATGGTAGTAACACCTTATTTTTACTTAATCTAAGTATAGTAGAGATTTGTCTAGAAATTTTTAGAATATAATCTCCAGGATTTTTGCAATTTGCATAACTAATACAGATGTCTTACTATTTTCAAATAATTTTGGCTTTTGTTTAATTTGCAGCATTATGTAAGATCTCTAAGAAATGGGTAGTTCTTCTTTTTAGAACTATGAACAGTTTACAAGTGTTTTTCAGAAGTCTTAACCCTGTATTGGAACATTGAGAATGTTGACTTCTTCTACATGCCCTTATCCTGCGCTTAGTGGGGTTAGCCCAATAAGTACTTCTCTTCAACTCTGTTCAATTAGCATTCATATCATTGCTCCTCAAGCTTTTTATACAAGTCATTCTTCACACAGTCTATCTAAACTTTTTTCAGATTTCTGCTCTTATATCAGCACAATATATTCATAATCAACACTTTTCTTATTGTACATTTGTCATCCCTCCCCATGAAATACCAATATCATGATATTCTATTTAAGTTTATATCCCTGGTGCTACTTTAGAGCTTCCTCTAACAAATTTCATCCTAAAAGTCCTAATCATTCTAGTAAATCTTTACATTAACAGCTTTGCCACATGCATTCTTCTTTCATCCATCTCCTTTGTTTCCTAACACTCAGATTTGTTTACTATGACCAGTATTATGATAGTATTCCCGATCCATTAATTATGATAACCATTTTAATTTAGTTTTCCCTAATTTTCCCAGGTAGCTGCGTTTAATTTTCTTCATCATTAACAATTTCGTCGAGAAACAGTGTGCACCATGATGCCTCCTACTATATGTCTGATGTCAGTGCATCTCTGCACTTTTCACAAAAAGTTCATAATATAGGAAGACTTCATGCAAAGTCACAAATAGAGCAATTTAATGCTTAAGGTGTTTCCTTTCTTAAACTGGGATTTAACCTCATATTTTCAGATTCTGATCACTGAAACATTCTATTTTAACTAGCAATCAAATACTTGTAAAAATTTTATGTAATAAATAGTAAAAATATGTAAAACCATAAAAGGCTATTAGGTATTTACATCATATATCATCCTAGGTTTGAAGTAATTTTTCTTTTAAAGGAAATAGCTTGTTTAGAGCATTCATATTCAGGTGCAACACTGAGAGAAGCGAAGAGGAGCACTACGTTATTTGTGACCACAACAACACTAGAGTCATATGAGTTAAGTGAGCAATGCGGTATTGGCCAGCAATGGTCCTAAATCAAATTTTTTTTTTTATCTCCACATGGGGGGTTTTCACAAGTCTACACTGAAAGGGGTTCTACACCTGCCCCCATTCTCCCTACACCCCCTAAAATCAATTGGCGGCATACTATAGCTCTACCCTATCATCTAGTATATCTCATCTATGATCACTTTATGCATGATTGTGTACTTTACTAAACAAATTATCTTTGAAAGTGTTTATCCATATCCACATACTCTCACTACCGTACCATCATGCATTCACTGCCTGCCCGGCAAGATATACAAGTGAACATAATCAAGCTAAACCTTGCCATATCAGTCTCTTACCCTGTCAAGACTTAATAACTAAACAATACATTCAATTGTGCATTCAACTTAAAGCTCCTAACCTAGAAAATATGATGCAAGTGCATCAATTTGGTGACATTTACGAGTGTAATTAAATTCAATGGCAATATCATCACACGGTTGAGGTTACTGATTTAAATACAATTCTTAGGAGTTATATAATTATTGATAAAGGAAAAATTCGTAGACCGATAGACAGGCATGTGATACAGTGCTTACCGTTTTAGACACATTCAGTAACTGATAATAATTTTCTTGCATTAAAATATTCTCCGCCTCTTCTTCCATTTTATATCTCAATATAATTTGTATTTCCAAAAAATAAATTACTATTCTGCAAAGCAAATCTTTATTTTCTTCTACTCGTTTGAAAAAGTATGCTATACTCTTTGGCTTGGCGTGAAAGACTTAGGCAGTCTTCCGTTTCACGCCAAACGCGATTTTTGCGATGTCATCTCCATTCCGAAGCAACGAAATCGTGCAGAAGATGATCCAAATGACCTCATATGGATTACGTATATCAGTCCACGAGGCCTAAGCTGAGCTTTGCATTTGTGTAATTGATCACCAACGAAAAGTGGAGTTACGCTGAGTGATGGACGCACCGCGCCTCAGGCCGGTTGCCAAAAACAGTTTAAACCGGTTTAAACCAAGCAAAAAGCAGTTGGATACAAACTTTCCTATGTTACCCGTGGTTCAAACTGTTTTCGTACCAAATTTCATCCTAATCGGTCCAGTAGATTGGTTATCGCGCAAAACCATTAACCTCTTTTTGCGCAGTTGGATAAAAACTATCCTTTGTCCTTCCCCGTGTCTCAGACTATTTCCATACTAAATTTCATCCTAATTGGTCCTGTAGTTTCAGAGCCTATTCAATGCAAACAAACAAACAATCAAATCTTGCCTCATTATTATATTAAAGTTTAGATGAGTGTGTAACGTGCTTTATCGATTAGAGAAATGGTAGTTATTATCATTTATATGTGGCCGCGAGTTACGTGAGCGTGTTTAGGACCATTCCGAATTGTAATTGCACGCTCCCAGTGCAACCGTAGTATATATTTATAAGAGTTACAAGTTACGGACATAACTGACACAAGTGCGATTTCAGAAACGGAACGGTAATGGTCGCTATAATCAATAGTGTAAAAGATAGAATTACTTGGCTGGCGGCTTGGTGATCGCAATGTAAGATGACAGTTCTTCAGAAGCCACTGCTAAAAATCTATTGGACAGATGAAGGTATTTTGCAAATATTTATAAATATTGAGAAAACTGTAGCTCCGATCGCGCTCAAAACAACGGGAAACGATCGAATATTGCGACCCACGTGTATTGATGTGTGGAACTATTGAAAAATTTGGAAAAGGGGAATTATATAAAGGAAAAAAAAATAAAAATTCCAATTAAATGTTAATAACTTTTACACTATTGAACCTATTTAACTGAAACTAACGTGGAACAAACCGCCACCAGCGGCCGCTAATTATTAAATACAAACCAACATACGAAATGGAAAAAAACAAAGACAACACAAAAAAAAACGAAAATTCTATGATAAAAATGTCAAAAAATTGGTTTTTGATGTCTGGTGTAAAAATTTCTAAAGAACAGTACTAATTAAACTGTCTAGATGAGTTACGCTACCGGAGACGCAACTTTTGGTAGGCTATACTTCTTCACCTTCTATCATGCTAACAAAGTAACTTCTGAAATTTTTACGCATATAACAACGTCCGCCTCAGGAAAATATGACAGGGTGCAAATATATCCTGGCACACCAAGCTTACTATGATAATATATTTTTACTATCGTAAACACAATTATAATCTACACTAATATTATAAAGAGGAAAGATTTGTATATATGTACGCATCAAATTATCTTAAAAACTATTGGACTGACTTGGATGAATAATGAATCTTTTATTTCGTCTGAACATTTTTACAAATCTGAGGTAGGGGCTACCTTTGAAGAATAGAATACCTGTGCCACTTAGACCCGCTCTTCCTTATCTTAATATTAAGATTTATACATATATATATATATATATATATCTACCCCAGAGTTGATATTACGTCCTACATGGCGGTTTTTACCGATGATGTTGCGTCCGACTGACTTGTTGCATCCTGTATACGGACGCAAGATTGACCATCTCTCAAATTTAGCCAGAAGTAGTGCAAAGGTTAGTACAATGGCTGGGTGAAATATTGGCATGGACGTTGTTTTGCCACCGGAGTGCTTTTCGGCGTATTTCTTAGTTCCGCTGTTTAGCGCGCGAATTTTGGAGGGCGCTCCTGTGCGCCGTATATCAGTGGCGTATATTCGATATTTTGTTTACGTATAACATGCCGATAATGTGGCTTCTGTATATAATAAAAGTTTTTATCAATTCTAATGTGTGATTTTATTGCGTCACACAAAACGACTTCGCCCCAGAGGAGACGTCGGGGTGACTGAGGTGAGGGGGCGGAGTTCGCACGCGGTTTGCAAGCGGCATGTTTTTGTTTATACTTCTATTATTTGACGGCCAGCGCGGACGTAATAACGCTTGTGGTATAAATATTGTATAGTGGAAGTAAAATAACAGGCACCATGATATCCCATTAAGTATATTAAAAATAATGATAAGGTAAGTACCTAATAATTTTAATTTGTACCTACTTAGTTTGTGAATTTAAATTATCGTTATTATCTATTATGAATAATCCTGATTATTTGTTTTGTACATAAAGAGGACAGTATTTAATTATAACACAAGTTCACAATAATAATGTAGAATTTGAAAAAACGTACACACAGCAATTAGTGAAAGACCATGAAAAGCGTACTAGATTTTTGTACAAGCAATTGAGAGAAAAGATAGCAACAAATAAGGAGAAAATTAGGGACAAGAGAGGTGGTGAAAGCGATATAGAACTTCCGCAAGGCAAAAACCATTTACGTAAATGATATTAATAAAAGAAAAAGCAAGGATAAAGCCAGGTATAAGAAAGCAAATGTGATAGATATAGTTGAAAGAAATGTAATCTCTATAAAAATAGAATCAGAGCGAAAGAACACAAAAGCGCCGATTAAAAACATAAAACGCCCTCCGCAGGTGGTGCATTCTGACTCTAGCAATGTCAGCAGTCACCCTCCATCTGCAGCCACTTAAGGAAAACCCGGGGCTCCTGCCGGTAAAAGAAGGCCTAGCATACCTGCAAGTAGATAATTGGACCATTATCAAAACCCTTAACTTAGAATCTACGATGATCTACAATTCATTACATGGAAATTTACTGAGTTAGACAAATTAATAACCTTAAACATGCTAATGCACGTAAAGCACCTACGTGATATAACAATCGACAAATATCGTCAATTAGTTCCACAACGCTTCAAAAGAGGCATCCTTAATCCATTGGGATCTATAGTCAAAATAATAACAGGAAGTCTAGATTACGACGACGCCGTGAGATATGACAAACTAATTTCTGAAATAAGCCACGATCAAGTACTCACCCCAAAAAAGTTACTATTGTCACTAAAATGTTAGACAGCTTAATAAATGCTACACAAGTAATTAATGAATATTCCATAGTTCTAGATACTCGTCTAAAAAAACTTGAAATAGTCGTTAACGAATTGGCAAACAACGATAATAATTTCGTTCTATCCTCATATATATTAGGTTTGTATAGCCTTTTCATTAGTAACTTCCGAACCATATATATAAGATTGACTGAAATTGAGACTGCATTAGCATTAAGTAAACTATCTATATTGCATCAGTCTATTGTTAATTTCACAGAACTATTCGATCGTTTAAGGATTATTTCATACTTAGGACACTTGGTGTATGAACCCAATGAAGTAAATTTAGTAAAAATTGAGGAAACAACATGTGTTAAATCATTTATAAAGAAGAACCAGATAACGTTTGCTTTAGAAATTCCACTTATTGATAATTGCACTTATAACTACTTTAAGATGTACCCCTTACCTGTGTTCCACGAACCTGAAAATAAAACTCTTATCATAATACCTAAATACCCTTACCTTTTGGCGAAAGGACTAACGTTCTTACCAATTGTGCACCCTTGCCGCGCTCTCGCTGCTGGAGACTTATCTCTGCAACGATAGCAACAGAGCCTTGTACAATGTACACCGGGCTAGAATGTGAAAAACAACTAATGAAGTATGAGAATAACCTTACCTGCTGCAAACAATATCCTATCGAATTGGAAGATGTGAAAGTGCAAAAGGTAAACCCTGATAACTGGATACTCTACACATATAAGAGGACAACACTTACAGAACAATGCCTTGATGAAATTACTACATACCCTGTGTTTGGGACATACCTGATGACAATAGATAAGCCCTATGATTTTGAAATAAACGGAATCCGTATTCGTCACCACAGTGTTTTTACAGACACGGAAGTAGCGACGCCCCTTCCGGTCATCAATTTACCACCTCTACACCTGAACGAGAGTTTATCAAGTGCACCTGCACTGTACATGCACGAAGTGAATTTGGACGATATGAAGTACAAGTTGTTCGCGTTAAAAAATAGTGAAGTGTTAGAAAATGCGACGTATAGAGAAACGGACTCTACAAACAGTATTTTAGCTAGTGCCGCTTTAGGTTTTGTAATTTTAAGTCTTGTATTGTTTTTATTATATGTGTTTCGCAGTAAGTTTCTAGAAACTGTTCTATGTATGCAAAATTGTCGAAAAAGCTCTAAATTCGAGCGCTTCGAAAATTTTTCTCTTGGTGAGGGAGGAGTAATGGATCCCTATCCCGCTCTAGACTAGAGGGGGCTTGATCAGAGGTAACTCTTATAGTTCCCTGTAATGCTGACCAAGGCTTCTCGGCGGTCTCGTGGTAGGTTAAGATAGTTGGTAAGCTCTTTTGTGAGAACATTTTATTCATTATACAGTTAGCCTCCGAATCGGCAACATATTTTATTATTGTTTTAATTATTTTAGTTTTTAAAAAGGGTTTCCCCTATTCCTAAGATTTGACTACCTACTATCGAAAAAATTGTTTTATTTTATGTTCATACTTAAATTCAGAAGAAACCCGCTCACATAAATAAATGTGGGAGCATTTTATTTATGTGAGTGGGTTTCATAAACCTAAATATCATATCCTTAGTATTCTTTAATTAGCCTAGCGGACTTAGCTAATTATTAAAATTTATTAAAATTTAATCGATCTAGGTAATATAGGGATAACTTGTTTTTAATGTCTATTATGCACTCCAAGTAATATAAATAAGTATTTTAATCGACTTCATAAAAAGAGATGATTGTCTATTCATACATAGGAAATTGATTAAGGAGATTAGTAAGGCAAGTATGAGTGGTCAAGCCGGAAGGGGTCGGCCAAGGCGTACATTTGAGGAACAAATTGTCGTTGTTCTGCTTAAAGGCCAGGTTAAAAGCACCCGCAACCGACGAGCATGTATGAAGAATGTGATGAAAGTTGATGAAGCGAGAGAAGTATGTCAGGATCGTAGCAAGTGGAGGGAAATAGTATCTGCCTACCCCCATGGGAAAGAGGCGTGACAATATGTATCTGCATATACATATCGTCACTCCTGTCCCCCATTGGGGTAGACATAGACCACGTCACACAATTAATTTATTGGGATCTATTATATAAGTGGACCCTGATGGAGGGCAGCGGTAGCCATCAGTACCTATGTGAAGCGCAATGAGGTGGATTCTGCACCGGTTCACGGTGGATTTCTATAGCCACTGAAGTTATAGTACCGCGATGTAGAAAGCAAGGGGAAACTACTACATTATTATCCCAAGAGAGCTGTATGATGGAATCAGAGAGACACAGAGCAAGTTTGCCTGGCGATCCGCGTAGCGACCGGCGCCCTGAGCTTTCCGGGGCTGGGGGTGTGAAATTGGTTACCGGCCATGGTGATGTAGGCAACCAGGCGTTCCATGCAAAATATACTACTGAAAGAAGCTTAAAGTTAAGAAAATGTCATCTTTTCGGTACATGGAATGTTCGAGGTCTACTCGACAAATCTAAGCTTCCAATGTTAGAGAAGGAACTGGAACGATGCAATATGACTTTCACAGGGCTAAGGGAAACACACTGGAAAGGAAGCGGGCATTTCAACTGTGAAAAACATACCATATATTTTACCGGAAATGGCAAAAGTAGTTTTTCTGGGGTGGCAATCGCAATTCCGAAACTTTGGAATAGCGCCGTGCTCGGCTACAACCCAATCAGTGACAGAATAATATCGATTAAATTCAGTGCATCACCGACCCCATTGAATATTTTACAGGTATATACCCCCACAAGTTCTTCCCTTGTTGAGCAAATAGAAGATTTCTACAAACAGTTCGAATCTTCAATAGCTAGAATCCCCAAAAGAGAGCTTTTGCTCATCATAGGAGACTTCAACGTGAAAGTGGGTGATACAACGATGGATGATGTAATTCGAGACATTGTGGGCAAATATGGTCTTGGTGTTAGGAATCCAAGGGGAGAACGGCTTATAGAATTTGCAGCCAACAACAACTTGACCATCATGAATACTACATTCAAACATCATCCAGGGCGCTTATATACCTGGACATCCCCTGGAGACAATTGTCGTAACCAGATCGAAATATATTTGTTAGATCGAGATGGAGAAGTTCTATTACTAACGCAGACACTTTGCCTGGTGCGGATTGCGGATTTGATCATGAACTACTCATTGGCAAATTAAGATTAAAACTACAAAGAGTAAGAACCATCGGCCAAAAAACGAATGCAAGTAATTGATCAGAGCTTATTTACAACCTCTATTGAAAGCAAACATTCCATCTGGCGGTCAGATATTAGGAACACGGATAGTAACTTCTTGTGGGTATCTGCTAAGAAATACGTAAAGGATGCAGTTATAGAATCACAACCAAGAAAAATATCCGCCAAACGACAGCATTGGATGACAGCAAACACCTGGCAGTTAGTGGAAGAGCGTAGGAAGCTAAAGGTTGTCAGTTCAGCAACACTCTCGTGTTCACTCACGTGTTGCTGAACTGAATTCAAAAACATCAGTGATACAAGCTGCTTGTAGACGTGACCGTAATAATGCATTAGCAAAGATATGTGACGAACTAGAACGACACTCGGACAAGTTACAGACGAAAGATCTTCATGATAAAGTCCGACTAATAACACGCCAGTTTAAACCAAAGACATGGGCAATAGAAAATGCCGCAGGCACAACTATCACTGAGATTGAAGACATAGTGAATGTTTGGAAGGATTATTGCAAATCTCTCTTCGCGAAAAACACCACAACAACATACAACCTTTGTATCTCAAATGAAGTCAGTGAGCGAGAACCTGGTATAATGCGTGATGAAGTTCGAGCGGCAATACATCACCTGAAGTGCAATAAAGCCATCGGTGTTGATGAGATCTCAATCGAAGTGTTTAGGGCTATGGGGGAAGCCGGTGTGGACCTTCTATTTACCATTTGTTGCAAAACTTGGGAAACTAGCCTATGGCCTGAAGACTGGTCCCATTCTATATTTATACCCTTGCACAAGAAAGGATCCACCAAAAATGCAATAACTACCGGCTCATCTCTCTTTTATCTCATGCGAGCAAAGTGATGCTCCATATCCTTAACACAAGGCTACAGGCGTATCTTTCGAACCACATTTCTCCAGAACAAGCTGGATTCGTGAAGGGAAGAGGCACGAGGGAGCAGATACTCATGTTACGGCAGATCATAGAGAAATTGAGGGAGTTCAACACACCTTTCTTCATATGTTTCGTCGACTTTCGGAAGGCATTCGATACGGTCATATGGGAGTGCCTATGGAAAATTCTGCTGGATATGGGAGTTCCGCGGCATCTTATCTATCTTTTGAGGAGACTATACTAGGACGGCAAGTGGTAGTAGTGCAAGTGGACAACGTCCTCTCAGATACCTTTAAGACAGAGTCCGGCGTTCGACAGGGGTGTATATTATCGCCATTGCTCTTTAACACCTATACTGAGAATATCATGAGAATCGTTCTGGAAGGGTGGGATAAAGGTGTTTCAGTTGGAGGGTGAGTGATTAACAACTTACGGTACGCTGGTGATACTACCCTTCTAGCAAAAACAAAAGCAGATTTAGAACACCTGCTGTCTCGGCTTGAATCCGCCAGTGTCAACTTCGGTCTTACTCTCAACAGAGAAACGACGAAGATCATGATAGTAGACCGGGCTGAGCACAACACGCAAGGAGTCCCGTGTATAGCAAATTGTGAAGTAGTGCAGAGCTATATTTACCTCGGATCTACTATATCCAACCTCGGCGGATGTGAGGACGAGATCAAGCGCCGATTTGCTATCACACGATCAGCGGTAGAGCAATTGGGGAACATTTGGAAAGACAGACGCATAACCAAAAATACAAAGGTTCGACTAATGAGATGTTTGGTATTTCCAATCTTTCTGTACGGGGCTGAAACATGGTCGCTCAAATTACAAGATCGCCGGAAAATCGATGCATTGGAGATGTGGTGTTGGAGACGACTGTTGAGAATCCCCTGGACAGCGTTTCGGACTAATGTTTCTATTCTCAAAGAACTTCGTATACAAAATAGGCTTTTGTCGACTGTTCAGCTACGAATTCTTAAGTTCTTTGGGCACATCTCAAGAAAGGAAGATTCTATGGAGAAACTTGTCGTACAAGGCCGGGTGGAAGGCAAAAAACCTAGAGGTCGATCCCCCACGCGCTGGATTGACCTTAAAACCAGTATTACTAAAGCTACCGCAGTACAATATGCTTGCAATGCTAATAGCCGCCTCCAATGGAGGAACATCGTTAGACGTGCGGCTGCCTTGGAAGCGAGCGGCGACGACGAGACGCAACCCTGTCCATCGACAGCCACGACCACTCTGCCAAGAGTGCCCGACTAAGAAGAAATTATATAAGTACTTACCTATGTAAGTATTGTATGTATCGATATAACATAAGGTTAGGAAGAAGCAACAAACATAACAGTTTATGGGGTACATACAAAAATAAATATACGGTACCGATATAATCTTAAATATAGTAAGGAGTCATTTAATTAGTAGAATGCATGGAATTAATACAGTACAATATACGGTATCAATATATCCATACATTTTGATGGAATTAGGAAAAACTATTAAATGCATGGAACGAATACAAAAATATACAATGTGTCACATGATTTCCATCGAGAACGGACGCAAGAAACCAGTGAGAATTATTTCAAATTGAATATCTAATTTTCGTACCTAAACAAAATTTCTCGTCGACAATAGAATTCACATGACAGCAATGTAACTATATTCGCACGAATAACAATTAAAAAGTCATTGGAAATGGTAGACGCCATAGGGTTCGATTTTGAAAAGACGCAACAAGTCTTCGGCGATTTAAATATATATATATATATAAATTATATATATGTATAAATCTTCTTCTATATATATATATATTTAATTTAATATTTAGGTTACAATTAATATAAAACAATCTAGTAGATACTAACTTAATAAATAACAAATAAACAGGAAGTATACTTAGGTATAACGTCTAAACAAATTTAAATACATTTCAGTATTATTCAGATGGTTTCTAACAAATTCAACTGTAAGTGAAAGTAGGTAGTTATTTGTTAGCCAAACATTTCAGTCACTTATTTTAGTATAAAAATAACCGAGGGGTTAAATAATATTCTGTTGTTATAGTCTAGGGTGGATATAATAAACAAATGCAGGTAGGCGACGATTATTTACAAAATGCAGAGTACAAAATATACGTAAACTAAAAAACAGGTACAGAATTGCTTGGCGGAGTGATGTATGGTACAAGTGATCAACGTTTATCCATTTAATTTTATTATGAATTAATTTTTCGTACCATTGTTTTATTTTACTTATGATATTTTATGTTTGAGTCTATAAATCGACTTTATTATACATACATATACATATATTTTTATAAATATATTATATTAAATGATGTAGGTGATAAGTAGGTGTTTTGTGAGTCATGTAAATCGATAAAATTTCAGCAGAGATTCTTTTTCAGCGTAATCTAATGTCATGAGCCAATTACGAACAATTTATTTGCATTCATATACGGTTTATGGGTATATATTATATATTTAAAATAGTGTGAGACCCGGGAAAAAACTTAGGATTTTTATATATTATTTTCTTATTCTTAATTTTTTATGTCAAATGTGTGCTAGAAATGCCACAAAAAATACTTTGAAAAAGGTCATCAACGCAGTCAAAGTGTCATTTCATGTCATATTTTTCTGTTTTGTCTATATAGAATATATTTGGTATTTGTATAACAAATTATAAAACAATTACCTACATATTAATATTAACATAATGACCTTAAGTGTGACAGCTGTCAGTTTAAATTAAGATTAGGGCTCAAAATGACGTAAAAATTACCAAATAATGGGTGCTAAGTATGATAGCTGTCAAACCATTAATGTGGAATTTATATTTCTGACTTATATTCGGCCTACAATTTAACATAAAAACTGCACAGAAGTAGGTCTTAGGTGTGAGAAAGGTCAAAACGACAGTTGGCGTCATATATTTAAGTTTTGATTTCATATTTAGGCTCCACGTAGAATAAAACATACCTACAAGTAGAGTTTTAGTTTAGCAGCTGTCAAGGTTATCATATAAACAACAGGTTTTATGATACTATTCAGGCTTGATGCTGAATTCAGGCTACAATTGACATAAAATTATCAATAAATAAGTATATGACAGCTGCACAAATGACAGTAGATATCAAGCTTACAGTTTTGATTTAATTTTTGAGCTACAAATGATATTAAAATTACAAATAAATTGATCTAGATCCAACACCTGTCATACGTTAGACTAATTTCTAGGAATTTTAATTCAAAATATGGAATACAAACGGAATAATATGACATCAACTGTCACTTGAGAGCTGTCATGCTTGAGATCTATTATACCATTTGTAGCAAAAGTATTAAATGTAAACAGATTAATACGACATCAACTGTCACGTTGATAGTTGTCACAACTGCAGTGTTGTTGGTTCTAATAGGTATTTATTTATAATATATAAAGCTGGATTACCGTACACTGACTGACTCACTGACTCACTGACTGACATAATTGTTCTCCCAGTAGGAGTCGAGTAGGAAGAAAGTAATGTATAGCAAAAATGTTCTGGGGGTTTGTGTGAGTATGGGAAAAATCCGAAAACTCAAAGATGACGTCTGCCAAGTAAAATTGGATGGCGTATCTCTGAAACGGTAGGAGATAGGTAGGGGGTGCTTGACCAAATGTCATAGGGAATCGGGAGAGCAGTCGGATGACATTTGTCAAAAATCCAAAATGGCGGATTTCAAAATGGCCGCCATACAAAATCCTTCGATCCCTCAAAAAAGTAGCTGGTTCTACCAGAAAGAGTTGAGTACGGTTATAGTAATGTATTACGAAAATGACTAAGGGGTTTAGCTGAGTAGGGGAAAAATTAAAAACCCTAGAAATGACGCCTGCCAAGTAAAGCTGGACTACGTATCTCGAAAACGGTAAGAGATAGGTTGGGGGTGTTTGAACAAATGTCATAGGGAATCGGGAGAGCAGTCGAATGACACCTGTCAAATGTGCTACTCTCATTCTTCATACATTATTTGGAGTATTTGACCTTACAATGTCGACTGTATTAGGAGTTTTTGTGGGATTTTCAACTGAATTTGGAGTAATTGTCCTACTGGCCGTGTAGCGAGCCCAAAGGGCGAGCTTCTGGTGAGGCCGAAGGCCGAACTTTCGGGCCGCGAGGCCGTAGGCCGAGTTGACGGTGCGCGAGCCCGCAGGGCGAGCGCTAGGCGAGGCCGCAGGCCGACCCATGTTAGTAACTTGCGAGGCCGAAGGCCGAGCTCAGACTTGCACCGATTTGGCTGAAAATCGATATATAGGTTGTTCTCGTCATCCTTATTTCAAATATGAAATTTTTATTTCGATGACGTCTGCCAAGTAAAAAAAGTTACTCCGATTTGGCTGAAACTCGATATTTATGTGGTTCTGGACGTCCTTATTCCAAATCAAAAAAAAATTTTTCGATGACGTCTGCCAAGTAAAAAAAGTTACTCCGATTTGGCTGAAACTCGATATTTATGTGGTTCTGGACGTCCTTATTCCAAATCAAAAAAAAATTTTTCGATGACGTCTGCCAAGTAAAAAAAGTTACTCCGATTTGGCTGAAACTCGATATTTAGGTGGTTCTGGGTGTCCTTATTCCAAATCAAATTTTTTTTTTTCGATGACGCCTGCCAAGTAAAAAAAAGTACTCCGATTTGGCTTAAATTTTATATCTAGGTTGTTCTGGACGTCCTTATTCCAAATATGAAATTTTTTTTTCGATGACGTCTGCCAAGTGCAGATAAATCACGTATCTCGAAAACGGTAATAGATAGGTAGGGGGTTTTTGAAAATATGTCATAGGGAATAAGGAGAGCAGTCGAATGACATTTTGGATGTGTCTTACGTGCTCCTATCATTCTTTATACTGCATTTGGAGTGTTTTTCCTTAATTTTCGACTGTATTAGGAGTTTTTGTCGGATTTTTGACTGAATTTGGAGTTACTGTCCAACTTTAGTGTATAGCGAGCCCGAAGGGCGAGCTCCCGGTGAGGCCGAAGGCCGAACTTTCGGCTCGCGAGGCCGAAGGCCGAGCGTAGGGTGCGTGAGCCCGAAGGGCGAGCGCTTGGCGAGGCCGCAGGCCGAGCCGTGTTAGTAACTTGCGAGGCCGAAGGCCGAGCTCCGACTTGAGAGTATTTTCCACGTCACAGACTGGTCTCCATGGCAACTGCCTGCGGTAACCGAAGCACCTACGAGTGGGGTTCCTTAACAAAAGTGACTCAGAACCTTGGTACCATTCTGCCCGTACCACCTTTTAATGGCAGTAGGGTGAATCTGCTTTAGTGGCTACAGTATGGATCTTTATTTTATGGAGAGTTTATTTGGGATTTCATACTTCTATTAGAGTTTTGAACGTATTTTTTTTAAATGTATAAGGAGTTAAGGTTAAGTTTAGTACTGCACAACGATAAATGCGGGCCGCATGCGGCCCGCACACTGCCCGAAATACTAGTTTATAATATATAAAGCTGGATTACCGTACACTGACTCACTGACTGATTCACTGACTGACATCATTGTTCTCCCAGAAGGAGTCGAGAAGGAAGAAAGTGATGTATGGGAAAAGTGTAGAGAGGGTTTGGGGGAGTATGGGAAAAATCCGAAAACTCAAAGATGTCGTCTGCCAAGTAAAGTTGGTTAGCGTATCTCGGAAACGGTAAGAGATAGGTAGGGGGTGCTTGACCAAATGTCATAGGGAATTGGGAGAGCAGTCGAATGACATCTGTCAAAAATCCAAAATGGCGGATTTCAAAATGGCCGCCATACAAAATCCTTCGATCCCTCAAAAAAGTAGCTGGTTCTACCAGAAAGAGTTGAGTACGGTTATAGTAATGTATTACGAAAATGACTAAGGGGTTTAGCTGAGTAGGGGAAAAATTAAAAACCCTAGAAATGACGCCTGCCAAGTAAAGCTGGACTACGTATCTCGAAAACGGTAAGAGATAGGTTGGGGGTGTTTGAACAAATGTCATAGGGAATCGGGAGAGCAGTCAAATGACACCTGTCAAATGTGCTACTCTCATTCTTCATACATTATTTGGAGTATTTAACCTAACAATGTCGACTGTATTAGGAGTGTTTGTGGGAATTTCAACTCAATTTAGAGTAATTGTCCTACTGTCAGTGTGGCGAGCCCGAAGGGCGAGCTTTTGGTGAGGCCGAAGGCCGAACTTTCGGGCCGCGAGGCCGTAGGCCGAGCGGATGGTGCGCGAGGCCGCAGGCCAAGCCGTGTTAGTAACTTGCGAGGCCGAAGGCCGAGCTCAGACTTGCACCGATTTGGCTGAAAATCGATATATAGGTTGTTCTTGTCATCCTTATTCCAAATATGAAATTTTTATTTCGATGACGTCTGCCAATTAAAAAAAGTTACTCCGATTTGGCTGAAACTCGATATTTAGGTGGTTCTGGGTGTCCTTATTCCAAATCTAAAATTTTTTTTTCGATGACGTCTGCCAAGTAAAACAAGTTACTCCGATTTGGCTGAAACTCGATATTTAGGTGGTTCTGGGTGTCCTTATTCCAAATCAAAAATTATTTTTTCGATGACGTCTGCCAAGTAAAAAAAAATTCTCCGATTTGGCTTAAATTTTATATCTAGGTTGTTCTGGACGTCCTTATTCCAAATATGATTTTTTTTTTTCGATGACGTCTGCCAAGTGCAGATAAATCACGTATCTCGAAAACGGTAATAGATAGGTAGAGGGTTTTTGAAAAAATGTCATAGGGAATAAGGAGAGCAGTCGAATGACATTTTGGATGTGTCTTACGTGTTCCTATCATTCTTTATACTGCATTTGGAGTGTTTTTCCTTAATTTTCAAATGTATTAGGAGTTTTTGTGGGATTTTTGACTGAATTTGGAGTTACTGTCCAACTTTTGTGTATAGCGAGCCCGAAGGGCGAGCTCCTGGTGAGGCCGAAGGCCAAACTTTCAGTCCGCGAGGCCGAAGGCCGAGCGTGTGATGCGCGAGCCCGAAGGGCGAGCGCCTGGCGAGGCCGTAGGCCGAGCCGTATTAGTAACTTGCGAGGCCGAAGGCCGAGCTCCGACTTGAGAGTATTTTCCACATATCCGACTTGTCTCCATGGCAACTGCCTGCGGTAACCGCAGCACCTACGAGTGGGGTTCCTTAACAAAAGTGACTCAGAACCTTGGTCCCATTCTGCCCGTACCACCTTTTTATGGCAGTAGGGTGAATCTGTTTTAGTGGCTACAGTATTGTTCTTTATTGTATTGAGAGTTAATATGGGATTTCATACTGTTATGGAGTTTTGTTTTTTTTTTTAAATGTATAAGGAGTTACGGTATTATTTAGTACTGCATAACGATAAATGCGGGCCGCATGCGGCCCGCACACTGCCCGAAATACTAGTATATATATATAATTCATCTACTTCAATTGATACCCTGGAAGACTAGAATAATAATTCTGCCCATGCTGGGGACGCTGCCAACTGGTAAGTGGTTGAAGTGTTTAGACTGCCTGCAAGCCTGTAATGGCACGTAGGTTGACTAAATGCTTTTGTTATAGTATCTGAATTATTTAATATGGTTTGCAGCATTTTGTTTAAATTCTTACTAGCAAAAACAACGTATTATATTGATGTACTTATTAATATAACAATAAGAATTTTTTAAGTTGTATCTAATTACCAATGTTTAATTTGAATAAAAAAATAACTTGAAATCCATTTCATATTATTCGGCGTATTTATTAGCTACCGACTTTAAAATCATAGAATATTATTTCCAAGAAAGTAATTACAATCTACTGAAAACAATTGCATGAAACACCATAAATCTCTTTATTGAAAAACATGTTACAGAAAATTAAAACCTAAATAAGCTTACATATTGGGGCATAAAGCCATCCACCCGTCTCTAAAGTTGGGACCGCACTATAGAGGCGCGTCGTGGCACGGTAACTGAGCGACTGTCACTACCTAACGCACTTACGGATGCGCAGGGCAGTTCTGCATCGAAGTAGCATAGCGCGACTCTTTCATTCACAATAGGCATGCGGCGTAGCAGAACGGTTCTTCCAACTCATGGCAAAAATTGAAATGGATGTAATCATCAAAGGAGAAACAATCATGGTGTCTTACGAAGAGGCAGATAGAGCTGAAAAAAATAATAAGCGTAGTAGCTATATAGGTGAAAGATACACTTCACTCTCGTTTGAAAACACTGTTTTTTTAACGAATTTCAAAGATAATAGTCGATTTCACACAAATTTTAGACTGTACAAACTACTATAGTAACATTACAACCACATTCGGTGGTCTTTTTCAAGGAGAGTTCAGGTCGCCCGCGTTAATGTCTCGCTTAGTGCTAGCACTAAGTGAGACGTCTCCTTGAAAAAGGCCACCGAATGTGGTTAACAAGCAGTGTCTAACTCAGTTCTATCATTTTTAATATTGATAATTGCAATGTAAGTGGTTGATTTTATCGATGATATGGATCTGGATAACTTATAGAGACATAGTACATAGTGCATGCGTGAATCCTTTTGAATATTATTGTGAACAAAATTTTAATAAACGAGATTTACCAATGTTTTCTTTAGCAACATTGTGGATCTGGTAGAATCCTCAAGGTGGATCGTTAAGTCCCCATTTACAGATTGTGTGCGCCTTACGGTGCTGGGCTTGCCATCAGGTGAGTAAGGAATGTTATTGCAAAATGCTATTATAAATATTGTTTTATTAAGCCTGATAGGTTATCCTTGACCTCTATCTTTATATTAGATTTAGGTAGGATTTTTAGTGTAGTTCTTTATATAGACGCAACAAAATTAACACAAATTATAATTGGGATATATTTTACTGAGATACCGAATCAAGTAAAAAGAACAATCATAGAGGACCCCTGTAGAACTGGAAAACAATCAACGCGCGCACTTTCTCTGGTCATGTCATATTAATTATCAAAGTTAAAAAATAATTAAATTACTAATTAAAAAAAACGTTCCATTTCATCATACTCGTAACTAAATTTACATTATATGTCGCTTATGTAATAATTTATTTCTAGATGTAACGAAACGTTACATTATCAGTAAAAACGCGCACCGAGTTAGGCAGTGTTTTGGCAAACATGTGTTATACATGGTTTTGTGGTATGAAAATTAAAACCAGTTTAAGTGATTTATAACTTTTTTACTTACTTTAACATCTAGCTAAGCAAGCGTTGAAACCATGTCTTGTATTATTTTTGTTGTAAGAGGGAAAAAAAGTAATGTTATAACGCAAGCATTATTTTTCATGGCCAAAAAGGGGATATAAAAAAGAACTAAGTAACTGCGAAGAAGAGATGATATCAAGATATTGTTAAAATTTTTAATTTTCATGGAAAAGTAAGATAAATTATTTACATGTAAATAATGTGATATTTATGATCTGTAAATGTTTCGCCGCTAATAATATTCTCTTTAATTCAAAAAAAGACGAAATGTTTAAAGTTTTCTTTACCAAATGTTACTTATGTTGAACCTACGAAGAAATAATAAGTCAGGAAATGTAACTGCGTTAAAAAAATGACCCAACATGAAACATGTCCGACTGATGACGCGCTGGACACGACTTTTAAGACCCGCCTACTTGGACATGATTTTGTCCAAGTAGGCGGGGCTTAAAAGTCGTGTCCAGGGTGTCATCAGTCGGACATGTTTCTTGTATGTAAGCACACGTTAAATATTCGCGTACGTTTTCGTTTTTATCATTGTCATAGAACATATAATAATACTACGTATAGAATGGACACTCCTCTCCCCCCACCAAAACGAGCCATCCTCACCCCACCACCGATTCTAAGCTGTCGCTGAGCTGACTTGAGTACAGGGTGCGCAACTCGCGCACGATGACGTGACGACGAAGCGTGACGATTGTACGAGTATTTTAAAAGTTGAGAATGTGGTACTCTTGTGCTGTTTACGGTTGCTTATCGACGATAAGAAACGATACACGAGAAAAGGATAGGAGTTTTTGTAGATTCCCTAAGGATAAAACGAGGTAAGTCATTTTTGGTAACCTACACTAAGTACCTACCTATTTGTCGTTATTCAGTTATACAGTAGGTAACAAATAAAAACTGTTAATTTACAGTAGGTATTAAAAAAAATACAAACATAATACTTTATCTTTGTATGTTATTCAAACTGCTATTCAAATAATGATTATTTTAGAAGATTTTTGTTTGCAAAAAATATCCGGGGATATCGACTTCGTCTGCAGGGAAACAAGTTTAGTGTCTGTGTAACCTATACCTAGACCTATACCTACCATAGAGAAAAGCATACACATACCGACCTCCGCTACGGTTAACGCGCAGGACACTTCATGTTTGTTTATTATACGAGAAGAACATAAATTATTATTGTGATTGTAATTATTATCATTACTTGTATAAAATGTGAACTTAGAATGATACTTTTTGTATTGTATAGGTATCTATTATTGTAAATGTTAATGGAGTGAAATGTGAAGTAATGTTACCAACTTGGTTGTGTGTTGCATATTCCTACGTCGTACATGGAGTTGGATTGTTGTGCTCGTAAATGTTTCTGAAGGTAGGTAAGGTACGCATAACCTACGAAATCTAATAAGTCATAATAACAGCGTCAAAAGATTGCTAGGTAGTTAAGTACCTACAACAATTATTCATACGATGACAACCTTAGACTTCACGCACACATTTACACGTGTACATAAACAACGTTTGTGTAGTGTCTGTGTAATAGGTAGTTAGAACGAGGTTTTTGTATAGAGAATGAGTCGAGTGTCCAGGCTGTGTCATTGTGAAATACAGTGGTGAATCATCATGCCAGCATGTGTTGTGAACTCGTGCCGAAGCCATACATGATTAAATGTCCACGGATCACTTTTCACTAATAAGTAATCGAAATATTCCAGATGATGTTCAGATACGTTATCAAAGCGAGATTGTCAATACAATGCAAGATGAAGTCAATAAATTTTTCATCTAGAAGGATTTTTTGCATTATGATGAAATTTTGATGTGTGAAACGATTAAATTAATATATTTTAATAACGTTAATGTATTTTGCTTATTTCTTTTTGTTTCCCTGCCGATCGAATTCAGCAAAATAAGTGGATAGCTGCAGTTAAGCTAGAATGACATGACTCTGGATGCCTTTGAATACCAGCAGCGTATGATCAATCGATTTTGACGAAAACGATCTTTAGAAATCATTAAAATACGGTATAAGCTTCCATGTAACACAAAACTGCAGTTCCAGTTTGTACAGTAATTACACATTGTTTAATAATTCAAAACATTCTTTTTATATATTAAATCTGAAATTGAGCTGCTTTTTCAACCAGATTATTCGTGACGAAAAACTTCAACCGTTTTAAGAGATACTATAGAAAATTAATAAAGAAAGAACGATAAAAATTGGTATGTTATATAGGTTCGGCTTTTTGGCTCATGAAATAATTTACCATTGTAACAGTTTCTTGTTTGGTCTAATTAAAGCACTAAAATTTACAGGATAAGGAAAATTTACTGACTGCCAATTTACTAGAGTTCTCAATAAACAAATACTGCAGACCCTCAAGCGCATAAGGCACAAAAACATAAAATGCTGAGGTTTAACTATAATTTTGTGCAGCTAATCTTGAAGTATTTTTGTTTTTTCGTAGATCTGAAACTAATTTCAATGTTATTTTCAGGAGAATAATACGAACGCTAAATGTACTGACAAACAGCCAGGAAAAAAAAAATTAAAAAATTATCTTGTTTCAACAAGTACTGCAAAGCACAAATGAAAAACTGAAACATTAAACAGCCATATTTTTTTTTGATAAAAAGTATATTCGCTGAATTTCTCAGAATCTGTCTTCACTACATTGCAAAGAAAGATTATCTTTTAATGTCTTCTAGACAAAAACTTATTAAACAATTATATGTTTATTTGACTGGATCTAGTCTTTAATGACTTGTTAAAAGAAGCCCAAAATATTATTAAAAAAACATTGCACAATATAACTGTTTTATTATTGACTTGTACCGGACCACTTATTACATAATGTCGTCCAATCTGCGGTAACTCAGCTGCTTCGAGTTTCTAAATTACTATAGATACTCGAAACTCAGCTGTCATAACAGACATTGCAGCACACTGTCGAACCAATCGTTGCTTTTGTTATGAATTTAAACCAATCACCAAGCATATCTATTTGTTAGCTAGGAAGTGATTCGTTATGTAATCATACGTCGTTTTGGTTTGAAGTAGAGCCTTTTTTTGTGTAGAGTTTGTTCTGAATTATATTTCCTGACTTATTATTTATTCGTAGTGTTGAACCAAACCTTAAGCTTGGCCCAGATAAACTTCCTATTCACAATGCGACAGTCTTCCTGGGAATCAAAATGGATTCCACTTTACAGTGGGATCCACATATACATGATCTCTCCGGAAGACAGCATTGCAAAATTGGTCTTGTTTGTAGTACAACGTAAGTGGTACTACAGATGTCGCTCCACCCCAATACGATGATTAAAGAACGATAGGAAAGAGTTATGACGTCATGTCATGTTAGCTCAATTGGTTGGAACATACCCATTGTTAAAAGACGTTTAAAAGAATGGCACCGAGTTTCTTGTCCGTTCTTCTCGCCGTGGCTCTATACAATTATTTTGCTGAACGTGGCAATACAATTTAGAATATGTCACTACTAAAATTTGTAATTGACCTTCATAAGAGCGTCGTAGACGCCTAAACTGAATAAATAACTTTGACGTTGATTTTGATTTGAAACCAGTTTAATATGTACATCTCAGAAAATAATCAACTACTTATGTTACAAATAAACGGTTAAAGAAAACTGAGACTGAGAACTGAGAAACAGAGATTTGGTCCTTCATGATTTTATGGTTAAAATTTATTGGCAGATAAAAGTAATCTTGTCTCGCGAATATATTATATTGAATTCTTGAATTTGGATATAAACTTATATTACATAAAATAATCTGTTAATGTCAGCGACATCGTGTTATAATATTGTGATTTTATGCATTAAAAATATTGAGATACTTTTGTAAGAGCAGTATGCAGTGTCATTATCTTATTAATAGTTTACCTACGTTGCGGATACTACATTTTTACATATTGTAGATGTGAGCAAAAAATATGGAGCCTTGCACTATTTATTAATCCATTGACATTCGTGACTTTGTGTTACAAATTTTGGTTAATGGGCTGATTTAAGTATCGCCAAAATTTGAGTAGTACACACAAAATCTGAAAATGGGAGCAGAAAGGCTTCTAATTTTATTTATATGAATCAGTAAACAATGCATTCTTTGGTGTTTGAAATTAATGTACATATATTTCTTTTTATTCTATAACAGTGAATAGCTAAACCGGCGTGAAATACTGTTTAGCTTTTATAAATATATGTATAAGAGAATAGCTTGTTTAACTTTTTGAAACTTAAATGAAATTCACTGTCAAAATCGGGTAACTTTTAACAATTCAAATGAAAAAATGAAAAAAAAAATTATATAAATAAAATAATACTTGCTACAAACATATTATTTTTACAGTGTTTTCTTTTGTTTTTTGGATGAGTGATTTGCTTCAAAATTACGTGTACCTATACCACATGAATAAATAACCCTACAGAAGGTAAGCTTCACCACTACACAGCTATGTGTGCACCTTGTCACGACAAGACGCGCGAGGGTTACAGGGGCATCCGCTCGGGTACCAAACCGGATTGAACCAGCTCAGCTTGGGGACAAAGTTAACGTGTGCCACAAAGCAATACGACGCAGACGATTATGTAGTTTTATTTATCACAGTATTAATATTGAATTGTAAAATTTTTATGTTATTGTGACATTACAAGCTCGTGGCCCACCTGATGTTAATCGGACTAACCTCTGCCTATAACAGATACATTTCGTCACAAGTCACGAAGTCCACTGCACCCGCCACCGAGTTTTGAACTTTTTGTGATAAATGTATAATTAGGTATTTTGATATAGGTTAATGCATAACGGTGTCGTCTGCCAACTCAAGAAAGTTGCTCCTATTTTGCTGAAAATAAAAATCTTGGTTGTTCTAGACATCCTCATTCCGAATTCTGTTTCTTTTTAATACTTGCAACCCAAATATCCAATATACTCAAAATCGTGATATATTACAAATGACAATATAACAACTGTCACATCGAAGATCCATGGCCCAGTAATTTTTAGGATATTTGGTATACAAATATGAACCTGAAATATAGGAATATGTCTTCAACTGTCACTTCGACATCTGTCATGTCTGCCCATCATTATGTCCGTTCATTTGCTCGTATGTGCTGATTGCTGAATCCCAACGCGCACTTGCCCAGTTTTTCATTTTCCATGTACATGTGACAGCCCTATGAAAAAGGGTTGGATTTTGGACTATGGAAGCTTTCCTTCGTACAGTTATTTATTCATGTGCCTATACGTTCATAATGATACAAATTGTCATTGCATTTAGTTTTCAGTAGTTTTTTACTTGTTGCGTAGTTTTCTTCACCTCATCCCCCGCATTAAATGGTGGATTTTTTGATAGTAGAATTTTACCTATTATTCTTTTTATACAATAGCATAACAAAATATATTTCTGCTTAGATTGGCGCTATTTTTAAATAATTTTATAATGATACCACACCTAAAATCATTTATCGCACGGGGCCGTTCAGAACCTTGATTAGAGCGCATCTGGAGTGCAACTTTCTGCAACACAACATATGCTTTTGTAGTATAGCGCTATCTAGTGAAAATTGTGGTAAAAAATATTCGTAATAGTTTCCATCATAGAGAAAAGTAATATACAGGAGTGCGTTCAGAGGCTCAGAGTGTAGTTGTTTCGTTGTTTGGTTGTTTTGCAACATACCCTGAGGTATGGAACGACCGGTTGTTTTATAACCTCAAACAAATTGTGACATTGACAGACTTACATCATTATCGTAATAATAATTGCTATTTAACACTATCACAAATTCGTTTTCCATTTATATTTAAGTTTTATATATTGAGAAATTATATTTGTATTTATATTTTTTGAGATATATGGGTGAGCGCATCAGATGGAATACGATATAAACGTCAAAGTCATTTCATGTCACGCGTTTTATGGTTAAAAAGTTGCAACCTTCAAAGGTTTGGAACGGTCCAGTTGTGACAACCGAACGTTCTACTCGAAGGTTGTGAACGACGTTAGAGTAAAAAGTTGCACTCCGAGTGCGCTCTAACCAAGGTTCGGAACGCACCCCTGGGATATCACCTTGGCTGTCTAATCAAATCAAAGATTATAGAGTCTGTCTGTATAATATTCTCTTGGTTCGCCCGTGTTCTTCGTAGCGAAAAAGTATGTGTAAAATTAATAAATAATATCGTTATGTGTAATGTGCATAATGCTGCACTAAAATAATATTCTGCTCTAGTTTGTTGTATTTATCGTAGCTGATAAATTTGAGATAATTGGATTGACTGACGAGGTAATAAGAATACTCACTATTTTAGTAGCCACTTTCAAAATGAACTAATTTTCGTATATAACTGTAAAATATCCTGTTTTTTGTGTTTTCTACACTTTCTTTTTATTTAAATAATTTGTATAACAGGTGCAGTGTCTATAAAAGGGCTTCTACACATAACACACTACTTATGTAGAGCTTTGTGTAGGCGGATGAGTTGTTTTGGAACGATAGAGTTCGTTTTTCGAAATTACGTAGTCACCAAGTTGTATCAAATATTTTTCGTAGTCTCGGAAACAAATACCATGTCGTACCGACCGCCACGTGATATGTGCTATTGCAGCTTTACCCGCCAACACATATTTGCCGGGCTTTCTCTTTGAAATAGAATAAATTACCGACACATAAATCGTTCTTGTGAAAGTCAGTCATAAAATAGTCATAACATAACTTAACAATCATAACACATATTTAGCTCTATTGATAACTTCAAAATTAAAAAAATAAAATTTTTACTAGTAAGTTTTAACGTTTTTGCAAAAATTAAGAAGGTAATTTGTGGAAAAATATATTTACTTGTTGTTGTAATACCATAAATATAATTATGATACCTTTATTTTCCCAAATTATACAGAGAAGTGTCATGTTTAAGATGTGGTTCCAGATCCAATGGAATGGAAGGCAAGCCCCATGTACAAAATATAAGCTGATATATGATTGCTACCTTTAATTCTTCACTTTTATCACTTAATTTACATCAAAAAGTGATCTAATTAAATAAATCAATTTCATAAAAACAAAACGGGAAAGAAATATGTAAAGAAAAGCAATATAAAGAAAACCAATACTTTTGTCCGAAATAATCAAAATTATTATCAACAGGTAATTAACAAAATAATCATCACCCTACTACTTCACATGTTTTTCTTTATTATTGATAGTATAGGTTGTCAGTTATGATGCTGTCAAATAAAACATGGATATGTAAAATCACAACTGTTTACTGCACGTTTTGATGACTTTGATAAAAAAAATATATATAAAAGGTAGTTAAGTCTATGAATTTACTTTTTAGACATTTTAAACATCTGACTAAATCTAGTCCATCAACTGCTATAAATTGATAACTAATCATAAACAATAGTAATCTATTGTTATCCTGTGCTAGTTCTCACAGCCCATCTATATCAGTTGGTCCCCAACTCCCTATATTATATATTCTAAAAATTTACCTTAATAAAGGATAACTGTAAAATGTTTGCTAAACTCACTATCACTTCTACAGCATTTAAATTAACTGCACACTAATTTTAAGGTTGCTAGGTTTTTTTTAAATTTATAACTGATAAATATCTTACCTGATAGTAATAGACGATGTGGTTGAAGATGCTGTTAAGCTATCCCAGAAAAAATAAAACAAAAAGTTGTAATATTTGTTTATTATTGTGTGGTTTATAAGTATATTTCACAGGTTGGTAAGTTTCATCGTTATAAATAATGATACATTTTGGTTTCCTGAAGCACAAAATGAAGCTTGGTATGGATGACTTAACACCAACATCCTCAGGGATTTTTTTGTAGTGTTTATCATGTAGTAGGTCCATCATAAGAGTTCAATCAGAAACTATAACTAAGGTGGAGTGATGCTTGATTAGATTTTAAAGCTGATCCTTCTTTATCTGAAATCATAGTGTATTCTGTTGATGGTCAATATTTTTATGCTCTAGATTAAATCACTCGACTCATTAATCAAACGACTCACTGCTTCTTGTGTAATTTATTGTGTCATCTCATTGATGGCCCCTTCAAGGATGTTGCACCCTACCTAACAATAAGTACCACATGACAAATGTAGCAATAGTTTTTTGGCACTATCTGACTATTTAAAATGTTTAGGCACAACATTCAGGTCAAGGACTTTTAAGGCTAGGAGTATCCTGAATTCATTTATAGTGGTTATTTTGAATTTGGTGTAGAATTAGAGGTAGAGGTTTGACCGCAAGTTTTTTCCTCCGCCCCCATTTTTAGTCTTTAACTATGCATACAATATCAGTTGTTCATAGATTTTCATTTCTCACAGACATTTTTGTATTTTGGGAGAGATGCCACTATATCATTGTGACATCTGGTGACTCTGAGGTGATTATAGAGCTTGTATGGTGTTTTTAATTTCAATTTAGATGTGATTATGTAGATGACCTCAGGTGGACAGTTATATCATGATACTTTCATCTCAAAAATGAACAGTTTGTAATGCAAACTATTTATATATAATATTTCAGACTGAATAAGTTATTAAATATATTTAAAACTAAAGTTTGTTCGTAACAATGTTCCCATTCTCTTTAATGATTCTTCAAGTACATGAACCAGTATCGTCATACCTTAGGGTATTTTTCCTATCTAGCTAATCAAAATGTATTTCTTTAATTCTTGAAGCAGTGATGACTCAGTGGCATTGGCTATGGTCTGCCGCGCAGCATGTCCATGGTTCGAATCTGGCCGCGGGCTTGCGCTTCACTGCATGATGGGAGGGCATTTTGCGAATTCCCGCCTGGCTAGCAACCACCATCAAGTATAAAATCTGTACCCAACAGTGTGTTCCGGCAGCAGTCCTTGAGAGCCAGTGAAATTACAGGCACTCGAGACTTTACTACTACGTCTCAATGTAACGGGCACAGTGCAATTCGTGATTTCTGACGAAATGCATCTGTTATAGGCAGAGGTTAGTCCGCTTAACATCAGCGAGCTTGTTCCATCACAATAACATAAAACTTAATGTGATTCATTATGGTTTATAAGATGATGAATATTAATAAATTGTTTCTTCATCATTATGATCATTCTCAGTATTTTCAGGAACCTTCAAATCTGAAGATGACTAATTTCGAGGGTTAGGTACTGCAGGAAGGAACAGTAAAATAACTTCCTTCGCAAATGGTATTATAGAAATTGGGCTCATTCTTGTAATCCGTAGGTCAGAGTTGAGTAGTAGCCTAAATATACCATCCAGGTTACTTTGATAATTTTCTGTTGAAATTCTGTTTTCTCAGTATTTTAAATATCTTTTATTAATTTTTAATTGCTCTAAATGCTTAAATACTTAATCCAATTAATTGACCATAATAAAGTTTTTAACGTCAATTAATTAAAACTGTAATTAACTGAAATGTTTATTGAATAAAAGCGATAGTAGTATCTCTAATAATTTTTATTGGTTATCATTATTACGTTTTTTACTGTAGGGTACATTTGAAGTATACATTTTGTAATTATTCTTCAACATCTAATTGTGGGTTCAGATGTTATAATTTAACAAGGGGTTTTCAAAGAGTGGGTTTAATACATTCGCTTCGTAGATAAATGGACGATATCGTCCACGCGGATGCCAAGGGGAAAGGGGAGAGAATGTTCACAAAGATTATTTAATTTCCTAACATATTTGAGGATAATACGGTTTGAGTGTTGTTTTTTGTGCACATTCTTCATTCATTCGTATGTAATGCTGCTACTATTTGAGCTCGCCATCAGCATTAATACATATGACTTCATCATTTAACTTTAGACGTTTTAGCTGACATATTTTATAGTACATTGAATGTACCTGAAAGAAGACTTGACACGATTCAATATAATTTATCGGATGTTCCAGTAAAAAGTTATGCTTATTCAAATTAAGCATAACTTTTTACTGGACTGTGCAAACTCACCATAAACAATTAACTATTTTGTTTCAGATTTATAAAACGGTCCGTAAAAATGCCATCGACTCACCTAAACCTAAGAGAAGACGATGTAGTTCGACTGGCACTAGAGTTTCTTCACAATCGGGACCTCCATATAACTCAGTTGTCGCTGGAACGTGAAACCGGTGTCATCAATGGCAACTATGCAGACGACGTACTTTTTTTGCGACAGCTCATACTCGACGGACAATGGGACGATGTGCTCGAATTCATTCAACCTCTTAGCGCACTCAAAGCTTTTGATGCTGACAAATTTAACTATGCAATCTTAAGACACAAATATATTGAACTTCTATGCATTAGGTCAGAAATAAAAGCTTACAACAATGTCGAAAATATAGTAGAAGAAGTAGTCAAAGTTCTTAGTGATCTCGAAAAACTAGCTCCCTCGAAAGAAGAATACTCAAATCTGTGTTTATTGTTAACTTTACCTAGTATCACGGACCATGCGCAGTTTAAGAAATGGAATCCAAGCAATGCTCGTGTTCAGTGCTTCAGGGAGGTGTATCCTTTAGTAGAACAATTTTTGCCGTGCGATAAGAAGTCAAGCAGCTCTATATCCAAATGCGCGAAGAATGACCGATTAATGCAACTACTTATTAAGGGAATACTTTACGAGTCCTGTGTAAATTATTGTCAAGCGAAAGCGACTGGCTCGAAAGAAGCACAAACCAATGAAGTTAGTTTTTCTAGGCTACTTGACGGATCGGGATTTGATGAATCCGACTTGAGTTTATTGTCTTGGCTGCAATCGATTCCGTCCGAAACTTTCAGCGTGCCGTTTGAGCAAAGAATGTTGAATGTTGACGTGGAGAAATTAGAACGTCCATCATTACACACGTCATGGACTGAGCACATGCTCGTTACTCCCATAAAGCCGCGAACGTTTCCTCATTTGGCAATGCCTTTTAGAAGACCTCGATCGGCCGCGGATGCTATGACCCGGTCCTTGCGGCCACTGCCTGACGGTGCCCCGAGGCATCCCGCCGTCATGGCCCTGTCAGCTATCGATTACGGCCCGTCATCTTCTTGTTTTGCTGGATTTCACCTTACGGGTATTAAAGGCAACAAACTAATGAATACATCCGTAGATAGATTGTTCGACAGTAAAAACATTTTAGCCGACAGTATTTTCAACGGTTTAAACGAATCGTTGAAGCCGATCGACGAGCAATTGAATACAAAGAATAGCGATACGCCTAGCAGTATCGGTGAATCAACGGCCACCACGCCGGAACATCGCGGACAAGACTTCTCGGCATCCACACCGGTAACGAACACAGCCGCGACCACTGAGCGGTCATCACTCGCCGAGCACGCGCCGCTGCCGCTCGATGCCGCAATGGTGCTTGCCACCGACGGACACTTCAGGAGAGATCTGCTTAAAGAATATCAGATACAAAAACAACGAGAGTGTGACGATTACCTACGGAATCTTTGCTCCACGGACTTGAGACAACAGAAAACGTAAGACGCTGTGCTATATAAAATAAAATGTTGTATATAGTTATCTGATTCTTCCATAATTACTCAATTATTTGTCATGATCATTTTCAGAATGGAGCCTACACCGGAGGCTTCATCAGCTTTTCCGTCAGCCCTCAAGCCCGCACCACAACAGGCGATAACAGATATCCCCCACGAGCAGCCGAAATTTATGAGGTAATCTGCCATTATCTTTTCAAATAATGTCATAATTTCATAAAAATCAGTCAACCATACTTTTTATCTAGGATAAACTTACGTTTGATAAGTGAATATATAATGATACCAATCTACGATGCATGCAGCTAGAACATCAGACAATAATAATATACGGTGCTGTACTTTCTCGGTAGAGCGAGCAAGCAATTTGTTCTGAATGTTTGCTCGCCAACTATACACTAATGTAGTTTTCTCTAACTAACCGATAAATTACAATCTAGCATGCAAAGTAGGCACTTCTGAATGAAATAGAGGATTCGATTACTTCCGTTGACATATAGCATAGTTAACAGTCCGGTTATACTCAAAATAATTTTATTAATTTTCAGGACGAACGAAATTGCCGAGCGGCCGGAGATGGAAGACCTCGCGACCGTAAGTTTGTAATCACCATTCGCAATATTATTATTTTTTACTATATTTACGCGGTCGTTATTTGGTCTCATTTGACTGAGTTTAAAATTATCTTACATAGTCGTTTTCATAAATTTCATTCAAAATTCGAATAGGCAATGTCTGATATAAAATTGTTAGTGCAACTAGTTTTGACTAATTTTGGATGCGAAGAACGATGTGTCCTGCTCATTGCCACTTGACTTGCAAATTACTAGAGCTACGTTTTTGATTTGGTTCTTCAAATTTCGAACCGAAACGTGCCGAATTTTATCGCGCAAAGAAACTGAAAGCATATTTATTTTTATGCAAATATGTACAGCTTTCTGCATGGCTCGTTGGAGAAACGTTCATCACTAGCAAGACCCACTAATTGAATAAATTACCTTCTTGACTTCAGTCTAAACGGTGTGCTGGTTTTGCGATTTTGCGTAATAACACTATTTGATTCGAATTTTCAGGCCACCGTTTTTTTCGATATAGATAGTTTGCCTTATGTAGCCATAATAATAAACAATATCAAACGGTATAGTTTGCAACAACTAACAGAACGGGTGCAACATGGATATTACCAGCGAGTTTCTGTCATGTCCATGTATGCCACAATAACCTTCATTGGCAAATCGTAGATGAGTGTCGTATTTGCTTTTTATTTAGATGTGCCATAAATTTACTTAATATTTGCATTGTACTGCTGTACTACAAAACAGTTATTACACTTCACACAAGTGTAATAACTGTTTTGTATTATTTAAATAATATTACACAAATAAATAAATATTTAGGTAGGTATCACATCAAAATTATTATATATTCCTAAAAAAAGTATCAAAAATAAGGAAAATCAAAATAATAAAAATATACAGAGTAAAATAATTATAAATGGAATGTCTGGAATTTGTTCAATACACAAACATAAATAAAAAAAATATGTCAAGACTTTATATGAATTACTGTTATAAATCTTATTTTACGCATATGCAGACAAGTGTACTTTAATAAATAATAAAATTGTCATAGTAACATCTATTAAAATTCAACTTTTACAAGAATCGCATGTCTATGAAATCATCTAGGGAATAGAGTAAATGTGTTTAAAAAAAACTGCTTTAGTACTTTTTTAAAGTCAATTATGTTTAAATTTGATATTGTCATAGGTAACTCATTGTACATAGAAATTTTATTGCAGAAATAGTTTTCAAAGTGAAATAAATAATACATTAAATAATGATATTATGGTTGTCATACAAAATGGATATATATCAAATTTTGATATATATCGGATACATATCATAAATATCAGTTTCTTTTTTTAATTCCTGATATTATTATTATATAGCGCTTCAAATAGATTCTAATAAATATCGGATATTTTCGAAACCTGATATATTATTACTAGTGGAGAGCTACGCCTTTTAAGAAAGTAATATCTTCTACTATGAATCCAAAGACGCCTGCCATCGTGGGTACTAGTTAGATACACGAAATGACAACGAGTTCAGAATGGAGCCATATGGAAAAAAAACTAAACCAGAAGGGCTAGCAGTTGAGTAAGAGACAATGCAGCAAATACTATCTTTAAAAGCGACCAGAGCGGACGTGTAATATTTAGCCCTATGGATATACATATATATTAGAATATTTAGTAATATCATGAGATCAGCAATTTAAAAACCGGTAGCACCGCTTCGTCAGAGAGTCATCTAATATCAATGTCAATTTATGAAAGTCTCATCTGGAACGACGTTTCGGAAAAAAACCGTGACCAAACCCAGAACTCCGAACGCTTCGAGCTATACCATGGCCTTCATTGGTTAGACGAATGCTAATTAGTGGACGAGATAAACGGAATTACTCGTAGGTTTAATGACTACCCCTTCGATAAACCGAGACCAATGGACCACATGGACTTAAACAGTCCGAATCTGGTCGGAATCTTTCTGGTAAATATAACGCGGATATATACAATACACACTCATATAGTAAGGCGTATCCGCAAACCTAAATTATCAAGCACCTTCGAATTGCTGAAACCTATTTCTTCTTATTCGGCAAAGATGCTTGAAGAGCTTTATACAATGCTCAGGTCTTAAAATGCATATAAACAAGACAACAATTTAAAAGTAGTAAGTTTAGTTACTGATTCGAATGTGAAAATTCTTGCACTAATAAGATACTACATTATGTCTTTTATATAGCACTATAGGACATTTTATAATGATAGATATAAGTTTTGAGAAAGAAAATAGTATATCTGTTAATCAAGTTAAAGAAAACAGGTCAACTGACTATATTATCGACGTGCGATGGTTTTGTTTGATATAAGTGAAAGGAATGTATGGTTGGCTTTAGCAAAAAAATAATATGTCCCTAAACTATACACGTTCATCACACGTTCATCCAATATAACTATAATTTGATATTTAAGTCAAGGATTGCATGTTAAAAGTAAAAAAAAAAATCGAATCATTTTTTAAACCATTTTTGTACTGATATGCATCCCACAAAAATATCGGTGATATATGTCCATTGATATATATCCTAGAACCCTGTAATATTAGGGATAAAAAGGTTAAATTCCCGTTTTATACTAAATGATTGAAATTAGTTTTTTTTTTATATTATCATATTTATTTTATCAAAATAATTATCATTATTATTTATACATTGCTGCCATCTAATAGGAAGGTCATTTATGCCTTTGCGATAGAATTCTGGTGATCTTGATTCGACAAACTGTGAAAGCATTTTGTACAGCCTCCTGGCAAGAAAACTTTTTATAACGTAGAAAATTGTCCAAATCACGAAAAAAATGGTAGTCCGTTGGAGCAAGGTCTGGCGAATACGGAGGGTGACGAATGATTTTTAATTGCAGTTCCTGTAGAGTTAAAACCGTTTCTCGTGCTGTATGAGGTCTCGCGTTATCATGGAGCAATAATGGTGAAGATCGATTCATGAGTCGGGGCTGTTTCACTGCTAGTTTTGCTATCATTGTACGTACGTAAGTTTTACTCAAAAATCTGAAATCATGAAGGTTATACATGTCAATTCGAAGTACCTATTACAATATTCATATTCATATTCATATTCATTTATTTCATAACTGATATAGTTACATGTCATATTGGTAATAAATTAATACATAATTACAATATATGTAAAATATCCCGTAAATTATATTCAAATGAAAAAACATATTCTTATTTCGTGTTAATGTTACCTATATATATAGAATGTCTAAAATATAGAAAAATGTCAATGTAAAATCTAATCATAATTAATTAATTATTTATAAATGTCATAATAGATTATCATACAAGCACAAATACTTAAAAAAGGGAAAAGACAAATATATAATAGTATAACAAAATGTCAAGTTTGTGTACTGTTAACAAACAGCTCATTGAAATTATAGTAAGCTTTCTCAACTAGCCATTTTTTTAATTTATGTTTAAACCGATCAAATGAGGATGCATTCCGTATGTCGTCTGGCAAGCGATTGTAAACAGCCGGTGCCATTACATGCACTAGTTTGGACGCCTTGACCAGGCCGTGCGGGACCGCGCGGAGCCGGCGCGTGTGGCGTATGTTGTATTCATGCCCACTACCGAGATACGAATACTCGTCCAGGTGGCCTTTCGCGTAGAGTGCAGCCTGGAGAATGACTAATGATGGAACAGTGAGAATTCTCAGCGATTGGAAGAATGGTTTAGCTGGGGTGTCTCGTGTCACTCGCATCAATGCTCGTACGGCTCTTTTTTGCATTCGGAATACGCGTTCCCATTCAGCTCCGCGACCCCACAGCTCGATGCCGTACTGTATGAGCGAGTGCACAGATGCAAAATAGCAATTCCGAACCATCTCTTTCGGTAGAATTGCCGACACACGCCACAACGCGAAACAAGCGCGACCTACCTTTTCACATAGCTGGTCGATATGGTATTCCCACGTCAACGCACAATCTAGCTGAAAACCCAGAAACGTAGTCTGGCTAACTTGTTTTCTTGTGGAACTACCAATGGACACATTGAGTGGTGTTTGTGCACGACCTGATAAGTTAAATCTCATGTATTGGGTCTTCGACGAGTTTAACTTCAGCCCATTAATTTCAAACCATTGGTTCAATTCATGGGCTACTGTATTGAGGTTTTCCTCCAGCTGTTCCATGCACGAAGCAGTCACGATTGCCGCCACGTCATCTGCATACATAAGCACGTGAGCTTTTCTAACGTTTTCCGGCAGGTCATTCAGAAGTATGGAAAACATTATATTCGACAGTGATGAGCCCTGAGCTACTCCGATTGATGTTTCCAATGGCTCAGACTCGACCGTGCCCCCATCACCTACCACCACCTGTTTGCGGCCTTTCATGAAGTCTGTCAATAACTTATGTGCATTACCGTTGATTCCATAGTGTCTCAGCTTTTTAGCAAGAACACGATGGTCAGCCACGTCAAAAGCTTTTGAGAGGTCACAGAAGATGACAGCGACCTCTCTTGAGCTTTCTCTGGCCTCAATTACTCGCCTAGTCACTTCTCGTGTTAACGATGTAGTGGATCTTCCAGTCCGATACGCATATTGCCTGTCCGACAGTGCATTAGATTTTGAAAGATATTCGTTCAAGCGGGTACTGAGCCCGTGTTCGAAAATCTTTGCTATTCCCGGTATGATCGAAACAGGTCTATAATTATTAATTTCACATTGTTTACCTTTTCCCTTGTACAATGGTGTTACCTTGACGTGTTTCATCCGTGATGGATATACACCCTGCAAGATACACTTGTTGTACAAGCTCGATAGGATGTAAGATAACGGTGCGGCTGCCGAGTTAAGGAGGGAGATCGAGATACCATACAGATCCTTAGACTTCTTATGAGACACACCAGTAGACAATATCTTAAATACCTCCGACTCGGTAAAAGGCTTAAGTCTTAAAGAGCGGTCGGAAGGAATTCGTGCTGCTGCAAGCGCACACTCTACATGTGCAACAGCAGCGGTAGGCGCACCACAGTTTGATGCTGCACCCACAAAATGAGCGTTCACAGCATCTACCACCTTAGCTTTACTAGTGAACTTCGATCCATCCGCCGGCCGGAGAATATCCGTAAAATCCCGAAATCTGGTTGTTTTTCCCGTTTCGGTATTTACAACGTTCCACATGGCTTTTATTACGTTTGTAGACTTATTAATTATCCTACAATAATGCTCGCTTTTTGCGTTTCCTAACATGACATTGTATTTCATTTCTAGTTCATTATATTTAGTCATTAATTCATTATTTGTTGAAAATTTTAACATTAGTAATCTCATGTCACGTAATAAGTAGTCTAAATTTATAATGTCTTCACTAATCCATGAATGTTTCTTGGTATAAACCGGTACTTGCCTCAATGGGAAACAAATATTAAATTTATTTATAATTATATTAATTAAGGCCAAAGCAAGTAGCTCTGGCGAGTCAGAATGCTGTGATTCGATGTCATACCAGTCTACACTTTCAATAGAGGCAATAAAATTCTGTCTGTTGGCCTGTGTATAAGAGCGGATGAGCCTAGTGATGGTAGACCCTGGACCAGGTCGCGACTCGCACGGCACTGTCGCGCGCACTGCATAGTGGTCGCTCAGACCTGAGTGCACAGCTGTTGCGCTTGAATATCGAGCAACCTCGCTACTAACGTACACATGATCTAGACATGTACTGGTTTTATCTGTTACTCTAGTTGAGAAATTTACTATATTACATATATTGTGCAATAAAAGGGCCATTTCATACTTTAACCCCTATTATATTATAAATACGAGTAAGTAGGCTTGTTACGGCGATGGGAAATGGGACTATGCTTATTTCAACTACTATATATAAAATTGAGTAATCTAAAAACAACTTATTATAAAGAAGGACTCAAAATAACATTCGGTGTGTTTGGTTTTGGAGCATTAAACACATAACAGACCACGACCTTCTTCTTAATCCCGGTAGATCTCACCTGTTTCATTAATCACATTCTTCATACGAGCGTGTTGTTTGAGATAATATTGATTCAATAAGGGCATCCTGAACGATAGTAGATATTATCATGGCTTATACATTCAGTCAAAAAAGTATTGGATTAAGGGATGGATGATTTGTTTATGGTTTAAATTTTTTTTTTGTTGTTGCTAGATTGTCGCAACTGTTTTAAATTTTAGCGCGAGGTATGAGTTGCATCTGATATTTAGATAAAAAATCCATCACATCTCCACCGCTTTTGAACGCTTTGTACTACTCATAAGCACGTGTTCTTGATAAAGTCGATTCACCGTAAGCCTTCTGTAACATTTTCATTGACACCGTACATGCAATCCCATTGGCGATGCAAAATTTAAGACAAACACTTTGTTCGATGTGTTTGTCCATTATGAAATTAGCAATACACACTAGATGTGATGTAGCTAAAACTGCACTGTATTAAATACAGTTTACAGGCTTACGATGAATCGACTTTATCAAGAACACGTGCTTATAAGTACTACAAAGCGGTCAAAAGCGGTCGAGATGTGATGGAAGATTTGCCCCGCTCTAGTAGGCGATCAACGTCTGCAACTGAAGTTAACACAGCAAAATTGAAGGAAATAGTTGTTACTGGTGACAAGACGTAGATTGACGAGTTTGACATGCAAACTAGGCAACAAGCTTTGGAGTGACGCCTTCAACTGAACCAAAACCGAAAACACCACGATAAGTTCTATCAAAAGTCAAAGTAATGTTGACTGTTTTCTTTGATTATCGCGGTGTTTTGCACTCGGAATTCATGGCGGAACGTCAAACGATAAATAAAGAATATTATTTAAGCGTTATGCGGCATTTAAGCGAGCAAATTCGACGAAAAAGACCAAATATATGGAAAGAAAATTCTTGGATTTTGTACCACGATAATGCGCTTTCGCACAAGGCCATCAGTGTAAATCTAATTTTGACCAAAATCTCAACAAATACCATCGAGCAACCACCCACCAGATATGGCTCCAGCCGACTTCTTTATTTTTCCTTTACTCAAGTTACCACTTCGTGGCACCCGTTTCCATTCAGTAGAAGACATAAAGGAGAATTTCCGGCGAGAACTGAACTCAATTCTGGAAAAAGCGTTTAAATAATGTTTAGATGATTAGATTATTCGTTGGCGTAAGTGTAACATTTTGTGTATTACTGAAAATTTTCCGGTACTTTATGGTGGTGGGTGCTGAGTTGAATTGCAAATCCTGTATATTCTTTGGGAATCTTAAAAGGCGACGAAGGAACAAATACCATCATATATATCACATAGAAGCAGTCATTATCCAACCATCAACGACTAGGCGTAGGATGTTGTGGCTGATGAAGATGGTTTGGACGTGTAGAAAGTGTGGACGAAACCCCTTGAACAAAGAAATAAAGGCAAGTGTGTAGTACCCGGCGCTTTTTTGCGTGATGGTGGGTCATTTTGCATATGGTAGGTAATTTACCCGTCTAGCTAGCTACTTAGGAGGAATATACGCTCAAGAGGACAATCTGTCGTCAAGCACCTAAAGTGTTCCAGCAGCAGTCTTTGAGATTATCCCTTTCTAGGTAAAGCGACCACATCACAAACTAGTTTAGTTTTTGAGATATACAGTATACACCGTAAGAAAAATCGTCTAATATTGAAGTCCTCCGTTTATTTATTTGCTTAGCATTGGACAATCAAGTGCGTACATCCACGGCTTCTGCTAAACATTGACTTTTAAAGAGACGTGTGTGATGTGTTTTTTTTGTTGGTGACCACTTATTGTTCCCCGCGGGCGAAGTGAAGAGCGGAAGCAAGCCATAGATAATTTATACTATAGTTCAGGATGCTCTTATTGAATCAATATCATCTTAACCAACATGCTCGTATGAAGAATGTGAGTAATGAAACAGGTGAGATCTACCGGGATTGTACGAAGAGGGCCGTGGTCTGTTATGTGTTTAATGCTCCAAAACCAAACACACTGAATGTTATTTTAAGTCCTGCTTTGTAATAAGTTCATTTAAGATTACTCAATTTCATATAAAGTAGTTGAAATAAGCATACTCGTAGTCCCATTTTCCATCGCGGTAGCCGTAATAAGCCTACTTACTCCTATTTATAATATAATAGGGGTTAAAGTATGAAATTGTCGTTTTATTGTAATAGGTACTTCGAAGTGACATATAGAACCTTCATGATTTCAGATTTTTGAGTAAAACTTACGTACTTACAATGATACCAAAACTAGCAGTGAAACAGCCCCGACTCATAAATTGATCTTCACCATTATTGCTCCATGATAATTGATAACGAGAGACCTCATACAGCACGAGAAACCGTTTTAACTCTTCAGGAACTGCAATTAGAAATCATTAGTCACCCTCCGTATTCGCCAGACCTTGCTCCTATGCACTACCATTTTTTTCGTGAGTAGGACAATTTTGTAAGTGATAATTAGATTTATAAAAAAAAGAAATACGTTACGTTTAAATTATTTCATAGAAACCGAACAGAATTGCTTTCTTATTGGGTTAGTTTCTCGAAGGTTCTAGTTGAACACAGGATATGTTTTATACCGATTTACTGAGCAGTTATTTAAAGTACTACAGCAATGTTAGCTTAAAACATGTTTAAATTGTGATTTCATCTATATATAAACGATGAATATAACTCAGCAAATATTTGAAGTTTACTTAGATTTTATAGTCCGAAAGAAACACGGATCAACCAAGAGTCTATATTTGGTTTACATGCTACTAAGTGACGAAACGGAATTAACGTCAATCTTTAAAAATAATGTAGAATATTATTCCAGCCTACAATATAAATCTTACATAAAGGTATATTTTAAAATTTTAAGTAATTTAAGTTCCTTGGTGTATATTTTTATAGGTGTCTATTACGATATGATTTTGTATAAAGTTATAGAATTACTTAATCAAATTATTAAATATTCATGAATAATGCGTATTGATTATTTTAAAGTTGCTAATTTCTTTATTCCACACCGTTTTTCATTGTACTGTCCATCCAAAGGTTGTCTGTAAGTGATAGCTTTAACGATAAGACCGCCGATAGTATAGCCATTCTACATAATTAATTTAATATATATATATATATATATACACTCGAGAGCAATGAATCCGGGTCACTTAAAGAATGTTAAAAATCTCGGAAACTAAAAATGATAGGTTAATGCAATAAATTGTATTTAATAGACAATGTAATACTCCTTAAATGAAAGTAAAAAAAATATGAGTCACCATACATTTTATTAACACAAAATTACATAAAGAAAAAAAACTGCTGATCTCTCCTTAAAACAAAAATAGGAAACATGAAATTTTTGAACTTTATTACGATTTTCTTGAATTTTAATACTTCGTATTGCCTCCTCGTGCTTCCATTACTGCGTTTACGCGGTTTGGCATGCTGTACACCAAGTTCCTTATACGATTTTGGGGAATATTCTCCCATTCCTCTGTGAGAGCAATTTTGAGCTCACGAAGCGTGATTGGGGGAGGGTTTCGTTGTTTTACGCATCTGCCTAGCTCGTCCCAAGCATGCTCGATCGGGTTGATATCCGGGCTGCGCGCTGGCCACTCCATACGAGTAATGTTCATCTCTTGAAGGTAGTCATTCACAATCCTACCTGTATGAGGTCGGGCATTGTCATGCATAAATATAGCATCCTCACCTAAATTGACCATTAATGGACCAACGTGATCATTGAGGATTTCTTCCACATATCTTACGCTAGTTAAAGAGCCGTTTTCTATGATCACCAGCTCTGTGCGACTTTCAGAAGAAATTCCGGCCCACACAAGTACAGACCCACCACCGTAGGCTACTTTTTCTTCGATGCATGCTTGCTTGAATCTTTCCCCTGGTCTTCGATACACTCTGTGTCTTCCATCGTGCTTGTAGAGCATAAATTTTGATTCGTCGGAGAACATAACTTTTGACCAATCTTCAATACTCCAATTTACGTGGCTCTGGGCATATCTTAGTCTCGAAATACGATGCCCACGCTCCAGTTTAGGGCCGTTTGCAGGTCTAAGGGGTTTTAAGTTAGATTCAGCAAGCCGACGTCTTACTGTCCATGCACTTGGGTTACTTCCTCCGAGGCGTCGAAACTGATTGGTGAGTTCAGTTCCTGTGAGAAAGCGATTTCGAAGCATGGTGTTCACCAAGTATCGGTCTTCTCGTGCTGTGGTACACCTGGTTCTGCCCGTTCCTGGTCTGCGTAGGTTAGAACCAGTTTCTTCGTAACGTCGGAGAACTCTTTGTACTGTTGACAGCGACACACCGACAGTCCTGGCTGTATCGCGCTGACTCCGGCCGGTTTCCAGCATTGTAAGTATTCTGGTGCATTCTTCAGGCGTAAGCGACATAATTTCAGCTTGAATAATGAATATAGAGCACTATCAACATGGTTTATGTACCCACATAAATGACAGATTACAAACAAAAGCAAAACCAAATGCTGTAATTTCGTAGTTCCATCTTCGAAAGTGGCCCTTTTTCAAATTTGATTTTTTTATGATATAACTTTACAATAACTAAGAAGTTTTAATACCTTCACTTAAGGAGTATTACATTGTCTATTAAATACAATTTATTGCATTAACCTAGCATTTTTAGTTTCTGAGATTTTTCATTGTCTATTAAATACAATTTATTGCATTAACCTAGCATTTTTAGTTTCTGAGATTTTTAGGATTCTTTAAGTGACCCGGATTCATTGCTCTCGAGTGTATATATATATATATATATATATATTTATGTTATTGTGATGGATGAAGCACGAGGCCCACCTAATGTTAACCGGACTATAACCTCTGCCTATAACAGATGCAGAAAAATGTCGGCAGGAAACATACAGAACGAATGTTGAGATGTGATGGAAGATTTTTTATATAATCTCATTCGGTAATATTCTAATTATGAAATGAAATACAGACTTTTATTGGCATATTTTATTTACATACTTCTTAAGAAAATTAAAAAGTTTTCTTTTTATATCCGAAATAATTTGTATGCCCAATTATGTCTACGTATTTCTATATCAATCCAAGCTTTCAACCTTTCCTTTACTTTATAAAGATTCCTTAAATTACACAAATAGTATATAGGTGAAAGTTTGTGTGTGTATGTGTTTTTGTCTACTTTTCACGTTTTAACGGCTGGAGGGATCTGGAAGAGTTAGTTTAGGTCCTCCAACATTTTTATCATTATCAATTTCTATCATTGTCTACGCAGGTGAAACTGCGAGGCGTAGTTCTTTGATATGAAAATAACAATGAGTTCGATCAACTGGTCGGACCAGACTGAAGAATTATTTTGCAGCCAATGTTCAGCAACAAAACCCTAGTCACAGCAATGTGAGTAGTGGTATAATACAGAAAACTTACTCCACTCATTCGGCACATTATTTCCCAAGTTGTATATGTAGTACAACGTACGTTGAACTATAGGAGTCGCTCTACCCCATACGATGGTTAAGGAGCGAGAGGAAAAATTAGACTTATGAGTCTTTGTCATGTTAGCTCAGTCGGTCAGAGCATACCCCGGCTATAGGGTTGGATAAAGCGGGTTCGAATACCGCGCATGGCTATAATTTTTCTTCTCGTAATTTTTAATGAGACGAATTGCCTTCAATTAGGTTTTCAAGTTAACACTAATTTGGGAAAATTTGTTCAACGTTTTGTCGATAAAGTGTAGAATGTTTTTTCGCTTAAATCCGGATCATTGGTGGCATCGGGTTAAAATACTCCATGTATTTTTTTATCAAAGAAAACGTTTAATGTTATTTAAATTTTAAAACAAGTTTCCTTTTACCGCTAACCTGCGCCTGCGTAGACAGCGGTCGTACCGCGCTCCCTCGGGAGCTACTCAGTATATTGAGAAGAAATATATCCCTTCTTCTGCTTCGGGGTCACTTGAATTTTGTACGAGTGTAAGCCCAAGCCTCGACGCAAAACTCGCCAAGTCGTGATCTCCGTACAGCCGTGATTCTTGGTGTTGGTTGATTGAAAAAGAACCAGTGGACTGAAACCTGGACGTTCCTAGAGTTCCCAGTTTGATAAAACAATTTGATCATTTGCACGTGTTATTGAACGCTATATCCGTCCATAGTGATTTGGTAAAACAGACTCAATAAATAACAGCGAATTTAACAGACGTAACTTTAACAATATAGCCGCTATCGACTGTCAATATTAGGAAGTGTCTGTTGGATCGTGATCCAAGAAAACATATATTTTTGTATCATGTATTGGATGACGTGTTATAAGAAAAAAAATAATGATCTACAGCACAATATTACCATTATGTTGTGCTTGAAATAAGAGTAAGGTTTTTATTTTCATATTTTTTTTCTCATACAATTTTACACAATAAAGTTTCTTTAAATAGGTTAAGCTAACCTTTGACCATTATCTCACCTGATGATGAGGTCTAGAATTACTAGCTTTCGAGGTACCTGCCGGAATACACCGTTGGGTGTTTGTTGACAGATTTTCTACTTGAGGATGCAGGGGTAGCTAGCCAGGCGGGTGTTCGCAAAATGCCCTACTACCATGCTATAACAACTATCACCCTGTGACAACAACCGAGACCAACGGCTTAACGTGCCCTCCGAAGCACAAAATCGATCAGTAGTAATGGCACTAGCGGTCACCCATCCAAGTAATGGCTGCGGCGGACGTTGCTTAACTTACCTGATCGGTCAAGAACGGTTATATAAGCTACGCTACGAGCGCTTCAATAATAAAATTGGTGGATTACTTTTGTAAAGTAACACCATAATCCTTATGTAATAAAAAGTAAGTTTTTTTATATACCTATAATTTGCCAAACTAGCATACGGCCCGCCTGATGGTAAACAGTTACCGTAGCCTATGGACGCTTGCAACACGAGGGGTATCACTCGCGCGTTGCCGACCCTGAAGAAATCTCTTCACGCCCTTTTTGAAGAACCCCTTGCTGTACTCCATCGGGAAAACCACGGCGGGCAGCTCGTTCCACAATCTGAGCGTCCGCGGAAGGAAGCTCCTTTGAGCCCGCACAGTACGAAACAACTCTGGTTTCAATGTGTGGGGTTGGATTCCCCGTCGATGGCGAGAGTTGCGACGGTGGAAGGTAGCCGTGGGCATCATATTATTAAGTTACTTAAATGTCACTGTGAAATAATTTAACCGCACAAACCCACCAAAATTATATTTTATTCCATGTAGGCGACTTAGAGAACTAACCGAGCAAGCGTAGTACGGAATTAAACGCCTTAAATTTAGCGCATTTCATGGTTTCTTTAGGTTAATAGTTCAAGGGTCGAAGTTAATATACAATCACTGAACTAAATATCATTGCTTTCGTGTTCTTACGAAAGAAACCAGGAGATTTATGTTGGGGAGAAATGGAAATATGTACTCGTATGCAAATTATAATGTAAAGGACAGATAGAAAAAAATAAAGCTGTAAAAAATGAATGTTCTTTAGACAAAGTGGTCTTACAAAAATTACAGACTGAGGGCATAGTACGGTGAGACACGTTTAGCATGCGAGTGAGCGGAACAGAACTACTTTATTGTTTATTTTTTTATGCCTGTTAGGTTAGCCTTTGACCACTATCTCTCCTGATGGTAAGTGATGATTTGGTCGAAGATGTTGTTCAGGCTAACCTAGAAGTACTGGCTCTCTTGACTACGCAATATTTAAAGAACGTGACAGACCTTTTGCAAATAAATTTATTTCAAAATGAGCTTTTTATAAACGGTGTAAAGCTATCAGGTACTTTATAACATAGTTGCTACATATAATAATAATTAAAAGATAACTATATATAATTAAACTTGATTAAGTGAAGTCAGCTGTATTAATGTTTTTTTTTCTACCGAGAGAAATATATGGAATCGTGTTTTCGGATCAGGCATATTTGCAATATCCTCTAGAATATATGTTTTATTCATACCTGTAAGGTATACACTTTTTCTAAAACACATTTCCTATATATAACAATAGCAAAATGTTCGTTCAGAGATGCAGTGGTTAAATTAAATAGGCAAGAAATGTGTGTATGTGTAAGAAAAATGCTTGGAATTAGTCGAAATTGAACTGCCCGCAGCTAGTAGGTCAGTACTTTTTTTAATTGTTTTGTTACACTTTCGCGCGCAACCACGTATTATATTTATACCGCTATTAATGCCACACATTTGTGTTTGTATACAAACGCTTTGATCAATAACTAGAAAACCGAAATAACACGCGCTATAAGTACTCTGCGGTGACGTGAATAATAATCAGCATCAATCAATGCTGATGCTAATGCTGAACCTGATTTTAAAAATGATGCTGAAGTGTCGCGGTTGGTGATGCTGATGTTCGCAACAAGCCTGCTACCCATCAACTAGTGCAAGTTAAAGGGTGCAAGAGATATTCACTTAGAGAAAGTGATAATTGATGACGAAATATTATAAGGAAGAAGAGAAAGTAGCGATGCAAGGCATGACAAAAAGCAAGTCAGTTGGGCCTACCGGTGGTATACCTGTTAAAATACACTCTTTTGCAAAAAAACAGCACTTTAGATTTTTTTCTCTACTTCAATGAAGAAGAACAAGAAATAGGTTTTGTTAATTTGACGATGTATTGGCATGTTTTTTGAAGCATCCTGGCATGATTCTTTACGTTCCAAATTTAAAATTTGAAATTATTAAAAGAAAAATAATGATTATTGTGGATTATTCTAATATTGCTTTACTAATGGCGCGAATTTCTGAAAAGATTTTTAACTGATTACGATATTTTAAAACTTTTTGGATATTTTCTGCAAATTAAACAATTTAATCTTTCTTTTTACATTAAATACCACTTTTTGATATGAGTGATAAAGCGATAAGGGCCGGTAAAATTATAGCCCTACTTGAAGAAGGTTGTTCGCAAACTTACGTGTCGCAGCGGCTAAATGTGAGTCGTTCAACTGTCCAGAGGACTTGGCGACAGTATCAAGAGACTGGTTCGGTCAAAAGAAGACCCGGTTCGGGAAGAAAACGATGCACAGAACCAAGAGATGACCGCTTTTTGGTGAGTCAGGCCTTGCGTAATCGTAAGGTGTCAAGTGTGGACCTGAAGAAGTAAGAGGAGTAGAAGTTAGCTTGTGGACGGTCAGGAGGAGGCTTTTGGCTGCCAATATCAAGAGTTACCGCCCAGCTCGGGGCCCTAAATTACTCCGTGAGCACCGTGTTGCTCGACTTCAGTTTGCTCGGAACTGTGCTTCATGGACTCTGGAGGACTGGAATAAAGTATTGTTTTCTGATGAAGCTAGAATCTCTTTGTGTGGAGAGGACCGACGCCGGCGAGTGCTGCGAAGACCACGGGAACGCTATGCGGAAGTGTGTTTCGAAGAAATCACTCCTTATGGCGGAGGCTCCGTTATGTTTTGGGCAGCAATTAATTCGACGGAGCGTACGGAGTTAGTTTTCATAGAAAATGGAACATTAAATGCACACCGGTACATAATGGAAGTCCTAATTCCATATGCACAACCCACATTGACTGCACTTGGGGAAGATTCCATTTTTATGGACGATAATGCTCGCCCGCACCGTTCTGGAGACGTGGAAGCGTACATGCAAGAAGCTGGGATCCGTCGTTTAGATTGGCCAGCTCGAAGTCCTGACCTCAATCCAATTGAGCATGTGTGGGATGTTCTAAAGAGACGGGTAAGATCAGTGCAACCTGCTCCACAAAACATCAGGGAGCTAAAAACAGTCATTGCAGAAGAGTGGGAACGTATTCCTCAAAACGTTATTAAAAACATCGTGGAAAGCATGCCCAGAAGGATTCAAGCTGTGATTTTGGCATGAGGAGGTCACACTGGTTATTAGGTTTTTACATTTGTAACTTTATTTAATTAAAAAAAGTAAAAAAAAAACTTGTCTTTATTGCCGACCACTTCTCATTGTTTGGGCGTGTACATCGATTTTAAAGAATCCATCGTTTTTTTTTCTTTTAATTGCTCGAATTCACTTCACGCGCATTAATTTACACGATTATAAGTATATGTACAGACTACGTCAAAGAAATAAATTTCATTTAATTTACTAAAATCGACCTTAGAACGTAAATTTCTTTAGGTGCCCGTTTTTTTTGCAAAAGAGTGTATATAGCCGTTTTTGGTATACGAGGGTCGATGTAGTACTTTATACTTTGTTAAGATTTTGCAGGAGGGCACGACATGAGACGAATAGTCCAACAGTTCGCCATAATAAACAAAGACGATGTATAAGACTCTAATAACTAAGTAACTAAGAAGGATTATAGCTCATGTCATACATTTATTTATTATTTAATACTAGCTTTCCGGCCGCGGCTCCGCACGCGCGTATGTTGGTTATCGCGCAAAACCATAAACATCTGTTTGCTCAATTGGATAAAAAAAAATCTATGTCCTTCCCCGCATCTCAAACTATTTCCATACCAAATTTCATCCAAATCGGTCCGGTAGTTTTTATGTTTATTCTTTGCATACAAAAAATACAAATATAAATACAGATAAAAATACAAATCTTTCCTCTAATATAATATTAGTGTTGAAATAAATGTTAGGGTAACTGTCGACTAATTATCTTAACCTTACGATACTGGTGTATATTATTGTTGCTTCTTGCATGACACAGAGCAAAGCCGGACACGGACACATATCAAATAGGGATTAACCGCTATATTCACGTACATAATTATATCAAAATATAATATTGTCTAATCTCGATGTTTCGATCAAATTGCAATGACTGTGGTCACGAGTGGACTGATTACTTATTGTACTACAAATTGATGGGTTTCATGTTTTAATTATAATAATTTATTGTTGCCATTATTTTATTATGGTTTACTTTTATATTCAAATATATGGAATTCTGCAATGTAAACGTTTTTTTTTTTTAGGAAATAAAGGAAATATTAAGAAAAACATGATAGTAATACGGTTGAGAAACAAAAACTATTTAACCTAGAATTATATTGAGGCTATTAGCGAGGACAACGGACGACGTACTTGCACTTTTTGAAAAATACAAAGCTGCGTATAAAAACCTTCACTGAGTGTTCGTAGAAGGCATACGAGCGCACTTGTATACATCGAAAGTTTCCTTGGTAGGCTCTGAATGATAAAAGAGTTGATGGGAAGTACTGGCAGCTTATCCATGCCAACCAAATACAAATGTCAAGTCCGAGGTACAATCATTTTGATCTTAATTATGAAGGTTTAAATACCACTTTCGGCGGTCTTAAACCTTTGTTGGTTGCTTTCCATTATAGATGTGGTCGACTGGTGTACACACTGACGGACGGATGTTGGGTATTTCTATAAAATGAAACACCAGCAGCAGTCTGGATTCAAGAACTTTGCTCGATAATTGTTAGTTGGCTCGGTCCCGTTTTCATTGGGCCAGAATATCTAGGGAATATTAATGTGATAAAAGGTGTTGTTTGTTGTTTGCATGTGTTATGGATGCACTGACATCAAGCGTATACAGAAGGAGGGCACTAAGTTATAGCGAACTACAATAAGTATGTTTTAAGCTGAAGTATGTAATCGTTTACGAAGTTTAAACACTTTTGTGTTCAAAACATGACAAAATAATGTTTGTTTGGAAAACGCTATATATACGCTATTTATAAGTTGTTGTTTATGTAAGTTTATTTTGGTAATTGAATATTTTTCAGATTCCTAATCAGATCGATAAGAAATATCGGGAAGGTATTATTTTATTACTACTATTATCATTTATGTCGTATTATCTGATCTTGCTATTTAGATTAGCAATTGCGTCAACTTGTATCATTTATTTTCTTCAAACGACTTATTTGTTAGTTAGCTGTTAGAATGACCTTCGGGTGAACTAGTCTAGATATTTATACGCCCACTTTTAAAAACTATTCAACGCATTCTTGTTCACAGCTTGTATTTGTACATAACACGTTAATACCAATTTTTAAGTGTGTATTGCTTTTATTGTGTATTTATATACGTTTCAAAACATTAATGTGGCGATAAGCTGTAAGAACTTTATTATATTGAACTGTCAAAATCACTTGTCAAAAAGTCTCCTTCTCATATGAGGAACCTAAATATATTACTCTTTGTTCTTAATATTATCACCCCGAGCTCTATGCGCAGCAGTTCTTTGTCATTTTTACCGACCAATTCTTCCAGCATAAAACGATTTTTTCTTATATAAACGGTATATAATCCATGATGTTTATAATGATCATATATTTGAGCACCCGATATTTCACTTCCCAACATTATTAGTCTTATTACGGGTTAGGTTAGGCTTAGCTGTTTTAGGTCACAAAATGGATACAAATTGACATTACAAAATAAAAATTTAAGATAGGAAAATTTATAGTCATGTGCGGGATCCCGCATTGACTAATATATATCAAAAATGTAATCCGCAGAGCATGCATTGTTGCCAAAACAAAAATATTAAAACAAATTGACATGTTCAAGCTTAACTAACGAATTATACCATATGTATTGTCTAGTAATTATTAAAGCTGTATAACCTTTTTGCCAATATTTTGGGTCACTATGAAAATTATTGTATATGTTATATATTTCCTGGTACGACTTGTGATACGAGTACAACTTCAAACATTCTACAATAGATTTAAGAGTACTTTTTTAGTTTTATTAAAAAAATATCCTTTATTCAATATCTCAACTGTTGGTAAGTAATATGATCGCAGGTGTTCAGAGCTTAACATAGAATGAATGGCTTGCAATGATATCTTGTTTGTTGCAGATTTTCTTCTTGTAAGTGGTGATAGCTATCTAGGCGGACATTCGCGAAATTCCGTACTATTATGTAAACAAATATTTGCATATGCAAATTCGTAAGAGTTTGCTTTTATAAAAGCACTTCAAAGGTACATATTTAATTCAAGTTTAAGCTATTTTTTTATATATTTGGAGCACTGATATCTTTTCAAGATAATAGAGCATTATTATTTTAACCACTCGAATTCGATGATTATGAAGAAGAGTTACCAATCCTGGGGTACAAGCGCGATAAAGGTGTTATTTTCTTAATTTTTCGCAATATAGGTTACTGCCTTAAAGTTTCTAACTACTGCACTAATGCCTTTATATATACCATTAAAAACTCTGGAGAATAGTTGCACAGAAAATAATTAAATAAAAGGCTTCTCAATTGGGGCCCAAATCTGCATTATAAAAGATGTATTACATCCTTATAAAACCAACTTACTGCGTTCTTACACAAACTAGGGAGTACCAGAGTTCTATAATCAATCTTATCAGCATGTTTATTCTACTCAGATAAATCTCGTTGGCTTAGTAATTTTATTTGCTACAGTGCTATAAATCCCTAAACATATTAGTGTTATCACATCATTTGGAGACAGAATATCTGATACTGTGTGGGACGTGGGTACTCACGGACTGGAGATGAGCCCTACCACCTGGCAAAAGTAAAGCGTCCTGTTGCGCGATTTATGTCCAGCACCCTACATCACTTCGAAGTGAGTAGAAAGAGCATGTTGCTCATTGAGTTAATGAATATTAAAAGGATACTAGGATTAGTCCTTAATTATTACTTTAAAAATAATCAGAATACGACATGTTTTTATTTTATTTTTGGAAATAAGTACTCTCTTTCCTATCCCTCTTTTTACTTTAATTTTGTTCATGATATTTCGTAAAAATGGTCGTCCCGTATCAGGTATACTTATCATCTTTCCTACTCCACCGACAAGAGATATTTGATGATGGAATAAAATACGAATATATGTTCATTTTGGATTACACCCTATTACCTAGTCCTGATCAGTCCCGGTTTATATATGTTTGTTAATATTAGAAGGGCAAATGAGCATATGGCTCACCTGGTGGTAAGTGTTCACAGTCGCCTACGATCATCTGCCTTACCAGAGGTCTCGAGGATACGTTGCCGGGATAATATCACGATAAAGTCGATTAATGGTCATTCTTGTTTAAAAGTACCACACGTTCGCTATTTATTATTAGGTCCTTACATATGAAATTGGCGTTTTTCGTACTGGCCACTTTAATCACGAATTTCTCCTCTTTGGTAAGGAATTCCAAATTCAAATTTGTACAGCTATAGACTCATGTATTTGTGCTTCGATGATCGTCATTCATTTGTTTTTTTTCTTCTGTTTTTTTCTGTTTGCGTCACTCATTTTACAAAATGGAAAACCTTAAATATCGCATTATTTACGAGTACGAGTTTCGCCGTGGCACTAGTGCTGCGGAAACAACTCGAAGGGTGAATGATGTGTATGGCGGTCGTGTTGCAAAAGAAAACACAGTTCGTTTTTGGTTCCAACGTTTTCGTTCTGGAAATTTCGACCTGCAGAACAAGCCCCGTGGACGGCCTGAGACTCAAGTTGATAATGAAGAGTTGAAGGCTATTGTGGAAGCGGATCCATCGCAAACCACGTCCGAGTTAGCTGCAGGCTGCGATGTTAGTGATAAAACTGTTTTAATTCACTTGAAGCAAATTGGGAAGATTAAAAAGCTTGAAAGGTGGGTACCTCACGAATTGACTGAAACAAACCGGCAAACGCGCGTCGACTGCTGCGTTACATTACTAAACCGGCACAATAATGAAGGTATTTTAAACCGAATCATTACCTGTGATGAAAAATGGGTTCTTTACGATAATCGGAAGCGCTCAGCGCAATGGTTAGATCCTGGCCAGCCAGCCAAATCCTGCCCCAAGCGAAAATTAACCCCAAAAAAGTTACTTGTAAGCGTTTGGTGGACTAGTGCCGGTATTGTTCATTACAGTTTTCTCAAATCTGGCCAGACTATTACGGCTGATGTCTATTGTCAGGAATTGCAAACCATGATGGAAAAGCTAGCGGCTAAACAACCTAGGCTGGTCAATCGCTCCACGCCACTGCTGCTTCACGACAACGCTAGACCACACACTGCGCAACAGACGGCTACTAAATTAGAAGAGCTTCAATTGGAAAGTCTAAGACATCCTCCGTACTCCCCGGACCTTGCTCCAACAGATTACCATTTTTTTCGAAATTTGGATAACTTCTTGCAAGGGAAAAAATTCAACTCCGATGGGGCAGTCCAAATCGCCTTCAAAGATTTTATTGATTCCCGTCCGACTGGTTTTTTTAGTAAAGGGATCAATGAACTACCTATGAGATGGCAAAAGTGCATAGAAAATAATGGTTCATACTTTGATTAATTAAATATATTATATTAAAAAATATTCGACTTTTTGTTCCTCCCATACAAAACGCCAATTTCATATGTAAGGACCTAATATAATAGTTGGCCTTAAGGCTTAGGAAATAAATGATAATGTCTAAATCATGATTAAAATAAGAGAATATATTAATTAATTAATACAATATATAGCCGGCTGGAGTAACACATTTTAATTACCACAATAATTAGAAAGAAAATAATGTAAACCAATTATTGCGATACTAAAATAGTTTAAAATCTATTTAAATAGTCTAAGTAAAACTTAATTTTCCGTATTATAAAATAAAATAATAAAATAATAAATAAAATAGCCATTTATTGCCTTCATACACAGAAAAAAAAATTACAAACATAAGCAAATAGACAAACCATTAAAAATAAATAAAACAAAAGGCAAAAGGAGTATGCTCAGCATTGTGCAGCGCATACGTTAAGTACTAACGTGCGCTGCGCTGATTTTCAGCATATACCTACTCGGACGGATGTTTGCCGAGAGACATAGATAGTAAAGCGGATCACAAATAAAATAAACATAAGGAAACAGCTTACAGTAGTAGCGTGATAAAAAAAATAATCAAATCGGTAGAGTTTACAGAAAGGTGTGAAAAACATTACATAACAAAATACCTAAATAAGTTGCTAGTTGAAGAACTTTATATAGTGTATGGATGATGGTGTGTGTGTGTGTGTGTTTGTGTTTGCGGCGGTATGTGTGTCTAAGAGGTCATGTTTATGTGAGAGGGATTTTTTGCGTTGTGTTTGACATTTCTGTGTGTTATAAAAGTTGCTTTAAAATTATGATTTTGACGGTCTAAAAGAATTCGTTTTAGTTTAATTTTGAAAAAATTGCAGCTTGTCTTTGCCCTTAAAGGAGGTGGGAGATCGTTCCATATCTTAGATGCACTGAATTTAAAGCAACCTTTAAAACCACTGGATCTATGTTTAGGGATTGCAAGTGTGTTGCGGAACTTTGAGCGTGTGTTTACAGGATGAGTGTTTTTAGACCATGTAAGCTTTTCAAAAAGGTACTCAGGTCTCTTGTTCCACAAAAGCTTTTGAGTAAAGCATGCCAAATATAGTTCCCTTCGTAACTTCATATTCAACATTCCTTTTTCTACTAGATAGGGAGTGACATGTTCTCTTCTAGGTATCGTGAAACAGAAACGTGCGCATGCATTTTGGACTCTCTGGATAGCTCGTTCAGTCACTGCCCAAATTCTGGGACTATAAACTGCACTGCAGTAGTTGAATGGTGATAGTACTATTAGATCACATAATAAAATTCTTATCTTCTCTGATATGTATTTTTTTATGTTATACAAAACCTTGAGTTTAAAAAAAGAAGTTCTAATTTTTTCGTTCACATGTTTCACATATCTTAGCTCGCTATCCATTAGAAGACCAAGGTTTCTCGCCTCTGACTCTATAGGTATATCAATACCATTTATCTTTGCTTTTGGATCACATTCCAACACCTTACTGATCTGACTTTTAGTGCCCAACACTAGCATTTTAGATTTGGTGGGGTTTAAGATCAAGGAATTACGATTCGCCCAGCTATAAATCTCGTCTAAATCTTTGTTAATTTGAACCATTGCTGCAGCTGTATTTTCGGGCTTAAAACTATGGTATATCTGCGTATCATCGGCGTATAAATGATATTTACATACTTTTATGTGCTCTGGCATGTCTGCAGTAAATAAAGAAAACAGGATAGGACTAAGGATCGATCCTTGGGGGGTTCCTGAAGAAACTTCCTCTATGCTAGAGGTAATTTTGCTACCATCCTGATTTTCTAACTCTACATACTGCTCTCTGCCTATTAGGTACGTTCTAAACCACCTACACGTGTTTTCTGAGAAACCATAGTAAGTGAGCTTGGCAATCAATAGTTCCAGACTAATGCTTCGAACGCGCGTGAAAAATCTAATAAAATAAGTACACTGCTCAGTCCCGAGTCCGACGCTGTGAGAATATCATCAGTTACCTGTAAAAGAGCCGACTCAGTCCCATGGTGGCTACGGAATCCAGACTGATACTTAGGTATAATGTTTTCGTTAGAAACATATGTTTCTAACTGAGCGAGAACAACTTTTTCTAGCACCTTTGATAATACAGGAAGTATGCTTATAGGGCGTAAATCCTTTAATTGCTGGACTGAGCTAGTTTTAGGAATCGGTTTCACAAGAGATCGTTTCCAAGAAACAGGGAAGGTGTCTGACTCTATAGATCTGTTGATTATGTGTGTGATCACAGGTAGAGTCTCTGGCAGTGTGAGCTTAATCATTTCTACATTTAATTGGTCATATCCAGTCGCGTTTGTTTTAATACTTAAAATAAATTTACCTACTGTTTCTTCAGACACAGGGTTCAAGGAAAACACACTATGAGTTTTTTTTTTAATATTAAAATAATCAACGACGTCATGGTCTACATGTCTACTACTTGGAACATTCAAAAAGTGTTTATTAATTAAATTTGGGTTAAATAAATTATCAGGTATGGCAGATTTATTGTTATGGTTAGGTTTAAATTTTTGTAAATATTTCCACATCTTTTTAGGTTGATCAACATTTTTGTTTATATAATGGGTGAAGTATGCTGTTTTCTCTCTTTCTATTGTACCAGAAACCAAATTTCTCAAGCTGTTATAATATTTTTTCGATGAATCTGTTTTTTTACTATGGGCTTTAACTAAGGCCTTGTCCCTGATTGTCATCATAAATTTGACCATGTTTGTGATCCAAGGGCTCGAGGATTCCTTAATTCGTTTTCGTGTTAGAGGAGCATGTTTATTAAAGATATTAAAAATATGTTCAGTGAACATGACTACACATGACTGTACGTCTTGAATTTCTAATAATTTATGCCATTGTATACATTTAAGGTCAGATTGGAATTGCTCAAAATGTATTTCATTGATTTGTCGGCTTTGTATGAAACGCGCAATAGGTTTTGGTTTTTTAATGTTAAAGTCACATAAAACCATACCGTGATCACTCAAATCCTTATTATGTAAAATATTTATGTTCTTACACCTTTCGGGTGTGTCTGTGATAACTAAATCTATCAAGCTTACTGTCCCATCTGTCGTCCTAGTTGATTCTTTGACTAATTGTACAAGATTCCGTTGTGTACAGAACGTCATCAGTTTACGTGCTGGCAAGGTATCTGTTTTCAGTAGGTTAACATTAAGATCTGTCAATAAACACATATAGTCGCAGTGTGCAAATGAACTCATGGACTCGTTTAGGGCGTCTAAGGCTGTATCTACCGTGACACTCTCTGGTCTATAAGCCGTGCCGATGGCCATACGAGCACCTGAAAGTGTTAGTTCTAACCATAATTGTTCCAACGTGGACTCGGGGTGAGCGCGGACACGTGCACGTAGTCCCGATTTTATATAAATACCAACCCCTCCCCCTCTTTTGTTTGATCTGCGTGCTCTGTGTTTGAACGAGTATCCAGAAAGGAGTGGGGCAATGCTTTCCTGACCATCTCTTATCCATGTTTCGTTCAGGGCTAGGATATCAGGTTTATTGATGCTTACAGTCGCTTCCAGCTCATCTCGGCCCGTGTTTACTGATCGTATATTAAGTAGACCTAGTCTCAAATTTTTAGTAGTAGTAGTTGTATTAACCATAGTCTATTGTCAGTTGTAAACATATGAGAAATTGTAAATATTCTGAAATTATTTGTGGGTGTGTAATGAAGTTATTTTTTGTAGTGTGGAGAAAAATTGTAATGCTGTACGAATGTATACGTGTGTGAAAGTGTAGTGTGTTTAAAAACAATTGTAATTTTATCGAAGTAGCAACTCTTATATAACTTATATATTCAAAACAATTCACATACAAATATGACACATATGGGACCACAGCACAAATGGTAAAATGTTTTAATAATAATAATAATAAACAATATAATAAATTGTTCTGAATTTCATCGCTAATCGAATACTTATTTTTGGTGCTTATAAACAAAACAATAATAATAACGCCAACTAGCACCAGAAATAAGGGGATGAAAAGACCTATATTGCGAGCACTAGTGATTATTTTTAAGTAGCAGTTTAAAATTTTTTTCCAAGTCTGTTTCACTGCGTACCCGAAACGCCGGTTTTCCATCGTCTTCTCTGATAAGGATTTTTCCTTCCCGTGTCCAAACATATTTCCATCTAAATTGCTTGCACAGTGTACGAGCCCGCCCGAAAATCATCCGGTTTTCCTTCGTGAGACGCTCGTTGATGTATATGTTATGTAATGTGATAATTAAATACTACCGTAAATTTGTAACAAGATATTTTTTTTTTATTTCCGAATTTGAATTGGTTATTTAAAGAATATTAAAATATCGTCGAATATTAACTTGATGAGCTTGAATTAAAACTTGTACGAAGTTTTACCCTAGTCAGACCAGATTATAGGTTGGGTCTGAAATCAAGACTGTTTAATATTCAGTGATATTTTCTTATAATAAAAATATCAAATTATTGTGTGCCCAAGAATGGGTCTTTAACGAACTTTTACATATTTTGTCCATCTTTGTCTACATTACACAAACATTTTGGTCTGTATTTTCGTCATGTAGTTGTAGTGGGGGCAGATGTAATGCGCCTCACAATGTTGTTTTATACTATAGAGTGATTTTGTCTCGTTTGTATGAAAACCTCAATATGATGTTGTTATTGTATTATTTGACCTGAAACTACAATGTTATTTTAATCAGAACTACTTACCAAAGTACGAGGAAAATGATATATTTGTTCACCAGCAAAGTGACTGCATCAAAGCGGCCAAACTGGTGTCAAGATCCTAAAATCCCATTTTATGCCTCCTTGCTGGCAATAAAAGTTTTTTTTACAATATTATTATTTGATGTCTCAAAGGAAGAACAGTATTCAACTTGATGACTTCAGTCAGAATCATCCATTTGAACACTAATCCTTGTTTTGATATTTCTATTTTAGTTCATTTTTTACACGAGTACCTAAACTAATTTTAAGGTCTAAAGCATGACTAGCTAACATATACCATTCACATCCCATAGCATAGAGGGCACGCAAAGCAATAGCATTGGCCAACGGTTTTACGACAGTAATATTAATTCCATATTTAATGAAGAAGAGTATTCTTAGTTCAAAGTAAATGTCTTGGATCAAAGTAAAAATATCATATTATTAAAACTTACGCTCATATTTATATTTTATGTTTGAAAACACGGGTGTTTGTGCGTGAAACAACTTACTGTGAGTCGCGGCGGACGTACCACACTCAATATCCTGAGGAAGGCTTCCGGTAGAAGCCGAAACATTGTCGATAGTCATATCGACTCACAGTAAGTTGTTTCACGCTCAAACACCCGTGTTTTCAAACACAAAGTAAAAATACTTATAGACACTTTAATTAAGATTTTTAAGGTCTAATACCAAATAAAGTGTAGATCTTCATATTCTTAGATCTTCTATGACTAATATTAATAATAATCAAAATAATTTTAAACAAAAGTGTGTAATAAAAAAAAACAGTATAAAAAAATAGTATTATTTACAAGTAAGGTAAAAGTCTTAAATTAAAGTTAATTACAGTTCAACCTTATTAGTTAAGTTTGAAGTTCTAAGATCAAATAAATTAAAGATCCATAGTTGATAACTGCTGGAACAACAACATTTTATTACGATTAATTAAAAATATCTACATTATAAATTTGCACTTTATAATGGACATCGTTTTTAAGGAAAACGTCAAAATTAAGTTCTTCCCGTTACCATTTCGTTGGACTCAAAGGCCCTCGTACCTACTCTTGTTATATTGTATACGGAATTCTTATTATTACTTTTTACTAGTGGGTCGAAAATGGAAGCTCTTAATTACACTTATTATACATACTACGCCAACTTTTGACGTTTATAAATTATTAAAAAATCTAATTAAACGGTAAACCGTTTTTCAGGTTTGCATATGCCTCAAAAATTGTTTTGGCGACCAGCATTGAAACACTACCTCACCGGTTAATAACTGGTGATTTTGAAGAATGTTTTAGCATAATAGGTTTTCGGAACCTGCTCTAAAAACGAAAATAAATGTCCGTATTCCTGTATCTTGCCGCTATACCCCATGAGCTTAATCGGTATGGAATTAATAGAGTACGGACGAGCGTGCAAAACTCGTTAAATTTAGATAAAATATATTTTTATAACATCTATTCGAAAAGAGTTAGTTTATTCCTCGTAAACAGGGACTTGCACAGCTTTTTAATCCCTGAGGGGAAAAAAGTGATTTGAATTTAGAATGTGGCTATTTTCAGTAAAAGTTCAAATCATCAAAGATATCAATCACAAACATTGTATGAACAAGTACAGTCTGCTTTTAGGTTTATTTTTTCATTCAATTTTTTCATGATTTTTTTTACATTTAAATATAATATAGTTTCTCAAAAACTAAATCCTGGGACGAAGGACGACGAAACTATTTATAATTCTCAAGCTGTGAATAAGTCTGTAACTGTAACGGAAGGTAGTAGTAAAATTGTTACGATGCACTACCATAATTGTTCATATATAAACATTAGGCTTACAAAATCACAAATATACGATAGGAAAAATTTAAGTCATGTGCGGGATTCGAACCTGCTTCCATCCACCCCTTGAGCCGGGATATGCTCTAACCAATTGAGCTAACATGACATGACGTCATAACTCAAATCATTCCTATCTATCTTTAACCATCGTATTGGAAAAAAAAGTTAAATTAGCTAAATAGCCTTTAAATATTTCTAAGCTGTCTTATTTTTCCTAATTATATCTAAATAAATAAACGTACTATTCTTATTCATAAGTTGCACTTATTTTCTTATACAGGGTAATAAAAAGTAGAGTGTCCACCTCGGAAGTCAACAAATATTTTAAGCTCGAGTAACTTTAAATCCTTCGCTGCACTCGTGATTCTACTCTAGAATCCTCCGTTCCGCTCTGGACGCAAAGAAACACTCTCGCCTTTAAAATAGTTGTTTGCTCCCTTGGTAAACAATGCACTATTTGATGAGTATGATTTATTTTTTAAATATATGTATTAGTCCTATATATTATTTAATATTTTGTTTATGTTATGCCGATTAGAATTGTAGGTCTTGAAATCCTGTTCAATTAATCATTTTGCATTTACTTTATTTTTTATTTTAATGTGAGGTACCTAATAGTATCTTCAGAATGTCTTATTACTTTATAAGAATTATTATTAATATTCGAGAAACAAACAAAAAACACTTGCGACTTGGGACTTGAATAGGCTATTATTTACGTAATCAGGGAGGGGATTCCTAATTTTAAACTTTTTATACGTACTGAATTGATTTCAAAATATATACCTCCGATGTCGTTCACGTATGTGGGGCGCTATACAGACATATCAGGGACAGACTCCGGAACAAGCATTAAGTGTTTTTTTTCACTTTTTTTTTCTCCTTTTCCACTCGAAAATGGCAGCTATCCAGGCAAGCATCTGATGTATACCTAAATAGCGATTCTGATTTTGACATTACTTGAAATAGCCGTGGTCCGTTGACTCTGTTTATTTTATTTATTTATTTATTTATTCATTCATTACAACTATTTATTTTAGTATTAATCTGTACCCAAATATGGTACCTTGAAGTTTTATAACAAAATTGATTTCTCTTTCTTTATATTAGCAGCCAGAACGTTTATCAAATATAATTACTTAAAGCACAAAACCTTCAATTAAATTACTGGTACTGTAAACAAAAACCCATGACGACGAGCGTGGGGATAAATGTAATACATATTGTTAATGTGATATAAATTTACTAGATTTCCACAGAATATTGTAAATCAAAGGCTGCCCCGTGCTCTGTGTCGCACTTTAACGACCTTCATACTGGCTTGAAGCAACACCCACGTTCTATCCATGTTATATATGACTATCTCAATTTATACCTACATTGTGGACTATTATTTACCTTCTTGTCACCTGCATTACAATATATTTAAATAATGTATATATCCTATGTAATTGTACGGCTTCGATGGACGGTGCGACAATCGCAAGTCTCGGTACTCGCGCGCATGCCTCTTGTTAGTATGAGTCACCGGTAAGCGTTGTGCGCACAATGCCGACGAACGAACAGTCAGTCGCTTCGCGGCATACTTAGAGGACATACATGTCAAATAATTTACACAGTAATACGCGTTTCGAACGAGCTTTCTTGAAATATTCTTAACAGAAGTTGTGACTTAAAAAATAATTGTGGTCGGGCTGTGTCAGTGTGACGATGACTGCGGTAAAGAAGGCATTGGCGATGCGTCAGCTAGACTCTATGTTTGGCAACATGAGTCTGGAGGGGGAGGGCCGGCGATCGCCGATCGTCACCTCCTCCATCGAGCACGACCCTCGTTGTGACGTACATGGACGATGTTCGACTCCTTATCGGTCATCATTGTACCTCCACAGCAGGGAATCTACGCCCGGGTACTGTAGAGACGCCGCATCCCCCACTAATGGGCTCATAATCAGGTCCGTATTTGTATTAATAAGTTACGTTCAATTGCGTACAATGTTAAATTAAAGATTAATCCTTATCACGATTATTATAAAACAGGCGAAGGGACTCGAGTCGATATTCTGCATCACCGGCTCGCGAATTAGAGCACCCGTCAACATTCCCGAGCATGCTTCGTCGCGATCACCACAGCCCCTCCGTGACGCCTCCAAGACGAGAAACCCCCAGTCCCACTCAGAAATTTAACAACAAAAGACACTCAATGGGCTCATTTCCTAACCTAAGCCGCGCTAACATCGTCAACTACAACAGAAGAGATTCCACAGTCAGCAATGGGATAAGAGAAATGAAGAGAGATTACGTCGGCTCCATGAGTTCTCTCCCAAGAAAGTCTTCCAAAGATTACATCGGCTCTATGAGTTCTCTCCCAAGAAAGACATCTAAAGATTACATTGGCTCTATAAGTTCTCTATCAAGAAAGAGTTCCATTGACACGAAGAAATCTTCAACAGATTCCTTAGACTTTTGGAATACCTCTTGGGATGCGGATAAAACTGACTCAGTGTCCTCATTGCTGCATGACGACAGGCTTTCATACGGTCATAATAAGGTAATTATATTAAACAGAGCTAACAGTGTGTCAGTCATGGACAATACTCTCTTTGGTCGATTAACTCACAGATGAATATAGAAGGCGTTACATCATCACTCATCACCGTTTTTAAATTATGATAATAAGGAGTAACCCACGGTTTATACTCATTTTATTTGATTTGTAATATCTGTGAGGAATATATAAATAAACTTGAACAAGCCTAGTGAATCCCGCGTTCAGTAAACATAACTAATCACTTTTAAAAATACTGCACTATTTATTGTGTTTCCGTTATGGCTCCAGAGAGCGTGAAGCTTCATGCATTAAAAACCTTATAATTTAGGTCTACCTTTAATTTTATATCTGTATACTTTCATAACCGAAAAGATTTATACAAAGCAATCACGCTATGCAATCGTAGCTTGTTAGTTGTATATTGAAAATATAGAATAGCTTTGTCGCAGGGATTAATTCCACCGACATTAACATCCTGGGTGAATTGCAGTGAAATTATAACTTTACAGACATTCAGTGACATATTAATAACCATAATAGTTCACCTGAAATCGCCATGGTCCCATAAAGGTTAAGTCATATGTTTTTGTAAATCACACCGTTATAGTTGTGCATATTTTTGTACAGTTCAGAATGAAAACAATTTACCATTCTTCCTCCAATAACCCTACGCCATGATAAACAAAAAAAAATAAACCGAAAAGAATCACTCACGTTCTTTAAATTCTTACGTCAAACGTAACAATTTAAAGGACGTGAGTGATTCTTTGTTATGTTCGTTTTAATATTTGAATACAAATATGCAGAGAAAAGGGTGTGAGATGGTATTTGTTGCTAAAAAAACTGTGAAATAACATTGAACAAAGGTGAATTTCGCTACATTACATTTATTGATATAAAAATAATGAAAGTCTGCTAAGCATTCAGATTTTGTATACATATATTACTGATACTGTATCTCAGCAGTACCCACCTTTTAGTATGACATTCTGTAGTAAACGTTCCCAAGTATTATCTATATTCTCTATTGCTTTCTAAAGCGTACTGTATTCGTATTCAGTGAGAAGGTCAAAAAGCTTGTATTGACGCCCTCCGTAAGGTTAGTTGTTTGTTCAAGTTTCCCTAAACCAATGTTTGCTCGAAAGAAACCATCTGCTACACGTATCGACATACTGTTTGACACGGTCTCTCGTATAATGTATATAAATGTATGGTTCTTTAATGTTCTGAAGGATTACACAGCTATGCCAACGATAGTCAGCTTCTTAATAGCGTTTTCTGGTAGATGAGCGAGCTATTGCATAAGAATTCCGATAAAAACGATGTTCTGCATTTGCGTTTTGAGCAGAAAAAAGAAATGTATATTTTCTTGAGAGTCTAGTGGATGAATGCTAGCTCACTTTTTATTAAACGAACAGTATTCTCCTAAGTGTTGATGCAAAAATTACAATGTTTGAATAGTTTTTTTTTTAATTTTGATCAAATGTCTTATTCACTAATAGTTCTATTGTATAACCATCCATCTTTTGTGCCGCATATAGTCGAATCGAGTGCAAATAGAAATTAGTGGATCGGATATCTAAATGTTACATCTGAGTTCGGCTCGCTGTACATGGTCCGCCGCCACAACAAGTTCGGTGTGACCTATCTATACGCCCATATAAGGCCGTGACGCTGCCGACTGCTGACAATCTCGGCAAATCGCGATAATATTTACATTCTATCTCACACTGAGCTGCAATATTTGCACAAATGAGCTAATGTGACCTGTCTATTTTATTTGCATAGTTCAAGCGGTAGCTATGATTCTTTGTTGTATTTTTAGCCCAAGTATTTTAAAAGATTAGCCGGTTATGGTCACTTAAACTTCTCTTTCATTAGTTATAGACGAATAATTTCACTATTGTTAAAAACGTTTGCGTACCTAAAACGCAGTGTGCCTAATCGCTACGGGAGGTAGGCATATTCTGAATTAGGCCCGTTGAATTATACATCAAAAGCAAAATAGACCTAGTGAGAGTTAGGTCCATTGATAAGTAGTTCAAGTGCGAAATAGATCCAGTGATAATCAGGTCCATGAGTTTTAGTTCAAGAGCGAGATACGACTTTATTGTTTACTAGCTGCATCCCGCCGTTTCACGTGCATGATGAAAATGAAAGAGCCTAAATTAATATGTTATTAAGAGGTATTGAATTAGATTGACGTAACGTAGACTAACATGTATTGACCATTTCGTATATTTTTTGGTCATTACCCATGTCGCGATGACTAAGTCACAAATGGGAATAACTTGAAGATTATTCCCATTTGTGACTTAGTTGCAACTTTAGCTTGAGTAAGAGAATCTTATTTTTATATTTCTGTTCTATCATGGCACGGAACTGTCATAAAGCAAGGAAAAAAGAAAAACAGGGTACTTATTAATTTTTCTGAATATTTCGTATTCCAATTAATTATACCCGTTTGCTAGCAAAATAAAATCAACTTGAAAACCTAAATTTCAAATGTCACGCAATATTAGAACGCGATATGACTATGTCACATTTGTGACATAGTCATATCGCGACGTGGGTAATGTGAATAAAATAGACCAATAAAATAATAGTAAGATAGCGAAATGGACATTGTTAGAAATAGACGAATAACGTCATAGGCAAATAACTACTAAGTCTAAACCCTTATTTAAAACGACATTTAAGCGTAACACGATTGAGGTCTTCCCATACCACTATTTTGCCAACACTGTAAAAGTTTGTCCACACTTGGAATCACAGTTATTAAATTAATCGGACATAGCTCGTTGACTGACAGACTTGTAGTAATCAATTATATTTATTATAAAAATAAAAAAGATTCTTTCAAGTTTTGAAATCGGACCTACCTTTTAATTTTATTCATATCTGAAACTAAAGTACCTGAAATTCTACCTTACAAACATCGAAGTAAATGCGATAAAACTTAAATTGTTTGACTTTTTCAACCACAAAGCATTAATAATAATAAAAATTGAGAAAACAAAAAGAGGCAATGCGGCGAGCATATAGAGTATCTTTGGCCAAAGGCCCATTGCACGGCGTTTAAGTTAAATTAAGTAACTACATATATTTTATTTTTGAGTATTATTATTATATTTTGATATTTGACCTTTTATTGACGAAATAAATGTATAACATTAGTAAAATAGTAAAGTCAGAAAGTTCCTCAGTCTGAAGCCTTAACCGCGCCGATAGTTAGGGCACTGCTCCGCTGCTGGAGAACAACTAGATTTAGGTTTTTGTAATGTTTTCATTTTACTTTCATAAACATACCTATTGTAATAAACTTGAATATAAAAAAACTAAATAAATGATTATAAAAATAATAATTCTGCATATACGGGAATGCATCAACAGGTTCTTTTAGTAATGGACCCTTTGTATCTCAAACCCCACTGTCATTCTTTTAGACGACTCTGAGACTATATATATATATTTCAAAACTATTAACTACGGACCCGTAAAACTGTTACAATTTGTTAAAAATGTATAAGTAGGTACTATAATAATAACACACCTGTGTCTCTGGGCAGTACAATGTAGAATATTTCAATACTAAAATTTGTAATTGACCTTCATAAGAGCGTCATAGACGCCTAAATTGAATAAATGATTTTGACTTTGACTTTGGATGATACTTATTTCTGTAATTCATTGATAAAGTGTACAAACATAAATCTAACAATGAAATGCAAAATGAGCTGTATTACTAATTATTCAATATATTACTGATATCAGTTTCGATTCGTATTTCACATCTATAAAGGGGTTACTCGTAGATAAGATAAATCGAACACAGATTGATATGAACTTAGGGAAGCCTCGTATTGTGTTGATGAAACTCAATTTATATGTAACTGTATACCCTCGTAAATACACAATTACAGCCGATACGGGACGGCAGTTAATCAGCCAATAAATTTCAATTGAATTCGAGGCAAAGACACTGTAAATGCGGATGATTCAGTATGAACGCGTGTGTATCGGTAAATTGTGTCAATGTTTACTTCCATGTGTTGCCGAGGATTTTTGGTGTAAACTCTGACTCACCATGAAGTCATGCCTCGCATGTTGTCGTGCTTATTAAGTGTATGTAATGCATAAAATCAGGAAGGGTTTACTTTTTCTATTATGTTATCAATTGACAAGCACGATTTTTAGTGTCAAAATTAATACATTTTTAACTTACTATATACACTTAGTACAGCAGTATTTGAAGTAAGTTTATATTCGTATAAGAGTCATAGAGCAAATCATGCGACGTTGAAAACACCACATTGACAGAACAATATACGTATTGTAAACAGCTGTAATAAATGAATTTTGGAACACAGGTCTTATTGTATATTCATCTGTTGAAACAGGTTCCTTATTCTTCAACTTGGCACACATTGTGTAATGAATCAGTAGTTCTTTTGTTTATGATGAACAGAAACATTATATTCTTAATTATTCATTTTCCATGTGTAGGTTGAAATTAAGATTATGATGAGTTTATTCTGACACAAACTTGTTTATTATTGTGGTCTGTATATGGTTCAGCCTTGGGTTCCTTCGTTACGTATAAGGTGGCTAATTAAATGTTTGAATTTTCCTACATTATTTCTAGACTTGCGTGGGTGACTACGTGAGTAATATTTATAATGATTCATTGCCTTGTTTTATTCCTTAAGCTCGTACTTCATATATTGGAAATAGTTACTGAACGTGAAATTTATAAGGTGTTTTGTAAGAAATAGGTACTGTTTCTAGTCACAGATGATACAAATTTTGGTAGTAGTCAATATACCTACTGCATAGAATAAATAGTGATACTAAGGTAGTCGGAAACTACTGAAGGAATTTCGATAATTCGCTCAATGGTCTCATCAACTAGCCATTTCTGTGAGAAAGCGGCTAATACGGCTAACATCGAAGGCTTAAAAGATTAAGCCAAAGATATGCCAATAAAAACGTAATAGCTGTCTTTACGCCACGCTAGTTTCTTTTTTGCGACTTCTTCCGATTGCACGTATAATTTAATATTGATAATACATTCATATTTTAATATAACATTTATATTCGATTCACTCGCTAAGTATCTCTAGTGTGTAGCTGTAGGTACTTGAGAGCCAGTAATTCTACGTTTAGCCTGTTGACATTTTTGAACACACATCACCCGACAACTGACAGGATATATATTGTGACACATGTACGAATCGTGATATAGACGAAATGCTTACAACTGCAACTTAGACGAATTGCGAACAGTGATGTGGACGAATAGATGATTAAGCGAACAGCTAACAAATCAGTTGTTAAACTATAAGTAACATTATGAAAATGAACAGTTTATACTTTTATAATATAAATCTCGATATCGACCTTTTACTTGGCTTGTCGTTTTGCCTACTTCGTCAATTTGCTTAGCAGTCGTTCAGATACAGATAGCAAAAAATTACGGTTCTGAACCCACCTTGTTGGCTGTGCGATGTTTATCTGTATTTAAGGGGATTTCAGTAATACCTCGTGGCTGGAAGCTGGAGCTAAATGGCTTAAGCTGTAAATGAGTTCACATTAGGATTATATATGAAATCAAATTAGTTCATTTATTAAATAGTAATTTTAGTAACTATGTATTATATTAGAAATTTATAATTTATTTGAACTTAAAATGATTGCCTCAATAGAGATATGTTATGCTAGTATAAGATCTTGAAGAAACAACCCTTCAAGATGTGAAACTCAATATTGCAAACCATAGATTCGCCCTTAACCTTTTCACTAAATACGAGAATATAGGAAAGTAGCGAAAGTGGCATGCGTGTATAACGAATAGAACGCAATTTTCTAAAAATTACGTTTAGAGCCAATTCACATAAGAAACGGTGTCGTAATTGATTGCTAGTTTGTTCCAAATGTAATCCAATGTCCGTGATCGATACTTTTGTGTTACGTAAAGGCATAATAAACTGTCCACATTAAATTAATAGTATGTGTTCATACGGTAAATTTCTACATGCACGCACTTGGCATGAATTTTTGTAAATACATAAGAAAATTCTTGACAGTCGGTAAATAAATTCAGTTCGAAGCTAAATACATATATCCCATTAATGTTACGTCATAAAACACCTTAATGTGCTTTCACCTTTTTTCGAATTGCAAGAGTTCAAAAGTTACTGCAGCAGCTGCTATCTGAAGAGAAAGTCGTGGTGCATTTGGTAATGTCGCATAAATATGCAATAAAAAACTTTTATTATTGACTGGTAAGCTCGATTTGTACGCACGACAACAATGTGCAAAATAAAAACTGTTTTAGGCGCTTAACCGTGTGTGGAGTTCTACCTAAAGAGATATCTGGTGGCCGCGTGCTTAAGACCAATATGTGCGCTTGTTAGACGCATTGACCGGACCGCACACGGGCTACCCCTTTCACTTGTGTTCGCACCGAACGGATCGAGCGGAACGCGCGCGCACACGCCTTTCTCTCTGTTCTCATCTCTTTCTAACGTGTGCAATACAAATGGTGGTGGGCTTACGCGTTAGCAGCGCGCTCCAACAGTTGCGCAGTTCCCTCGATTACATCCGCACGGAGTTGCCATCGCCGCCGCGCTCGGATGCTCTATCGCGATCTGACATGAAGTCCAAACCGGCACACTACGTAGACGCGCCGTACAGACCGTGGCCGCCACTCTCCCGACAGACTCAATCCAATTTTTATTTCCGCCCTCCGGATCCGATGGATTTGAGGAATTTCAAGAGCTCTTCGTCCAAAGGCTCTACATATTCCGATTTCTCCGGATTAAGTGCCTACAGCAACAAATCCCGGGATTACTACTTTTTATCTCCGAGCTATCGATCGGCAGGAGCACCAACACCTAGTGGGCACGTGGACCTGTACGCTGCGCGGGAGAGGCAGCGTCAGGCTCGGAACTCGAATCCATCACCATCGACCACGTGTCCTTGCAGTCGCTCGCGTTCCCTTGAGGACGTGCGCACAGAAGTTGTCACTGAATGGGAGGATGATGACGAAAATGGAAACCGCATTGTCGCACCCGCTACTAAGTTTAACAGAACCACTTACAAAACAAGCGCCTCTTTTCAAAAACAAGGATACCTCACTCGTCGCTCTATGGAAAACTTAGTCGACAAACCACCACAATTGTTACCGCCCAAACGGATCTCCGCCTTTCAGGTAATTGAGTTAACTTTCTATTGAGGCAGCCAACTTATTGAGATGACTATGATAAAGCAGTTTGTTTGTACGCCATTACACGATATCCACGGCCGACGACGACGTTAATTTAAACACAGTGTTTAAGTTTACTGCTTATAAATGAATTTACGCGCACTTTCTAGACTTCTGAGTATGATTATAAAAAGCAAAGCGAATTGTCTACTGCTTAAGCGAATTTGTTTGTATAGGTTGGTAAGTAATCAAGTTCGCGAGATGAATTGTGTTTGTCGATGTATTCTCGTATGTTACGGGAATAAAACATTGCGCCAGAGCTCGTTCAGCTCCGTTGAACCGCAACACACAATCCTGTGTCTATGTAACGGATGTTCGATACTTGGTTTTTATTCGTAATCTACGAGCTAGTGAAGCTACGACTTAACGTTTTTCATGTAACAACATACAAATTAGTTTATGTTATTTTTTTACGTAGGTAGGTAATGTTTTATTGTAAGAACGTTAATACGTTAATCTTGCTTTATGCGTTAACTTATGAAAACAGCGCGTTAACTGTATATTATGGATCAGTTTCTTTTCTGTATTTTTCTTGTACCCAACTTGTTTACCGTGACATATTCACAAGTGGTCTCAACATTCGCGAGAATGAATAAACTCTTAAAAATATACATATTTCTGAGATTCGATTTGCATTATTATAATCAATTTGCAAGAAGAACGTGCACCATCTAGTTTTGGCGAAATCGTTTCGACGACGCCAGAAGAGGAGCATTGATTTTGATGCCTGTGTCTGTCTCTTGGCATCATAGCTCCGATACGGCTTAACCGATTTAGATGATGTTTTTAAGCTCGGGCATGAATGGAATGTTCTTAGCCACATGTGGTTTAAATCTGATCAGCTATGTCCACGATACTCAGGCTTAAGCATACATTATACAGCCAGCGTACCGTGTATCACCGGAACTCAGTTAATATTGTAGTTATAATCCATGCTTTGGATATGTGCTTATATGTTTGTTAAGCAACGCAGGGGCAGATTTTATATATGGATTATTTTTGATTTTCTATTTATTACATGAGTTTTTACCTGTGGAGTGGGAGTGAGAACTGTCGTTCAGCATGCATAGTTACTACTGCAGTTTAATACATAAACTGAAGACATATTTTCCCTAGGTAACATGAAATGTTAAAAATTAAATTGAAATGTAAATTATCTTCTAAGTAATTATTGTTTTGCTTCGCGAATTTGAACTCTATTTTTACATTGTCTGATATTATAGTTTAATATAAGATGTTGGTGCTTGTCATGTGAAGAAACACATTCGAGTTTCAAAAAGAAAACAGTTTGGAGGCAAACCATTTGACGTAACGTTACAAAAATGTTTAATTACATTCTTAGATTATTAATTACAATTCACATTTTGCTATGTACTTTAAATACAAGAGATCTAATACTTGAAAACATTATCGTCACTGCCCGACGTCTGTTATTTGCAGTTACGTCTGTTTCTAGTGTTATGTAAAGGAATATTTAACGCGTCTCGGAATATAAGCGGATTATATCAAAGCATTTTATGTCACAATATCTCAATCACAAATATCTGAACTGAATTATAACGATAATGCGATTGGTAGAGTCGTAAATTATCTTTTTCTTTACAATTACATAATGCGGTTTAATTTTCGCGGTTTCTTTGACATAATGATTGGTATGTTACCTGACGTAGTCTTTTATCACAAAAACATTATGCGACGTAATATTATGTTGTCTAATTGATGACGCGATTGGACATTTAATAAAACACAAAGTTATGGTAAATACACGTAAAGAGACAAAACACTAGATGTATTATTATTTTTTTATTGTTTTCTCTCTCCCAATACGATGGTTAAAGAACGATAGGAAAGATTTGAGTTCATGTCACGTCATGTCATGTTAGCTCAATTGGTTAGAGCATACCCCGGCTCAAGGGGTGGATGGACTCGCGTCTAATCCCGCACAAGACTTAAATTTTTCCTATTGTATATTTGTGATTTCGTAACTAGATGTATTAGATACCATACTTGTTTCGTACAAACGTGCCAAGTTTGCAAACTATATACTAATGAATAAAGTTGATCGCTTTATAATTCGAATTAAGCACGCTTTCTATCGCAAGTTATGCGCGGTAGGCATACTCGAACATGACGCAATTATTTTGCTATTGGCAGCTAATGCTTTTTACAAGTTATGCCATGTATTTAATTCACTTGTTCGGTATTATACTTCGACATATTGAACTCTAAAACGAAACTTTAAGAGTTGAATTTGTGTAATACATTTTAATCTATTACCGTCACGCAGCAGCAGAAAGTAATGCAACAAGTAGCTTTCTTATCGGTCAAACAGGTGGTAAGTGTGACGTTTGTAAATAAACTGGTTCGCTTCTGGTCCACTAGGCGACCTATAACTACATAAATCCGGTAATTTTTCTGTTATGCTGTAATATTGTAGTTTTGAGTACGATAATCTAATCGGTTTTGATAAGTCCTGTATTTACCTGTATATAACAAGTAACGTAGTACCAGAATTTTAATAACAATATAATTCTTGATATGAATTCGTATATATTTAAACATATGTTTCTGTGCTAACATGCAACTCGCAGGCTTGCTCCGTAAAGTTTTAAGTATGTCTCATTTCCACTCAATGAAAATAAATCTTAATAAATTAATATACTGTTCCTCTAGTATTTAACTTTATGTTTATGGAAAAGTAGTGCCAGAGATAGTTTTCCAGATATAATAGCCTAGTGATCTCAGCTGCCTAAAGCAGCTTTTCAACCACATAACGCCTACCTATAGCAGATGTCTCATTAGTTCTAGTGACAACAATAAATTTTCCTAATCGGAGGGTATGATGTCCTCTTATTTTAATAGATTTAAATTTAATCATAATATCAACATTATAGTGGTGTTTAAACAACGACGTTTCTCTAAACATATTATTTCCTGTAAAATTATAAAATCTTATCCCTTATTTGTCTGAACTTAAAAGAAAACAAAAATTACTTTATTACTGGCAATTAGGTGGCTATCTGCCTTTACTGTTGTACCCTCAAGAACGATGAAGTTCTTAAGAGCCATTTCACAAAATCACGCTACTGAAGTTTAGGTAAATGCCAGCGCATCGCATACACAAGCGAAAGAAGTGACGACGGAATAGCGTGAATGTGAGTAACATATTTTGATACTAGCACTCATTAATAAAGAAATGTAAGTTGCGAATTTAAAAATTGTGTGATTGGCATGAGTAAATAATCAATTTCTTGTCGATTACTTGCTAATGTTATAGAAAAGAAGTAGGCATGTACATTAAATAGTCAACCTACATCGTGAATCGTATATTTACATTTCATCCTTGATGAATAAAAAATAGATATGTTTGAATCATTTATTGTAACAATAAACTTAAATAATTAAATAATTATACGGCTTAAAATAATATAAATATTTGACGTAACGGCATTGATTAAAAGCTGCGGACTAAAAGCTCTTTCTTTTAAATTTTCCAAAAATTGCTATTTTCCTCGTTCACACTCTACACAGTATCTATATCCAGTCGTTAACACTGTCTGCCATAATGACCATGCATAGGATTGAGGTTTATTTTTCTGTGCATCCGGAAAACAACTCAGTACGAACCACAAACGTCCCATGACGTTTTTGGTTTTCCATTACTTAAACATGACTCACCCTCATATTCCCATACCACACAATATATCACCTATACCTTTAAAAAATAACATTTTCATCCATTTAGTTTGAGTAGACCAAACAGCGAAATGTAAATATATATTTACACAGTTTGAGGTTTTTTTGTTTTTAAATCGAATATCTTTGATGCAATCTATAATCAACATATATACTTCTTGGTACCAATGCAATCTTCACTATATACTCTTATGCTCACTATTTCCTCTATGGAAAATAAATGATATTACACCTTTTTATAGAAAAAAATACTGGAAATGGGGTTTGAACACACGACAAAAATGGTGGGAAATAGTAATTTAATTGCTATATTTATTTTTTCGTAACTAGACTCACCTAGAACTTCGATTCTTCTTTTAATATGATAATTTACTATTTTTCTTTAGCCATGAATTGTTACAGATTTTTACGCCAAATATTTTAAAGTAACAAGATTAAAACAACCCGATTGTTTTAAGAACTTTGGCGGGAAAACTGTATTGGAGAGCAATATTTTTTTCTGAAAAACTATACCACCTACGCCTTTGGTCCTTCTTTGATATTATTATTTACATATAATTTATACACTTGTATTATTTCAGATTTTTTGGTTTAGAAGTTTAAAATTAGTTACGAGATTATTTAATACGTAAATTTGCATCGGTAAGTGTTTGCGTTGCAAAATGTATCGAGCGACAAATGACTTACTTATACAAATGTAACGTTGCGTTTTTCTAGGTTTATAACTTTTGACGTAGTTACGAGATTAATATGAAATGACGTAATATTTTGGGGCCAAAATGTAATTTGTGCTGGTTTCAGATTTCATCAAAATATTCAAAATACTTCCGTTATCTCAGAAAAGTATGGATTCTTTCTTGTATGGGCAAGGATGCATCCTTTTGAAAACCATTTGTATTATGAAAGCCGGACTTTTTTTTATTTTATTTTATGTCATTGTGATGGAGCAAGCGCGAGGCCAACCTGATGTTAAGCGGTATCCTCTGCCTATAACAGATGCATTTCATCACAAGTGACGAACTGCACTGCGCCCATTCCGAAAGCATACCTGTTGTTGTCCTTGAGACATACCTGTTAAGTCTCATTTTTGCCTGTTATTTCACTGGCTCTCAAGGACTGCTGCCGGAACTCACCGTTAGGTGCTTGGCGACAGATTTTCTACTAGAGGGTGGTCGCTAGCCAGGCGGGCATTCGCAAAATGCCCATCCACCATGCGGTGAAGCTCAAGCTCTGGGCGGGATTCGAACCATGGACCTGCTGCGCGGCAGTCCATAGCCAATGCCACTGAGCCATCACTGCTTCAAAACTTAAACTTACGTAGAAAACACTTACGCAGATTTTATGGTAAATTTGTAAATACGACTATCGACCGCTAACTGGTATCCCGGTTTGTACAAATGATGGAAAAGCCGGGAGGCCGTTTTGTACAAATTAGGAAGGTAGTTTAATTTCCTGCTGAAGTTATCGCTGTGTTCACTTATAGACATTAACTGAATCCAAAAATATTGGAAATCAATTATTCGCCTGTCATCTTATCCTTCTAAAACAAATGTTATAGTGAGTTACTAATTTAAACTAGAATAATATAAAAACTAGCAGACCAAAAAGAAGAAGTCAACCCTCTGAGGTTGTTAGCATATTTCCAATAACGCTGTATAAGGCTGCATAATTGTGACGTTTCCTTTTTTTAACACAATGGATAAACAGAAACTAAAGATGTAGTTACTTAACAAGACAACAATAATTATATTATGGACAACAAAAATAAAGTATAGTTTGTTACTTAAAAAAATAAAGACATGATCAAAACTCTGTGGTCGCACTATAAACTTGCGTCTAAGCGTTCCGCGTACGAGACGTCAGAGCAAGGCAAAACGAACGCAGGTCCTACCTCGATGAGCGCTCGCGCGGTACTGATTGCCTCGCGCTTGTACATTTCAATTTATAAGCATTTCGAGTTATGTTAAATATTTTTTCTTGTCTAACAAAACAGAATTAATAGAACAATTTATTAAAGATCAGATTAATTAAAGAATGAACTTTCTTTTCATATAATATCTGTTTGGAACTACACTTTATTAAACGCAATATATCGTGGTAAACTGCTGATATAATTCGTGGAAATTGGCGCAAGATCTTTATTTTTTTTCTACAATGGCGATTAATTATCGATATTCTAGTACACTATGTGTCAACAGGATGATATGCCTGATGCACAGTTTTTTTTTTGTTGATTTGATGAATCTTTATACAAGAGATAGAACTCTGAAGTTGGCTATGTGTACTTTAATTCGTAAAACAAGGTGCGGGAGATTGGTCACTACAAAATAATTAATGTTATGTTTGTAAATCTGGTACATTAACTGAAAAGAGAACAGATTATTCTATTTTTATCAATTATTAAACAACTTGTAGATATTTCCTATGATAGTAAATTAAGCTCTTAAAATCTTCGTATATCGCATTAAAATGTAAAATGCCTCTTAAGACATAGGACTCTAGCTGAAGAGCCGTATTTGGTATATAAGTTTCCTGCGTCTCGATATTATTTGGCCTAAGTGAAAAAGAAAAAGCCACTCTTATAATGTACCTACTTTCGTTGTCTCTTATAAGTACGGCCACCGTTGACGTTGGATTATCTAACCAACTCTCAATCAGCTGTTCTCGCACCCTTTCGAGAAACTTCTTATGATGCGGTAAGTCGTTCATTTTGAGACGACTAGCTGTTAACGACTGGCAGTCATGATGTCATAATGCTCCGTCGCCGTCATCGTCGCGATTATTGGTTTCTAGTTATGACCATTTATGTCAATGCTGTACGGTAGTGGGAACTGCTTATCTAGCTATACCTTTGTATGTAGATATTTTCGGTTTTGAATTCTATTTTAGTATAATTTATATTCGCTATATTGTATACGTGATGAGTTTATTAAATTCAAACAAACATTTTATAATTTTACCTCATTATATCACGTCCACGTGTCATTAATATTTCGTTTAATGATAATCAGTTTTTTTGTATATGTTCATTAAAAACTAAACATTTGCGTAAAATTACGTAAGTGAGAAAATATTCGTTCCGATCATAATGTTATATTAATATGTATTCGTAATAACTAACCCTTATCCAACGGTATTTTGAATCAAGCTTTGTTATCATCGTAAAGTTCCTATAATGAACTAGAGTAATCTTCAAATAATTAGATGCACATATTAATAAAACATATAAAACGACTTCCAAGTTTCCCAAATGCACAGAGATGAGAACCCATGGAACTGGTCAGCCTAAAGCAGGCAGATTTGCTGCCTTCAAAATGTTTTGTACTTATCCTGCTTCACGATATCTTAATATGCTATGCAAGTATGTGGCCGGCCTTACTCGATACGTTAACAATATTGCGCTCTAACTATCCGCACTAATTAAGTTGCATACTTGTACTAGCTACGAGTATGCTTGTGTTGTTGGTATTTCTTGAGATACGTCTAATAACTAAGCTATCTCTTAACCTCACTGTTTCAAGGTTCCTTCAATAAGTAATATTTTTTATATAGTAAAAGTTTCTACATCTTAATTGGAACTGATGTTCATCCAGACACCTACTTATGTTTAGTTTAAATGTTTACAAACAAAGCATTTTCGGCAATTGTAAATTAAGTCGCTGACAAGTGCTAAACAGCTTAACTTGACCAGTTTTTAGTAAACTGTATTTAGTTTGTTGCAGTAAAAAAGATTCATATTAATCTTGATCACATTATCTACGGCCAAGAAAAGTCTGAAACACGTTACCTTAAAATTTTAACGATAGCATAAAATTGCAATGTTGACTGTAACTTACGCTTGTAACGTAAATGTCTTAATTATTTACGTATGAATGTGTATAAAAATGTATTGCTAAAATTGCGAAACCTGAGAGAAAAGAAGTTACATTTTCGATTTACGTATATAGTTTTGTGTTACTAAGCGTACTTTCGGATTTTACCCTAACTGATCGCGATTTCACCATCGCTGCCTCTCTTTCACTTCTACGCAGTCTGATAGTGACAAAAATTCAGTAACCGTCTAACGCAAACAATCATTAAGTATATGTTGGAAAACTGTTGGCTATTTTGCTCCACGTACGGTGTGTCATTACAACTGACGATCCTTAATTAAATCGTTCTGTTTGAACGTTCCAGAATTGCTGTTTCAATTACGAGTGTTTGTGTGTTGACAGAGTTATACCGTGATTTTGAGTTAAAATGTGCGAATGTAATTTGATTCGTAATTAATTGGCAAGGTAGTTCTGTTCATTAGACTTAAGTTTCAAAATTTTAAGCTCAGTCGAAACAAGTTAAAGTATGAGTACTAATCGTGTAGGGCTTAGAATGTAGAAATTGGAATTCTTGCGTCGCGAGCAAAGCAGACAGGGCATTTAAGGTGTACACGTTGTTACAGGCACAAAACAGAAATGGCGGGCATCCTGGCGTACCTACTTCGGCTAGTAGCGTGGTTGGCCCTGAAGTAAACGGCTCACGGCCCACTTTCAAACCAGTGACAGTTTTGGAAGACCTTCAGGCAGTGCGGTGCGCGGAGTTCCACCCTAACGGGAAGCTGTACGCTGTCGGATCCAATACGAAGACACTTAGGATATGCACATACCCCAAAATCGAAGATGTCAAGTGAGTCTTTGTTGTAAAATCTTATACTTCTTGCCGCTAAGGTGAGGCACAAGTTGTATTATTCTTCTCTGCAATATTACCTGTCATCTGTTTACTCACACTTTCACACAAGCAAATCGTTCTTCACACATAACTTACACACACTCGACTGAAGTTATGTGCCTTCTTTTACGCACATTTTTACTATACATTATTCTATTTTGTAAATACATTCAAATGTCAAGTTATAGTACAGTGATCGGGCAGCAGAATCACAACTTTTTCACATTGAGGCCCGTAAAAGGCATCGAGTCATAATAAATCAGCAATAGAAAATAACAATATAGCTAAATACACCAACATTGATTTAGGACCAAATAAATTACCTTGAGCGCTAAATAATAATATGAATTTCGAAATTGGTCATTAGTTGCTAGATTGACCGGACCGTAAATTTGATTTATAGGTTCACTAAAATTTGTACTTAACTTTTAATTTATACCGAACTGGGTAGCACTTGACCACTATCTCACCTGGTGTTAAGTAATGATGCGATCGATGATGGAGCGCGCTTACCCAGAAGATACCTATTCACTCACGTTTTGAAGACCCCCATATTGTACTCAACCGGATACATAGACTCAGGTAGGGTCTTTCCATTCTCTGGCCTGTCGTATGATGAACGCAGAAGCAGTAAAAAAAACTTAGTTGCATGCATGTGTAAAGCAATCTGTTGTCTCATTCTTGGCAAAATCTTGAACTAGAATTACATTCCCTTCCATGTAAAGGTGGCTAAAATGTCAGTGTCGTCCTTTCGTCTAATACTCAGTCGTGCACACCACCACGTGCTAATTCCGCCAGGTCATAAATAATCTGTCAATGCTACCATTACAAAGTAACTAGCATCGAATGTGAGTGATTTCTATTCTCCGATAGATACAGTTCGCGATTCATAATTTCGTTGGTTAGATCACTTATCCCATTCAAAGATTGAAGTCTAATGACATCCTTAAGGTGAGTGATCCCTAGCACTGTGCAAACTTAAATGTAAATTACAACAACTTAAAAGTCATATCCATGGCTCCTAATTTATAGTTACGAGTCTTGCGAAGTCACGTGCCCTACATGAAGTTTGAACTCTAATTTTAAGTCGCATAATGTATTTTTCACGACACACTAATGGAAATTTACACTAAATCATATTTATGTATATATATACCTTACATGAGCGACGAAAGACCCCATGTCAATTGCATTTTTTATACTTATGCTAGTAGTAAGTCTTGACATTAATGTTCTAACGAGCACACGTTGTTTGCTATGAATACGAACAGAAAGCAATGTTATCACCGTTAAAACTTAGCATTCGACATTTGATGTAACTACGTTCCTAAATTGTGCAGAGTGTTAGAAATACACTCCCCTTTAATACGCTACACTAACTTTAAATCTGCGTCAATTTTCGTCGCAACTTGTTTCTAAAGAACACTGAAACAAAATCCAGACACCGAGACAGTTTACAGTTCCTATTAAGTTTGGGACCTTCGTATATTGTCTGGAAACAAATCCTCTAGCTCTAGTAGCAGAACCATTGTTTGTGTTTGAATTGTTCTGCCCTCGGCTGCGGTTTAAACGTTATGAAACATTTAAACTCTTTAACTCCGGAACTTTAGCCTGCCGTTACAATTTGCGACGATGAATTACTGCCCACATTTGTGTGTTTTTGTAATAACCTCTCTAAATAAATCTCATAAAATTAATTTTAAATCCGGTGTTGGAAGATGACGTTTACTTATGTTATTACAAATAAAATTACACTCAGCATGCGGAAACCGCTCATGAAGAGCGAATTAAAGCTATTATACTTTTGTATTATGTCTCTTGTTATAGCTTATAGCTAAATATTTCCGTACGTTATATCGTATTTATATACGAGTCGTGAGCCGTGGCGGATTGCAAAAATCAGTTGCATTCTCTCTTATGAATTATGCACGAGGTCCAACGTGGCGACATGGGAGTTTTGTTGTTTACTAAATATGTTGGTTACCGTGGTGCTATATGTAGCCTATAAATGGACCGCGTATAATAATAATGATCCAAACAGTAATAATAGTACAATAGATCGGACGTCATAATATTGAAACTTTGTTTGCGTCTGACTACGTTAGTCGTACCTGCTACGTCATAAAGATACATAAACGTCATTTATAATAATTATTATTATTACTCCCAAACGTTTATTACTCCTAAATGTCGCGACTTTGTTCACGTAGTATCAAGACCTAAGATGAATCGTCGTATAATCATGAATCGGAATAGATAGAACAAATAATGGTAACTGGCTGTATGCGCCAATTCTATGCTACATTTGACAGTGATGCCGGTTCAGTAGTTTTCAAGCGAGAACGCACACATCCCCACACCCTTACATACCCCGCCCACACACGCAGATTGTTTTGTTTTTCGAATCCGATATATTCGTGTTCAGTTTGTTAATTAGCTATTGCAGACTATTCCTTGTTAACGTCGTCAATGAACTGGCTATTTTTTTACTACTTCAATATAGGTGTATATAACGAAAAAACTGACAATATTTCACGGCTCACGGTTGACACATATACAGTACTAACTTGAATATGTACTTACATATTTGGGGAGTACACAGTGTCAGATTTCCAAATAAGGCATTACTCGACACGACGGCCGTGGACTTTCTTCGTTTCACTCGACTCTGTTTGACCTTCCTTATAAGAGCTATTATGCGAAATTAATAATCTGTATTATTATTCCGTTTATAAATAAAATGTTAAAATATTCTCCATCCTCTTATGACTGCGTGATTGTGTCGGCGAAAAAGTTCTTTTTAACAAAGATATTATTGTCTTGTAACGCTATCAGTTCGTATTGTCCCGCTCTCAGTTTGTCTTGCACCTTTAAAGGACAATCCGTTCATTGTTGTTGCGAATATCCGAACAAGAATAAAAAGAAGGTCTCTATTTACAAAGACCTCGTTTTCTTTCATCGTTATAATAGACTTCTCTTCACCTCTCTATCGCTTCAAGCTTGGTTCGATACATATGATACAGTGAAAATTTTAAGTAACCACCGCAGCAGATCTTCATAAGTTGAAGCTAAGAACCACATCGATCACGTCTACCATCAAACAAAAAAGGAATGCATCGAAACCTGTCCATTCGCTTAGGAGCTACAATTCCACAGACAGACACACAGACACGTCAGGCTTGTAGCACCCTTTTTTTACATCAGGGGTTTAATAGTACTAATGAAATAAAACCGCCTAAGTGCATATTTAACTTGCGATAGCTTAGCACATACATAAAACTAATAAGTATAATGTTTCCATTATTTCTATTTTTGTTGTTATAATAATGTTACCCAACTTTAACTTGACGTTCATGTTATACTAAGGGCGAGCCTAATGCCGTCTACCAGATAATTCCAGACTCTGGACTGCTAGGAACTGAGAATATCTATGTCCCTATGACATTGACAGGTGTTGACAATCCCAGAATCGCGCCCTGGATATCATGATTCTAAAACGAGCACTCTACGCCAATCGACTTATTCGATTTTTGTATTATTTGTATAAACATTTTATAAATCAATCCTTGATAGTGTTTTAATATTGCGTGTTAAATGTGTCAGATTGCATATGATATTCTAAATGCCAAGGTGTTTTGACGAATAATTTAGTCACTTCTGCTTTCGGACGCGCTTAATGCACAGTCATACGGTGATAAGCTATATATATCGTGTAAAAATATAATCTACGGACCCTATGCATCCTTACCGTATTATATTGTAATTTTGCACTTGGTGAAAATTTCCAAAGACACAAAATCCATCCGTATCAGAATGAATGCTGAGCGAAAACGTTAATCGACCAAGTAGCAGCATGTCAAACATCCAAATGGCAATTCGCCCAAGTAACTTAATGTTAAAGAATCAAAACGTGATTTCGAAATAAAAAAACAAGCCTTTATGGTTTATAGTTTCAGGTATTGGCCTAAAAAATACAGCTGTAATTCCCCGTAGTTTAACCCACGCAGTACCTGATCCTATGAAATTAGGAAAAAAGGTTATTTTAGTACCTAGGTACGTTGCGTTGTATATCAAGCGATAAATTTGTCATTAAGGACAAATACTTATATTAGTGTAGATAAACATTTACATTCATTATTTTTATTATATGTAAAACGGAAATCGAAGATTCTGTCATTCTGCCACCTTAATAAATATATTACCGTTCTGCCATTCTGGAACTTAATCTCAACAACTATGTCGACATAATATAACGATGCTGATATTCTGCGACGTAGCAGGTAAGTTTAGCAATCGTTCCGATACGGATATAATGATCTTACTTGATTTTTACTCTATACATTCTTGAACTCATTTCCTGGTTTAAGAATATAGCAGCAGTGTTCTATATCCTCTTTTTGGATGTCGTGAAAGGCGAATAAGGTAAAGAAGAAGAATCAGCGTGGTAGCAATCACGTTGAAGTGACTTGCAGCTCATTGAGCACAAATCTGGGCTCCTCAACACACGCTTAACTCCTTTTAATCTTATTTATTTAGGGACTTTTTACAAAATTGCATCACAGTCCCATCGTAACCTAAACACTAATATACTTAGTAAACATAAAATATACTTATATGCCCTTAAATAACTTGAACAATAGTTTTGCAGTTTCAGATACAGGTTTCACTAAAATATGTGGAACACTCCCACATCAAACCTATTGTTAAAATTTCCATCAACTCAAGCCATTTTAAAGTAAAAAAGTACTTTTGTCAGCCAAAAAAAGTCTGGATTGTGCTTCACGGTTAATTATATAGTCAGGCTCTAAATCAATTCATAGCACTCCGTATATGCTACTTGCAAGAGAATCACCGTAAGATTTCTATGGTATTGTTATAAAAATAAATAACCTTCGAATTGACTTTGTTATTACCAGAGTTAACCGGGGCGCCTTACAATTTTCTTTGAATAAACTTTGTATGGTATTTTCGGCAAAATTGTATAATTTTCATTAAAGTAAATTAAACGTATATTCTTATAAAATACCTTTCAGCCTCCTAGCCACGAATTTTCTTGAGAAACTTGATGCCACTAGTAAAAAAATCGAAAACTAACCAGTTGTAACTAAAGAATATAATCACATAGAAAGGAAAAATTTGAACCACGAACGGGGTTCGATTTTCCGGCCAATTTGGCCCTTGGACCGGGTCATGCTTTCCCAAACCGATATCAATTTTATGTCAGAAAATATTGATATGATTCAAATTCGAGCCAACCAATCTCAAATCAAAAGATAAAAATAATTACAATGCAAGTACTTCCAATCGGCCACAGCAAAAGAAAATAAATCTAATATCTCTACAAAATAACAAATTATTAAACAACAGTTGTATATGTTTTTTTAGAACAATCCCGTAGAAGTAACGCGCAAAGTTAAGATAGAAGTCAGATTACTAAATAAGTTCGCTAATGTTGATCCAAACTTTTACAAGTTATCCAACAAGCTGTAATTCGTCACTTTACGTAATAAGTTTTGTTACGGCGAACAGTGTACGCTTAATAAAATGAACCAATTCTCAGGCCACGACCTTGATGACGAAATTGTATTATAATTTTTTTAGTCATACTATATTGAGGCTGACGAACAATTGGTTTCGCCTCTGTTTAGTTCCGTTACCTTGCTTATTACAAGATGTTATTCTTTATTTTAGGATGTCAATTAGGTATATATTAGGGGCAAGTGCTTTACCTATGGACACTTTCCAGAATTTGGAATAATACATTTGTATTTCTAGACTAGTAAAGTTTCTTTAAAACACATGGCGTGATTTACGGTATAATCAGCCTTTAGTTTAAAAAAATCTTAGTCTAATCTTATTCTATTATAAATATGAAGATATTCAACTTTTTTAAAAGCACCATTTTGATCCATATGTGCAATGGTTGATTGTAGGTACCTTTGGACAAAGCTTAATGTACATGTTGCCAGTATTGTACTTTGAGATAGTTCATATAAATAAGACTATGAAAAAAAAGACCTGTAAATCAACTAAAAAAAAAACATATTCTTCCATACTTTTTTGTAGACATTACAACAATCTTTATAAAAACCTTTGAGTACCTAGTAACCTATATTCATCGCATTGTTTTAATTCAAAACAGCGTAATATGTCCCAGTTTTACCGTGAGGCAATTATATCTTATGGAAAACAAATGATTAGATTGTTTGAAATTAAACCTGAACATGTTTATATGCCTGCCTTTGACCATATGAAAAACCTTTCAATAGACTGGCTTAAAGCACTAACTATGCGATGATCAACATATAATGTTATTACATTATCTACAAATACTATGAAATCGTCATATTCTGAGTACTTACATTAAAAAAACGCTTTGAAATCCAGCGACAGAAAGACGGCATAACGACAACAGCATGAAAATAAAAAGATGGTGATGCATCAAAACTGTCAAGTATAGACAAAGCTTTATGCCCGCACTCAGATTGGAATTTTAGAGTGCCCAGTTTCGTTGGTGTCTACAGATACAAGTTGCCATAGGTGCAGCACTTGCCCGTTATGTAAAGATTTAATATATAATGCAACTTATTAATAAATAGAGCATTTAAACGAATGTAGTAATTATACATTCTAAATATCCCTTAATTGTAGAATTCATTGGTGATACCTTCGACTACATAGTCACTTGTAAACTGATGAGATAATGGTCAAGGGCTAGCCTATCAATAATTAAATAATCACAGTAATTAACTAAAAAATATCACCAATAAAAATGTCTTCTGTTTATACACGTAGGACTAAAAGCGAATAAAATAATTGCAAATCGTCGTTTCTTTATTTTTCACCTGTATTGTGGGTTTAGGTCTGGAGTTTTTTTTATAATTTGAGCATGATCCGAGTGCGTAACGTATGCGGCGCGAAAGCAGTAGGTTGTGTTATAGTGTCGATGACCTACAGAAGAGGTTCGCTAATCATTAGCATTACTGTGGGACAGCGAAAGCGCTGCTGGCGTAATATTTGATTATGATAACTATGTTCAGATATCTATTGAATATTACATATATAATACCGCTTTCTCAAACTGAGACGATGTTGACTATATAGAAAACAATACATACACACAGCAAACGTTCGTTCATCCCTGTCACTCTTTTTGTATTTGGAACATGAAACAAATTGTGTCGAGCGACATAATCAAAAATATCTGACAGGATGCGGCTAATAGCATAATAGCAGTTCAATATCTTGCAATATTTAAGGCATCTATTCTTGTCACAGCTGCCGTAGACAAAACCGCACGCCGCACCGCTCCGTATGTAGACAAGGCCATTACTTGCAAGATAATATGTCGCTGTTATTATGAGCGCGGTTGCTTGGTTTGCCCAAACTTTGAAACTATGCTGTGAGAAAGCGACCAGTTCTGTACGTGTCGGCCGTAAATCCGACCTCTTACGAAATACTTCACTAGATTGCGCCGCTCCGACCACTGCCAGAGATATTTAAAAGTTTGCACATTACAAAATTTCAAATGGTTACATTAAACGAGGTGACACAGCATTACAAGCACAGGTGTTGTCACCGACTCACCGTTACAATAAATAAATCACTGCGTTCACATGTTCTCCTTTATAACCAATCGTAAATATTGCTTGCAGACTACAATGTGGGTACCTACTACAGAAATCAAAGGAGAGATAGTAGATCGCTTTAACGGAAACACAATGTTGCTAATAACTTGTTTTGTTGCGTGCGATGTAAATTATAATAACAATGCCAAGTTACATCGTATAGATGTATGTAATAAGCTCCGGACTACAAATAATGGCACTCTGTGACGGTTGTTAGGTATGGTAATGGCGCTGCTTGCTGGATGCACTGCTTTCATAGCCTTTCTAATGCTAGAAAACAATGCCACGGGGGACCAGTGCGGTGTTGTTACGAGTTCAATTCTTTTTTCCTCGTCAGTGTAACACGCCTCCCAGATAAATGATACCGAATAAAATAAATTGTTTTTCTATTTCCTATCAAGTCCGTTCAATGACATGTTGGATCGTTCAATTTCTTCCATTACATTCGCTTTGCCGCAGGCCGCAGGCTATGTGTTCATTTCACTAACATTTTTGCGATCTTTATTCGAATCGTCGCCGCTAGTGAAGCGTAGAGATTTGGGTTCAGTCTGGACTCGATATACGTAATAGATTTTAGTGGGTGTTTAACCTCTTACGAGTAAATTGAGAAAAAGGCTACTCTGCAAAATAGTACATATTTTTTACATGCAAACATTTAGTTGGGGTTCAAGAGAATATATATCACAATTATATGCATTTTTTATACTACACTAGCATTACAGCGGTTTCGATCGTGTGGAATATCCCTCAGGAACCGTTACCGGATAAAATTAAATTAGTCTTTTTTGGGAGCCGAGTTTAAAGTGGTAAAAAAACATATATAGCAAAAAATATTATTGTGGCATGTTTTTGTTTTAAAAAGTCTATCCAGGTACCAATTTTCATCACTATTACTTAAAAAAAAATGATTTTCCCAGTCCACGTTTCATCCCCAATTTCAATCACCCAAATCATCATTTTCTAAAACAATTTGAACGCGTCATTTTTTATTTTGAATAAACTATCCAAATACAGATTTTCAGAACTGTGAGTTAAAAAACAAAGGACTTTCATACAAACGTTTTCAACCATTATTAATCCCTTAGGGATTGAATTTCTAAAATTCCTTTCTTAGTACGCATCACGACGAATACACCCTCCAAATTTCAAGTCTCTTGCGACCAGTGGTTTAGGCTGTGCGTTGTCTATCAGTCAGTCAGTGAGTCAGGATTTTTATATATCGACTGTGAACCGGCAAAGGTCCTATTTTTATCATGTAATTTAATGCGACGAAGAAATCATATAGGACTTATTGCCATTTAGTTAATTAGTTCACAGTCGATATATAAATTGCTTTACACAACAATTAATTATAAAACCTTAACGTGTCTGTTAGACTACCGACTTACGAACATTCGATTCAGATTCCAACCTTAACCTAGTCAAGTTTACATTCCTTGTATCCATAATGCATAGAATAAGAACGTTTTAATTTAGGACACAATACAAATAAGCTTAATATTTCTCCACTCATCTCCTCAACAACACAACATGCATTAATATTTATAATCTTGGTGTATTTTGTTATACTGGTAAACACGTATCTTGGTTTACTACATTGGTAATACTGGTATAATACATATCTTGGTATTCTACGCACGCACTATATGGTCAAATACGAGCCGAATAATAGGAGTGTAATAAGTCTATTCCATTCTTGTAGTTCTGCCTTTTTTTAGTTGTCGTTAAGTTAGCCTTTGACCACAAACTCAACTGAAGGTAAATGCTGATGCGGTAGAAGTTGGTATATGGGCTTAACATCGAACTGGTTCTCATGGACAGCCGCCGGAATGCACCGTTTTAATGTTTGACCACAGATTCTTGAGGGCTATAGTTATAGCTAGCCAGGTGGCAAAATAAAATATCACTTTGCGATAACCACTGCCATTCTAAGTCAGTAACTGGGACTGAGGACTTAACGTTACATCCCCGAAGCATAAAAAGACTCAATAGCAAATGTCACTAGCGGTCACTCATCCCAGTATAATGACAGCAGTGAATATTGCTTAAACAAGTTGGTCGGTTATGAACGATCAGGATACGAGCGCTTCTATAAAACTAATGACCCCTATGTGTTCCTTTGAACAGAGATACCAGCGCCCCGACAGCGCCTACAGTGCTCCTCAAAAGAACAAAACACCATAAGGGCAGCATCTACTGCCTCGCGTGGAGCCCGGCGGGAGACCTGCTAGCGACAGGCTCAAATGACAAGACCGTTAAGCTGATGAGGTTCGACAGCCATTCCTGCAACCTGGAAGGACAGGAGGTTAGTGTACTTAATTAAACTACTGTTAATTTATCTTTTACAATTTGAATGACCGAGTCCAGCAAATATCGTGTTTTTTATATTAGCGGGGCTTTTCTTTTATTTTTATGCGTTATACGTTAGCATTTGACCACTATCTCACCTGATGAACAACATCTTCGACCACATCTGAGGATGTGGTCGAAGATGTTGCTCAGGCTAACCTAGACTTATTGACTCTTAAGGATACACACCGTTAGGTGCTTGACGACAGATTTTCTACTTGAGGGTGGTTGCTAGCCAGGCGGGCATTCGCAAAATGCCCTACCGCCATGCTATAACGACTGACATCCTAAGACAACAACCGGGACCGAAGGCTAAACGTGTCCTCTGAAGCACGGTAACGCTCAGTAGTTATTTCACTAGCGGTCACCCATCCAAGTCATGACCACGGCGGACGTTGCTTAACTTTGCTGATCGCATCGGAACTGCTAAGCAAAATTACGCTACGAGCGCTTCTGAAATTTGCGTGGAAGATGAAAGTCATACTATTTTGCGATAGTCTCAATGCTTTGAAACATCGTAGCCGTAGGTAAAACAATACTATTGTCATTATATTTCATAAATCAGTTTCAAAGCATATTTCCTAAGCACGGTATTACTGCTTCATCTCATTATAATATAGCAACTACGACAGCTCTTCGGCTAGAGGATAAAACTATTAATTATTTCAGTCTTAAGAAAGATGACATAATTTATTATAAATAAAAAGTATACCAAATGCGCACTATACTATAAGTACTTACCTCATAAATTTTGCGATCAAGTTATGGTATCTTCTATATTACAAAGATATAAATTAATGGTTCCAGTATCAATTCAGATTAATCTTTTAATTACACGTTTGACCCCTTCACGTGTCCATGTACATATGGCATTCATTCTGAGAGCTATATAATTGCAAACCGTACAAAATACCTAGTTAGTTACTACAGAACCGTCATAGTATATGATTAAAAGAGAGTGATGTGAAGCTCTAATTTAATCAGAAAACATTTGAAATATTAAATTAACAATCTGCTGCTATTTATCAAATGCCTATATTGTATTATCATCTGTGAGTTTAGATATATATTATCCAGATAACGAAACGTTCAAACATAGAATTATTCAATAAAGGCACAGTGACCTACTTCCTAGTTTCACCACGCTATACGATCATTGGAGGAATTTGTCGATTATTCTAAACCAATTTATAATTTACTAACTCAAATGGGTTGATTGAACACGGGTCGTATTAATAGAAGTTCGTATTCTTGATGGGGCCATAGAAACAGTCGTACAGTTCTGAATGAGAAAATGACAAGATCAATTCGCTCCTATTGCGACGCTTGTTATGTAAGAACGTTCGACTACAGTTTTTACCTCTTACTAGTCATAAAAAATGCTATATTGCAACAAAATATCTGACAATATCATGGTACTATTAAAGAAAGTATTTGAATTGTAATAATGTTATCGTATTACGCGAATTAAAAAAAAAATATGTAGAGCATGACTAACTTGTAGTAGTCGAATTATTCGGCTTGGGTATCGAATATGTCCGATTCACTTCATCAATTTTAGGTCACCCCTCGATATCGCGGCTATGATGACATACTAATTATAAGTAGAATTGGATGCAAATATTTATACTACATTCCGTCGGTCGTGTAACATCGCGTGGTAAATTGATAGAGGCCTGTTATAAAAACCGGATATATTTTTATTTGGTGCGTTTGGCATCGGCAATTTACGTCGATTGACAATCTTTCGTGTGTGCGAACCGTAATCGATTCGGAGGCGTTACGCACTTCAGCGGGATAATGGGGCGTGTTTAGTGGCAACATTATCGAAATTGGCAACACAACAAATCAACCGTGTGATTTTTCGAATTCAATTTGTGAAGCACTCAGTTGAAGCCAGATTTGATCAATAGCAAATAACATTTCAATCAACCGGAAGAAAAAAATCCAAATTCTTCATATCATCATTTTCCTGGAGAACACAAGAGAAGACCGACCTTGATGAGGGAGTCTCATCAAGGCCGGTCTTCTCTTGTGTTGTTCTCTAACAAAAGGTCAACTATACTATACTGTAACTGCTGTATTGTCCACTGCTGAATACAGCCTCCCCTTTTAAAGGGAATTCGCCATCATCCCAACGCCAAGCGTCTTTTGGGGATCGCTATGTAAGATAGAAGTACCACATGTCCTCATAAAGCGCTTCTGCCCATCTTCCGGCGGTATTTTACCTTTCGCCGGCTCTTACGGCACCCAAGGAAGAGATGGGGTTAAGGAGGGAGGTGGGGGACGGTAGTTAATTAGGTACAGTCAAAGGTAGGTAAGGGTCCCTTCCTATATTAAAGTAGTATCGGGTATACTTCAGAATGTACGGGTCTGTGTGACGTTATCGAGTATAGTACAACAGATTTTTAGTCTAATGTGCATTGACAGCCGACTCACATCGACGTGAGCGGTGGCATGTGGCTCATTAAGTAATTAACATTTATGATCCCTCAATTTTGTTTAATATTTCATCTTACAGCCAGAAATGGTTACATACTAAATACATTTATTGTCACGTCTATTCAAATGAGCTGGTTGGTTGTTTGTTAAACAGGGAGCAAAGTAGCTCTTTAATTCCCAAGGACTTAATGTTTTTCAATTTGGATTGTGCATACTGTTAGTAAATGTTTCAATCACCAAAGAGATCAATCACGAACGTGCTATGAACAAGAAATGTATGATAAAATAAACGGCGCGGAACAAATATTAAAAAATAATTAAAAAACGTGCGAAATGCAATCCACCTTCGTTGTTTACTCAAATTCAGATTCGTGTTCTTCCTATGTTATGTATAATTGTTCCCATTTGCATGTAAATAAAAAGACTTACTATTTTGATTTTATAAGTTACTTATTTTCTCGTAGAGGGTTTTAAAAAGTAAAGTGGATCACTCAGTCGTAAAATTATTTTACCTCCTGCGCCGTCCTTTAAATCTCTCACGTATATCTATACGTATCGCGTATATCTGAGTCCAAAATGCATTAATCCTATATTTTTTTATATACGATACATGCCTTTGAATGCAATATTGTAAGTGGCACTACTAGACCTGAAGCGCAGGAAATTGATTGATTACGCAGAGGTGTGCGCTACGCCGGCTCGCCTAGCCCGGTAAATTTTCCGCGCCGCCGCCGCTGATTGAAAAATCGGCGTAAATTTTAACACTTGTTGTTTTACGTCTGTATTGCTGACCACATAGCATTTGAAAGTAATAAAAAACCGATTTCATCTTTTAGGTAAATCCTACTTACTTAGTTGGCCTATTTTATAAGTTATATAACGTCGACTTTGCAGTTTTGAGCAGCATTGGTATACTGTACTGTATCAGCCGGATTGTCTACTGCTGAACTCAGCCTCCCCTATTAAAGAAGGGGGGGGGGGGTTGCCATAATCCCCACGCTTGGCAGACGTCTTAAGGATCGCTGTTTAAGGTATCAGTTCCGCAGAAGACATGACATGCTGCTCTCCTTCAGGTGCTTTACCTTTAGTCGCCTCTTACGACACCCACAGGTTGGAGAACCTTCAGCGCGATCACCTAAAGAAATAGGTATTATATACTTATTTAGACTCGGAAAATTATAAAACGAAATTAATTTGTATTGTGTGAACTATGGAGTTCGAATCTAATCTGCTAAAACAAATTATATCATAAATAATAATTTGTATGTTTAAAAAAAATATTAATATTAATAAATTCTATTTCCGATACCAATTGAACTTCCCCTGTTTGTCACAGGGGAAGCGTGTAGGCCTGGCACAACCCTCTGCTTAGATACCTAAAAATCCCAAAATATCACTACGGTTAAATAGTTATACGGCTAAAACGTTGGATCTTTGGAAAAATAAGTATTTGGAAATTTTTATAGATAATTATCTAATCTAAAATTTTTGTCTACACAATTTTAATGATAAAACTTACCGTTATGCTGAAAATTGCGAATTATCCGTTTTTGTGACGTTTGACCCCGAGTAAACTTTTTTCTAGGTGTCGGATCGATGAGGATTGACGATTTGATGTCTGAATTGAACGAATTAAATTCATAAAATATCGTTTAGTTGATTGACATATTTATATTCGAATGACAAGTAATAGCGTATAAAGATGAAAAATTGCCAGTATCATAAATAAACTAAAGAGTACCTTACAATTTGGGCACTGAAAAAGATGTGTAAAATATTATTCCAATGTTGTCTACTATAAGAATAGAACAATCTGAACTAAAAACATCTATTGCCTAGTAACTTTGTTCAAATTATTTTAGTCCAACAGGGCGAAGGGAGTAATTTTCCTGTTTTTCTACTAAATTATCTATTACTGGAATACTCTGCAACAACCAACCAACCAATGTCCTATGAATAGGTTTCGGTAACTAAATTAATCATAAAGTACCTACCAAGATAGCTGAAATTTATAAGAGGTTTTCATAACTTTATGATAAATCAATTCGGTCTGCTTAAAGCAAATCAGTCAGTAAACCCTACGAAAAAGTATGTGAAGAAATGTAAGTCAAGCTCAAAAACAGCAGCACGCAAATATTACCGCGGCGGGCATGGTTTAGAAATAACTTATGTAAAAAATATGTAACTCTCATATAGTTACATATTTTTTACATAAGTTATTTCTTAGCGTAAACCTTATATATCCTAAACAGAATAAAGGCCTTTTACTACTTCAATTGACATTGAATTGTAAATCTGTATACAATTAAAAATTATATGACAGAATTCCATCACCAGAAACTATAAAATAGCTATTTTAGTTCAAACGGTTTTCAGCTCAAGGGTAAGTATATTTCAAAAGTCATTGAGGACAAAAGGAAACTTGTAGTAGGTAAAAGAAGACATATATGCAACTAAAAGAAGAAGCGGCCAATGGAGAGTTTTCACAACCGTGGGAAGTAGCTTTTAACTAAAGTTGACAAAGGTAAAGCTAATCTCGATATTATTTTCCGTTTCATTAGAAAAACAGCAGATGATTTGATAAGTTTGCTTATAATTACTTCTATGAATAAATAAGTGAATTAAAGCATTGTGGAAAAATATTGTGCACGTGCCGATTTTATGCCGCAGGCGCCGCCACAGCCGATTTTAAGAACTGCGCCCGCCGCCGACCTTTTTAACGTGTTGCACACATCTTACGTCAATTGACATTGGTTGATTGTTTCTAACGTGGATAATCTATTGTAGGTACATGATAAATTGATGTTTTAACTTCACCGAGTCTGTATACTTTTGAAAATATTATATATGTTCGTAAAAACATTAGGAACTTAAAATTAAACAGTGACAATCACGATTACAACACTAGGAATAAAGATAAAGTAGCGGCGCCAGGTTTTAGACTATAGAAGACAAATGAAAGGTCCTTAGGTAATTGTGTGCGGTTTTATAATAAACTCTCACAGAAGGAAAATTCAGTGAAAATCATTTCGATTAAGAAATCCTACTACACAGTTTGTACTTACTTAAACGATAAAAATACTTGGATTGTTTCGCCTCTGCCAAGCTATCGCCTGTCATCTACGTACGTGTAAACAGATATTGTAATAATTTTATTATATAGTTATGTAACACATTGTTAAAAGAATAGCCCCGAGTATCTTGGCCGTTCTTCTCGCAGTGGCTCTGTACATTTTTTGCTGAACTTAGCAGTACAATTTAGAGTATTTCTTTGAAGCGCTCGTAGCGAAGTTTACTTAGCTGTTCTCAACCGATTAGCAAAATTAAGCAACGTCGCCCGCGGTCGTGAGTTGGATTTGTGACCGCTAGTGACATTACTACTGAGCGTTTCCGTGCTTCGTAGGGCACGTTAAGCCGTCGGTCTCGGTTGTCGTCTTAGGATGGTAGTCGTTATAGCATGGTGGTAGGGCGTTTTTCGAATGCCCACCTGGCTAGCTACCACCCTCAAGTAGAAAATCTGTCGCGAAGCACCTAACCTGTGTTCCGGCAGCTATTCTTGAGAGCCAGTACTTCTAGTTTGCCTGAACAACATCTTCGACCACATCATCACTTACCATCAGGTGAGATAGTGGTCAAAGGCTTTCCTGTCAACATAAAAAATGTGTAAAAACTACAGGCATAAAAAATAATATTCACTAAGAAAACTCGTAATTGACCTTCATAAGAGCGGCGCAGACGCTTAAATTGAATAAATAATTTTGACTTTGTCAAAAAAGCTTCGGTCTACTGGCCTCTATTTTGTATTCGTATGTTTTATTTGAAGAATCATTATACATAGTGCCTTTAGCTTTACGTAGTAATAAGCGTCCATGGAACGGTCTATGCTTCAATCTTCTAGTAATTTTATTGTGAAATATAGTTTCCGGACGGTCGGTCGAAATGTGTGTAGTGCAAATTTTCAGGGTTTTAATTATGCCCCGTGCATTAGCATATAGAGCAATATTTCCAGTGTAATGGAGTTCGTTTACAAACTAGTCCAGCCAGGTGAATACGATTTCAACCAGATATTGATACAACAAAGTAACATGAATAATTTTGTAGGGTGTATGTATTTTAAAAATTTTGTTTTTCTAGTACCTACGTAAATAATTGTAATATCACATTTTATTTAAATCTGTTTCACCTATGTGTTGAAACTTGAAGCTATACGATTGTTGTTGCCAAGGTTTATCCGAGTGTATTATTCAAGGCATCCATTTAACAAGAGTGTGAAGATGTGTAAAGGAATCAATAAATCTCAACATGGAAGGAAAATAAAGTCATGGCTGGCTAACCCTGGTAGCTTCACACTGAAATTTTAAACGGATGGAATTATAGATTTCGTCGAGAAACAAGACAAAGATTTTAAAGCACTCGTAGCGAAGTTTACTTAGCTGTTCTCAACCGATCAGCAAAGTAAAGCAACGTCGCGCGCGGTCAGGAGTTGGATGGGTGACCGCTAGTGACATTACTACTGAGCGTTTCCGTGCTTCGGAGGGCACGTTAAGCCGTCGGTCCCGGTTGTCGTCTTAGGATGGCAGTCGATATAGCATGGTGGTGGGGCATTTTGCGAATGCCCGCCTGGCTAGCTACCACCCTCAATTAGAAAGTCTGTCGCCAAGCACCTAACGGTGTGTTCCGGCAGCTGTCCTTGAGAGCCAGTACTTCTAGGTTAGCCTGAACAACATCTTCGACCACATCATCACTTACCATCAGGTGAGATAGTGGTCAAAAGCTAACCTAACAGTCATAAAAAAAAAAATGCTGAAGGAGCGGCTCGTACCAACATTTTTAGAATACATTATTATTTTTATGAAACGTCACCGTACTACCAATTAACAAGATGAATAGCATTCTCAATTAAATCAGTTGGTAGCGACAGAAATATTCAAATTTAGTGTAACTTATTTCATAAGGTAGAAAAGAAGTCTTGCATTTTGAATTACGAGTTTTTGTATGCCGCATGAATCTAAGGTTGGTAGGTAGTTTCAGTAGGTTAAAAATAACCTAACATTTATTTATATTTTTTAAGTTTTAAATATTTTTTATTAAAAGTGATGTATGTTATTCTTTATGTTACTAAAGTGATCTAAATTATTACACGATAGATATTTTTACTTTGTTTGCTATTCCAAAAAATAACTGAATACTTATAGTTTTTTAATGATAATACTGGTTGGAATATTAATATTCTACATAATTACTAGTTAGACTATTCATATTTTTTTACATATAATAATACTGATAACAAAACAATACTGTATCAATGAGAATTCTACCTATAGATACGTTATACTCAAAAGAGCTACACTACTACATATATAACATAACGAATCTTTACTATAGGGACTTACACAGAACTTATTATACTTTATTTACACCACTGAAAGAGCTTAAACATCACAATCCTATACGGAATCCCTTCGACAAGGGACAAACAATATGATAATAGTTATGTCACGGCCGACCGCCAATAGCAGTCAATGCATAGCGTCATATACGACATACAACCCCACGCGCAATCATCGTGTTCTCTTTTTCGCCCCGCGCTATTTGCCTCGTTAGTGTTGGAGGAGAAACGGCAACACCGCAAGAGTTAATTAAATTCAAACAAATATTATAATTACCTATTTTAAATTCAATAGGGTTCACAATACTAACAAATGAATAGAAACTTCCTTCCTTGCTTCTACAGTCAGCTCCGTGTATATCCTGCACTTTCTACTATACACACAATGTAAAGCAGTGATGGCTCAGTGGCATTGACTATGGACTGCCGCGCTGCAGGTCTATGGTTCGAAACCCGCCGCGGGCTTGAGCTTCACCGCATGGTGGAAGGGCATTTTGCGAATTCCAGCCTGGCTAGCGACCACCCTCAAGTAGAAAATCTGTCGCAAAGCACCTAACGGTATGTTACGGCAGCTGTCTTTGAGAGCCAGTAATTCTAGGTTAACCCTGTTGACACCTTCGACTGCATCATCCCCAACCATCAGGTTAGATTGTGGTCAAAGGCTTACCTATCAACAAGAAAAATATGTGCCATTTTATTATAATTACTATTGTACATATCGGAAGTCGCAAGCATCACTTGTTACGTCTTACTAGATGTACCGCAACTAAGTTGAATTAGGTGAATTCATTTACTATTAATTCGCTACGCAGAGCGGAGAAATACATATCTACCTCAGGTTATATGTATATAATACATCATTGAACAATATACAAAGTAGAAGTAGATAACGACGACGCATTCTTAGTTTCGATATCGTCCATTGATGGATAAAGTAACTCATTCGTTACCGATGTTCGCTATCCATTAGAATATTTTTCTGTTATGAAGGGTGATTGATGGATATTGTAGGTCTATTGTGGTGTCCACCAGTGGATAAAATGGGAGCAACAAGGCATACCTATATACGAAAAACATTTTAATCAATCTGTTCTGTGACATCGGTGGTATAATCTAGTTTTCCCCGCATAGGGCAGCCTGACATTGACCTGGACGTGAAATACAGGATATTGGCAAAATGGATAAATGGCGAAAGATCTCTGAGACTTCACTTGACCTAGAGTTATTAGCAGAGTTAAGAAATGTATAGCTAAAAGGGCCAAGATACAAAAGTGAGAAAGATGTAAGAGTGTCAGAGTTAGACAAAGTTGGAGGGTAATATGATAGCTTGGTAACATGTGAGCATGTCTTGAGGAATAATAATAATATAACAAAAAACCGGCAAAGTGCGAGTTGATTCGCACACCGAGGGTTCTGTACATAACTGTATGTGTATATGGTATTTGTATTGCTAAAATATTAAATCCATAACATTTTAAAATTATTAGAAATAATTTTATTATTTGATGTTACTAAAATGTATGCTTTTCGCAATTTTTCCTTTAATTGTGCTATAAGACGTTGCTTCGTACCAAATTTTAAGATTCCGAGTTCACGGAAAGTACGCTGAAGGTTTGATTCCCTTACGAATGTCAATGAGTGAAAATTTGCGGCATAAACGGCTGTATCATTTGATTGTGGTGGCTTCAAGTTTGATTTTTTCACAACTTCAAGGGACAGTAGACCTGAGTATGTGATATGAATTTCAGCTTGATACCTCCACGCGTTCTTGAAAAAAAGGTCTTGACAGACAGACGAACAACAAAGTGATCCTATATGAGTTCCATTTTTTTCCTATTGAGGTACGGAACCCTAATAGTGTTGCGTGTATGCGTATGGATCATATAAAGCAGTAGAGATCTCAGTAGATAAGACAGAAAACAGAGTAGAAGATAAATTCAAAATGTGGCTGACTCGATTTGACGTGCGATAAGGCCAGGAAGAAGATAAAATGATTTTAAAATATAAATCACAGCAGTCAGGCTGTTTAAAGTAAGCGATTTTTGTTACTCAAAACGTTTGCAAAAGCTAGTAAAATAAAATCTGCGATACATGTTCCCCGATCTGTTTGCTTGGTAGCTCTCGCGCCATTAGCGTGCATATTTACATACACGTATTGTCAATCAATCAATATATCGTACGTGACACATTTTGTTTAAGGCCCAGAATACACAGCTTATTCATCCATGGATCGGGTGTAGTTAGTATACTGGTGTTATTTTTCGCGGTACAAACTGTTGCTCACACTGTGTAAAATACTCCTTTAAGGTAACAGCTATCGCAAGTACACGTACGCTCCCTCGAGCTTGTCTGCTGACTGGTTATCTTTTTTGCATTATACTAGAATTATTTTAACCTTATTTTACTATAATATGATTGGAATTATAAATTATATTTGTGAAATATTTACTTTGTGCTGCATCACTTGTGGGTTAATTGTCATTTTATTATGAACCAGTATTTAGTATATATAGATAACTGTAGTTTAGGTATAAAATATATAATAAGTCATGGGTAGTGTATTTATAGAGCTTTCGATACAAACGTTTCGTCATATTTAAATACCAAGCGTTCAACGTCGTTGATTGGATAGTAGTTTATTGAGAAAACATGACACTACAATTTATTTTGAGGCACACTGTTTTGGTTATTGGGTGATATAGATAGAATGACATAAAGATTCTAATAAAAAAAAAATGCTCCAATGCGAGTCGGGCCTCGCTCTTTAATGGTTACGCATTTCAACAGCCAGGAAACAAAAAAATAACTTTGGTCACTGCTTCAAAACATTATTATAAATATGATTTTCCAGTATTTGTCGGTTAAAAAGAGGATATGGTCAAAATATACCAAAATTTTAGATTCTTAACTACATATGTAGTTTCGTAATAAAAATAATATGTGTTTGAGAACTTTGAACGGAACCTGTTTATTGAATTCTTATGAAAAAATAAATGCATTTTTGCTCCACTCAATAAAGTCTAGACGACGACACTGCATGCTGGAGTGCAAAAAGGTTTATTTTTCGGCTCTTGTCAAGTAATGGAGCCTCCATTATAAACAGTTTCATTGATTTTTAAATGTGTTGTGGAAGCCAGTTCCATTCCGGTTCAGTCTAAGTTTTTTATTTTATTTTTAATAAGTAAGCATTTGACCACAATCTCACCAGATGGTAAGTGATGATATGTTGGAATGTGTTAGGCTTAACTAGAATTACTGGCTCTCAAGGACAGCTGCCGGAACACACCGTTAGGTGCTTGGTGACAGATTTTACATAATCGCCGCTAGCCAAGCGGGCATTCGCAAAATGCCCTTCCACCAAGCGGGGAAGCTCAAGCCCGTGGCAGGATTCGAACCATGGATCTGCTGCGCGGCGATCTATAGCTAATGCCAATGAGCCATCACTGCTTCAAAAACGGTTACGGGTCTAAGTACGGCAAAAGTAAATGAATTAAGAATCTAGAATTCCGGTATGTAAATATTTTTTAAATTAAGTTATAAACACTGAAAATGCCGATTATAATGTATAGTTTTGAAGCTGTGCTGAAAACCAACGAACAGTTTTTCTTATACGGGAAGTAGCAATGCGAATCCCTAAAATGACACTTTGCCAGTTATTTTTGGAAAATGCGTCAAAAACATATTAGAATCCGTTTTATATAAAAATAGGTGGCGTATTTTTAATTTGAAGTACCACAACGCCAGAAAGCGTTAGCTTTCTGATGTTTTTTTTACTATGGACTTTGTTGTACTATAACCACAGCAAAATAGCAATTTGTATGTATTTTCGTGTTAACGTTAGTGCAAAAATAAAAAAGCAACCGGCACAGTGTGATTTGAACTCGCAGACAGACCGAATGCTAATGTATCTTCAATCACTGCCCGCCACCGCGCACCAGGCATTTTTACTAGTATCTAGGTATATGATTCGCAGCAGTGTCTTTTTGTTCCATTAGGTGTTAGACGTCTTTCGTGCTTTGTCTACTTTTCAAAATGTTATATGTTTAGATATAGTTTGTTGAACTTTGTGATTTTGTCCATTGTTACATCTCATTTTTTGAAAAAAAGTTTGTATCGGATTTTTTATATTATTTCTGCTCTGAATAATATTATGATAAATTCTACAAAAATATGTATTTACACTTATGAAATTAATAAGAGTCGACAAAGGCCGAACTGAGAAATTTTCTAATATTAGGTCCTTACATATGAAATTGGCGTTTTTCGTACTGGCCACTTTAATCACGAATTTCTCCTCTTTGGTAAGGAATTCCAAATTCAAATTTGTACAGCTATAGACTCATGTATTTGTGCTTCGATGATCGTCATTCATTTGTTTTTTTTCTTCTGTTTTTTTCTGTTTGCGTCACTCATTTTACAAAATGGAAAACCTTAAATATCGCATTATTTACGAGTACGAGTTCCGCCGTGGCACTAGTGCTGCGGAAACAACTCGAAGGGTGAATGATGTGGATGGCGGTCGTGTTGCAAAAGAAAACACAGTTCGTTTTTGGTTCCAACGTTTTCGTTCTGGAAATTTCGACTTGCAGAACAAGCCCCGTGGACGGCCAGAGACTCAAGTTAATAATGAAGAGTTGAAGGCTATTGTGGAAGCGGATCCATCGCAAACCACGTCCGAGTTAGCTGCAGGCTGCGATGTTAGTGATAAAACTGTTTTAATTCACTTGAAGCAAATTGGGAAGATTAAAAAGCTTGAAAGGTGGGTACCTCACGAATTGACTGAAACAAACCGGCAAACGCGCGTCGACTGCTGCGTTACATTACTAAACCGGCACAATAATGAAGGTATTTTAAACCGAATCATTACCTGTGATGAAAAATGGGTTCTTTACGATAATCGGAAGCGCTCAGCGCAATGGTTAGATCCTGGCCAGCCAGCCAAATCCTGCCCCAAGCGAAAATTAACCCCAAAAAAGTTACTTGTAAGCGTTTGGTGGACTAGTGCCGGTATTGTTCATTACAGTTTTATCAAATCTGGCCAGACTATTACGGCTGATGTCTATTGTCTGGAATTGCAAACCATGATGGAAAAGCTAGCGGCTAAACAACCTAGGCTGGTCAATCGCTCCACGCCACTGCTGCTTCACGACAACGCTAGACCACACACTGCGCTACAGACGGCTACTAAATTAGAAGAGCTTCAATTGGAAAGTCTAAGACATCCTCCGTACTCCCCGGACCTTGCTCCAACAGATTACCATTTTTTTCGAAATTTGGATAACTTCTTGCAAGGGAAAAAATTCAACTCCGATGGGGCAGTCCAAATCGCCTTCAAAGATTTTATTGATTCCCGTCCGACTGGTTTTTTTAGTAAAGGGATCAATGAACTACCTATGAGATGGCAAAAGTGCATAGAAAATAATGGTTCATACTTTGATTAATTAAATATATTATATTAAAAAATATTCGACTTTTTGTTCCTCCCATACAAAACGCCAATTTCATATGTAAGGACCTAATATTTGCAAAGGTGGGTAAATGAGAAGTTACAATGTAAAAAATCAAAAAATCACTATCACTAAAAGGAACATGACTTAAAATTTTTTAGAGCTTAATATTTTCGTACATGCTGGATTCGAACGGAACCTGGCGCTATAACCAATATGCCGTCGATGTGGAGACGCGAATTTTGTGCTATAATTTATTATTATAATCGTCGTAACATAAGAGACGGTAAGGCCATATCTAGAAATAATAGGTAACACCAGTACTTGAAAAAAATTATTTAGTTACAAGTACCTATGGAATTTTTATGATGTTAGTAGTAGACTACCCTGTTGCCGGAGAGACGTTAATAGTCGCGTTTCTCGAATCTCGAGGCCCTTGGTTCGAACCGTGTTTAGATTTAAATTTTTTTCTGGCAAATAAATGTTAACCACCAGTCCGGAGTCAGGAACTGTGCTCGGTAAATGGAAATAAGTTCTCTCCCTATAACGTGGCCCAAAAACATAAAATATCTAGTTATATGTGGGTGCTTAAACAATAGCGCGATACTTAAATATTTAAAAACCGTACTCGGCTGTTTTGACAACAGTTCAAGGTAATCACGACAAAAACATGATTATAACCTTTCATGAAAACCATGAGTAATAATAGGTAAGAGATAATAATTCTTTTATTATCTGTTTCAATAACATGTCTGCGTATACGTAAGGAAAGAAACTCATGTAGCCTCAGTGTTTATATAATGTATATCTAGTTCCTGTTTCATAATTTTCGCAGTATAGCCATTACATAAATAGAGCATAGTAAGTATACACTTACATAATTACATACATTCTGATACATCTATGTATCAGAATGTATGTAATTATCCTGTGCAATGTTTTAGAAAATGTAAAACTATTCCCCACTTACTAAAATAATCATTGCTTTATTTTATACCAGCGGCCCGCCCGAGCTTCGAACGGATAATTAACACAAAAATATTTTATTATTTGAAAATATTATATTACCTATGTTCATCAGGCATAATGTAGGTTTCTAATGGTGAAAGAATTTTTCAAATCGGTCCAGTAGTTTTTACATTACATACAAAAATAAAAATCTGTGTTCATTAGAATATTAGTGTAGACAAAGAAAAACTCATTTGCGCAAAATAAATCTACTTAGATTAATAAAGTTAAGCAATGATTATAAGTGAGGATGTTTAATTTACATATTAGCGCAGAGATGGACTGTTTGCTGTTATGTGTTTATAATCGAGGTATGAATTACCACTTAAAATATATAAACTACTGACAACCGTAATTATAATCATTTATTCCTTCGGATTGATTCGGCTTGATTTTGAACCCTCTAAGTTTGAAAATCAAAGCTTATAGCCAAAGTGATAATCATAGCTTTTATTTCAAAACGGTACGTCTACTTTTTTAAATGGCTCATTTTAACATTTAAGTAAGGAGTTGGTTTTCATTAATGGGCATTACTTAAAATTCATTGTTTGGTACTTTAGTATTTTTTATTTCACCTTCACAGTTATATATTATGATACATTAAGATTAATCAGAATATAATTATGTTAATGTATACCTACTAAGCTTTATGGCTACACTGCGAAAATGATTTTCGAAGCGCTCGTAGCGAAGTTTACTTAGCTGTTCTCAACCGATCAGCAAAGTTAAGCACCGTCGCGTGCGGTAAGGAGTTGGATGGGTGACCGCTAGTGACATTACTACTGAGCGTTTCCGTGCTTCGGAGGGCACGTTAAGCCGTCGGTCCCGGTTGTCGTATTAGGATGGCAGTCGTTATAGCATGGTGGTAGGGCATTTTGCGAATGCCCGCCTGGCTAGCTACCACCCTCAAGTAGAAAATCTGTCGCCAACTGTTCCGGCAGCTGTCCTTGAGAGACAGTACTTCTAGGTTAGCCTGAACAACATCTTCGACCACATCATCACTTACCATCAGGTGAGATAGTGGTCAAAGGCTAACCTATCAGTCATAAAATGATTAAACAGGAACTTGTTATTCATGACCTGAGAGTACCTACATTGTTTACTTTCTTCCGTATACTTACACATGCATATTATTGGAGTATAATATAATTAGCTTTCCGGCCGCGGCTCCGCCCGCACGCAACTGTCGGTTATAGCACGAAACCTTTAACCTCTTGTTTGCGCAGTTGGATAAAAACTATCCAATGCCCTTCCACCTCAAACCTATTTCTATACCAAATTTCATTCAAATTGTTTCCGTAATTTTTAGGTTTATACGTTTCATACAAAAATACATAATTATTATGTCAATTGCAACCTATTAATTATTGGTTTTTCTGAATTGTAGTGATCACTATATTTTCTTTCAATTCAATAATCACTAGATTATTGAATTGAATTATTTGTTCTCTAAATGTACAACGTTTCCCACGTGTGTATCGGAGATGTGATGAGAAGCCCGCACACTCAATTAGAAAGAATTGAAAGAAACCTTAAACAATATTACTAACTAGAGTTAAATTGTGGGTTCTTAGATAAAAAAACAAAACCATGTCATAAATAGATGTTAAACGTCACAATTTGAAGTTGTTTTTTATTTTTTATCGTGTTCTTGCTGATTTCAAAGGGTTAGGAATCTTGGAACTAACATATTAAATATTAGAAAACAAACCAGATTTTTTTATGTCATAGACTAGCCTTTGACCTTTCTCACGTGATGGTAAGTGATAATGTGGTCGAAGATGTTGTTCAGGCTAACCAACAATTACTGGCTCTCAAGGACAGCTGCCGGAAGACACCGTTAGGTGGTTTGCAACAGATTTTCTATTTGAGAGTGGTAGGTAGACAGGCATTTGCAAAATGTCCTACCATAAGATCAGGTGGTCTTCGTGCTTATTACGTCAAATATACATAAACAAATACAGAATAAAAAAACAAAAAAATATTTAATCTCAAAGTGTTTGTTAGGACTAGCAGAAGTCAACCCTAAGAGGTTGCCAGTATTTTACCAATAACCTTGTATACAAGGAAATATTCGTCGATCTATAATATACCGATACATAAATACTATATTTACAACAACACTTGAATATTCCTAGAAAGTCAAATAAAAACGTTGTTACGTTGCATCCTACTGACTGTATCGACTTGTCACGTGCAGGTGTTATGTTTTGTGTTGCCCTTGTGTAGTCAAAAGTATAATCAATTATCAACGAAAACGGAGCCAAATAAATATTACATAGCTTAAATATATGTTGGTTTTACTCGTATATTTCTAGAACTGCATGTTACACCGTGATATATTTCATGTGCGTCCTTCTCTGGGCTCTATACCAAACATCAAGTGACTAGTTTAGTCACAAAGGAGCGCCAAACAAACATACCAATTAGTTAAATTTTCCATTTACGAGCATAATACTGCAGCAGGTATAAAATAAACATTCAACTGTATATTTCGAAACATCTCCATTTCGATGTTTGTAGAAACGACACTGGATAATATATGTGACAAACATCTAAATAATAGTAGCAAGTGGGTTGTTGTTTAACATTTGGCACAAAATAGAATTCACTACAATTGTGTAGATTCCTTTCTAGCTTGGCTATATTAGACAATAACGATAATGTTTAAGTAGGATAGTCAACATGCGGCTGGCCTTTAGGTCGAAGTTTAAACCATTAAAATGTATGATAATGAAACTAATATTCTGCAGAACCCATGTCGTAAAGGTGGTATATGATACGAAGAAAAATACGCATTACGTTCAGAACAATCTCGGTACTTTTCACTTTTAATTACATACCAGGAAAATTTCGTTACTTATTGAATATGAAACAGTGAGTTTTTCTTCACACTACTTACACCATCCGTGTCGACTTACAACACTCATACATTTTCGACGTAGCAAGAACTAGTGACTTGTTAACCTACGTTAATGCTGTCGAAATAATGCACAATATTTGTTCGCTTGCTTTATAATTACTTTTTAACTTATTTCAGTATACATTTTCTTTCTAGCTATACATAATACTTGTCCATCTGTATTCTATGTATCTCTAAATTTGTTACCTCTAAACATCGAGCTTGCGAGGTAGATGCGGTATTAGGTGTATGTGCATTATGTGTGCGTAGCTTCGAACAGCCGATCTTAAGCGGTATTATGAATAAAGTGTTCATAAATATAATATATTTTTACTGTAGAGTATACAATAATTATAATATATACCTTACACAATATTTTAAGACAAAAGTAGAATAGCAAATGTTAAAATTTTTTATTTTTTGTAAAATTTCAAAGTACCGTAAGTATTTAGTGAACAATTGTTGGTTGATCAATGATCAAGTATATGAGCGATACTACTTATTGTCCTTAGGTGGAACTAACGATGCACGACGGCACAGTGCGCGACGTGTGCTTCATCGAAGACACCTCCAATAAGACCAGCTTGCTTGTCAGCGGCGGCGCCGGCGACTGTAAGATATACGTCACGGATTGTGCTACGGGGAAGACATTCCAGGTTAGTGCAATACACGTCAGTAAATACGCTTTACAAACCGGCAAAGCACTAGAAATCTTTCAGCAGCAGTCTGTAGATATGGTGAAAATATGTAAAAAGTTATTCGACGATACGTTAGTCGTATACTTCTTGCAATTTAAACTATTAATGATCCCTGTATGATGAATGAACTATTTGTTGAAATCATGTTGTACGACTTTCTTTTCGCTCTCGGTCCATGTGGTAATTAGGTAATTGGTCCTTCCCTACGGTGCAAGAAAATGTTCATATCGGAAAATGTAGTAATGTCTTTAGTACATGTTTGAAGTAAGGTCGTGCTTATTGATAATTTCTTAAAATACAATAATGTTGCCTTGCCCGTGAGTAATTGAAATGTTTCCCAGCACAGTAAAAAGGGTGTCCGTTAACATTTCATTACGCTAAAACGTACCTCCAGGATCAATACATAGTTGTTCAAGAGCAAGATTGCTACAGTCGTTTACCCGGTCGATTTGCTACGAATCACTGCGGTCAGTAAACGTCGGGCGCTGTTTGTGGTTGACGCCAAATATAGCTTGCCTTAGCTCAGGTACTATTTATTTTTTCTTTTACGACGATTTTTTTCAATCCTCAAATAGTACATCAAATAAAGTATACTGTTGTAAAATAAAATGTTTTAAGTATGGATATAAAAATGATATATAATGGGTATTTCGAATTTTGTTGAGCTATATTTTGTTATACAGGTAAATCTCTGTCTGACGATTGAAAAGATTTTGTCTGTAGTTTTAACTGTATACTTTTGATACAACTATAGCTTAGGACTAGCTTTAGCCCACGGCTAATGAAGATATAGATTCAGTAGAATTTAATTACGCATGTAAATCCTGACGATTGAAAGAGTGGGTTCGTCAATACTACTTTAATAATAATAAATGGAAGCAACGATATAAATAATATAGATATGCACGGAAAAAGTTTAAATGAATTAAAAATGAAAGGCTTGTGCAGTAATGATTTCCTTTTCAGATTTTTGTGAGGCAGTAGTGATATCTATGTCAGACCAAAAAAAAGAGTACACAGCTACTATGTTTCACCAAGTTAGTGATAATCGATTCTGTGTCCCCAAACACACACCACCAGAAACTGTTCTGGAGGTGTGTTGAATGTGTCGTCAGCACGTCTGATACCGATATATTTTATGTAATATAACTTATAATGTAGGTTTTAGATATACTACTATGGGTTCAATGCAAACAATAAAATTCACATCGTAAATGATGTATGAAAACTATTAGAAAACGTTGACTCCTTTACCGCAATGATACTAATGGTGTTGATTACTAAAACGACTTCGCAGATTGAGCTGTGTGTTTGTTACATGGTAGAAGTCTACCTTAAATAAAATATGTTAATAATTTCATTCTAGCTTGAACTGTTGTTTCTCGTTTTTATTTTTATTCACGTAATTAATGATTTTAATAAAACAAATATGTTGTTGTGACGGAATAAGCATGAGGCTCACCGGATGTTAAGCGGTAACCTCTGCCTACAACAGATGCAGTTATCACAAGTGATGAACCGGCACCGTGAGACTTACAGTTGTTGAATCTCATGTATCTGTAATTTTACTGGCTTTCAAAAACTGCTGCCGGAACACACTGTTAAGTGCTTGGCAACAGATTTTTTCTTGAGGGTGGTAGCCAGTCCTTCTTGTATTCGCAAAATGCCCTCCCACCATGCGGTGAAGCTCAAGCCGGCGGTGGGGATCGAACCATGGACCTGCAGCACCGCAGTCCATAGCCATAGCAATGAACGAAAATCCCCACAGTGGCATAAAATTCTATTAAGTAAGTTGATTACTGAATTACCTGCAAGAAATTGTACCCACTTTCTCAGTCATGGCTACCTAGGAATTCCTAAACTGTTATTGTAGATATTTAGCCGCTGCACAGAAAACAAAAAAAAATGTAATGTAAAATAAAAAAATATAAAATATTTATATTACTACAATATAGAATTACAAATATACGATAGGAAAAATTTAAGTCATGTTCCGGGGAGAAAAAAAATTCCTATCGTATATGTGTAATTTTGTAATGTAATCCGCATAGCCGGCGTTATTGCAAACATAACAATATTAAAAAAAAATCTATACAAATTATCCTTCCTTCCTATATAACAAACATTTAGGGCCATCGGGGTGGAACTAACTTGACAGTAGGCTTCCCCATTTTCAAACTTATTTCTTAAGAGTACGTTTACTCAAAAAGTTGTCCGTACTAAATCCTTACAAACAGCGGTTTGAGCTGTGTACAATACAAACTCAATGCTAAAACTATGTTTTATGGTTAGCTGTATAAGAATGATTTTCTTAACTCATAACAATCTGAAAATATTTATATCGCAGCTAGCTTGTTTCATAAAAATAGTATTAACGTTATCCACGAAGACCTCTTCGTATTGTCCCTTTTTGTTTGCCTATCGCTATGTATAGATATAATACACTAATCCGATTATGTGATCAGACCACGTAGGTTTGTTTCCTTAAGTTACACGATTGATTATCGTATAGGTCCGTTTTATGGAAGTTAGGTAGTTATTTATTCGATACAAAAAAATAGTATGATCTCCGGAATTATTTTGTTTCACTGAAGTGCAAAGGCATATTTATTCAACTTGCTTGTTGTAAATATAATTACAAGATAACTAAATTTTCCATCTAACTAATCACACAACAGTTGGAGTACTAAAAAGGCATTTCAGTCATAGACACACAAATAAATTTTAACCACGTATGAAAATTATCAGTTATATTTGATAACTGATAATAGCAGTTTATTTTACGTGAGCGAAGCCACAGTAGTAATGTAGTAAGAATTCTAAACTTTATTGAACTATCCAATCCCTTTGACATCCCTTTGTGAGTAAATGTCAATGTTTTCGGTGAAACCCTGTCGGAACCTGTCGAACCGATCGAGAAATGAACGCAAATTAATCAGAGTTTGCTCAAACAAAGAACATCCATTTACCTCGGCGCGGCGGCTCTATTGTGTAAGCTTTGAATAGGCGTGGCGGATGAACCTGTGCTTCGTATTGCTCGTATAAAAAGAGTAAAAACAGACTACTTTTTGTGTGACCGGGTAACTTTATGCTTACTGGTCTCTGTATGAAATCTAACAAAAGTAAACACAATAAAACCCTGTGATTCTGCTTGTACTGTTTTTATCGACTTAGTCCAGGAGTTCTTTAAAGCGGCTTTATGACTGTTATCCGAATACACCCATTGAAAACGGTAGCTCAACGTATTCTATGCGATGCTAAGTAGCTCAGCAAAATAAAAACAATGTGTTATGAAATGACAGTTAAAATTAATTAGTTTATTGTAATAGTGACCACGGTCACCGATACCGCGATCGAAATATATATGTTTAGTTGTTAGGGTTCCGTACTTGAAAACGGGATCCTATTACAAAGCATCGACAGTCCGTGCTTCCGACTTTAAAGAGCTGTATCTTTCGAACGGTATTAGATGGCTAGTTGACATTTTCATAAAATTCTTGTTGGTATAGTAGATTGTCTAACAAAGGAGAATAATCACAAAATGTTAAAAAAAATGTGTCGACATACACGACGCATGTTTTTTTTGACGTTTATTCCTTTTGCTCTATCGTAAGAACGGTGGTATATACGAGCGTCAAACTTGGTATGATGTTAGATAAATATTTAACGTATATAACAGGCTAAATGCGTGTCGGACCTTCGATAAGTGTCTCGTACTACAGAAAAAAAAACATTTTTTACCTACACTTTATACACTTTACCCTTCAACACTCAAATGTGTGAGATAACTTGGCGAAGTCGGTACCATGCGCACAATATTGTAATAGTAGGTACTTTTGAACTACCATGGTACCGACTTAAACAAGTTATTTCACACATTGGAGTGTTGAAGTCGGTTCCATTATTTGGTAAAAATTGTTTTTTCAACGTTTTTAGTAACCCTGCTATTTATAGAATCGATTGTCAATCACTGCCAATGACTATATAATCAAGATAGGAAAATACTATTCATTTATTGAAGTGTAACTCCAAAACAGCTAAACCGATTTTGGTGAAATTTAAATGGAACCACACGACAAGCATCAGCGTTCAAATAAAAAAAGAATCATCAAAATCGTTTCACCCAGTCCAAAGTTCTGAGGTAACAAACATAAAAAAATACAGACGAATTGAGTACTTCCTCCTTTGTTTGAAGTCCGTAAAAGCGATTTAATGGTATATTCTGTGTTTGGTACTGAACCCTGAATTTTTGACTCGCACAAGGCAGGTTGTATTTATTTGGCAAGTCATCCTCCGCTACATGTGCACTGAGAACTGTATTGGTATCAAGTCTCACCCGATAAAGAACTATTTTCCCTGCAGTCTCTGAGCGGTCACTCTGGGCATGTGCTGTCCCTGTACAACTGGGGTGGCGCTATGTTTGTCTCTGGAAGCCAGGACAAAGCGGTTCGATTCTGGGACCTTCGCACGGGTGGCTGCGTGAACATCATCTCGCCGCCCACTGGACATCCCAGTAAGGTAAGCCTCTATGCTTAACATTAATGGGTTTACTGACTCTACGACGCTTTCAGAACGCTCGACAGGTAGATACTTAATAATCGCAGCAACCGTGAGCTGTTGAACTTGAGGCGACCTGTCACTGTCAAACTTAATGTTGCCTTCTTCTCTTTTGTCGTTATGACGCATAATGTTGTTTGGAAGACCCTCGCCAATGTCAGAGTTAATGTCGCCATTCGGTACATACACCTACATGTTCAAAGATGAAATATTATTTTATTTTGGTTTCATTGGTAATTTTATCAAATCACGATAATCGGACTCTACTTAAAATCATAACTACTTGCACATACTTATAAAATCATCAAATCATTTCGTACGTAAATGTAATTTGTATATTTTGTTGTTATTTTATATAGTAAGGTATTTTAAGAAAAACATACAATTCTTATTTTTGAAATAGTCGTATACAGGGTTAATGGTGAATGGCTAACAACCTCTTAGGGTTGACTTCTGCTAGTCCTAACACACATTATGAGATGATTTCATATTTATTGTTAAGATTTTTTTTATATGAAACAAAAAATAAACCTTTATAAGGAATATAATATAAATAATAAATTATTTTCACATGGAAATTAGATAGAGAGACAAAACTATTATTCGTTCCGCCCTTAAAAATTATCAACTATTTTCACACGGTCCTTGATAACTTCCATTCACTTCCACGTTGCAGTGCGTACTGATATAAACTTTATACTATCAGAAAACGTACTGCTAATCTAAGTCGGGGAAGGAAGCATAATTGTATTGAACCAACCCAAATATTTGCGTAATGCATATTTGATAAGGCGGTGAAAGATAATTATGTGATTTATTGCGTGCATGTTTTTGTGCCTTTCACGTGAGTATTACTATACTTGTCCCCGGATTTGATCCACTTACTAGAGATAAAATTATCTGCTGGCAATGTATATATAATCGAAATCTACATCGGCAAACACAAAAGCAATTCTCTTATTTTTCCCTTTAGTAATAAATTATAAACAGTAATAACACAAGAAGACAAGATGTATTATGCACCAATATACACGCTTCAAACATATGTTTTATAGTTAACAACTTATTACTCGATAAAGGAATGGGTATATCAAACTATAGTGGAAATTAATTATAATGGGTTCAACTTGACTTTATCGGAATGAATATTTTTCCTTCCATCGTATATTTTTAGACATTTTATTGGTTTTAATTAAGGTGCTGCGTTTCGAATGCGGCGCTATACTTATGATATGACATAAAAGTATCGGTAGCTGGAATAATCGATAAAAACCTCAACCCAAGCTCTATTGTAAATCCATTATTTTGTCATTGGATTCCGCTCCCTGTTCATAATATATAAATACACTATAGCAGCAGAAAATTGTAAATATCCTTGGGTAAAAATATCTTGTAAAATATGCTTGACAAAAACGTATCCCTACTTTACGATTTTTTAAATGATTTAATATTCACCTGTATTGCGTAACCTTTAAATAATAACAAATACTATTAAAAACTTCGATGTAAAAGTATTGTTGTCTATTGATTAATATTTCTAAGTATTAAGTCGACACGGTTTGTATATATTTAAGGGTAAGTACTTAATACATTAAACTCCTTGCTAGTTATATGGAACTAAAAGAAAACGTGATGGTAAAGTACGCTTTTCGAGTAACTGTAGTGCAACAGTACAGACATGGGTTCTGGTCGCCAATAAATTATTAATTACAAAGGAATTGACATTCTTGCCTCAGCATTTCAAACATGCAGGTTTTGTTGCTGGAAAACATGAGTAAAATGGCATTATTGCTGCGAGAGTGAGACAAAGTTATTTGAATATAGAATACCATACAAACCAAATAACAAAACTCGAGCGTTCGAAAACGCATCGAACCCTATTAACCTTCAAAGTGACCCGAAATCAGGGAATCACCTTGTTTAGGTATTTCTATAACCATCGAAACGTCTTCTCAATAAAGTTTGTCAATGTATCGTTGTGTCCAGGGGTCAGCAGTCACGTCGCTAGCAGTGGACCCGAGCGGGCGGCTGTTGGTGTGCGGGCACGACGATGGCTCGTGCGCTTTACACGACGTGCGCGGCTCGCGCGCTCTACAGCGCTTCACACCCCACTCAGGCGATGTGCGTAGTGTGCGCTTCTCGCCCGGCGCTTACTATCTACTCACTGCCGGCTATGACGGCAGGGTCGTGCTCACCGACTTGCAAGGTCAGTCTCTCTGTGATTATTTACCCAGAATCCTGCCACACAGCCTGTTCAACACCGGCCGATATATAAGTATGGCCTGTTGAATACTTATGTCACTACGTCTCGTGTTATTCTCTACATACTAAAAGTACAATGAAGGAAGGCGTCTTCACAGTACTAGTAGACGTTATTTTGTGGGGTGGATGACATCAGTAATAAATGGCAAGATGAGGTGAATATGTTCGCCGCTTGAGTAAGTAACTTATTTTATGACATGGTATGAATGTTATCACATCACATATGGTATGAATGTTATCACTTCTATAATATATTTTATTATTTATAATAAAATAAAACGCCATCGTCTCAATTAGAATGCAGTAATAATGTGTCGAATCTCGCTTTATCAGCATAAATATAAAATTAGCCTTGTCATCGACCGTTTTAAACATATTCATTTTTTTTTGTTTGGAAAAAACAAAATAAAATGAAGGTGGAATAAAGACCACCTTTTTGTTTCATACTTTTTTCTCTGTAAAAATCAGTGGACTCTGAAGTATTGACAGTTTGCTCTCAAATTACATCGAATATTCGGTACATAATTAAAATTATGTACGATATCATTTGAGCGCATTTTTTGTGCCTGCGTTCCGGATACTTTATACACTTGTAGCTCATAGAGCATTGTTTGTAAAAAAAAGGTTGAAAAAAAGAAATAATTAAGCAAATTAATGAGCTTCACAGAAGTTCAACAAGGATTGAAGGACAACAAAAGTTTTTCAGGGAATCCGTTTGTTTAGCCATCAGTATGTACGAGGGCCTGCTAAAAAGTTTTCGGCCTAAGGTATTTAATGAAAGAAATTTCAATTGATTTTTTTTTTAATATTGTCTCCTCCTCCCATGAAATACGCTTATCATCAAAAGCTGTAAATCAGCTTAAAATTATTATTTCGATGTCATCGGATAACTTTCGAACCTATAAGACCTTTTTCAATTTTAAGAAAAGCATGGGAGCTTAGAATTCTGCAGGGTGGGGTCGATAAGAAAGTAATTAAAAATAGGGAAATAATTTAATTAATGGATTGAATAAATGCTTTCACTATTCCATAAAACAGTCGCCATAAGCTAGGACGGTGCCTTCTTAAACTTTTTCGTAGTCTTTTCTCCTATTTTTAATTAATTGCTTATATTCTTATTTTGACCCTGGGTCGTATTGGCTAATTCACGTTTCATGTGAAGATTCGCTATTATCGGCGCTTGTCGAGTGGTGTTGGCATAGTCGCTCGGTAACCAAAGCCTATAGTAATTAAACAACTTTAAACGGTTTAAATCGCGTATATTTATCATTATTTTTGTCCCGACGTTTAAAGTTGTTAAATAGTAATCTATGTGTAATAATCGCGAAAACCTAAGACATACTAGACTACATACAACGCATACTATTTTTTACAAAGAACTGATGTTATATCTTTTATAATGTATTTTGGTATATTTTCTATTTTAGAATGTGTACTCGTACAAAGTCACAACGCGGTACTCAAATTGCGAGAATTTTCAGGGTCGGCTGCATGACAGCCTATAGTTATCTCTCAGCCAGCTAGCGATGTTTATCTCTCGACAGTAAATTGTTCAGGACATTATTTTTTTAAAGCTTAGATTTTTACGAACATTGAGTCATGCAACTATTGCTTTCTGTGACGAGTTAATGAGTCATTGTTAAGTATCTTAGGCCGTGGACTTATCAACTGCCCCTCGTGATTCAAAGCTCATAGCTGAATTCAATCAGACACCATAATGGAGAATAGAATTTATCGCCTTTTTAGCCTTTGCTGGAACATTGTACCAAGTCATTGTTAAGTATCTTAGGCCGCGGACTTATCAGCTGCCCCTCGTGATTCAAAGCTTTTAGCTGAATTCAATCAGACACCATAATGGAGAAGAGAATTTATCGCCTTTTTAGCCTTTGCTGGAACATCGTACCAAGCGTTTGATGTATAGTTGTCTTCTTTACGGAGTGCCTATATATATACCCCCTCTTTTTGGCTAAACTTGGCAGTGAAATGTAATCAATAAATGTAAAATTTTATAATTGATTATGATTATCATGGCATATAGCGAGGAGGGACGAAAGGACAATGACAAAGAAAGCATGCACGGCTAGTGAGAATGATTAGAACAGTTGCAATAGAAGGCCTAAAAAAATGCCGGGTATGAGGAACCATTGCAAACGGGCGTGAAAGAAGATTTTTTAACGGTGTAATGAATGATTTTGAACGAAGCGAGTGAGATATGTTACGATCATAGGAAGTGAGAATCCGTAGTCTCTGTCACTTTGCATTACTGTTAAATTAACTCTGTACCCCACAGGATTTCGATTTCACCTGTCGCTCCCTCTTCTCCTTTACGCGCTTGTTCTGTTATGATGGCGTCAACGATGCCAGGTGAAAAATAAATGCGATAGTGTTGTATGTAACTATGATAGGTTCTGGATAATGGTTTGGCAGCTGTCCTTCCAAAGAACGCCCAGTTCTTAATATCGACAAACGAACAATTTCATGCCTAAAAACAGCACTTTTATAGATGAGACCTTTACGATCTATTTGTAGTTTTTAAAATTAAACGGCACCTTTTTGTGCCGACCTTTATCTGAAGCCTCCTTAAGGCCCCTGTTAATGTTTAATTATCACGTAGACGTAAGGTTTAATGAACCGTGAACGAACATGGTTTATTAACAGTAAATTTACGGGCGAAACGGCGCGTTTTACTTAACGCCTTGTTCGTCGCATTGCGGCTGTTTATTTTGTCGCGTTTCGCACCTGTTCTATCTATTTCATATCTTTCTGGGAGGCGACGTTAAACTACTAAAGCTGCTGGCTACAACAATTAACTGAATTATAATGCCACGCAGCTTTACCTTATAATAAAAAAATACAAAACTTGTGATTTTTGAATTCTTTGTTAGAATGTTAGGTGTCGTACCAATTCAATATAAATAAAAGTTCAATAAATATTGTTTTTGTGTAACTTCTTTTATTGTGTCCCTACTGCTTGCTTATTATATAGGTAGATTCTTAGTGAACGCATCATTCTCGAGTTCTCAGTTAATTCGACCCATAGGAACAATAATTGGTACCTTAATAGAATATGATAAACTGCTGCTTGCAGCTTAGAGTGCGCGCTCCATAAGTCTGGGCACGGTACAAGCAAAACCCACAAATGTGATAAAGATTTTTGTGCACGCGGAGTTATGTGGCGCGCGCTCTAGTAAGTTAACACATACCTAATCGTATACAACTTCACATGATGTTCAGATTCATGGACTTACCATTGGAGAGACGAGTTATTGTGAAGATATGACTCTTAAAGATTTTTTCAAAGATTAATAAAAAAAAAGATTAATAAAAAAAATGTAATCCGTATTAAATTTTTTTTATTAATATACTTTTTATACATTGATCACGTAGATTTTTGAGATATTTTTAAGTATTACGCGGGCTTAAGCTTCACCGCATGGTGGTAGAGCATTTTTCGAATGCCTGTCTGGCTAGCTACCAATCTCAAGTAGAAAATCTATCAAGCAGCTAACGATGTTTTAGGAAGCTGTCTTTTAGTGCCAGTAACTCTAGGTTATGCTTTTTAACACTGATAATATCATTATACTATCAAAAGCACACAATAGAAAACTAAACATTCGTTGTGATTTTTGTTTGTTTGTAAATAGCGGATTGTTTTTCCACAGGAGATCTGACCTGCCCACTACCAAGCGTGCCTGTAGCGCGTCATCCCGACAAAGTAATATCCGCTCGATGGCATCCCGACGACTTCTCATTCCTCTCCACATCAGCTGACAAGACGGCCGTGCTCTGGACCATACCGCCGGTCTAGTCCCGCGCAATCTCCAGCTGCGGCCTACAAGCAAGCTACTGGATCGGCTCATCATTTACAGTCAGTACGGATTAATGTGTCGGTACGATGTGTCTTATAAATGCCGAATCTAGTGCACTTGGTATTACAAGGAGTTAGCAGGAGCGTGGAAACAAAACTTTTTTGTACGATCTATAACAGTTAGAAGTTAGATCATGTACTTTGTAATCATTTCATATATTTTGCTATCAGATCGTTAATATACCAGTCATAAATAAAACACCTTACCCAGTTGAAGCTTCCATTAATGTTAATGTAGAACAGCACTTACTCAAATATGTTTAGTGTTTAAAAATTAACCCATTTCAATTGAATTGCCACATGTCTGCGGTTATTATATTGATTAATGCTTTCCCGTTCATTCCACATTAATAGTATTGAAACATTAGAGGGTAAATATAATATGATTTAACGACATGTGATTATATATATTTATGTATGAGTATATTACAATTCATAGTAAGTATCTTTATGTGCATTGGGTCAAGTAGTAATGAAACAGATACCTCACAAATGGCAAACTGCACTGCTCCCAATCACCATGAGACATAAAGTTGTTAAGACACGTGTTTCTGTAATATCACTGGCGTGAAAAGTGAGCATTGCTGCATAGTGGTAGAAATAGGTTTGTTTTTGAGTAGTCACACTAATAGTTCGTTAATTTTGCTTTAGTAATAAAACTATTAATAATGAATCAGGAATCGTAGATGTGCACGAAGCTTGTGACTATTTCTATGTTCTTGTGACATTTGAATATGTACGTTGTATAAATAAGTTTAGCAGACTTAATTTTAACGAGAACAAGATAAAAATAAGCTATTATTGACTCTATAAGTAACGCCAATAAACACGGTATCTATAAGGCTTGTTGGAAAAAGTATCAAAACTGCACAGAAAATTTACATATTGTGATAATAATTATATGGTGTTAATAATTGTTTTTCAAAGCTATAGACTCTGATACTGACGTTATTATTACAATGGATTATAGAATTGGCTATGTATATGATATTGTTGCTGTTGAAAGATTTTAATGATGATTATGCGCAAGCAATATTTGAGTAAATTGAGATTTTTATAAGAAATTATAGATCGATACCCATAATAAACGCTAGCAAGATTAACATATATTTATACATAGGTATATAAATTGAACTTAATAATAAATTGCGCTTATAAAAATGTATTTTAATGAACAATATTTTCTGTTTTAATGTTATAATTGCATAGCCCTGTGCTATTTTTTTAATAAGGTTTATTCATTTTGACCCATGTCTAGAATAACGCTTCTGACATTAGTGTTTTATAGCTAAACTTAAGGCTACTTTACAAGATAGGAATGTCAGTTGTAAGTCGCCGTATGACTATAGAAATTTAGAAAGTTTCCTTGTCTTATGTAACTTTTTGTGTAGTCGGTTTCTCATGTTGTTTTTCGTTTCTTTTCTTAGAACCCGCGATAAGAGCTTTAAGTTTATTTTTACGTGACAATACAGATTTGAATAAAAAAATATTGTTAAGGAATCTTCACAAAAATAATTCTTTGAAGTAAACGTGCCCTTCGCGTTTATAAAGAATAAGCTGTTTTTATTGTTAGTTAAGCTTACTTTGCGTAGGTTTCCTTGTTTGTATTTTGTATAAAAAAATTAAACTTAAGATATAAACTTCGCTTTTGTCATAGCTTCCGAGAATAAAGATTTAATTTTGTCAACGTTTCGTTTAATTTGCTAGACTTGTTTGTGTTTGTGGTCCATGACATGAATCTATCCTGTGTGACACTGTGCCGGTTACGATGTGGAATTATAACTGGGTTATGTTAGCTTGTATTATTTTAACAAACGTTTAATTTTTAAATTCAATATCTTTATTATATTTATTTATGTGAGTGTAAGAGTATGTAGGCCTGATGATTGTTTCTTATCATTTAAAGTGGCTCGTGAGAAGAACACGAGACACAAATGTTAGGATTAAAGATAATACTTTACATAATGAAAGTAGGTACGAAATTATAAACGTATCATAAAGTTATATATAATAAATATAAAATCTAAAAGATTGTAACGTTACTTAATTTATGTTATTAAATAAATAAAATTATAAAATGAATTATTGTGTAAGATACTGCACAAATCTAATATGATGCTTTAATTTTATATAAGCGAACAAAATTATACCGAGTAGCTTAAAATATGATGGATATATATATCGTTAAGTAATAATACTAAATATGTCTGAAAAATAGGGTATGTGCTTGTGTTTTTTTAATCGTTAACAATAGTTAATAGCCCTAAAAATAATCCGATATTTATTTTTGGGTAGCACATAAGAAAACTTTTTTCTGCACTGGTGTGTAAATCGCATTCGCAAAACGTGTGCATGATGTCAGTCTGAGCTGCCTATAACATCGCGGGTTGATACTTTTCCTGTCGCATTTTACCAACCGATATAACATAAAGACGTAAAATAAATAGATATAGTTATTTAAGTTACGGCTAATAGCCGAAGTATGGTTACACAGAGTTTTAGCGGGTGGTTAAACCCAGGTGTAGATATCCCATTTATTGCTATATATTTTTTCACATATTATTTATATAGTTACATAATATGTGAACATATTATGTTCACCGCTTATACAAGATGATGTTTGCATTGGGATAAAACTAGGTCTAGCCTTTATCATAACGGCTATTGCGTCGCTTCTCAGCGCATCGCCGGACTGCCGCGGCACGCTCGCTTGGCTCGCGCTTTGTTTGATCGCTAGCAACATAACGATCCTCGCTTCACTCGTAGTCACACCTAAATAAGACTGCTTTAGATACACCTTAGTTTAGCCACCTGCTACTGGCGACACCTAGCTATAGACGGCTGAAACTAAGTATAACCGCACTTCGGCTGTTAGCCGTAACATATATACGTAAAATGTAATGTATGACAAGACAATACAAACAAAATTTGGCTAAATTTGAACCACATGCATATACCCTTATGTCATGTTATAGGATGTTATATGGGATACTTTTATACATTTTTATGCTTAGTCAGAGTAGACACTATATTCAATCACAAATACAAATATTAAGTTAAATTTACGTATGAAAATGACGTAGGTGTGTATGCCTTAAGAATTTTTATAATAAAAGATTTATCCGGGTCTCAAAATCTAACGCAACCATCGAATATAAAACTTAACGTATATCTAATCCGAATTTCTTTAACAAGTGTATCCATTATAATTTTAAGAATATAATCCCTATTATTTATATAAGAAATAGTTTTATTTATTCCTACACCCCTATAGCTAACGCGACGGAATAATGATTGGTGAAACTGCTCAATCCGGCACCTTATTCAACTCAAGCCTTCAGTCATTGATATTCAATAAGATAACTGCATTTAATATTACCAAACACACACACACAATGAAAGTCGTATCGCCATCCACTCGACACTGAATAATTTGTGAGAAGGATACGAGGCAACATTGATACGGTGCCAATGGTTACAAGCGGCTAATAACCGTTCTTAGTGGTGTTCCATGGGGGAGGCTTTTTCCTTCTTTTTCAAGAGTAGATGTCTTCCGGCTGATTACGGTGAGGATGAATAAATATATTTTAATGAATGAAACAGAAATTTGTAAAGATTTTGATTGTAAAAGTGAAAATTTACAATCAAATAACTTTCTGGATAAACACGTACATAACGTGGAAAAATTAATAAACGGACGATGACCCATCCTCCCACTGGACTTTCTCACTGGTGGGAGAATGGGGAATTCATATTTACGCTTCCACCACAATGCACGAGAGTGGGAACTCAAACAAAATATGATTAAATTGATACCATAGAATGATTGTAAAAAAACGCATGATTATTACTTTTTCTACTGGATTAACTCTGAAGACCGGCATGTGACATCTATCCGTCTCAATTGAAGTAGTTTTCAGGTGTGTTTCTAGTTTAAGGCTTAGTTTGAACTAATAAATTAAACCAAGACGGGTGTAAGATGTGACAGATATCAAATTGACAGTTAATGTCGTATTTCATGGTTTGAGTTTCCATTTTCACAGCAACTGTCACTTTCAAAAAAGGGGTTTATTTTGGATACTATTGATCCAAGACCACTAGTTTCTTTACAAGAATGATATATCTCATGTAGATCTTCCATTCGGATGACAGGGGCCAAACTAAAAAGGGATATATAACTCAAAAACTATAAATCCATTTTCACTGGTTTCTTTACAGGCATGATAGCTGTGATGGAGAACTTCATTTCAGATGACAGATCTCAAACTAAACGAGGATTTATCTTGATAACTATCCAAGACCACTAATTTCTTAACAAGTATGATAAATTTCGTCGAGATCTTCATTTCTGAAGACAGCTGTAAAATAAAAAAAAAACGATTACCTACCTTTGACTTAGTCTAGAATCAATTAGAAATTAATATCGGATGAGAGCTTCATCAATCGCTAACCTCTTTGAGGAAAAGAAGTCAAGATTATGCTACTAGAGAGGCGCTATTATGTACATATACTAGTATAACTAAATAAGAAGGTTGTTTCGTGTTTTCTTTAGAAATAATTTCTTTAAATTTAGATTGTTAAAAAAATACAAATATAACATTAGAAGATCTAATAAAGAAAGCCAATTTAAAACTTGAGCCATTTTAACTCATAACACAAACATCGTCAGATGGATGCTTATATATATTATATTATTTGCTTATTAAAATTCTTCACTATCTGGATTAAAATTTTAACTAAAGAAAAACTGACTTACGCCCAAAATTAATATCGTATCTGTAATCCAAGATTGAAAACGATCCGAGATCAGACCATATCCACAGATCGATCTGTTATCTGCATGCCAATAACAAAACCAATCTTTTTTGTGCCGAGATCGGCGGCAATCCAACCTGCTATCTCTTCCCTCTCAACCATTCCGTTCTATGCATAGAGAATAAAGCTACAGTTTGATTTATGATACTTTTAGGTAATATTCAATCACTTTTGTTGAAATAATCAGCAGTACATTATAACTTTAGTGTATTTTTATAAAATATTGCACTAATATCTTATTATATTTACACAAAAGTGAAAAATATATTCACGATGCTACACTCAAGATACTCATAGTAAAATGGAAATGATAGTCAGAGTAGAATGGAACGTAATGCAAAAATGTGTCAGTCTCCCGGTCACCCGTCCGTTATTGCCATTCATACCCAGTGTTGCCAGACATGGAATAATTATCCTAGATCCACGATATATTTGAGTGTCATGCAATAAAAAATAATAATGACGTATCGCACGATATTTCATCAAATTTCTACGATATTTTTTTCATTTACACAATAATTTTACAACGAATTCTGATTCGAGTAATTTTTATATTACTCGGATCAGAACCAAATATAATTTTTATTTTATCTATGGCAATCCAAACGAATTCAAAATTAGATAGGTATTTTCTAAAATAAATTCCATAAAAACAAAAAGCCGAAACTGTCATAAAACAACTACTGTTATATAATTGCATAGCTGATCAGGCTGCATGAAGATGTGGCAATAGAAGCGAAAAACCTGATGTATTGATTTTATACCGAGCAATGATTAAGTGTACTAAAAACGCGGGACTGTACGGTCCTGAGAAAACCAGAGCCCGTCAAAGCCTACCACATGTAGGCTTTGACGGGCTCTGGTCTTCTGACACTAAGAACTGAAACGAACGTTGAGTAATTTATAAAGTTTAGAACTTGCGATAAAAACACGATAATTTTGCAGTAACTCTCTGATAATTTTTAACTCACCGATCTGGCAACACTATACCATCTGGGCCACTGAGCAAGTAATATTTCTGGGCATCTGCCTGCCATCTTTGATCTAGCCGAATAAATTGAATAAAATAAAAATAAACATTAGTTGTATTTTTGGATTAGGAACTAAACCATGAAATTTCTGGGATTGCAAATTTGGATTGCCGACACCGATCCAAAATCCATAGATTATTGACACGCACAAAGTGACATTTACATACAGAGGTCAATCTTTTTTCTGTAAACTGACCTCCCAGCGATAGATTGCTTCCACAGATAGAAATTTCAATCTCTGGATAGCTTATTGGCACGGTAAAACCTTAAAATGGATTGCTTATTCTATCTTAGATAGCTAAAAACAGATTGAGATCGATTATTAATTTCGGGCGTTAAAATGTCAAATGCGTAATATTAGGGATATAACTCAAATACTGCTCGTCAGGTCGCTCTCAAATTCAAATGGGACCACATGACAAGCACAAGCTTTTGAATATAGAAAAATATCAACAAAATCGGTACATCCTGTAAAGAGTGATGAGGTAACACACTAAAGAAAAATACATTTGAAATGAGAACTTTTTTTCGAAATCGGTTAAAAATTGCAGCAGTAAATCAACAATTCAACAATGAACAATTAAAGTAAATCAAGTCAATTGGCAACAATAACTACCAACTAAAGGCTTAACGCACATTTTATTGTTTATTGAAGTTCTATGGTTTTTCAATTGTTTGTGAATAATCAGAACATTACCCCCACATGCACCAGTGGATCGTCGCGCTGTTGCCGGTGGAACTGGTGACGTAAAGTTCTTTCAGTAGTACCAACAAAGGTACTGCTACTGACCAATGGTACTTCTGACATAAATGTCGAAATTCTGCGTCGCTAGTGCCATTAATGGCACTTGTCACGTAAAGATGCGTCAGTAGTGCCATAAATCGTATTAGTGGCGTATATGTGTGTCAGTACCACCATCAATGTTTTTGATTAATGGTACTACTGACACATAGGGGTTTATTGCTGCCCATTGAAAACATCTGACAGGTATATATAATTCCTTTTTTTATGGGATAAGAGGCCAAACGTGCTGGCGGCTCGCCTGGTGGTAAGTGATCACCGTCGCCCACGAACATCCGCAACACCAGAGGTCTCGAGGATGAGTTGCCGGCCTTTGAGGAGGGAATATGCATTCTTCTTGAAGGTTCTTAAGTTGTATCTGTTCGGAAATACTTCACCTGGCAGCTGGTTCCATATTGTGCGAGGTAGAAAATGTCGTGAAAATCGCAAGGTTGTGGATTTCCAGACGTCGACATGAAATTGATGAAACATCATAATTTATCTGGACGACCGATGGCGAAATTGTGCTGCAGGTAGCAAATCGAAAAGTTCCTCGGAACACTCCCCGTGATAGATGCGGTAAAAGATGCAGAGTGATCCAACATCTCTACGTAGTGCCAAAGGGTCGAGCCGGTCGGAGAGAACTTGATCGTCAACGATTAGTCGCTCTGCGTTAAATGCGGTCAAATGGAAGAAGCTGGTATTGGGGAGCTCCAGCGCAGAGGTGAGAGCAGTACTCCATGTGTGGCATTATAAAGTAATAGGCGATGGGCTGACGTGAAGTACCGCCTCGCCTTTCCGAGCACACCAAGTTTTTAGAGGCTAATTTTGCTTTATCTTCCAAGTGACAGCGAAATTGAACGACTCTTGATATGTCGACGCCAATTACTACGATGCTATTACAAAATTACAAATATACATATATAATATTTCCTCTCAACATTTTTTTTTATGTTATTGTGAAGGAACAAGCGCGAGGCCCACCTGATGTTAAGCGGTATCCTCTTCTTATAACAGATGCATTTCATTACAAGTGACGAACTGCACTGCGCCCATTACCTTGAGACCTGTTAAGTCTCATTTTGCCTGTTATTTCACTGGCTCTCAAGGACTGCTGCCGGAACACACCGTTAGGAGCTTGGTGACAGATTTTCTACTTGAGGGTGGTCGCTAGCCAGGCGGGCATTTGCAAAATGCCCTTCCACCATGCGGTGAAGCTCAAGCTCTGGGCGGGATTCGAACCATGGACCTGTTTAAGTCTTGTATGGGATAAAAAAAAATCCTCTCGTATATTTGTATTGTAATCCGCATAGCAGGCGTTATTGCAAACATAACGATATTGAAAAAATACTCCGATGCTAGTTGAGGTGGCAAGGGGAGTGTCTTCAAAGCGGAGGAATACGACAAAGGGGGATAATTTAGCGGTGAACGCACAAACATATGTATTTTTAATCGACTTCCATAAAAGAAGAAATATTCACAGATCCACGCGTTTCTATATTCTGTATGATTGAACTTACATAACTTTATACTGGATTATCCATTCATTATGATTAGTTGGATAAAGTCTACGTATAAATATGTATATTCGTAGGGTGGATAAAGCTCTCTGAGTGGGCGAAGAAGACATTTGAATTTCATCAACTTCGATTGAGTACCTAGCCCAACAACACTCAATTTAACTGAAAAATAAATTGCCTGTATGTCTATACCTGGAAAATCACTTTTTAGGGTTCCGTACTAGAAAATGGAACCCTTTTACTAAGCTTCAGCTGTCCGTCCGTCCGATATTTAACGGTTTTACGATAAAACAAAACAAAAATCTTAACACTTTTTTGTATGTATATATTAGGTCCTTACATATGAAATTGGCGTTTTTCGTACTGGCCACTTTAATCACGAATTTCTCCTCTTTGGTAAGGAATTCCAAATTCAAATTTGTACAGCTATAGACTCATGTATTTGTGCTTCGATGATCGTCATTCATTTGTTTTTTTTCTTCTGTTTTTTTCTGTTTGCGTCACTCATTTTACAAAATGGAAAACCTTAAATATCGCATTATTTACGAGTACGAGTTCCGCCGTGGCACTAGTGCTGCGGAAACAACTCGAAGGGTGAATGATGTGTATGGCGGTCGTGTTGCAAAAGAAAACACAGTTCGTTTTTGGTTCCAACGTTTTCGTTCTGGAAATTTCGACCTGCAGAACAAGCCCCGTGGACGGCCTGAGACTCAAGTTGATAATGAAGAGTTGAAGGCTATTGTGGAAGCGGATCCATCGCAAACCACGTCCGAGTTAGCTGCAGGCTGCGATGTTAGTGATAAAACTGTTTTAATTCACTTGAAGCAAATTGGGAAGATTAAAAAGCTTGAAAGGTGGGTACCTCACGAATTGACTGAAACAAACCGGCAAACGCGCGTCGACTGCTGCGTTACTTTACTAAACCGGCACAATAATGAAGGTATTTTAAACCGAATCATTACCTGTGATGAAAAATGGGTTCTTTACGATAATCGGAAGCGCTCAGCGCAATGGTTAGATCCTGGCCAGCCAGCCAAATCCTGCCCCAAGCGAAAATTAACCCCAAAAAAGTTACTTGTAAGCGTTTGGTGGACTAGTGCCGGTATTGTTCATTACAGTTTTTTCAAATCTGGCCAGACTATTACGGCTTATGTCTATTGTCAGGAATTGCAAACCATGATGGAAAAGCTAGCGGCTAAACAACCTAGGCTGGTCAATCGCTCCACGCCACTGCTGCTTCACGACAACGCTAGACCACACACTGCGCTACAGACGGCTACTAAATTAGAAGAGCTTCAATTGGAAAGTCTAAGACATCCTCCGTACTCCCCGGACCTTGCTCCAACAGATTACCATTTTTTTCGAAATTTGGATAACTTCTTGCAAGGGAAAAAATTCAACTCCGATGGGGCAGTTCAAATCGCCTTCAAAGATTTTATTGATTCCCGTCCGACTGGTTTTTTTAGTAAAGGGATCAATGAACTACCTATGAGATGGCAAAAGTGCATAGAAAATAATGGTTCATACTTTGATTAATTAAATATATTATATTAAAAAATATTCGACTTTTTGTTCCTCCCATACAAAACGCCAATTTCATATGTAAGAACCTAATATAATTACTATATGAAGTATATAAGATTGCTGTATCTTTGGAACGGTAATTTAGCTAGTCACAGAATATGTGCAAGTATGGTGGATTACCTAGCAGATAATCAAAATATAAAAAATATAGAAGGGGTACCATACAAAAAAGTGTTAAGATTTTTGTTTTTGTTCTATCGTAAAACCGGTACCTAATGCGTACAATATAACTGTATCAGCCGGATTGTCCATTGCTTAACACAGCCTCCCTATTATGGGGATTATTGCAAACTGCCATTATCCCCACGCTTGGCAGGCGTCCGTATCGATCCGTATCAGCACAGAATGAACCATAAATAATTGTTTGAATATATTTTCAGATCTTTAGCGCGCGTCCGGCCTCCACTTAGCCGAATTTTATTATTTTATGTCGTAGGTACATTAGATTTTGGCTTATAATCGTTCCTATTCCCGCGGGGTGCAGGGCTAGAATTTCACCCCTCATCTCTACCCGTGGATTTCGTAAGAAGCGACTAAGGGTAACACACCAGAAGGTGGGCAGCAGCACCTACTGAGGAACTGATATCTTAAACTGCGATCCCCAAGATGCCTGCCTATATGGGGATTATGGCAATCCCCACCTCTTAATGGGGCCGTGTTCAGTAGTGAGATCCGGCTGATACAGTACAGTCATAAATTACTCGTAAATAGTCCAGGCAACGAAGACAAAAAAATACCATATAGGGGAAATAATTCATGTATAAGCCAAATTTGGTACAGTTGTAGGGGAAGGTTCCGTAAACAACATACTAAAAATACTGACCGGTGGGGGTGGAGCTAAGGGGGATGGTACTCTAAAGGTCCCTTTTTTAGGTTTTTTGTAAATAACTCAAAAACTATGGCCTCCAGCAAAAACATGGTCAGGATGAAATGAAGGTCATGGTAAATTAAACTACGTAAAATTATCTACAAAAAAGGTCTTATGCACTTTCTTGCTAGGATTAATACTAGTGGAGATATGGAGGGGGAGGTAATGGAAATCAGTATTTGAAATGTATTTTCATTACTAATAACAATGTGTTTTAATTATTAATAAACTACGATCAGTCCAAATATGAAATACAACCGCATGTCAATATATTAATAGGAACGTGGCGTGCCGCCTCCTCCCACTAGTCCCTTGCAGTCCCCCTCCCGACGAAAATCACGGCAGCAAGTATTGAAACAAGTGTTGCTACCGGAGATGTTGATACCACCATTGTGAGGTGCGGGTTGGATAAAGCTGTTCTACAAACAACTGTAACAATAGTTGGGGAGGATGTTGACTTGATAGTAATCCTCATTGGATTGGCACCACCATCTATAAACTATTTTCAGTAAAAAAATTCAACCGCTTTCATTCACCACGACGATCCTCCTTCTCCACAGCTTCTCCGGATGTGATACCACCTCGACGATATGTGGAAAGAGCAAAGCGGGAAAGGCCAAATTCTTCAAAATGAATCTTGGCCTCACCCAAGACATCTCTGCTGTTTTCACAGATCTCTCAACATCACCAGAGACTTTTGAACAGGCTGGCGAGAAGCTGATTTTGGCTGCATACCAATCTCCTGCACATCCCGCAGGCACCGGAGCAGGAAATGCCTGCCTTGCGGGAACCGCAGCGCACTTCACACCCAGTCTTGTATTGCCAAAATATAATTTTCAAGACGGAGTCGGGTGCCACAGGGTAGTTTGTGGTTACTGCGTTGAGGATGCCATCTTCTCCTATAGACCAACCCCATTGGGTGGGTGGCAGTGGGTTGCCAAGCCACTGTTGGATCTGTTAGAAACAGGCCAGCCTAAGTATGTAGCACGAATTGACATTTGTAGTGCATATAAAAATAATCAGTATTTAAAAATTACATTTTTCTGTCACAATCACAAAAACCTTATAAAAAGGATGAAGGTTATCTTTTTAGCTGTAAATATACTCGACGGGAGTGTTGGAGTAGCTCCTCTGGTTGGGGGAAGAGTGTCCATGTCTGATTTGGCCTTTACTGACGCTTTCAAAAATGCCGAGTAGCGATGTTTGTCCAGATTTTCTTGATGTGCAGGAGCTTAGTATGTAGCCAAAAACAGCTTCCCGACAGCCTGTTCAATAGTCTCTGGTGATGTTGAGGGATCAGTGAAGACAGCAGAGATGTCTTGGGTGAGGTCATGATTCATTTTGAATTTTCATTCATTTTGGCCATTCCCACTTTGGTCTTTCCATGTATCGTCGAGGTGGTATCACATCCGGAGAAGCTGTGGAGAAGGAGGATCGTCTTGGCCAATGAAAGTTGTTGAAGTTTATTTACGGAAAATAGTTTCGTCTCCGTCTTTTGACCTCCTGGCTTCATGAAGAATATACGACGGAAGAAAGCGATTTTGTCGTATCTCAAACTATCCAATTTTACACCAGAGCCAAAAAACTATTTCAAAAAATCATAACTCGTAAAGTAATAAAAATAGGAAATTGAAATCTGGAACATATTTCTATCATTCTAAACGTTATTTGATACTGTATCAGCCGGATCGTCCACTGCTGAACACAGCCTCCCCTATTAAGGGGGTATTTGCCATTTTTGACGTTTTTTGATACAGTTAATTATAATGTTTTAAAGTTACTACTTCATTGATTTTTTACTAGTTACAGCAATTCATATTTCAAAATAGAGCAGCGGAAATGCTGTATCTCTAAGGTGAAATGCATGGCCAATTAACATATATACAACTTTTAATGCTACGGATCTGCTGTATCTCAAATATGAACTATATGAAACATGAACATATTGCTGTATGAGATTTTAATTACATTTGTTTATAAAAATAATCACGGTGGCATACTACCTAGTTCCTCTTTTCTCATAAACAAAAAAAAACTATATATCTCCTATGTACAGACACGACCTTGTTTATAGTTTTATATAGATAGATATACCTATACTATACCCTATACATATAGATGATAATGTAATAAACAAGCACGACTTCTACCATCGAAAGAGCGACATTTCTGTCTCATCACATCATAATATTTAGTGGCAGTTTGTTACTTATAAAATACAATACATTTATTTTGTTATGTTTTTTTTACCGGTGGTGGTATGCTTATATTAACAAAAAGCCACAAACTATATACAACACTACAGCTACTACAATAAAATAATTTAGATACCCAAAAGTCTTTGCAGACTCATTTTTATTATAGGTATACCTTATATGTATTATAACTATTTTTTTATATTTTTTTTTTAATATTTATATTTTTACACTACAGACTCTGGGTCCGTACTCTTTTGAGATCTTACTTTTCCTTATCATAGTAATACATTTTATTAAGTAATCGTTGTCTCCAATACATCGGTCTTCCTGAAGGGAAGGGTGTTAGTTTGTTAACATTAAAGTGAGTCCATTTTTTATTTTATTTGTATACATTTTTTTTTTATTATCTAGTTTGTTAGGTGAAAAATTAAAATTTATATAGTAAGTATTTGTTATCCTAAGTTGAAGGGCCGGCCACTGGTTCCGGCGTTGCCCTTGATAATTGTAGATGAGCCCTTACGACCCCTTCTTCCCGGTTTTTTATAGCCATTTTTAGGCTGTAGTCACAAATTACTTTTCCATTTGCCTCTGTTGCCCGCCTCATGAATCTGCCAATGGCGTCCGAGCTGTCGTCTGTGTAATAAATGCAGCGCTTTGAGTGTCGTGACACTGCTACTACTGCGTGTGATACGCTGTCTCGGAGCTTGGTGACTTTTTCCCTCATCTGTACTATGATTACTGTCTCGTACGTCAAACCCTGCGCTTCGTGTACTGTCAAGGTGCATGACCCTGTACCAGACCCATATCCCTTGCCGACAAGTGAGGCTTTTTCCTCCTGTGTCAGCGCGAGAAATAAGGTGCTCTGGAGGTCTGTTGGAATGTTTGCACCTGTGTAACGTTCTAGCGTCAGGGAATGAATTTGAGATCGCGATGTGTATATGCCCGGATACACTTCGCTAAGGGCGTATGCCACATCCATGGGATTTCTGTGCGTGCAAAACAACTGTTGGGTGATGGAAGCCACCATATTTGGATTACCGTATCGTATATCGAAGAGATATTCTCTTTCGATATAGGGCAGTTGGTTAACATCTCCGATGATGGCGACATCCTCAGCGTCCAGCAACCGCACTGCCATTATGATGGACCCGAAGTATTATAACTATTAACCTTATTCTGTTACAGGTATACGTGCCTTACTGTTTCACTTTAACCAGTCTTATCTTTGGCTGTTGAAGTTTTATTTATTACCTAAGTTGTTGGACGTATAGTTCATAAATTTAACGTAATTGTCTTTTTCACTTTGCATGTCAATGACGCTGAATTTTATAAAGATATAACCGTCATGATATTATTTTCTTCAAAATGTGATTTAGCAAACTTTCGTAACCCATTTATGACACTTATCGTTCTCCTTTGGTATTTCAAAATTTTCTTTATGACTACAGCATTGCCTTATACCGTAATATCGTAACTATTAAGAGAATGTCCATATGCGTAGTAAATTGTAATTACCTAGTCTTTTTTATCAAGTTAAGGTTATTAGTTTCGGCAACGCGTAGTTGTCTTGAGAAAGTTTATAACAAAGCGTGTCTATATGAGCCAAATATTAACGTATGATCCATCTATACCATAGCCAAATAATTTGTTAACCTTCTATAAGATAATCCAAATCTATTTTTATTAATATTGCATGATTAGATTTTTTCAGGTTGGATATTTATAATATTGAAAATGTATTGTATAAAGTCAAACCAAATTGGAATACTTACCGATACTTGATCGCTAGTGAACTTCCTCGTTACTTATCCAGCCCTCGTTTTTCATTCAAGAAAGTTCGGTTCGAAACATAAGGATCAACCTTCCTTGCTCCCCGGCCTACTTTACCATGGTAATCGAAAGCGAAACCATTAACCCCTTGGCATACGCGTGATCGATATGGTCCGTTTATGAATGAAATTCTATTGTTCTCATTATCTAGAATGAGCATGTATTGAACCAGGTAACATTGTCTAATTTTACCCCTTTTGAGTACCTGCAGGTAAGCAATATCAAAACAAAAAATTAACAGGGGCCAAAAAATCTTCCAAAAACCTCATTTATAGCAGTTGTATTAATTATTATTGCTCGATATAGTACCTACATATAATGTTGGCCTTGACATCTTACTCACTATTATATAACTTTATATATATTATCTCACTTTTATATAACTTTGATTAAATAAGTCGAGTGACTTATTTTTATTGGGTCAATAGTCGAACTCCCATTGTTTTCTACGTCAACGGAAACGTAGGTAAGTACATACCCAAAAACCTTTGACAGTTTCTGTCAAATGAAAACTACACAAAAAGTGAAGTCTGTGTCCGAATAAGTGTTTTTACCTTTCGTCATCAAAAAAAACCAAGCCTATGTTGCATCTATACTAACAGATTTCATGTCAACAATATAACACTATTTGAATTTACACTATTAAATATTATGATTATTATGACGTAGAAAATTATCCAGTAAAATTGTGTGTTTCCATAACAGATAATGTATCAGTTAATTTCATGAACTTTTTATCATGTGACTGAATATTATGTTTTTATATTAAAATGATATAAAATATGTTCCTAAATAGTTTCTTTTTTATTTTCTACCACATGGTGTGCATAGTATAATATCCAACTCGGAGCTAAGGCTGTGTTCATCTTGGGCGAGCTTCACCCCTTACTCTACTCAGAATAAGAGTCTTATCTTCTAGTCTTCTTAAAATGATTAAATTAGGGATGTAATTCTAAACGCCCTAGGAAGTTAAAGCTCAGGGGCTAACTCTAACTACAATCCTTACTTAAGCTTGGAATTCAATATTTTGCCCGTGACGTAAGACAGTGCATTATCACCTTAGTGCACAAATCTACTATTTAATATCACGCATTACTTTAGAGGGGTGCTATCGAGCAGTATTCTTCTAGGTATTAAGACTTAAGTATACGGATCAAAAGTTTTTGCACAGTTAAAAGATTCAACAATAAGGAATACCGTTACAAAAAATAACAATGTAACACAAATCAAAAAAGGAACCATTACCACTATTTCAAAGAAGAAAGAGGAATTCACTATTAAGATAGTTTCTTGTATTCTTCTGTTATAATAAAAATTAGTCTCTAAAAATTTATTCTGATAGTTTACAAATCTTTAATAGCGTTCTGCCCGTGGGGTGCCGGGCTAGAATGTCACCCGACTATGTCTACCCATGGGTGTCGTAAGAGGCGACTAAGGGTAACACACCAGAAGGAGGGCAGCCGCGCTTTCTGAGGAATATCTCACAGATGAAGATGCCTGCCAGGCGTGGGGATTATGGCAAACCCTATAGCCATAACGTCTCTGTTCTCCAAGACAATGGAGTTTATTATAAACAACCAGCTCTTGCATTATCTAGAGGACCACTAGCTGATTTGCGATCAACCAGTACGGTTTTCGTCGCGGTCGCCCAGCTGGTGATCTTTTAGTATACCAACATTATGCATCGATAGGCGGAGGTAGTGGATTCCAAGGGTAAGGCGTTGGTGGCTAGTTTGGACATAGCGAAGGCCTTTGATCGGGTGTGGCATAAAGCGTTTCTTTCGAAGCTTCCTTCATATGGGCTTACCGAGAAATTGTACGATTGGATCTCTAGTTTTTTGCCAGATTGGAGCATTAAGGTCGTTGAGGACGGTGCATGCTCCTACTTAAAGCCGATTAATGCTGGCGTTCCGTAAGGCTGTGTGCTATCTTCGAAACTATTTCTCTTGCACTGTCCGTGCTAAAATTTCTGATTCGATTGCTTTTTAATGTGTCATTTCTGGACAAAAATTACGAGGATGTTTTCACAAACCTAAAGTATAGAAAATATGAAAATCCCATAATTACATATCTTGGAATTCGCGTTATTTAACTGTGTTCCTTTAATAATGCCGTCCCACTTACCATAAGAATCTACATATAATTTTTTTGATTTTAAGTAAAAGTTAAAAGGTTTTGTCTATATTTTAGACGTATGTAATTAATCGTTATAACAAAATTTAAAACTCGTAAATGAGTATCTAATAAAGATTTATATTAGATTAAATACATTAATTATGCTGAAGTTTAGGCTGGAAATTGGAATATCTTTGACATTGTGTTATGGTCCAAGATTTATGTGTTTTCGAGTGCTAATGTGTAATAATTTTAACATTTACCGTTCGTGATCGTGATCACTATAGGTTAATAGTAATAACAACAGCTAGAAATATTACTTAGGAGTTCTGTCCCAATTTTAATACGACGTAGGCTGTGTCGTAGCTAGTTACCTAAATATAATATATAAAATAAGGAGTATAAAAGGTACACCAAAAATTTGTTACGTTATAACAGTGATATTCTGTCAAACTTGTGGTATGTAACAATTGTTTTGTTAAGTAGTGAATTGCACATAACCATCGAAGGTTATAGGTTGAACAAGGTACAAATCATCATTTTCTTAATCAATGTTCAGTTCGAGAAACGTTCCGCACATTAGGTGATTGATTTTTATCCTCGCCATAACCTGCCTAGTCGATTATTCTACGATTGGTGGAAAAATCCAGTTCAACCGTAGCATAATATATTATAGCCGTAGTATAATCATCCAACATCAGTAAATCGCATATTGCGTTTTGGTAAAGTACTGATGTTGGATCTTGATAACATTGATGACGTGAAAGGTTGTGCGAGAAAAACCCACACAGTCAATTTCTCATCGTTCACAATAACTTGGTCTTTCCACATGAACTTGGCGAAGCTTGAGTCTGGACTTGGGCGTAAACTAGATGATACTAATACTGATAACATGTAGCTCCCATAAAACGGCGCTACGTGCCAAACAGCGCATGCTACGATGGACATTCTGCACGAGCGATTTGAGGGCAAGGTATGTATATACTCGTATTCTCGTGCAGCGGCGGCGACTAGCCAGTCATGCAAATTAAGCGGTTTTACGCCTATAGGCTTAACCCTCTAGGGATTTGCAAGACTGTACAAATAAACTGCAAACAATTAATACCCACAAAGTAAACATAACGAATGCCATCCAGCAAATTAAGATTCATATGATAGTCATCGAAAATGACACTTCTCGAATACGCGCCGATTAGCATAATTGCGGCGGACGCGACATTTTATTCCATACTTAATCCCATAATTATGATTTTACTGAAAAAAGGGAGCATTTTACTACCAACTTTATCTATTAACCCTTAAATGCAATGTTTTTTTCTTCATAAATAAAATTGGGTTATATGAAAAAAATAGGCCATCTTTATGTGAAAAATAATAATAAATCATTTTGTAATTTACGGGATGCCAATAAAGATTAAGGATCATCAAGCCAGATTGGGTCTTTGATTTTAGATTGAATCTTTTCTAGGTAAAATTAGCTTGACTAATTTTACTTGAAACTGATACTCCTATGACAATGTTAAAAATGTGTCATCATATTTATATATATCTACATAACTATACAATGACACGTTTGAAAAATTCTGTATCATACATGTGTCAATTATATAAAGCTAAAATAAAGCAAAAATAACGTTTTTTTGTTATCGTACTATAATATATAATTAACATGATTTGAGTTTTAAAGTGCAGTAATTCTAAGAAATTTTATTGGTTTACATAATATAAGTGTGGAATTTAAAAAAATAAATAAGTTTTATAATAAACTACATCAGGTGTAAAAAGTTTTGACATATTATTATATAGTGTACTTTTTTAAAGGAAGTACTTCTAACATAAGTAAACAGGCTTACTTCTAAATATGATTTCAACAAGCTTTATCACGCGATAGTTACCTTAGCAAAACTTACGTTTACAAATTACTAAAGCACAGTAATTTTAGTGTCCCAGGTGGTAATCAAACTCGCGCCCTCCGATTTTGCGCTGGATGCCTAAACTTAAAACAGCCACTGGAACATACTCGTTTGAAATTTTGTGCTCTACTCGTAATTGTATACTTTTAACCGTCCTAGGGGACGGTGCCCGGTCATCGTCCAGAGTACTTGATTTCATCTGATTGAAAGAAGTGTTTTGTCAAACACTCCAGCAGTGATGTCGCTAACCTCCTATATTTCTAAATATGCTTAGAAGCACTATCGCGTACTAAGTGAAAATCACATTTACAAATTATTAGAGAACATGCTCATCTGTATCAGTTTTCAATTGCCAATTCTCGTTGCGTATGCATAACGTCCCGTATTTTCGTCACTGTAGAGGTGCCACTCTCATATTTTTAATCAGGCTGATTTTTGAATGTTTGTGAATAAACTTGGCTTTAATTTCATCTGCCAGTGTACCTTTCTGGAACACTGGAAGAGCTCTGGCCTTAAGTAAAGCGACTAACCCTCCCACAATGTCTGTTAATTTTCAAGTCCAGGAGAGCTTCAATTAGTAACGCTACATATTATTTTAATAACATGCTTTTTGTTTCACGCTAACAATTTGCAGTGGAGCAAGTCTTAGAACTGTTTTTGTAACCGGTTCAAAATTTTATATATCGATTTTAATATGAAATGTGTAACGGCCCTTGTATAATAACTCCTAATTGGTAAGTATAATAATGAATCGTGTAGTTAAGACAGGTAGTATGCATTATTAATACATTTGCACTCGCCACTCATCTACAGCATTTTTTATCACTACCTATCTTTATCTTTACTAGCTACATATGTTCTATCGGGGGCGTTGAGAAGGAGGAAGTTGCAATCTTTAAAGTAAAGTAAACTCTAACCCTTAACCCTTATAGCTGTATCTAACTTATAACAATAGAAATGTATTGTTATCATGTGAATATATTCACAGCGGTTAATAAATTCTTTCTATGGCAAAAATCAGTCGACTCGCAGTGTGATTGATTGGCGGATTATCTAACAAGCCGACAAACGCACCTACGCCTGTGTAAAAGGTGTGTCGTTTTTCGTTATCAAATTTAAGCAAAATCTTTATGACTATATTTTTTTAAAGGAATACGACCAAGTGAAATATAAATTATATATGAACATTTCTTCAAAGAATGACATTTTGTATATATTTGAGCTCTTTACTCACAGCAGATAAATCTTGTTTTAATACTCGGAACTATAGCTACAAAAACTGTTCTACTGACATCTAAAGCTGTAAATATAAATTATTTGACTTCCCTCGCTGATTCACTTACCCATCCTGACTTCCTTTACCCCTTTATCCCCTCCTATCCACCACCATACTTGAACTTGAAGAGAGTGCGCCGTTTCACGAAGTCAGCGCCCGTCTCGAATCAAGTGCCTTCAACACTTACCCAAGGCTATTAAGGGTAGACACTCGCCCAGCTCTAAAGTGTAGCTGAAGAGGTTGATAGCAAGCAATAGCATAAACTGGGCTCGATAGTGAGTAGTGTGGTTTTTGTGAGAATCGTTTTATATCTCATCAAAACCCTAAAATAATTAATAACATGAGATAGAACCTCCAAACGCTCTATGGAAAAATAAATAATGAAACATACATTCAACAACTCATGCTGTTTATTAACTCATAAGTACACTGATTACACTGATATTAATATATTTAATGATAGGAGTGTAGACGACATAAACATTGATTCATTTATTTAAAATTAAAGTGCTGTCCATAAAACTTGTAAGTGATAATTATGACGTTACTATATGATTAAGCAATTGAAGCAAACCTACGTAGGTACATTATAGTCACAATCAGTTGCGTTAATTTTATTATCATACTTTATCTGCTTTTAATATATTAGATATACCTATATTAAGTAACAACATGATAATAATAATATAATAAATAAAATGTTTCTTCACTTTAAGGATGAGTACTCAATATTTATCTTATATAATAATGTACAAATAACATATATTAGAAAACATCTTGATATAATGACACATTTGCTAATTAATTATGCTTAAATTGTGTACAAGTTGGTAAATATAATTATTTTATATATAAAATCTGGCTTATAGAAATGTTAGTACACATTTTTTGTTCGATCCGTAAAAAATATTTATTTTTGATCAAAATTTGCCTCGACCCTGATAATTCCTTATCTACCTTTTATATAAAAATTGATCACTAAATTTTTTCTCCAGGGTAACATTGAATAGATATACCTATATCTATGTTTATCGAAATTCCATGTTGATGCTTATAGTTTATCGTAATATATTATACCTAACAAACATTTTCTTACTTTTGTTTTACTACAAAATACATAGATACATACAAACACTTCTTTGAATTTATAAATCTGCCAATCAATACACGATTCAGTCATACGAGCAGTTACAACCACATGATTTGAAAGGGCACACTTATGATCCCCAAGAAAAAGATAGAAAAATATGTGTGTATGAGATAAATCTCTACAATTTTCAAATTATGCCAGAAAATAGTTGCTGTAAGCTCTAGTCAGCTATGTGTCGTTTGGGATACTATGTCTACTGTTTTATGTCCTCTTACAATAATGAAGAATGTTACACTTTGAAAATTATCCAAGTAAACTAGAAAAGTAAATTTCGCTTTTTATAAAGGGCCAAAGTCAGGAATAAGCAGTAAAACTAGTCTAAAACTAATTTCATATTTATTAAAGAATGGTTGTTAGCAGAAGGTCATACGCTACTGCCATGCCTGCTCTTCAATATTTATTAGGTTTCTGACTTGTACCCTGTTTGTTAAGTGAATCGTCTCAAAGATAAACTTAACAACATCAAATTGTAAATGCCAAATGAATGTACCTGCTTCCGCACATCCTCCATTATAAAGAAAAAGTTCGTCGTCATTTTAATTATTCATACAAGCGTGTTTTGGATTAGCACCAACTAAAGGTACTAAAGGGAACATATTATATACTCCTCCGTTGTAGTTTGCTCATAAGAAGTATAGGTCTGGTACTCTGGAGAATTTGGAGTAAGGATTCTAAGTGAGACTTAATATAGGTAATGTAATTGAAGTAACTACAAACAAATTGGCTAACAAATTAAACTACAATAATAACGTAATTTCCAATCAACTTATAACAACTTTATAATTATTTAATGTCTTTGCCTGATCCCTCAAAAGACCGTGTTATTGTAGTAAATCATTAAATCAACCTCTAATAAATCATGGTCATAAAAAGTTTTAAACTTAGTCAATTCTTTCCCCTCAGAGAACGCGTAGGTAGAAATAAAATATCTAACTAAACCCAATGAAATATTACTATGTTACGCAATTTTTTTTACCACAGCTATGAATATTCTGTGGATATTGCTTGATTTCGATCGTCTTATAAATTAAAGGATGTTTGCAAAAAAATATCGTAAAGTAACTCCTGATACAATACTTCTGTTCATTATTAATTTGATGAATTTGGAATTGAACCGGCAATATATACACGAGTGCAACAAACTACTACACGCTATTGACCGACAGGATCAAAAGGATCAAATGTCTTTGTGCCTGAGAACCATCGCATCTAAAATGAAGGGACGAAACCTGAGATCTTACATAAGTTAATAAAATATTCATACGGTTTTAATTGCGTTTTAGTTACACAGCAAAGGGTTAAAAACATCTTATAAAGTGGTTGCTACATATTTATGATTTCAAAAGTATGTATTTGTAATCTGTTTTAGTAGTATTTATGTGTATAAATTAAGGTTAGTTATCATACTTCACCTGCTAGTGTACTTTTCGCAATTGAGAACCGACAAATCACAATAACGTACAACGGCTACACTGTACGGTTTTGTGATTAGTTGGTAAAGTTATAAATGTAAATGACTTAAAGAAAATTTAACTGAAGTGCTATGGACAGCTTAGCGGCCGTCTACTTGGTCTTCAAGGATACTCGCTTTACAACAACAAGTTGGCACCATCACACGTATTGTATATGATGAACCCGTGATTCGTACCACCACTAATTTACTTATGTTATGTACTCTAATTATCGGCAAATATTACAGCGCTGAGGGTGTTTTATTTCTGAATTTCCAAAACTATTTTTAATATTTCTTTTGCGGCCTTACCGATTCATATCTGTACCATTGTGCACAACTAACATAAAGTAGTGTGCAATATCAAAATAAAATTTCTATAAAATAAACCCATTTTGTTGTAAAGTTGCAAGACGATAATGATCTTGCTAATTAAAATTTTAGGGGTAGCAAGTGCCAAAATATGGCAAAACAACATTATCCAAACTGAATAAATCGGACGTTTAAATGGATGATTTTATACAGTGCGCACAGTTGCAATTGACAATCTTGTTTTTATACCACACGAAATTAAAACTGCATTGAATTAAAAAAACTTCTGTCATATCTAATCTCTTTTATTAAGTAGGGCCCTACATATTATATATATATACTACATAAGACACGCTAACTAATCAAAAACATAAGTTGTCAGCAGCACCGACACCTACAAGGCGCGGTTCTGATTCTGAATATAAGTCTCATTAATTCGGTCATCCTGATAAATTACCGCACTACTGAGACTAGGCGATATTATTTTCATAAAAGTCACTTTATATTCAACATTACTTAAAAAAACATATTCATCAAATATTTGATCTTTTTGATGCTTACTTAGTTTTCATTCATAGACTGAATTCTTTATCTTCTGATATTTGATGTTTTTGCCGTCGAGTATACTTACTTACTTTTCATTTATTGACTGAATTCTTTATATTCTGATATGTAGTTATAATTATATCTTAAATATTGAAACAATAACAATCCTTAATACTTTTTTCTATTTTATTGGACTACGTTCACACTACATTAGCCAGACCCAGAGATCAATTTCATTTAATAGTTGACGCTGCTAAGTAGATCTGCGGAGCTTCGATAACACCAAATTTTCTACTTTATGAAATTGAAATGGTACAACTCAGTGAAGCAAATTGTTGCTCTAATAATATCAGGCGCTATGTTCTAGCGGGCAATGCACTGAAATGAACCCAGGTTGAGTACAGCTACGGTACGCTCGTAAACCTTTATATCCATCGGAATGAAAATGTTTATTAAATAAAACTAGATATTGTAAGCCAAGCTTTGAAATATGAGTTACATGCACGTATGTAGCAAGATACTTTTCTTCTTTTTATATAACAAGAAGAAAAGTGCCATTACTTGCGTGCTACTAGAAAAGTAAGTAAAATTACTTTTCTAGTAGCAAGCTACTGATATATACTTGTTAATGATTTATTCACAAGCATATAATGATCAACTTATTAGGAACCGGCTAGGACCCGCGTTATATTTACCGGAAAGATTCATATAATGATCCTATAAAAAGTCAGTGGGTAGGAGTAGCTTCGCGTCTCTATTGCTGCTCTTATACTTGTAAACAGGGTTATAATAGAAATAATTACTAATACGTGCATTTGCTTAAATGGTTATATGCACGTAACACTAAAAAAACATACCATGTTTTTTATGTATCGCCAACATTTAGAAAATGCGAATTTGCAGTCCTCATGTAAAATTTGACTTGTAAAAGCTAGATATGTCACAAAAGTCATTCCATGAAACACCGAGTGTTTATTTTTTTATAACTTATTAAGTACACAATATTTAAGAAGTAACAGGCCTGATTTTATCTATTCTTCGTTGTTATTATTGTAAATATGTATACAGGTCTTACTATGGAATTAATTAATAATTTTATACGAATACTTGTAAATGTTCGGCAGTGAACGATCCGGCTGATACAGTACAGTTGTAAATAGTAAAAAGAAAAAAAATAGCACGCAAGCAATAGTGTATATAATTTAATATAGCTTTTTACTTTGCTACATGCTTATAATGTTATTGAACTGTATGTAATCTTTCAAAAAAATATTTTTAACACGTTGCGTCAGCCATTTCTCTCCTTTCTAAACATATGAAGAAAAATAGTGTTGATTGAAGGCACAAAGTAGTTAGGCAGTAGTTAGGGTGCCAAATTCCTGTGCGTCTAATTGTCAGATGAAATAACTAATAGGGGAATACCTAAGGGTGTGTAGTTCGAACGCACATACTGCTTAAGCTGGCTGTGAAGGTAGTTTTTTATATTTCATATTGTTCTACTCCACAATCGCTCATAAGAGGTCAAAGATTTACACACTTTTACTCCATCCTTTTGTGTTAAATGTTACATCTCGTAATAAGCAACCCTTGTTTTATTAAATGTGAAATTATAAAAGTCTTAACTATCTGTATACGTATTGACCTTTTTTATGGAACAAACGTTGAGCGCTATCTGAGTGCAATTAATTTGACAGTGTGCTTCCCATTTAAAACAGTACAGACCAATTTCAAAAGAAAAATAAACTTAAATGAATATAACGATATTGTTAAAGAGAACGATACTATTTACAAAACACCCAATTCATTCACCCCTTTTACAAAAACGCAAACATTCTACAACAATGTTACCTATACATACATCTGCAAATAGATTGCTGTTGACCCAATTTGGTAGATATCCTACTTTCACTGACACTGCTGCCTCCACTGTCATTTGAGCTTATTTCGACCCGTCACTGGTCATGAAAGTGTTGCCATACATTCGATTTCCATCATTCACTCTGACCATTGTTTTGATATAATTTTTGTTTTCAGATCCCACTTCCTAATCTTGCAAGCATTTGATGTGTATACTTAACACATAGCATATTATGTGTATAAGTATATACTTGTTCATTATGTTGGATGCTACTTGATTGCATGTCGGTAACTCTTGCCTAAACTGAAAAGATGTCGCCGAAATACGAACAATTTCTGCTTCATGATGAATTGAATTTTTATCTCACCGTCTAAGTACTTGTGTCGGAGATCCCCGAAATGGGTGTTGGCTAAGTGGTCCCGGGCTCGGGACGCGCTCTCCTTCAGACGATTTTTTGAGGACACCGACCGTCTGCCTGTTATTTAATCTAAAACTTAACTTTATATCCCTTTCATAACAAAAGTAATCTTGGATCCCAGTTCTGATATTGACTTTTATGTTTATAATTGCACATAAATTAAACTTTCTGAGACCGAATGAGGTAAAGCGCTGAGATATGAGCGTAAGTTATGATTTTATTCTTTGAGATATAAATTTAATATCGGCGTAGCTCCATCGAAGCGCTGTTCAGTTTGATAAAAAATGAAGACAAACATAAATTTATCTTTTATTCGTATTTGAGAAGGAAATCATTTATAGATCTAAGATCTCTTGCTATTATGAAGATTAAGTGCTAATAACAGTTAATTTTGACAACCACTTTTTGTAGAGCAAGCGTGGACTAACCCTATTTATTACATAGTATGACAAGCATTTATAGAGCTCTTCCTAGATATCTATGATTTGAACGGATCGGATCTACGAACGTTCGACTTCCACATCCGGCATTTCCGACTTTCCTTTGGCCCGTTAAGTTGTCATTCTACTTAGTGATTGACGAACTCTGATGGTATTACTAAGCGGATAAGATATATGTTATGACATACGAGTAGCTAAGCATAGAAAAACTGAATGATAATAAACAGTGGGCTATTTTTCACCTATATTCGCAGAAGGCGCTGTATGTATCTAAACTGCAGTCTTATTGTTTAACTAGAATGTTATTGGAGATAAACTTATTTGCATATGCATTGTTATAGGATGTTTGTAGGATGGACCTTGTTTATGAAAGAAATGTGTAAGAATTTGGTGGCTTGTCTTGTCCCGATTCACGAGTCAAGGCGATACCGGTACGGAATTGAATAGTTTGTGAGTAAGGGATATTTGAACGCCGCTTGAAATGTTGTAAGACTGTCTACACGAGTATTGAACGCGTTGGGGCCTCAAATCGGTCCATTAGTTTTTTTATGTTTATTCGTTACATACAAACATACAAGTGTGTACTTTTTATAATATTAGTATAGGTATAAACATGCAACGCTCCACTCCAATCTAAACTAAAATATGTAGGCATCAAAAATGTTACGATCCATAATCTCTTCATGGGGTAATTTCAGAATAGTAAAGCTGTGAGAATTGAGATTTGCGATATTATTAACAATAAGACGATATTTTATGTAAGAGATAATAAAGATTGATAAAGAAATATCAACCTTCGTTGTAAGTTGCAATCATATCAACTTTGGAATAATTTCTCCTAAGCAAAAAAACTCATTATTTTAAAGGCAAAATTTATAGAATCCGAGTACCTACAATATTTAAAAATTTAATATATAGTATACTTACAATGAATAGAATACTTTTGAAATTAATCGGAAATATTTTCATTGTTATTTATTATCAAAACTGAGATAAATATAATTGAAACTTCAACAAGTACAAGAAGGGGGGCAGCCGTGTCTTCTTGTACTGCGATCCCCAGGCCATCTGCCAAGCGATTATGGCAAAACCCCCATCTCTAAATGGCTTTGTTCAGCAGTCTACAATCTAGCTGATACAGTAATATGAAACTTCTTTGAAAAATAACGAAAATATGCACCTCATCGCAATTACCTCAATGCGCCTTACTGCAATGTTTTCGTAGGCTTCTCATTTATTTAAGTATAAGTAGGTAGACGTGTACGAACACAAGGCCAAGCTGGTCTGTGGTGATGTCGTGACGAATCCGAGCACTTTTGAATGGTCATCATCACGTAGCATTCGGTTTAAGAGACTAGCGGCAAATGGACGTAGTCGAACAGTTTTTAGGTGCCTCCGGACCTACAGGTAGCTTTCTAGAGTTCTGAGTTATGCGGTTTGCGTTCACTGTGAAGTATGCAAATGCTAGGATGAATGCACACAGCTAAAAGACCAGACAAAGAGAACTTACGTTCTGTCGGAGTTCCATTTGCGTCGACCGCTCCGTACCAATCATTGTTCACAATGTCCGACAATATGGAAAAAGAATAAGGAACTAGTGCGTCAAAGAGCTTTGATCTATAAATTAAAGCATAATAATTATAATAATAATGAGAAGAAAAGAGCGTGAGATGTGTGAGCTGTAACTAGGATTGTAGACCTGTAGAACTCGATCGCTCCATTTCCTTTTGCAGATGTATACATGAGATATGATAAATGATGTAAGATGCGTTACAACTTAAACTTTTAAGCATATATGTATCAGAATATATTTATATTGAATAATAGAATTTGATACTGTTTCTATCCCTTATTATCCTATCATTATCATAATCATCCAGGTACTTCTATTGGCAGCTCGATAAAAACTAAAAATAAAATGCAAGTTAAAGTCTTTGAGACGATTCACGATTTTCTCAGTTCTTTAGAGAGTAGGTACTCACATCGTGTTTTCAATATTACCAAGTGACGATTGGTTCCTCAAAACACGTAGCGTAAGAAAAATATAACCACGTAAGAAGAGTAAAACACGATGCGATGGGTCCTTCCTTCCATTATTACAGGGAAGCTTCCTTGGTCTCATTGTCCTCGACGGTAGCGAGCGGAACCCCGGCGTGTGACATCTTGCGGCGCTGAATGCGCGTGCGAGATACCGGCCGGTAGTACTGCTCGCTTCGCCGCCGTCAGCGATCCGGTGGAGGCACTTCTGTCTCCAGCTCCATCCACAGGGAACTGATCACTCGACTCTCTGTAAGAAAATAACATGGTCAATAAGGTAGTTAGGTAAGGTAGTACTGCGTGATATTTTAATACACATACATATTTTCGCAGCGCTCGTAGCGAAGTTTGCTTAGCTGTTCTTTACCGATCAGCAAAGCAATGTCCGCCGCGGTCATGCGTTTGATGGGTGACTGCTAGTGACATTACTACTGAGCACTTCCGTGCTTCGGAGGTCATGTTAAGCCGTCGGTCCTGGTTGTTGTCTTAGGATGGTAGTCGTTATAGCATGATGGTAGGGTATGTCCGCCTGGCTAGCTACCAACCTCAAGTAGAAAATCTGTCACCAAGCACCTAACGATGTGTTCGGGCAACTGCCCTTGAGAACTAACAATTCTAGGTTAGCCTGAACAACACCTTCGACCGCATCATCACTTACAATCAAGCGAGATAGTGGTCAAAAGCTAACCTATCAGGTATATAAAAAAAACATAAATCTATAGTAGTTATACACACAATCAACTAAAATTAAACGTAACAATTAATTTAACGATGACTTCCAGTTTATACAGGTTGGGTCAAAAGACAGTCTGTTTCGCAAATTTATTGAAAACGGGTGGGGAGCTGTCAGTTGAAGGTGGAGGGGGCTGTGAGCTGTTAGATGCACCGCATCTTCTTGAAATCTTAAAAAAAATATGGTTTGTAGACAACCGGTCTCTGCACATTTGTGGATTAGCGCGTCATTGCCGTAAAATCTTCACAAAATAAAGAGCAATAGAAGCAAAGCCTTGCACATTACGTAAACAAATTACAATGGAATTTTAAAGCGTGAGTTGCACCTGCAGGCTTATAGTTCAACTCGTCTAATAAATGAAAACGCAATATGCCGACTTCATTTTGTTAATATGATGCCTTACTGATTTCGATCTCACTGTGTAATAACTACATAATATGCTACTTTTGTTAATGACCTTTATTTGTTGGTCTATAGTAACAAACGGAACAATCTGATTTTTTTCAAACCGACATAATCCGGGAAATCAACAGATTGCGCAAAACGTTACGCTAGTTTTTTTTAAAACCTGCGACTACGTTTTTCAAATTCCAAGCAGCCGAGGGGCGTCACTTAAGCAATATTCTTTTTAGAACTTGAATATTTCATAATTTGAATTATTAAAAAATATTATTAAAATTATTATATGTTTAGTACTTCTCTATTTATTTAATATTTCAACCTTTCTGGTCCACACTACTATAAATGCAAAATTTTGTAGTAAGTGAGAGAGTGCCTATGTTTGTTACTCTTTCGCACTGGAATAGACGCCCGAATTTCTAATCAATGTCGTGGGTGAAACCACTAGGCGTAGCTATTTCATCATAAATGTTACTTTACCGTGATAACTGATAAGTCAGCGACAAGAGGTTGATCGTGAACTGTTTTCCAAAAATCGTTTACAAATACGTTACAGCTACTGATCAGATCAGCTACGGCCACAAAATTCAGTGACCACCTTAAGTTTGCACATTTTTCTAAGACCCAAACATAACTGAACGCATACAACCCGGTCAAGATATCTGTGGACCTGCCGTCATGACATGACGGACTTTTGTTGAATCTACTCGAAAGCACTCGTAGCGTCGCTTACTTAGTCATTCCTAACCGTATATAAAAGTTCAGCAACGTTCGCTACGGTTAAGACTGGATGGATGACCGCTAGCAGCATTACGTTAGGTTTCAGTTCAGTTTCTGTGATGGCTCTGTCCTGATGTCGTCTTAGAATGGCAGGCGCTACAGCATGATGAAGGGTGTCTTGTGAATGCCCGCCTGGCTAGCTACCACCCTCAAGTAGAAAATCTTTCGCCTAACACCACATGATGTGTTCCGGTAGCTTTCCTTGGGAGCAGTAATTCTATGTTAGCCTGAACATCTTTGACCCTATCATCACTTACCATAAGGTGAGATATTGGTCAAAGACTACTCTATCAGCTATAAATAAAGAAACTAGTTTTATTAGAAGAATAACAAAATTTTAGTTTTGATTAGTGATTACTCATTTAGGAAAACGAGTGATTAAGATTTAAGATTACTCTACAGATTAATCTTTTGGCATCCACTAAGATTAGACGTATATGTTTAAAAGCGATGAAATCATTCATTGACTAAACACGAAATATCGAAAATTACTTGATCTATGTAGCTGAAGTTTATACGAGTAGGTAGGAGACGCGAGTTAAGAACGGATTTTGCAGGGCCATATTAAGAGGGTCGAGTTGGGGCTCAAAGTTATTATGAAAAACCCACATGTCTTTGAGTTAGGAGCATGAAACGATTTTTAAGTAGTAGTATTTTTTAAAATTCACCTTTGCGATACCATGTACTTATTCGCAAAGAAAAAGATCAATTTAAGAAAGTGTGTTAATGACACAAAACAGTATAATATATGGTCGCCTAGCTACAGAGGATTTTCTTCGTCAAAAACGTGTATCACTTAATCATCCACTTAATCATCATAACAAAGAAACATATACATTGCCAGCCATAATGATGACAAAGGCCTATCACGCTTTGGTGGTTCTATGTTACGGAAAAATCGTGAGGAGTTATAGTTTGATGAACCTAAGTCCACCAAAACTCGGTTAGTATTTTAATTACTTAACTGTACTTATGCGTAACATGCTTATACGAGTATATACTTTAGGTAAACCGAGCCTCCGATGAGTCTGTCAAAGTAGAAGATTAATGAAAACTTGAGTTACTGTTTATATTTAGTATAACGTTTACCCGTATGTAGGTATGTATTTCACATTCTCCAGCCAAAGTTAAGAGCATCGAAATTTTGAGTGAACTTCAGCTGCCTTGGTTTATTAGATTATTTCTAGGTTAATTCTAGGTAAGCCTGAAAAACATCTTCGACCACATCATCACTTACCACGAGAAAGTGGTCAAAGGCAATCAGTAATAAAAAAAAAACAATTCAAGTTCAATTTTTAGATTTGATTTGTGAAGTGTACCCAGTATTAGGTCCATATTAAATTGGCGTTTTATATGATGTTATAAATGCAAAAAAAAATTAAAATGTTTATTTTGATGTAAATTAAAATTTATAAATTATTAAATTATCATTTATATATTATTTCATAAATTAAATCCAGCGTGGAAGACCTATTTTGCTTGGCACAAGATAACAATAACTTCGCTAAGCTGACGACCAACCTCCAGTAATGGATAGGCATCTGAAGAAGAGGAAGAAGAATCATTTCAATTATGTACCATCGTTATCTAAATACTTTCGCCGCGATTTAATCAGTAATAAGTCCTTAGCTGAAAAAATGTGGGAGTGATAATTAATAAAATCTTTGAAGGCGGTTTTGACAGCGTCATCGGAATTGTTTTTTTTTTCCTTCTTAGGTAATTGTGTACGGTTTTATAATAAAGTTCCTAAACATATTACAACGCTCACAGAAGGGAAATTTAAGTTGGACGTGAAAAACATATTGATTAAGAAATCCTACTACACAGTTTGTGATTAAAGACCTAAACGACAAAAATGCCTGGACAATTCCGCCTCTGCCAAGGTATCGCCTGTCACCTACATAATTTAAACAAATATTGTAATAACTTTATTATATAATAAGTATGTAACACATTGTTAAAAGAAGTTTAAAAGAATGGCCCCGAGTTTCTTGCCTGTTCTTCTCGTAGTGTTGCCAACAGTTTAACTGGCTCTCCACCAGATTCAACTTCTAAAACCACCAGAAAACCACTAACTTTAAACGGCCCTATTTTCAAATCGCTAAACTTTCCACTAAGTTTGTTTTTTTGTATTTTCGAAAGAAAACAATATGTATAATAGTACTTTATCAGCCGGATTGTCCACTGCTGAACACAGCCTCCCCTATTTAGGGGGTTTGCCATAATCCCCACGCTTGGCAGGTGTCTTGAGGATTGCAGTTTAAGATATCAGTCTCTCAGTATTTAATACCGATTTGTTTTATTGTATTTGTATTATTGCAATTTCATAATTCGTTGCTGCATTTTCCTTCCAACCTCAAACCACAGCATATTCATTAGAATATGGCAGTTAAAAAATGTAGCTTCATTCTATTCCTCTGCTTTTTGTTGCATTTAAACTGCTAAATAGTCTTTCAACATTGGCATTGGAGTGAGGCAGTATTAAGATTGTTATCGCAGAAGTCGTTAAATCTAGATTTTGAGCATTTTTGAAATGCAATACTTCATTCCAAAAATGTTTTGTATCTGTGCTCTCATTCCATTTCAATAAATGAATTTGCTGCCACTGATCATCGACTCTTGCAATAAATTCCAATAAATTGTAATATAATATATTTTTTATTAGATATTTAATTAGATTTTCTTTGTTAGTGCTTATAAATTCTATTTCTCCTGAATAGGGTAGTTGACACAGTCTAAAATAAAATACAGTGTAACGTTAACATGATAGTAGTTGGAGCACATGACTCGATGAAATTAACAAATTATTTATTCTGCATTGGATTACCTTTATTTTGAATAAACAAAATGTGTTTAAATTTTCTTTAAGTCACGTGATCTCAAACGGAAGTACAGGCGGAAATGATGTCATAAGGACAAAAACAAAGCTACAGAATAGGTAATAGTAATTAGAGAGTTTGCTTCCAAAGGTTTTGACAGTGACAGTTGACATTAGTAATAGGGTTGTTGACTTGTTTTTTTAAAGGATGTTAAATTATTCAGGACACCGAAATATACACCTAGCATTTTTAATATTTTTTTTAGGAGTCCGGAAATACTAGAAATCCATCTTTTTATTTCAACATTTAAAGTTGGCGCTAAAACATCATTCAATGGCGGCCTGTAAGCTTATGACGTCACTAGGGCAAAAACAAATAGTGCTGAAATGTAATACGTTTTGCTTGTTTGTTGTAGTTTCGTGCGTAATCGATTTTAGAATCGATTATACAGGTTGTTCGGCAGAACGTGTACCATAGTGTAGGGGTGTATGTAGACTGAATAAAACAATCACAGAACCAACACAGTTTGAAGCACGGATATATGAGTGGCAGCATTATCAATTCTTTTTCATACATGGTAATTAAACAACTTTAAACGGTTCAAAATCACAATTTTATTAAACATTTTTGTAATCCCGAAATGTAAACACTTTCAAGTGATCGAGACAATGGCGTGCAGTGACGTCGGAATAAAAATAATGATAAACATAAGCTTTTCCAACTGTTTAAAGTTGTTGTATTACTAAGAGTAATAATTGGAAAATGTTTCCATATATTCGTGTTCCGAGTTTGGGTTTTATTATCTATGCTAATCTTTGATCAAATCTCACGGCGAAATATGATCAAAGATAAGTGAGTCAAATGTACGTATTACACTATTAAATATATGGGATCCAATGGATTTGATAGTGTAGTAGGGGCCTAAGTAGTAAATCGATAGTGATGCGACATTTTGTGGGTTGCTTGCTATTAGCAATTACTAATGTCAATTGTCACTGTCAAAACCTTTGGAAACAAACTCTCATGATTACTATTACCTATACTGTGGCTTTGTTTTTGTCCTTATGACATCATTTCCGCCTTTACTTCCGTTTGAGATCACGTGACTTAAAGAAAATTTAAACACATTTTGTTTATTCAAAATAAAGGTAATCCAATGCAGAATAAATAATTTGTTAATTTCATCGAGTTATGTGCTCCAACTACTATCATGTTAACGTTACACTGTATTTTATTTTAGACTGTGTCAACTACCCTATTGCTAATAGCAAGCAACCCACAAAATGTCGCATCACTATCGATTTACTACTTAGGCCGGCCCCTATTACACTATCAAATCCATTGGATCCCATATATTTAAAAGTGTAATACAATGCTATTAAAATAAGAATAGGACGGGCTCTCGGCTAACTTCACTCATATTCACTCTAATAAGTACGATCAGCAAAACAAACTTGAAAATAGATCAGTGCCATATATTTATAGGTAATTTTAAATGAGTGACCCGAAATTGTTAATTATAATAAATTCATATTTTTCAGGTGTTCTTCTGTGCTGTCAGCACAGACGCCATCTTGGTTTGATGACAGTGTACTACTACGCGACACGTTTCCGATTACTTATTCATTTGTTTAATTTGTTTTTGGTGATTGATAAATTTGTTTTTGTTACCCATTACGATGATAACGATGAGTCTAACTCAGTTAGCCATCAGGACATGCGGCAACGAAGAGCTAAGCACTTCAAATTAAGATACCTAAATACAAAATATTGCAAAAAAAACAATTCATTTTTTCTTCCAAAGCCATCGTGATGTGTATCAAAATGAAGGGCTTTAAAAAACGATTCCATAAATATATTAACTTCCAGTTTTAATTTCAATTTCAATGGGATAAAAGGAAACAATTATTTGCAGTTGAGTTTTTTATTTTCTTTAATAATTTATACATGTTTTATAATTTCTTTTTTTGCACACTGTACGAAGTTCTAGTTTTGACGTCACAACATGGCGCTAGGCCGATCCTATTCTTATTTTAATCGCATTGTACGTACATTTGACTCACTTATCTTTGATCATATTTCGCCGTGAGATTTGATCAAAGATCAGCATAGATAATAAAACCCAAACTCGGAACAAGAATCTATGGAAACATTTTGCAATCATTACTCATTGTAATACAACAACTTTAATTAAACAGTCGGAAAAGCTTATGTTTATCATTATTTTTATTCCGATGTCACTGCACGCCATTGTTCGATCACTTGAAAGTTCATTTCGGGATTGCAAAAATGTTCAATAAAATAGTAATTTTGAACCGTTTAAAGTTATTTAATTACCATATTGTATGAAAAAGAATTGATAATGCTGCCACTCATGTATCCGTGCTTCAAACTGTGTTGGTTCTGTGATTGTTTTATTGAATCTACATACACCCCTATACTATGGTACACGTTCTGCCGAACAACCTGTATAATCGATTCTAAAATCGATTACGCGCGACATTACAACAAGCAAGCAAAACGTATTAAATATCAGCACTATTTGTTTTTGTACTTGTGACGTCATAAGCATTCAGGCCGCCATTGAATGATGTGTTAGCGGCAATTTTAAAAGTTGAAATAAATAGACGGATTTCTAGTATATCAGGACTACTAAAAAAAATATTAAACATGCTAGGTGTATATTTCAGTGTCCTAAATAATTTAACATACTTTAAAAAAACAAGTCAACTACCCTATTCTACTAAACCACTAACAAAATCCACCAGCCACTAAAAGCAATATTTCACCACTAAAAGGGGGGTCAAAACCACCAGTTTTAGTGGAAAATCCACTAAATTGGCAACACTGAGAGGCTATATACAATTTTTTTGCTGAACGTGGCAGTACATTGTTGAATATTTCAATACTAAAATTTGTAATTGACCTTCAAAAGAGCGTCGTTAACGCATAAATTGAATAAATGATTTTGACTTTGACTTTCACTTTGACTTTCTTCCAAATGAGTGGTTTCTTTGTGTCTTGCAGGACATAATGAACTCTCTGAACTAGAATGAAAGAGGAGTAAACTGTAAATTCAGCAAACCCGCCACATGTCGCATGAGGTTGGCATGTCAAATTCTTGCTTAATGAGTTACACAAAGCGTCTAATAGAACCTGGTTTGAACATGACTACATATAGGCTTGTACTTGTTATAATGTTTAACAGAAGCCTGATCCTAGTACCTTTGTTACTGTATTTTATATATCTATTTCTTAACGAAAGTCTTGAAATTTTATCTATTAATAAATTTTTAAGGATGAATTAGGGCAACAGATTAACCGTGAGAATATATTAGATTCATTTTCCAAAGTTCAACCAAGATCTATATGAGTAATGTTTTATAAGCATATTACAAAAATATACATCTAACAACTATCGTTATTAACAGGAAAAAAGAAACTCAATAAGTAGTGACAGAAGCAAATAAAACAAATTGCCAAAAGTGGAACCAGAAAGTTTGTATCTTACTTGACGCACACAAGATGAGATAGTGTCGTCGCAAAGATAAATTACTGGCTCTTTTCCCTAAAAGAAAGTTACTAATCAATTGGCGAAGCTGTGTCTTTGTGATCTTTTATCATATCTGCAAAAGACTATTTGCAGATACGATAAAAGAACTTCTTCATTGACAAATTTAGTAATTATATGAAAATATCTATTCGTATTGTATTTATTTGTGGTTCCTTGTTGAAAGAATACTGAGTTTTTCCCTTACGATGATACTATATTTTTATAGTTAAATATAGTTTAATGTAAATTTTCTTAACGGAATTGCTGTTGTAGGAAAATTTCAATGTTCATTGGTGTTAGTAGCAAACATAACAAACATTATGTTTGTTTGTTATCGCGTCCTATTTGATGGAATAAACACTCGGTCTGTAGAGAACCACGTTGATGTGCATTTGTTTGACTTGAGTTATGGGTGGTACGTACCTCTTTTATCAACACAGTAGCATTGGCATAACATTTATATTTATCTTGCTCGTTACTAATTATTAATTTTACCTACTAATAGGCGTACGCTTCATTTTACTGAAGGGCTTTACAAAAAGGAAATCTTTCGCAAAGCGCCAAACGGTAGGGCACGGACCGGTCGTGGTTCATTCATCCTGTGTTTTGTTAATCGGGTATTTTGTGAAATCTCTTAACCAAATTTGACAACTATTCCAGTTTATTTTACTTATACTTAAGGGCAACGGCACATGTACAGGAAGTGAAAATTAAGGAAAATGATTTATTTTTATCGTGAGCAGAAATTACATCAGGCCTATGAATAAATATGTAAAGAAATATAGCTCATAAACAGCAGAACGCAAACCTTACCGGGCATGTGCGGTTAGAAAAGTGTACCGTGCGGCGCAGCATCACTACTCTGACGCGATTATCGGAAGCGCTAAATCATTTAACCAATTTAATTAAATTTGGAAGATTGTATATGTTTTTTAAATTGTGAACTTGATGAGTCCGAAATCAAAGTGGTAACTGTATGAGAGTTACACTTTTTTACGTATATATTCGTAGACATCAGACAAGAGCTAAAAAAATACCTTGCGTCGACCATAAACACGGTCTACAATGGATGGATGCTTTAATTAGGAATAAATTTTCAGAAGCGGTCGTAGCGAAGTTTACTTAGCTGTTCTCAACCGATCAGCAAAGTTAAGCAACATCGCGCGCGGTCATGAGTTGGATGGGTGACCGCTAGTGACATTCCTACTGAGAGTTTCCGTGCTTCGGAGGGCACGTTAAGCCGTCGGTCTCGGTTGTTGTCTAAGAATGGCAGACGTTATGGCATGGTGGTAGGGCATTTTGCGATTGCCCGCCTTGCTAGCTACCACCTCAAGTAGAAAATCTGGAATTAGTTTATCTTGTATTATGATAAGCTGCAGAAACATTGTTTTTGTTAAATAATATTAGTAGTATGATAATGACGTATTATTAAAAAAATGCTAATCGTTTATGGAATAGAAAATATCAGTATTGCATTTACCTAATTGTTTTTTACCTTCCGATCAAGATTTTATTATACAGTATAACAATGAATAACCTGGGTGGACGATCATTGTCATTTTAAGAGCTTTTCCACTGACAGAAGTACTTTTCCAGGTCAAATCTTATATCACCTCAAAAACATTCAAACTGTAAATTCTATCGCGACTTGTACCTTGATTACAACATTTCTCGTGTAAAAGGGTAAACATTTCGTAATAAATGTTTATTGATTTATAGCTGATAGGCTAGCCTTTGACCACTATCGCACCTGATGGTAAGATCATTATGAGATGTGGCCGAAAATGTTGTTCAGGCTAACCTAGCATTACCTGCACTCGGACAGTTGCCGGAATACACCGTTAGGTGCTTGGCGATAGATTTACTATTTGAGGGTGGTAATGTTTGTACCATCATGCTGTAACGACTGCTATCCTAAGACAACAACCGGGACCGTGGCTTAACGTACTTTCTGAAGCACGGAAGCGCTCAGTAGTTATGTCACTAGCGGTCACCCATCTAAGTCATGACCGCGGCTGACGTTGCTCAACTTAGCTGATCGGTTAAGAACGGCTATACAAACTTTGCTATGAGCGCTTCAAAATGTTCTATATATTGTAATATTTAAATATAATGAAATGTTTTGTACAAAAATAATCACAAATATCATCTACAATTAATAATAGTTCCATAACATACTACTATTTTCCATGGTATCAGAATATAAGACATACATAAATGTTACTATGTTACACAATCAAATGGATCATACTTAGATAAAATATCATATATCACATTTTCTTTTGTAGCTATCGAGTTGAAACACTTTCCCCTAAATCTATATAACTCTATTTGTTATTTTGTCATATTCGTTTTCACTATCGAGCTTGCCTGTCTTGTTAGTTGAGTGAAATGTTATCCGCTCACATTGAACAACTTGTCACTAATAATAACACAGCAATACTTCTGATGTCAGCAGCGAGAGAAGTTAAACATACACAATCTGACCGCCGCCGCACAGCCGCCGCGCCGCTGCCGATAAACATGAAACATCACCGCCTACCAATTATTGACATAGTACTATTTCTCGAACCATTAAGAACGTTTGCTTGAAATAAATAAAAATAGATATATACATTTATAATAATAATAATAATAATAAAAATATTTATTTGCAACAGTAAGATACATAATATATATAAAACATGTTGTCTAGTTGAGACTATATAAACCTTGTATATAAGTATTGAAATTTGATATAAAATGAAGAAAACATGAGTGCTAAACAAGAATTCTTACTAGGTTTCCCCGTGCTAAGAAATCCCGTTTTTCACCCTCCTATTTTAAATAAACAATTGTAGTCTTAACAAATTACAGGTGATATTAAGTAAATACAAAGTTCAGGTTATGAAAATATTAATGAAATAATTACTATGAAAAATTATATTAAGTAAAAATTAAGAACTAAGACCCAAAATACCTACTCAACTATTGTATGTTTTAGTGTGTATGAGTATATATAAAAAAATGTGGATGGTTTGTATAAAAGCGATATGGAATGAATGTACTAACGGTTTTGAGAAGGTGTAATGTAAACTAATATTTAAGTATGTAGATTTTTAATATGTATAATTATGTTATAAGTTTTACTCTTAAAGGAAATGAGCAAATTTTAGGGAGTTACCTAAATATGCGAAATAAATTTTCTGTGTCATGGTAGTTTAGATTCCTTAATATTTGATTTAATTCTTTTTTACAAGAGTAGGAATTGAGTGGATATATTGTTATAATTGCACTAATTTTATTATACAGAAAAGAACATAGAAAGTAGTCATATCTTCTAGCGAAGATAGTTTTGACTTGTTTAACTGTACATACTATGTCCTGACGTCGCTTTGTAGCTATGTTTATTATAGTTTCCAAAGGAATTCTGGCATGTTGTTTCATAACAACTTGCTGAATAAAAAGTTGCCGGACTGTTAAAACCTGACAGTCCTTATACAGCGTTACAGTGGGATATAAGAATGGTTTGAACAAAGAAACTTTTAAGATGGCCCTCTGAGCTCTTTCAAGTGGAAGTAAATTCGAAGTACAAATACCACCCCAACTCGAGATACAGTACAATATGATAGATTGACAAAGAGAAAAGTACACAATTTTTATGATATCGAAATCAGCCACATGTCTTAGGATTTTGAAAATGGGTATAAGCTTACGTACTCGTCCTGCTACATTCTTTATGTGGGGTTTAAAAGAAAGGTTTTTATCAATTAATATTCCTAAGTATTTAATTGTATCAGCTCTGTCTAGTCTAGCACAAGAACATACTGTATTAGTGTCACAAAATGAGCTATGAACAGTTATTTGAAATGTATCCACAGACGGAGGTTGTAGAGAATCTAGTATGGAAAATGTTAGATATTTGGTTTTAGATGCATTTATGGTAATAATGTTATTAAATAGCCAGGAAGTAACCACATTAAAACCAGATTGAGCTGCCTTAAAGACTAGGGGCCATGACTTATCTCGGAATACTAAGACTGTGTCATCTGCAAAGGTGAGGATTTTAGAATTTTTGATTTGTAAGTTACATAAATCATTTATAAAGACGAGAAAAAGGGTAGGTCCCAAAATACTTCCCTGAGGGACTCCTTGTTTAACATATAAAGTGTTGCTAACATGTTCTCCTATTTTAATACATTGCTGTCTATATGTCAGATAGCTTTTAAGAAGTTGAAGAGGCAAGCCTCGAATTCCAAGGCGTTCCAGCTTAATAATTAAACCTGACATTGGGACCGTATCAAACGCCTTAGCTAGATCGAGGAAAATAGCTAGGCATTTATCTCCATTGTCTATCCCTTCAACAACATGATTAGTCAGAGCAGACACTGCATCTGAAGTTGATAAACCTCTACGAAATCCAAATTGATTTTGACTCAAAAGTTTGTTACTTTCTAAGTAAGATATCAAACGGTTATTTATTAAACGCTCTAAGACTTTAGATAAGGCTGGCAACACTGATATGGGTCGATAGTTCATAAACACCGATTTGTCACCACTCTTAAATATAGGATGAACTACAGCTTTTTTTAGGGCATGAGGAAAAATTCCTGTGTTGAAACTTAAATTACATATATGGGCAACAGCCGGATCAAGTAAGGTGGCATTTTGTTTCAGGATGGATGAGGGAACTTCATCCCATCCAGGAGAACTATCTGTTTTTAAGTTACAAAGAATGTGATTAACTTCAGTTTGATCAGTATCAAGTAAGACGAAAGATTTCAAAGGTATTACATGATTTTGTACATTTTGATGAAGACCAGTACCAGGTTTTATTTGCTCAGCCAAATTTTTGGCCACATTAACAAAGTAATTGTTCATATTATCTACAACAACTGCGGGAGGATCATTACTTAAGTTTAGTATGTCACTGGAATATGTTTTTGGGGATTTAAAGTTTGTTATATCATTTATTACTTTCCAAGTTTTTTTAATGTTTGACTTTGCTTTAATAAGTTGTTCTCTTTCATAAGTATATTTAACTTTTTTAGTTATTGATTTACAAAAATTTCTGTATCGCGTGTAAGTTACCTTAAGCGTCTCATTATTTGGATTTTTTCTTACTTTAATATGCATACGGTCACGGTTCCTAATGCATCGCAGAAGACCAGGTGTCATCCATGGTTTGATAGGGGCAAACTTTCTTGAGATTGACAAGAAGATGGAACTCTCTTTGATAACTGTAGATAATGTGGAAAGAAAATAATCAGTTGCAATGTCAATATTTTTTGTCAAGAATATTGGTGAAAAATCTGAATTATTGAGTTTATCAGTGACAGCGGTGTAGTTTATTTTACTTGTGGTTTTTTTCATTTGACAAGAGATATTAGTCAATTTTAACGAGAGAATAACTGGTAAATGATCAGTAACCGAGTTATTTACTACAAGAGTTTTAGCTGAATAACAAGTTTTCAGAATAACATGATCTAAACAAGTTCTAAGATGAGTTGGAATCTGGTGTGCTGGTAATAAACCGTATGAAGCTAGAAGTAAAAGGTATTCATCGGCCAGTTTGTCCACCGTACCCAGCTTTATATCTATATTGAGATCACCTACAATTACAATATTTTTGAAAGTGGTTAAAGATTGAAGTACTAACTCTAAGGACCTCATAAACTTATTCGATCTATAGAATTCATATGGGCGATAAATAGAAATAATGGCTATATCAGTTCCTAATTTAGTTACAAGACAATTGGCTTCTACAAAATCTGGTTCAATTGTACTAGCTGCAACACTAGATTTAATATAAACAACAACCCCATCGTTTTGGTTGTAGGTATGACGTGTATATGCATATGTATAGTTGGGTAATGACGGAGGTAAGTAGGTTTTTGATAGCCAGCACTCTGTAAGAACTATCATGTCCGGTTGTACCTTCATCAAGGTCATCGATAGAAGAAATTCACTAAAATTATTTAAAATACTACGTATATTTTGTAATATTATATTAAACGATTTATTTGAATTTTTTATTATAGCAGGAACATCATTAGTATGACAAAGACAAGACTCAGATACAGAGATATTGTCAATATTGTTAATATTTATTTCTGAGGGATCCATTTCAAATAACTATGAGACTCTGTCATGAATTGAAGTACAAAGTTACTATTACATAACATAACATTAGTGAAATAAAATAGAAAACAACTATTGTAATGATTACTTGCATTATTATGTTGGTTTGGTTTCTGAATGTACCACCTACAATACTTGCTAAGCAAACATATAGCTAAAGTTGACAGAGCAATAATAATCCCATCCAAAAATTGTGCATAAATATTGTATGAATCGTTATGGGAACAGCCAATCATAACACATTGTATTGGATGGTAATAAAATACCTTAAAGAAGTGTTTAATTATATAGATATAGCAATATACTGTTTTATATTGTAAGCTTGGTATAATTTCTAAGAAACCACAAAGTGATATAACATAACATGTTCCAAACATGCATTGCTGTTTCAGTAGGTCAGTGAGAATAATGTTTTTTAACAATCTATAAATACATTTTACTTGGTTTGATTTACAGATAATATTATCAGTATTACCGATATTATTCATGTGGTAAGTGAGAAATATTACTTGAAACAGAAAACAATGCAGGGTACATAAATTATTTATCATTATCCCTCTGTATAAAATAATCTTATTATATGAAAACATTGAGTTTAAAAGGTATAAAAATGGAATTAAATATTTTAAATTTAGGTTGCAATTGAACATATTATTTGCTTGAAGAATAGATTTAAGGTAATATGAAAAACATTGTAATTTAGGTTGTGTTATTGTTTCATGGATAGTGGACATTGTATACTGTAGATTATTATAGTAAATTAGGTTCACTCTATTAATTAAACATATAAGATGTAATAAGAATATTGTTATATAACTGTTAAGTGACAGACAATTGAAAAAAATAAATTGCATTTCTAGTTTGGAGAGATTCCTAATGTTACCTTTTATCAATATACCCGTACTGTATATGGCGTGATTTAAGTATATAAGATGTTTGCAAACATTGAGTGGGAGACAACCATGAGAGATTAATATAGAGCATGGAGTGGTATTACAATTGATAAGGAACACATTACTTATTACAGTCGTAGCAATCTTGCAAATGATCACATAATCCAGATGAAGCACAGAAAGCTTATATGAATATGAGTATAGTCACTTATTGAGTTTATTTTTCAATTCATTTAGATGCATTTCATCTTTTATTGCAATGTATGGGGAGCCATCTTCTTTCCTCAGCAGTATTCTTCCATCCACAGTCCAACAGTATTTGAAATGGAAATTTTTTGCAAATTCTCTTGATAAGAAAAATAATCTTTTACCCTTGGTGGTTAGCAATTCAGTTACATACAATGGTTTAGATGTTCCGTTGATGCCAATACAGTTTGAGTTCAGAATATTAGGTTTATTTGTCCTGTTATATAGTTTAAATGCATCAATTATTTTGTTTCTCAAGAGCTTTGAACTCATCTCAACTACAACCGGTTTATTTTGATCTGGTTTACCATGAATGCGGTGAACACTGAGTATTTCTGTTGACATGACGGTTATATTCAACAAGTTAAAGATGCTTTCTACATTTTTTTGGATAGAGTGACGAGTTTCTTTCTGTTCATATGGCATATTGCGTATTTCAAGTTTGTTTAAGCAGAATTTCCGGTTCATTTCTTCCATACATTCCTCAAGAATTGTTATACGATTCTTATACTCCTTAGAGCTATCTACCAGGTCAATCACTTTACTATCCGTATCTTCACATTTTAGTGATAGGAATTCAAGAGCATTCTCCCTTTCCAAGTTGGCAGACTTTACCTCGGACAACTGTTCTTTTATCGACGTCACATCGGTCTTCAGTCGGGAATATTGGATATCTTGCTCAGCTTTCCACGACACTAAGAGGTTGTTCATGGAGCTCAATTGTTCTTTAAAAGAAATTAAAGTTTGATTAACATCACTACAACCACAGTTCGTCTTTTGTCGCCTCGACGCTTGAACCGAAGAGTCACTCCCAGAGTCGTCAGTTCTTTTCATTTTCTGGCGTCTTGATTCATTTCCTTTGTTTGTCCTAGTATCAGAGCCTAGATTTTGATTCACTTTACGCGTGCATTCCATGATGTTGCAAAGTGTATTTATATTAAAAATATGAAAATCTCAGCTCACAACAATATTTAGACTAAGATGGCGTCCCGTTGCCACAATCTTAGACTTATATACTTTTGACTTGAATTTTTAGTGTTATAAGGCTTATTCACTTTTAAAAAACAGTTAAACAATCTAACGTACACAAACCACTTAATTATCACCAGATTCAACGCTAAAAACCAGTTATTTAGTCAAATTTCGAAAATCAATCTGTAAAATCACACTGTGTGTTTGGGTTGCCAGGAGGGGAAAAAAGGAAAATTTAAAACTAGGCAAGCATGCTCCACCGTCGACCGCGTCGTCACTTACCATCAGGTGAGACTGCGGTCAAATGCGTGTCTATTCAGTATAAATTAAAAAAAAACTGGCAAAGAATTTATCTATGATTCTCATACTTTTAACGCATACATATCATAAAAATATACCACAAAATAAAGTTTAATATTGGCACTGATATAAGTACCAAGTGTGTAAGTTATATTTTAGCGTTTGCTTGTTGAAGTTTAACTTTACATGCATGTTCTGTCTAGCGGCTACTGCCTGAGTGTTTGTTGCCGCTGAACAGTTGGTCCGACGATGTTACTGATCGGCGGATGGGTGACCGGTAGTGACATTCACCACTGAGCCCTTCCTTACTTTCGAAGGTATAGGTCGGTTGTTTGAGGATGGCAGTAGTAAGGCTGCGGGGCAGTCTTCCGAATGCCAGCGGGGACATAGCTGCCATCCTCAAGGAAATATAAACTGTTGACCTAACGGTGCGATCCGGGAGCTGTACTTGAGAGCCAGTTCTTATTCTAGTTTCATCCCATCTTCGAAAACATCATCACTTACTATAGGGTAATATATTGTGGCCAAATGCTAGCCTACATCGGCAATAAAATATATGTCAAAATTCTTACATTACACCTGAGGATGCTTCGTTTGGAAGTGACATTTTCCCGTTTTGGCTATGTGGCGTTTATCATGTCAAGTTGGAATCGTCACTAGATATTAAAAAAAAAACAAATGTTGTTCTAAACTAAAATATTAATTTAAAGTGTTCTTAAAATGTTATTGAAAAATTTGTTATTATTGAATATGGATTTCCGCAAAGGAACCCCTGTACTATTAATTGTCTTACAATACTATTTAAATAGGGTAGCTATTTAACTGCAAAATTCAAATGATTTCCAATAACTTATTACAACAATAATTTTTTTTTCAAAAACACTTTGATAAATTTTCAATATATTAACGACCTATATTGATAAATGAAAAATTGCCAAGTGCAAGTCGCGCATCGCCCTTTTTGGGTTCAGCATTGCAACAGACCGTAAAATAAAATAGACTTTGTTGGTTTTGATGACAGCTTCAAAACTCTAAAATAAATCTTTTTTCTATTGTTTTATTGTACCTTTGACCACTATCTCATCTGATGTTAAGTGATGATGTGGTCGAAGGCGTTAACATGCTTAAACTGGAATTACTGGCTCTCAAGGACAGCTGCCGGAACACACCGTTAAGTGCTTGGCCAGAGATTTTCCACTTGAGGGGTGGTCCACTTGAGGCAGGCAAGCATTCGCGAAATGCCCTTCCACCATGCGGTGAAGCTTAAGTACACTGCGGGATTCGAACCATAGCCCTGCTGCGCGGCAGACCATAGCCAATGCCACTGAGACATCACTCCTTCAATATAGAGTTTTCATAGGAATTTGTTGGTTATTTAGATGATATGGTATATATGTTACAGCCAAAGTAACAAATCTGGATATTATATATACTGTCTAGCCATTATATATAATGTCTACTTAATTTAGATAAAGTGATAATTGACACAAAATTTTGATATTATTCATGAGACTCATATTTCTATTGGTCACGGAGGGCGCACCAGAATGGTTAAAGAGCTTAAAAATAAATATAAGAATAGTAGTAATTTATGTGGCTCATCGCCGGCCACTGCCGCGGCACGCTCGCTTCTCTCGCTCGGCTCGCGCGTTGTTGTAGTCACAAGTAACCTAACGCTCCTCCTCGCTTCGCTCGTCGTCGCACCTAAATATGACTTTGCCCTAGACTAAATGATATTTAACCCCTTTTTATAACTTTTACCAATATGTGTCGTGAATTATTAATAATTACTACTAAAAGTAATACATTTCGATCGTTTATTCACATTTACCAAGACAATTTTGTGTCAATTATCACTTTATCTAAATTTAGTAGACATTATATATAATGGCTAGACAGTATATATAATATCCAGATTTATTACTTTGGCTGTGACATATACATAATATACCGAATTTCAATATTCCTAACTAGTTTTTGAGTTAGTAACAATAATGGTCTAAAATTTTTAATTTTCACTGTCTGCATTTGTTTTTTTTTATAATGAAAATGTATATTAATAAATTACTCAATGAGTGCTACACGATAGCACCATATGGGATGGTCCCATAGGAGCCCTTGAAAAATAACTTAACTGAATTTTAGTCAACATTATACAATGGATACCTACATTTCAGTTAACATACTAGAAACCCGTGACTTTGTGACGAAGTCATCCTGTTTCATCGCTTTATCACCTCATTTCATAATTCACTACTCTCCACATACATTTTTCGTACTCTAATTGTTCATTCAAATTCAATCGCCATAACTCGCTCTTATTGATTTGACGCCTTAGCTCTCATCACGAGCAGTAGATTATTATTACCTACATATTTGAAATATATTTGTATTTACTTTATTTCTTATTTGTCAGTAAAAATAATAATATTGAAAATATTTGTTAATTTCAGGCATAAATCCATAGTAAAATAAAGTTAGGTAAAAACTAACACTGTATAGAGGTGTCAAAAAATTAATAAAATAATTAATACTTTATCCTATGTAGAAAAAAGGCGAAATAGGTAAAATAAAATACCTACGCGTTGCACTTATCGTGCCGAATCACTTTTTATTCTTGTCCATGAGAACGGAAATCCAGCGCGTAAATACAGGATTCCTGAATATGTCGTCAGAAGTAGCCACAAGTATTCTGTTGGAGGAACGGCACAGGCGAAGCCAGAACGAGGCCACCCGAGATCGAATGACGGCAAAGAAGCCAGGAACACGCGCCTCAGCGAACATGCCTGACGCACTACAGTATCGCGGTAGCTTCATAAGAGCCCAGAATACGTCATTATACTGGACTCTTATCCTACTCATTGCTCTCTGCGTGAAACACAACGACACTTATACATACATGCCTGAGCAAACAGTGTGGTATTTACGTCATTACTGCACTTAGCAAACCGGCGAGCAAGCATGTTCCCTCTGACTGCAAGTGCCTTCCGCTGTCACTCGATATTCTCATCATCTTGAAGCTGTTCCGTCAACAGATGTCCTAAGTATTTAAACTGCTTCACTACTTTAATTGTCGCGCCACTCAAATGCACCGCGGGCACCCTATCCGTTTTCAGAACATTCATATATTATTATATATTTCAGTCCATGAGCATTAGCATAATGCTCACAGACTGCAAGCAATTTCCTCATCCCTTTGATCGAGGGACTGAGTAGCACCATGTCGTCTGCATAGCTCAGGTTATTCACACACACGTTTCCTATGTGACAGCCGACCCTGGTGCTCCTCAGCTCCTCGATGAGGCCGTTCATTTAGTAATTAAAAAGGTCCTGAGAGGTCACCCCCCCTTGGACACCACATTTAAGTATCAGTTTCTCAGCAGATTAACCACTCCTCTATGCACTTGTGATGCTCATACTTTGGTCAACAGAATGTTATAATTAACCAGGTCAAATGCGCGGCTGAGGTCTAGAAAGCATATATAGATGTACTACGCGTCGTGTAGTGAGTAATAGTGCTTTTTAAGTTGAATGTAGCGACATCCGTTGAGAGACGTGGACGGAACCAAACTGTGCGTCATCAATCTTAGTTTTCTTAAGCAGTTCGGGATGTATAAGACGCTCTATATACATATAGAGCTATGGTGCGCATATAAGCTTCAGGTATATTTCATACACAGGTTATAAAGACAACATAAATGTTGTTGCTGGCCCAAAGTATGTGCTCGACACTGAGCCCGTCATGGTATCATATTCATTATGACCTTAGAGATATCTCTACGTGTAAACTCTATGACGTCATTGTTGTGACGTGCTTCAGTGTCGTGCACACACTTCGCGACCAGAGGGTTCACTTTAAATCGCTGTGCAAATAGTTCTGCTATTCTGGACGGTTCCTGGCAGCCCTCCACAGACACAGGTAAGTTTTGTCTGTAGTTTATCTTTTTTGTTGCATTCCAAAATTTTACAAAGTTCTTATTTCTCTTATGTAAGGCCAATATATTCATAATTGGTTTATTCATAATTCATTAATTTTAAAAATTGCTTACAAAGCCTCGCATTAGGGTGAGCATTAAAGTCCCCCATCACATAAGCCACCTGGACTTCCGACTCGTCAATAATGGCACTGACCTCTGCTAAGCATTCCGTAAACTCTTCGACATTCTCACTTTTGTCCACAGGCATCTTTATGAATGTCTATGTGAGTGTCTACACATTCACTAATAAAAATGAACCGGAGTTTAACAACACTCGCACGGCCTGAATTCTTCTATACGAACAATCCACAGGGGGCCAAGTCTGCTAATTACATGTTGGCGAATTACATGTTCAATATTGACTCAATATAAACAATATGAAGTTAGTAGACTACCAAAACTGTCAAATTTGACCAGGCCGAGTCCATTATAGATTCATATTAATTAGTAGACTTGACGCCCTGGTATAACGTTAGAAAATGTCGCCTTGTTCCACATGATAGCGAGACCACCGTAAGGCCTCCCACGAAGTATGCCCACAGAAGATTCAACCGAAGACTTAACCACACATCCAAATGACTAATTGATCTCGTGAATGAAGTTTAGGTCATGCTCCAGCAGTCAAGTCTCTTGTAGAACTATTAAATGCGAAGTGGCGGTCGTCAGGTCACGTACAGCTTTTACAGGCTTTTTAACATTTTTACAATTAAAAGAAGATTTTATTATTTTTGAGGACGTACAATTGTTTCCCGTCGCCGCGTGGTCACGGAAAAGTCTGAATTTTAATAGGTATATTAAAGTTCTCTTTATTGTATCATCGTGATTCGTATTTTTATTGTTCCTAGTAACTTAATTCCTGATTTGTGCTGTTCCTGAATTATCCATTATGATTATATTGGGTACACGAGATGCCGCTATCTGTGACGATGAGCAGTTCCACTGAGCCAGCCGGTAGCCCTCGGGGAACCCACAGTCACACACCGGTGCAACTTAAGGACGGACGTACCAAGAGTCAGACATACAATTAAGCTTTATTAATAAAGTTCCATTATGTTCATTGGGTCTGGAACGGAAGCCTATAAAACAACGAAGAAAACTGTAAATGCTTGGCGCCAGCGGCACTCGCGGTAGCGGTTTTAGATTAGCAAAGACAAATAAAAGGTCCTTCTTAGGTAATTATGTACCGTTTTATAATAAAGTTCCCAGACATATTACAACGCTCACAGAAGGGAAATTCAAGTTGCACGTGAAAAACATATTGATTAATAAATCCTACTACACAGTTTCTGATTACTTAAACGACAAAATGCCTGGACAATTCCGCCTCTGCCAAGCTATTGCCTGTCACTTACATAATTTAAACAAATATTGTAATAACTTTATCATGAAGTAAGTATGTAACACATTGTTAAAAGACGTTTAAAAGAATGGCCCCGAGTTTCTTGCCCGTTCTGCTCGCAGTGGCTCTATACACTTTATTTGCTGCGTACAATGTAGAATATTTCGATATTAAAATTTGTAATTGACCTTCATAAGAGCGTCATAGACGCCTAAATTGAATAAATGATTTTAACTTTGACTTTGGTGACCATTTTTTAAGTTTGGATTTTATTATCATTTCTTTAAAGTTATCGATACTCCAAATTTATCACCAAGCTCTGTAAAGCATGAGGGCTAAGGCTTCATTTTCTATTCAGTCTTCATTTTTATATCCCGTGAATTTTAAATCGGTTATGTGTGGCAAAGTACAAAGCATGGAAGCAAGATAAGCAAGTGATGGTTTCTTACCAGGTTTCTCATCGTCGTCATTACAACTAGACGGAGCTGCTTCTGGATCTTCCACAATGCAGCTCTGTTCATCCGGGAACTGCACGTGCTTCTTTATATTGGATCGACTCGGCTTCGAGAGAACAGATGCTGTCAAAAAAGATAACAAGAATTATAATCAATTTTGAAAAGCTGAGCAACAACTACGAACACAATAAATACATTCTGTATGTATATGGTTCATCAGGGAGCACTTGCTTATTTCATCTCTCACGTATCTCTCTCACATATAGACCATATACTTGGGAATTACTTACAAATCTGAAACTTTGATGTTTGCGTAGAACGTTGACCCAAAGTTGAATATTAATTAGATATAGACTATTCTTCAGTGGAGTTTGTATTACAAACTAAAAAAAGGTATCCGTAATATATATATACACCGTGTCCCAAAATTCAACGATAAGCCGGCATCGGTGCATGGACCTACTCATGACTCCTCGGAAAAAAAAAAAAAAAAAATTATAACTGTTTTTTTTTATTAATTACAGAGACTTTTATAAATTTCATCGATATTCGATACCCATTATGCTATTTTCAACTACCATGACCACAATTTTTGACATATTTTTGATATTTTTTGTGCATTAGCAACCTAAGAAGGACGGCTATCTACCACAATCCTTTAAAATTACAGAAAGTCTGTAGTTATTTTACAAAAATCAGTAAAAAAAAAATTTTTTTCTTATAATTTTCATAGATTTTAACATTCTATGCACTTTCTATAGTCTGGGTTAAAAAAAAAGTATGGACACTACCATGGCAAGTTTTATTAAAAGTTGGCGCAACTTTATAAAAGTCTCTGTAATTAAAAAAAAAAAAGAGTTATAATTTTTTTTTTTTTTTTCCCGAGTCGTCATGAGTAGGTCCATGCACCGATGCCGGCTTATCGTTGAATTTTGGGACACGGTGTATATATATATATATATATATATTTTTTTTTTTTTATGTGATTGTGACGGAACAAGCCCGAGGCCCACCTGATGTTAAGTGGACTAACCTCTGCCTATAACAGTCGCATTTCGTCAGCGACGAATTGCACTGAGCCCGTCACACTGAGACGTCCAGTTATTAAGGTCTCATTAGCCTGTAATTTTTCTGGCTCTCAAGGACTGCTGCCGGAACACACTGTATATATATATATATTTGCGCTCTAAAATATTTTTTTTATGGTATAGGAGGGAAACGAGCATGCGTCTCACCTGGTGGTAAGTGATCACCGTCGCCCACGAACATCCGCAACACTAGAGGTATCGAGGATGTGTTGCCGGCCTTTGAGGAGGGAATATGCTCTCTTCTTGAATATGTGGGTCGTCATTTTCTAGAGCTTATTCAGTACAGCACAAATACGCTTTAAGGGTATATTTTAGACGATCGCGCCCCATACAAACCTAGTTCCAATCTCATTTTAAGAATAGAAAATAAAACTAAATGATTTTTTACTTACGTAATCACGATCCTAATATCTAGGTTTGTGGTGCATCAGATTTTCATTAAATTAATCTCTTTTCAATTTACACTGACTCAAAAACTCGTAATCTTATATAAAAGAAGGGCCCAACTGTAACCACCTCTTTCAAGAATATAAGCGTGTTTTTTAAATTAACATTGCACCACAAACATGGGAAATATAGTGAACTTACTATAATGGGAAGTGATTTATATATGTGTACTAGATGTTTTGAATAAATCTGGAACAACGAAATACAAAAATTACGCTTGAATAACGCGCTCAAACTCCTAAGAATGAGTGTTGTCTCACCTATCGGTCGGAGGGCATGGTAACGCGCGAGAGACGGAGGACACGCGAGGCCAGTCTGTGCCCTGGCGGGAATCACGCGCCGACAATTAGTTTAAAAGTATATGTACCTAAGTATTTCATAAACTGTACGTGTACATAAATAAAACAAATTACCTGTCTGAAGTTTTATTTTGTCTTATGTTTCTAATCTCTTTACAACTTCTTATGAAAACTAAAAATATACAAATAAAATATACACATGCCTATTATAATAATAACATAATAAATGCGACATACTAATATATTTTTGTTTGAAAGTTCCCGTGAGTATGAGACATATTAATGTTTTCAATAACCGGCTGTACTCACGCGTAGTGGTCGAGATTGTCGACCTAGGTTTCGGGCATGTCCGATGCCCTTCATCAGGTGAGTTCACGCGTCTAAATCGCGGCGACGACTCCGCGCAACTGCTCGTTCTGCGCGGCGCGAGAGTGGAGGCGCGGGCGCGGGGGCGGCCAGTGGGCTGGGGGAACGCCCCGCGCACCGCTGTGCTGATGGTGGTGCATCCTCTTCGTCAGTGAGTTCTTCGTCGAAATCTCCAACACAAACACTGCTAACTGTATCACACTCTAGACTGCCTAGCACTTTTCGTGTTGAGGTAGCATTAAGAATAGGTATTATTATAGGTATTATACGGTTCGACAAAGCCTCCGTACTAGCAAGAGAAAAATTCTTTATACCTCGAAAAGTACGTGAGGCTATCGAGATCACCCGTCACCCCAATTTCAATAGAGATCGTGGATGGACCCTCCCACCAGCCTGGACACCTATTCTTAATGCTACCTCAACACGAAAAGTGCTAGGCAGTCTAGAGTGTGATACAGTTAGCAGTGTTTGTGTTGGAGATTTCGACGAAGAACTCACTGACGAAGAGGATGCACCACCATCAGCACAGCGGTGCGCGGGGCGTTCCCCCAGCCCACTGGCCGCCCCCGCGCCCGCGCCTCCACTCTCGCGCCGCGCAGAACGAGCAGTTGCGCGGAGTCGTCGCCGCGATTTAGACGCGTGAACTCACCTGATGAAGGGCATCGGACATGCCCGAAACCTAGGTCGACAATCTCGACCACTACGCGTGAGTACAGCCGGTTATTGAAAACATTAATACTAATATATTACTAATATATTTAGATCGCAGATAAATTACGTTATCAGTGACATTGTAATTGCATCAGTCATATTGAAGTAATGATGGCCGAGCAAGTAATAGCTATGGACTGCCGTACCGCAGGTCCCTGAATCGATCCCCACCGCTGGCTTGAGCTTCACCGCATAGTGAAAGTGCATTTTGCGATTGCCCGCCTCGTTAGCTACCATACTTAAGTACAAAATCTGTAGCCAAGCATCAAACGGCGTGTTCCGGAAGCAGTCCTTGCGAACCAGTGAAATTACAGGCAAATGAGACTTTATAACTACGTCTCAAGGTGATGGGCGCAGTGCAATTCGTCACTTGTGATGAAATGCATCTGTTCTAGGTAGAGGTTAGTCCGCTTAACATCAGGTGGGCCCAGAGCTTGTTCCGTCACAATATCATTAAATTTTGACTGAGTGAACCGATTTTATTCATTCTTGTTTTATTTGAAAGCTGTTTGCCGTGTAATCCGTTCATAAAAATCGGTCAAGCCGTTTTTAAGTTATACTCCAATAACTGAAACGTATTTTCCTATATTGATGATATAGTCATTGACAGTGAATGACAATCGATCCCATAAGTAACAAGGGTCACTAAAAACGGTGTTTTTTTTGTGTGATATGTTTTTTAATTGTTTCCACACCGATAAAGTATTTTCCTGCGCCGTGCTAAAAATGATTATTAAAAATATCAAAAATACATCATTGCTACGTTCATTATATTAATTAAAAAAGTGTTTTTTTCAGTCTTAGATGGTGCTTAAACCTTACACATGTAAAGTCAGTTAATTATAAAAAAAAACTAGCATGTGGATACAATATATTAATAGATCTTTCGTTTCCTTTTTGTTGGACTAATAATTACAAAGTTTAGTATAATTTGCGTTTACCATCGCAAATTTTAGGTAACGGGTGCCTGCGAGGTGCCGGGCGGGGCAGAGCCATACTCGCTGAACGTCTGCGATGGTAAATGCAGGGTATACTAAACTTTGTAATGACAATTCCAAAAAAACCGCCCAAGTGCGAGTGGGACTCGCGTACGAAGGGTTCCGTAACTAAATATTCTGTGTATAGTTGAAGCGTCTACCTGTCACCGTTATTAGTATAGAGCTAGAAACTGTATTTGTTGTTATAGCGGCAATAGAAATACATCATCTGTGAAAATTTCATCTGTCTAGCTATCACCGTTCTTGAGATACAGCCTGGTGACCGACGGACGGACAGCAAAGTCTCAGTAATAGGGTCCCGTTTTTACCCTTTAGGTACGGAACCCTAAACATAGGATTCAAACTGGAAAATATAGGTCTAATAATACGCTATATTTACTAGCTAGTTTTTTTTATAATTAGTTGAGTTGATAATAGGTTTACGCATCATTATTCGACACAAAAAAAGTTAAATTAACTGTTTTAAATGCGTTGCTTTATTAATAAATATAATGAACGGAGTTTACAGTTATATATATTTTTGATATTTTTAATAATCATTTAAAAAACTGTAGAAAATTTGTAGTTGTAAATCTAAGAACGCTATATATTGAATTCAGCTCTTCAAAAATCATAATTGTACTTTTTATGCAGGCAGCCACCGAAAACCCCCGAAAACATGCGAATCGTACCGACACGTACCGCATAGTAGAAAGTTTGTTCTGAACAACAATAAACCTAGAAGTGCCAAACTTTCTAGGATATCTGCTGGAACACACGATTAGGCGCTTAGCGACAGGTTTTCTATATGAGGGTATTATTAGGTCAAGTGAACATTCGCAAAATATACTCCTATGAGATGAAGCTCAGACCCCACGGCGGGATATAAACCATCGACCCCTTGCGAAGCAGTCCGTAGCTGATGCCACTGCGCCATGCCTTGCCATACTTCCCACAAGAACTTGACACGAAATAGGATTGCTCATGAAAAACTATTAGCAGTTGAAATGTTTTGATAATCAATTGTAAAAACACTAATACTATTTGGCGTTTGCGAAAATATATGTTTAACTTATAAGAAAAGTAAATATATTCGATAACTCCGCCAAAACTTCTAGCTTAGGTACACCGACGACTTGACGTCAGAAACGCCACACCAAAACTATTTTTGGCAAGTTTTGATTCTACACGAGGCATCGTCTGGAGGTATTGACTCTCGGAGCGTTCGATCGAGACGAGGATGAGCGATGACCGGGCTCATAAAACTATATCACCTACCTAAGCTGGATAATATTAAAAACTTCCTTTCTTGTGGAATTATCATCAAATATTTCGTATTTATATTACTTAATTGATTAAATAAGTTATTTTACTCGGGACATCTTCCTAGGTTACTGAACTTTTGTATTATATACAATATCAGACTACGTAAATATGACCACATGAGCTAAAACACTGGTTTTTCATATACTAAAATTATAAAGGTATATTACTCGATATACGTTCGAAAATGAACAAAGTTAAATCCATATCGTACCATAGCGTGTGTTATATCAAAAGTTGCGTCTTCGGTAGCGCACCACCAAAATACCATAAAACTCTTATTACTAAATTTGTACACCCGACAGCCAATAACTAATTTGACTTCAAAATTACAGCAGATTTTCGTATATTATTACCATTTGTACAGCGGCGTTGTGCGAACAATATAGTTAAACGAAGAGCGGTTAATAAAGAATTACTTCATTAATAATTTCCTTTGTAGAAACTGGTTTTTTCTTTATAGAAACTGATTTTTCCTGTATAGAAACTAGTTTTTTATTCATTGTACTTACCTATTGCAGTTAATGCTAGTAGATCTGTATAAAATTATATAATATACAGTGCATCCATTCAAGCAAGATTTTAGTAATATTACGAGTAATTAGCAGGGAATAGAGAAAGAAGGCGATAAAGCCGGAATAATTGAACTTTTTTGTCGCTGCTTATTTCCCTAACAGAAATTTATTTTCAGCGTTTTATCCAAACATTTATTTGCCTTTGAACTGACTTTATCTATATGTAGTTTCTGTTTTTAACACACCGTGCATTGGATGTATAAGCCAAAATTTACTTATGCAAAAAAACACTTCATCTAGATATTTTCAAATCGTAAATCAAGAACAATATATACATTATTTTTCAATGATTTTAAACGGTTATTTTATAAGCTTAGTAATTGGCTATAAGTAGATCATTCCATCCCCAAAATGAGAACTACCACGGAGACCGATTGATAAGTTTCCTTTAAAAGTTACGAGTAAGTCCCATTTATCCACGTATTTATACCAACTTAACCTCATTTCTATTCATCTTACAATAACTTTTGTAATGAATACGATAAATTTACTGACTTAATATCAACTTCACGCTCAATAACTGACTAACATTTTGTTAACTTTAGCAAGTTACTTTTCATTCGTTTATTACAATAATATGTAACTTTTACTTACTTTAGCACGCGTGTATATCATATACCATATATCATCACAGTTAATATTGGAAATATTATTAAAATACAAGAGGGTTCCAGTAACAAGGTCAATGACATCTTACTGGTGGCAGAGGTGAAATTATGGCTCTTGCCTCTTACATATTTTAGCACAGAAGCTTTGGTAAGGGTTTATAACAGCACACAATAAATATGCAAAAAGCAGTAGGTGTATCAAGTTAGCAGCAGTAAATAAGCGAAGAAAAAAGAATGATAAATCGGAACACACACACACACACACACAATTCCATAACATAGAAACACATAAACACACACATTCACACACCCCACACACCCTCTCACATACACAAGCAACTATTAGTCCTCGTTCAGTTTCCTTACTATCATAACCAGACTTATTCACGTTATGTTATCTTAGTATATAGCTATTAATTTATTTGCTTATTATAAGTAAGTGATAGTATCCTTGCGCGCGACACATCTAATGTTTAAATGTATCATATGGGTGACCAAGATACAGGCCGAGCCACGTTTGGGGCCCGCTGACAATTAGAATTTAGAACATAAGTACATAATGTTTAAAGTATATTGTGAAATTGTGTTATTGTCCCTTAATTTAACTGTATGTACTCTATGTTATATCTATATCTTTTAAATAAATTATTACTTACTATTATATTATATACTCTTGCGGAAGACAATATTACCTGCAATTTCTATCAACATACTGCCGTAGAGAATACTATTAGTACAATAATTATTTTCGATGATATCTGATGCGTGAATGTTAAATATATTTAAAAGGACGTATTCTCATATTGACGTAAGCAACACGAAACGGCGGTACTCCGTATTGCTCTTAGCTTAATATTCTCAGTAGAAAACCTTTCCGTATGGAATATCATGGTATAAATAATTTCTTATACTATACGGACGAAATACTATATTTATTATTATTTTTGTATATAATTATATTTAACATATTTGAGACGCTTGTATATTGTTAAGCGAATGTATCAGACGGTTGTTTTATAGATTTGTTCCGTGATGAAGGTTTTTATAATAAAGTTTTTATAAGGAATTATTATAATATGAGTTAAATTATTTTTTTATGTCTGATAGGTTAGCCTTTGACCACTATCTCACCTGATGGTAAGTGATGATATGGTCGAAGATGTTGTTCAGGCTAGCCTAGAAGTACTGCGCTACCACCATGCTATATCGACTGCCATCCTAAGACAACAACCGGGACCGACGGCTTAACGTGCCCTCCGAAGCACGGAAAGGCTCAGTAGTAATGTCACTATCAGTTACCCATCCAACTCATGACCGCGCGCGACGTTGCTCAACTTTGCTAATCGGTTAAGAACAGCTAAGTAAACTTCGCTACGAGCGCTCATTATATTAGTTTAATAGTCGAAGCAGACTCGTTAAAAACGTATATGCTATCCTGTACGTTTTATATGCGAATGATCAGTCTTTGTTATAACAGTAATCAGTTAATGTTAATCACTTTTCCTTTCCTCTCATAATACAACCATTTTGCCGTTAGCCAGATAATAATTTGTACTACGTACCATTTCAATTTATTATTAATTGTTACGCCTAAGAAAATTTATAGCTAGCTGGTGCTCACAATAGGGCCGTAACTGAGCCATTGTGTATCTGACATGAATGAGGTAAAACGATCGTTTCGATTTCCAGTACTTAGACCCGTGTTAAACTGTTATCTACTCCGGAATCCGATCATAGTTAAGAATACACTTCTATTACCTACACTATCTTTATAGATATTTATGACCCAACAATAAAATTGGTCTGCCATGTATAAGTTTTGTCACGACTAGGTTCTGCATAATAAGACAACAGATATATCCACGATTTGATAAGTTTACTTTGCATAAGTGCACGTTACATTGTCACAGGAAAAAGAAACTGTATATGGCGATGAGTGATGGTAATAGGACTTTTGGAACAAAAGCAACTACTAGACTAGTGGAAGGAAAACGGGTCTCATCGAAAATTGCTTCGAAATCGAAATAGGTCGTATCCTTAAGAGAGCTGTTTCAAGCAATCAATATGAAAATTAGACCATCTCTTTGTGTCTTAAAATATAACGCATTTGTAAATTACATACAATTTTTACAAAATTATCACAAACAACTGGACTTTGCTTCAGAACAGCACAAGCAAATTTCTTCTAATAAAGCTCTACAAAAGCAAAATCGCGATATTGATCTACTATAGCTGATATACTGCGCAAATTGCTCCTAGAAAATTGTTTAACGTAACTGTTTAATAAGGTTTTCAGGAGGCAAAATGTTTGAGCTTATAATTACGATTTTGTCGAAGTAACGTTTACCATATATGATAAATAATTTTCTAGGAGCAATTTGCGCAGTTATAAAGGGATAGGTAACTTCTCTTACCCGTTCATTAATTCAGGCACTAAGCAAAAATCGTTGCCGCTATTTTTCATATTGAATGACAAGGCAGCTAGTAAATTATAGACATCATTGTAAGCACTGATATACAGTGTAGCGAATGAAAATTAAATGTCAAATAGAATGTTGGCATGTTTTGAACAGTGTGTATGTTTTATTGGGCTGCTTATAATTCAGCAGGTGGTTTGTTAGTTCCACCACTCAAAAACATGAAATATTATATCTGCACAAACCCCAATGACGTATGTAACAAAACATTTAAAAACAACACTCGCATATCACGTGCGCTAGACAAGAAGTACTTACGCGGCGGTGGGGCCATTGAGGGAGCTTCTGAGAATTCATCAGGTTCAAGTCGGCTGGGCATCGGCCTGCCGGCGGATCGGCGTCGACCACTCATGGCTGAGCTAGTGGTCAGTGTGTGCTGTGCCGTCGCTGTGTATTGCACTGCCGCCAGCTACGCAAAGCATCATCAATTTGTCATACATTTTTATTAGTCACACACAAGTACTCGTATTACAGTCGCAGAGCTATAACGATAATAATAACACAACAATTGAGTTACTTGATAAATGGTTCACTGTAAGTGTGGACCTAACACGGGAGACATAAATGTATTTAACTTCGCGATGCATAGCATTGCACGCACTGCTGCAGAATACTTATATTCATATTGACACCACAAAACCTTTTATAATTTTCTAAATCATTAATCATAATTACTAATTCGCAACGCAACGGAGTACCTGCATATTTGTAAAATATATAGACAGTAACTAAACACAATATAATATTATAATGTTCTTTAAAAAGAGGAAATAATAGACTAGTTTATTAGTCCCCTCTATCAAGTAGCTCGCAACAGTACAAAGTTGAGTATGCATGTATACAGGGTGTGTGGTAGAAAATTAGACAAACGGAAAGGGCAGATAGGTGAGCCCATTTATAAACCATATGTGTAGCTAAAAGATTGCAGGGATATTTTTTTTAAATAGTTTTTATGATTTACTGATATTTTACCGCAACCAATATTTATATTTAGGTTCCGCCACTCGAAATATAGAAGGTGTGTTCTTTAAAAGTGTCGGCATACGTAAGTAAAAGATTTTTCAAAAATCCATTTCTAAAAGGGTATTACTATAGAGTGAGGAGGACTATAGAAAGATGGATTGGTCGTTACGGCCGGAGTGACGCCTGCCTTATAGCCTGGCCTTGACAGTCCCCCGACCTAAACCCCATAGATTTTTTTGTATGGCGATACTACAAAGATCTCGTCTACTCGAGAGAATGCCGCAATTTGGACGAGTTAACCCGGAAATAGAGAGTAGCAGAAGAAACCATTAAAAATAATAGAAGTGCATTCAGACGTTTAAAAGACTACTTTTTCCGGCGATGTCGCACTTGCATTGAGCAACAGGGGGGCCATTTTGAAAATTGATTGTCATTAAACACCTTGTAATTGGTTTTACTTTACTTGCACTAATCATCAAGTAAATTAAAATTTTGCACTTACCATGTTTAGATTTCAATTTATTGATTATATAATATATTGACAATGTATTGAAGCCTTATAAATAATAAAATGAAATAATTTTCAGGGTAACCTGATAGATAGAGCAATTTCTATTACAAACCAAATGGTTTTTTTTTAAAGTGATTTTATTACGGGCCCTTGATGCTGTTTGTTGGCATTTAATTTTTTTTTATTTCTTTCATAGATCTAACGATAGTAAATGTTACCATACTGAATTTGCCTATCTATCAGCTAACACACAAAAAAAATCAACCACCACTATAATTTACGTCACCATAAATAAAAATCTCATCGTACTCGGCGATAGGTGAAAAATTAAAAAAAAAGTCATAACTCCGAAAATATGAAAAATCTCGGAACATACATGGGGGTGATTCAGATAGCCCCCTAGGTCCTCTACCTCCCAGCTTCAGTATATCACTACTTCTTGGGTCACATTGTATTTTTTTCCTCGCAAGGGTGTTGAAAAAGTGCGTATGAAACTCGTGAGCAACTTGCTCATTATACACTCGGCTGATTTACGCCCTCGCCTGCTGCAACACACAGCCTCGTGTATAATGAGCAACTTAGCTCTCTTGTATCATAATCTACTATTTCAACAACCTTGCTCGTAAAGTGAGCTTTATTATATCGTTCTTAGGGCCATAAACCGAACTATAACTCCCTCGTGCATAATAATATTATACAGGAGTGCGTTATAGAATTATCCCTACAAAGATAAATTAGTACCTAACTGCAAATTGTATGCGAGTAAACAGAGCATTTTCAATTTAACCGGGTAATACAGATTTGTAACATCAAAGCGGTTTTTATGTAATCACAAACCATACATTTGCCGCGCGCAAAAAAAAAAAGACTTGCGTGTTATTTTCCATAATAATTTTCGTATGTTGTTTGTATCGCATTTGTGAAATATATTTTTTATTCCCCGCAAGGGTGTTGAAAAAGTGCGTATGAAACTCGTGAGCCACTTGCTCGTTATACAGGAAGCTGTGTGTTGCAGCCCGAGCCGTAGGCGAGGGCGTAAATCAGCCGAGTGTATAATGAACAAGTTGCTCACGAGTTTCATACACACTTTTTCACTTATATCATACTTAATCTACTATTTCGGAATTGAAGAGCTTCTGGAGGACTATCACTACCAGTGTTCCACCAGCTCTCAGAAGCTCAGATGTGATTCTCTCTCGGTTGGTAATTCATCACCAGGCGCCTTGTTGTCTTTCATCTGTTTTAAGGCCATCCTAATTTCGTACAGCCTGATGTCCGGGATATCTTCGGTATAGTGTCGGGTCAGCTTGGGTCTATGGCCAAACTGGTTGGGTATAGCGACCGAAGTGTAAATCTGTCCATGGAATCTTTCAACCTCTCCCAATCCCGCTGGTTTGTTCGTCACTACAATGCCGTAGACGACGGCAGCTTCAGCTTTGTTAACCGGCTTTGACCAATAAACATGTCTTTTGCAAACACTCTGGAACCCTGATACCGCTCTATCGTCTCCTTAATACTTTTGGTATTAAAGGAGCGTATGTCGTGTCATAATGACTTCGATATTTGTCTATTGAGCTATCCATATGACCTAGCATTATCAGAAGACTGCAGTGACAACGTGCGTCGTTTTTCCCGGAGATTTACAGTATGGCTGGAGAGTTTCTGAGGTCTATCTCTACGGCGGGGTCTGAAAAACTTAAAACCAACCATTGGGACAGTTACCACTAAACCATTATTTATCTCATCCACCTGTTGAAAACTTTCGAGGTTTTTGCTACCGGTTTTAAACATAAGAATCACAGAGACATCACTGAATCTATGTTTCTTGGTGGTAAAAATGTATCTTATTTCTCATGGGGCTCCACGATCTGAACCTGGTTAAGACCCGATGGCTATCGGAACTCTACAAAACCATTTCCTGTGAGGAGGCTTCTGGAGAAAGATATTATAGGGGTCCCTATTTCTCCAGAAATTTGACCAGCCTCTGTCCGTCAGTGAGGGGTTCCGTTGCCCATATCTAAATTTCCCCATTCTCAACTCTTCATTGCTCTTTTTGCCTACCTTCGGGTTGAAGTCCCTCATAACAACATTAAAATAGGTCTCAGAGGTAAGAATGGCCCGACTGATATCTTCATACATAGCCACCTCTTCATCTGTGTGTGTCGAGGTCGGCGCATATACCTAATGACCTTCAACGAATATCTCTCAGATACCATGAGTACTCTCTACGAACCCTGCTCGAAACACTGTCGATGGTAAGAATGTTGTTAATAAGGGACCTGTAGACGAGAAACCCGACACCACCTTGGGACTGTTGCTCCAACCAGGTTTCCGTTCTCGGCGAACTACTAATTAATAACTGGGAAAATTCCGTACCCCATCATCTTCAATATCAGCTAATTTATTTCAACGAGTTTAGGTATATAATATGCTTAACACGCAGGTAGATTCCAACAAAATCAAGTCAGGTGAACTGAACTAAGGAAAACTCTGTACCATTTTTTGGTACGATAAAACTTTTTAAATTTCTGCAAATAAAAATCGTTTCCCATTATATTGCGGTAATCAAACTGTAAATAAATTATGATTAAAATTAACATGTTTAATGAACTTGCTAATTTCAACTTACTAATATGCATATATTTTAAATCTTGGAATAAAATCTGGAGTATGAACTATATTTTTTTATTCCGTGGTTGTTACCACCCGAGAGAGAATTTAAAATTATAAAAAGTTTTAAATTTTGTATGACAGTTTAATATGGTCTTAATAATATAATGTGTCTAATTTCAGTGTTAATTAAATGGAGGGTTGTTTCGTTTGCAAGTAAGCTCGATGTTTTTACATGAAATTAATATATCGATTTGTAGATGAAATTCCTAATTGTCGTCACTACTGGAGTAAGGGGAAATCCCGGGAAACAATAAACAAACTGTTCTTGAATCTGTTTATCTGTTATCCGAATCATAACAATTTGCGAAAACAATTTTATTTAATTTTTAATCTGAGATTTTATATATTAAAAGCCGATTTTATGTTGTAGGTTATTTTATCCTTTCCCTGCGAAAAATTAACAATTTTGATACTAATAATTAAGGAGTATATTTATTCAAATATATCACAAAACATTTTCGAAATGCCTAAATGGCAGAATCAAATGAGAGAGACATTTGATTCTGGGATAAAAAATTGCGTACAAAACCATAACTTGGGTTAAATATCTATAATTGGGTCGACCGAACTTTATGCCGAGGTCAGGCTATCAGATCTCGTGTGTAGTTAATCTGTAGGCTATTTGACCCGCCATCCTTTAAAGACCGTCTGTTAACAAATTAGTTTAGGCCACCTCCACCTCGTAACTTACCTTAACTATGGAATTCCGATACAGCATTTTTAGATGATTAGGAGTTTAAAAACGTTACGGATAACTTATGTATGGGAAATTGTATGTATTCGTGTTTGTCGTGTATTCGTGTTATATATGTATCTAGTGTATCACACTGACTGCATGCATGAGTTAAAGCTTTCTTAAATACATTGCTAAACTTTTCTGCCATAGATATGTATCTTTATGAGAATTTTGTGCATCTCGTAAAGACGCATGAAAAGACAGATTTTTCTGTATTCTTCTGATTTTTATTATTATATATACCTACTGTTCTACCTTAACTTTTGGTTATTGGCACAGAACATAACATATTTTTTTATCTTGATGTTAATTTTGTCAGAAACAAGTGTGTTTAGGTCTGCCAGCTAAATAATTGATGGTTTTTGATCGTATTATGAATGAAACGCTCTGTGTCGTGGTAGGATTAGTTATCTTGTGCAGTTTTTTTTGGAATGTTTTGCCCAAACAGGTATATCAGATAAGTACCAGAAAGTATGTATGCAGTCTAAATTGAACAGATAAAGGAAAGTAATTCATAGGGAAAGATTAAGGGCGTGTTTTCCATATGTTTAAACACATTAAATCTGGCTATAATTTTAAATGTATAAATTTATTGGAAACTAGTTTATCTCGTAGTATAAATTTATTGGAAACTAGTTTATGATACTCAATAAAATGTAATTAAATCTACAAAATGCTTACAAATTAAGTAATGGATGTATATTGGTCTCCTCGTGTTCCACGTATACAATCCTTCCATCGAGGTATGTAGGTAATAAGAGTCGGTAATATTTTTAATAATAATAAGAACTTATCCATTACTTGCTGACTTGTAAACACTTTGTTACTTATAGGGTTTGTTCATATGATTGATCTTCTCCAATAGGGCTACAAATAATTTACCGCAACGACAACATTAATAACCGTCAAGCTATAAATCCATAACAAAGGCGACAGGCGATTTTGGCTGCGAACGTAACTATGTTACGGAACTGATATCTGCTAAAGAACTTTAAGGCTGGAGTCTTCGAAGCGCTTCTCATATAAACATAGCTTCGCCATATTTTCAATACCAAGGTTTCAAACTCGGTGAATTTTAGCATGCATGTCCTTGAGCCTAATATATATGCTTCTGGTGTGCTAAATTTCTGTAAGTTTAAGTATTTTCAACTCTTTAATTTTCTCTATTAATTATTCGAAAAAATATTTTGTGTCAAATTTTTTTACGGGTAAAATAAAAGATACGTCTGAAAAGTGGCAAACCAGATTCATAGATATTAGGCTCAGGAATATACATGTAAAATTTCACAGGGTTGGAAAACTTGGTATTGAAAATATGACGAAACTTCGTTTGTATGGAATGCGCTACGTGTACTCTAGTCTTAATACGAGCTTTGTACTATTCTGAATGTTCAGCAAAACTAGTCTCTTTTTGATAGAAGGCATAGTATACATATAACTATTACGGACCACTTTGGCTTTGAATGTTCTGATGGAATAAGGATATAGTAACCGATGTTTCTATATTAGCTCCATTGTGGGGTAATTGTGGAGGCGCCTTTGCGCAATCATCGACTCTGCGCAAGATGTCATTACAATGCAATCGAGCACACTTACTATTTTTTAAAGTAAATTTTAATAACAGCAATGTAAAACTATATAAAAGTTAATAGAGCTTTTATAATGTTGTAAAACATAAATGCTGGATTCGAATGATTTCTGGTCATGCAGTGTAACACTTGGCAGTCACTCAGGTGAAACGTAATATACGAATATGTTTAGTCGTCACAGTACATTCATCGAGGATTTCCGCTTCCAACTGTTCCATGCACACTCGCTGTGTTTATTTGCTTTGTTAGTATCTTCTTGTCCATCATCTCTACATGTCCAAATTATCTCACCATAACTAACGTTGCTATATTTTTGTTCACTACAGATTGATAGTAGATTCCAGTAGGTGGTCACTAGCCTTAGCCGAAGCCTACCAGTATGTCATCTAATGAGTACCACCCGGGAATTCACTCTCACTCAGCCCCCAATCAAAGGCCTGAAAGTTATCCTCAAGACCTCTGGTGTTGCGGATGTATGTGGGTGACGGTGATCACTTTCCACCGGGTGAGCCGGTAGCTAGTTTGCCCTCCTATACCCCAAAAAAAACGTTATTCATGGTGTACTTTCATTTTGACAGCTGGCACACATTGAATCTAACAGCTACGTCGTCTACTCAACAAAAATAGAAGCATCAAAATCTGTTCATAATTGTCTTAATCGTAAATAAGGTAAAGCACCAATTTCTAATCAAGAATAAAAGACACGAAATAGTAGAAATTGCTATCATACGATATATTCTTTTTCATTTCATGCTGTATTAACCTCTACGTATCACATGCATAACCTATACTTATATAGGTTTCTAAAATATTGATATTTATATTTTCTTTACCAAATATCTTTCGTATGGCTTTTTCACCAATTTACAATACATGGTGGCCTTTTTTAAGGAATTAAAGAACGCAGAAACATGTTCTAAAACATAGTAGAAAATTTCCGCAACAGAACAACGGCCAACTGAGAGCCACACTGTACACTTTTTAAGCCACGCCTGCCACGGTAAGGATTGCGTTCTATCGTTTTGAGCTTGATTTACATTTCTATACATATTTATTCGAGGGTAGGACCCGTATTATGCAACCGCTGGAATTATAATAAATGGATTTCAGAGTCCATATGACTTTGCTGTTTACTCTATATATAGACAGCACCTACCATAGCTCATGCCTCACAACTTTGTATTGCCTTTTCAAAATCTACAAAACCGCAATAGACAGGTTGCAGGTCTCCTTATACTCGTATGCATCACAAGGAAAAATCTTAATTGTTCATCATCCTTGTCGGATTTTCGTACAATATTTCCTATCTTTTTCATATGGCTTATGTCTAACTTACCACCAGATATAGTAACATATAACAGATTAAAATTGTAAATGATCACCAAAATTAAACCCGCATTTTAATGTAAACTTACCTATAATCAAAGTTTTAACATCCCGCTATCCTATTTAAGCAAAATCGATCCAAATAAATCATTGTTAACCCAAAAGTAGTAAACGATCACCAAAACTAGTAAATTATCATCAAAATTAAACTTGCTATAATTCTTCTGGCGCATCGCCGGCCGCTGCCGCGGCATGATCGCTTCGCTCGCTCTGCTCGCGCGTTGTTGTGGTCACAAGTAACCTAACGCTCGTCCTCGCTTCGCTTGTCGTCACACCTAAATATGACTGAGATTAAGTGATAATTTACTACATTTGGTGATCATTTACTGCATTTAGTGTTCGATTACAATTTTTGTTAAAAGAACTAAGGGTATCAAAGCATGTTATGGTTTGATACCCTTAGTTTAATCTTTATATATATATATATATATATATATTCCCATTTCATTTTATGACCATTTCAAACAAACTTTTGGAATATAAGAATATTACATACATAGAATTGCCCCCCGATGCTGAGAAAGCTTCTGTAGAATCTTCAGTCTTGTTTTGAGCCTTTCCATTTATGGAACGTAATGATCACGGCTTACTTGGCTAGTATTTCAGAAAAGGCGATACAGACGATTCACTACAGCTCATTATCTAGCCTTCAGCATCTCGATTGATATCCTGTGATACCACGCAACCCTTCCAGATTTCATGACTTTTAAATTTTTTTATCGTGCCAATATTACTTTCCGTACAACATCTGTTCAGAATTGAGGCAGAAATTGCTGCTCCTTCTATTTAAAACGATCTTTAAATTATTTTTGCATTCTCAGGTTAACTAGTCCAACCACGCTTTATCCTTCTTACAAATTTCCTACTGAAGATGTTTTTTTTAGCTCAAAAATTCTTCTCCTATTTCCCTGTTACGCATGGAACATATTATGGTAGCGGGCCATGTCGCTGCCACGAGGAAGTTTATATATATTACATAGTTCCGTCTGCGTCCCCAAAAGAAGTAAGGTAATGATGGTCCATCCTAGTAGAGCCCGTGTAGAGGAAAATGTGGAAACAGGCGGATCGCTTGAGTCCTGTGACAGCCAGTACAAACAACCTCCGTTAGTGACAGACTTCCATCTGTCCATGACACACGAGGTACCAGGGTCAGTTAACAACTTAGATTACAGGTTTTAGTTTCGGAGATTTCCTTTTTTTTTGCTTTTTTTTAAAAGGAAAACTTTTTCCCGGGTGGACATTCGTACCAAAAAATCGTATTTCCCAAAAGACAAAAATAAACACCAAACATTTAGTAAACATTAAAATTTAGATTTCACAAAAAAAATATAGTATTCATCAGAACTTACGTTTACACTTTCCCTAAATGTCATGTCAATCAATAAGAATAACCAACTTATGCAGTATATTATCTACCAAATTCAAACTTACAGTAATAACTCACCACTTAACTATATTATAATTATATTCTATGACTTAACATAACTCACCCTATTCTGCATCAGGTAACAAACTCTACTGTCTAGTAAAATTTTACTTGTTTCTCTAACGCCTTCAAAATTACGTGACTCTAACTTGCTGCCGTACGAGCTGACTATTACATAAGTGAAGAAGAAGGTAGGTGAAGGGTAAAACAATACCCTATGCCCCTGCAGCCTTATATATATAATTATATATATAATTTTAATATATATAATTTTATATATATAATTTATATATATAATTAATATAAATATTTTTATATATATAATTTATATATATAATTATATATATAATTTATATATATAATTCTAATTATATATATAAAGCGATAATCTCAAGGGGGGTTATCGACAGACATGCGGCCGGCGGCTGTACGGTGTGCGATGAATCTTTTTCAAACGCATTCTAAAGTATGGATTCAAGTATAAATGTTAATGGTGATATCTGATATTAGGTGCGATTATATTTAATTTGATTCATTTATTTATAGATTTCCAATTTGGACTCCCTATGAGTCCAAATGCTTTTACTGTAGTAGCTGTAGTATTGTAGTAGCTGTACTGTTGTATGTAGTTTGTAGTATTTGTTTAATGAAAAGCTATAAATGAATATAATGAGAAGTTCAGCGCAGGGTGTTGATTTTAAAAGTATTGTACCTTTTTCCAAAATGTCTTTGAGATATAGATAGTATATTGTGCACCGAGGGGAGAAAAAGAACTTTCTACCGAGTGATAATTAGTGCTTTATATTACACCTACGAGGAATATAAAATCATTAAAGTTTTCTCGTATTTGTCCCGAGACTTTACAGGAAGTAAGTTCTTTATGACTTCTTGAGCTGTATTTTTTATTTCTTGTGGCGTCATCATTACATTATCGTCACTATCAGATGACATTTTGGAAAATTATGTGAATAATTAAAAGCATACTGTTAAATTGTCTATTTAGTAAAATACAAAATTTAATAAAAACAAATTGCCGCGCTTTTTTTTGTAGTGCAGAAAAAGGTTGCCAACCTCTTTTCATTGAAATGCGAGTAGAAAAAATAAACACCTCTATTTCAAAATTATTTAATGTAAAACCTTTTTGATATTTGACATTTGTATTTTTTTAGCTAGCAGGGCAGATATGTATATTCACACAGCATTCCTTCACTGCTACGTAGGGCAGGAATGAAAATCCATATAACTTTTCCCGCCGTACATTTATTAGGGAGAAATGACGAACTTTATAACCCCTTTTTGAACGAGCAATGAGACAACTTCTGAGCATGTGTAGTATAAAATACATTGTGATGATATGATGTGGTGTTAAAAGTTGGAAAGAACAAAATTATGCTTTTACGGATCTTTTTGAGAGTGGATCATAGGGATGATGTGGTTGTTGAAGGCTGTGGTCAAGGAATGTGTACGAAAACCGATTATAGTACCACCAACTTAACTGCAGAGCAGATCTCGAGGGCGCTACTGGTCAAGGAAATCAACTACAAACTGTCACAATTTCAGGGTATTTGTAGTTCTTTTTTCTGCCACCTGAACAGATAAGTTGGTGGGACTGTAAGTTCGAGCATGTGTGACTTCTTATTTATTATTATTAAACAATATTTTTTTTACCATTTAAACTGTATTTTGTCCACTGTATTAAGTTCATAACAGATTCTGATTTATAAAAATTTCGTTCTAGTACGTAGCTATGGCGAAAGCTGTACACATAATTTATGTTCACAACTTGACTTTCATTACGTCAAGATGAAAAGTTAGTTGCAAAGATGTTGGTGACTTGATTAAAATTCTTCTGCGAGTTCATGAAAGGAAAATATCACAATCGTTTTATTTAGTATAACTTTACTTAGATATATGCCTGAAATGGTTAGAGGCTTCCTTATAACTAAATATTTAAATATTTGCCTGAACTAAATTTTGGTCACCAATCTGTTACTAGTTAATTTTGTTCATTTTAAAAGTATCTTACATATCTGGAAGCGTATAATGGGTGATAATTAAAAATCTAAATCAAAAACATTTCGTTTCATTCATTACGTGGGCCCGTATTTTTTTTAGAAAAAAATTGAATAGGTGTAATACGATATTTTTAAAGCAGATAGGCTAGCCTTTGACCACTATGTCTCCTGATGTTTTGTAGTTAGGTGGTCAAAGAGTTTGTTCAACTAACCTAGAATTACTATTGAAACTAATTACTCATAACAAATATTTTAAAAGTATTTTATTTTTTTAGTAATACACTTAAAAAATATATCTAGTGACATTTCCGCCTAATTTTCCTGTTAAGCCGACGTGATGTTACAAACGCTACGCAGCCTAACCGATAGAATTTTTCAACGCATTTCGCTCATCCTCAGGAGGTCTTGGCTCTTAGAGCGCACGATCTAGAAAGATTCTCGATATCACACGATCGAGAAAGATTCTCGATATCGCACGATCGAAAAAGATTCTCGATCGTGCGCTCTAAGAGGCCTGCTGTGGATGCTTCGTATAAAATCGAAAATTTCTTCCGGTTAGGCTGCGTGGCGCACCTCGGCTTAGCAGGAAAATTAGGCGGAATTGTCACTAGATATATTATTTAAGAGTTGTACGAAAAAAAAGTGTTTTTAAAATATTTGTTATCATTAAATATGGATATCCGCAAAGTAGCGCCTGAATGTATTCATTATCTTAGAACTAATTACCCATTACTGGTATCTCTATTACAAATTTTAATAGTCTATTGTGACACAAGTTGGGCTAGTAATTTGTGGACTGTGCTATCCAGTGCCTCGAAAATACCCTGCTGTAGTGAGACGATACACTGCATGCTTTTATTATATTCCAAGTTCGGCGTTAATGGATGCTGCACTTTTTCGCATAATGGCAAAAAAATCATCTGTGCAAGCATCAGCGATTTATATGAAACAGTTGTTTCCAATAGACGGATAAGCGTTTTATATATGTTTTCTATATACTTTTAATTTATAAACATCCCAATTAAATAGTAACACACACACACACGTTTTATGACCACTGTAGCTCATGTTAAATATGCAAGTTAACAGTTAGAATAGTTGTTTAGGTATATTATTGCAAAAAATGCACTGGATAAACAAATTACAATAATATTTTAAGTCAAAATGATCGTTTTCTATATCAAACTACGGCGTATGCATTGACAAAGACTCAGATATACACGCATCAGCTTAAGAGCTGCCTGTGTATCACAAATAATAATAATAATAATAATAGTATTTAATAATAATTTACTAGAACCACTCTCTGTGACTGTTGTGTCTCGGTAGTCTAAGATTAGAATAAGGAGTCAGGTACCTACGGTATATACTATTAGCCCGAAAGCTTTGAATTATTTTGTTTCTGCCTTGAATATTAATTTGATGTTAATGAGATACAGGTGCTTCATATTTTGCTCGTCTTTATTATGTACTAGCTGTTACCCGCGGCTTAGTTCTGTAGGGTATTAGTATAAAAAAATCGAATGTAACAAACGTCCGAGCGCACAAAGTTACTTGCCACCAGGCATTTCCGGAAAATAGAGAGAAGAGTTCCAAGAGATATTATTCCAGGAATCAGCTACGTAAGCGCTGGAGAATCTTTCTCAGAGCGTCCACCTCCAGGACCTGTACTTGAAGGTGGATACGCGGACAGGTCTGCCTATTATATAGATTTATGTAATATACGGGGACCCCGTTCTCATCAATTACCACCGGAGACTGCTATGCTGGTCAAGCTCTTTCTGACTGAAACGCAGATATGCTCACTGCAAGCCGGTAAGCCGTATCGGAACGACTGGTAAGCCAAACGCCTAAGTAAGCCAATCGACTAAGAAACAGTATGCCCGAATCCTATTTGCATACGTCACCTTCGGGCGGAACCGATCTAACATTTAGCTGCAGTGTAGACTGCGATGACTATCCGCTGATCTACGCGTGCAGGTTGCGGTAATGCTAAATAGATACATCTATGGAACACATACAGGTAACTACAAATTCCATGCTTGAGCAGATCCCCACTTAAGTGATCGAGTTACAACGACTGCCATGCTGGATGCCTTGGTTCACGTTTCTCCAATCATATGGCAAGATCTTTCCACGATCTGATACAAATGGTCAGTTTTGATGTTATTACAGCTGGTGTGATGGCATTCCCACCTTCTGTTGACCCGGATTTAGATTCAGTGTCCGTTAAGGCTCGCTTTATATTTTCGGACCACTGCATAATCTGGAGTTTAGTCTCTTTTACAAGCTTAAGTCGCCCCCGTTTCGTGGGCTATTGTCTCGTGTGACACTAATAGTTGGCAGATTGTGACAGGATGCTGTCTTTTTTGTAAATTTTTTCCCTTGGTAAAAAAACTTTCCGTTTTGTCTGATGAAGGAACGTTGAAAAAAGAATATATTACCTCATTGGGACCTCTCTGTGTGGTGTTTTCTTTTATTCAGATTTTTACCGGGCGACCGAATTCTTGTCCGACTCGTACTTTGCCAGATTTAATTAATTGTAATTATATTTTAATGTTTTTACCAAACCTAAATCAAGTTTAACGTTTGCATACATGGGGCACACTAACCCCCTTACTTATAAAAAATCCGCTAAGTAGTTGCTAAGTAATGGATAACTAAACAGTGTTTAAGTAATGCTTAAATATTTCTTACTTATAAACGCTACTTAGCAACTATTTAGCTAAGCAATGTCTACGTTCTTTTTTATAAAGCCAAGATTCCAATCTTTATTTTTTTTTAATCATTTTATAGCGATGCCTTAAATCACAGTAATATAATAAAGGCCGTAATATGTTTTTGTGGTTCGACTAGTGTGCTAGATAAAACATTTTGTATGACCCTGAAACTGTGCCCGGTGAATGGCAATAGGCTCGCACCTTATTACATAGAACCAAAACCCAATTGGCCGAAACATGTGTGTTTACACACCTCTACTTACCCCTTCGGGGAATACAGGCGTGATTATATGTATGTATGTAAAGTTTATGTGTATGAGTTTTTGTCTTCTACATGTATTCACGTTTTAACGGCTTGAGGGTTTGGATGAAACAACTGAATAGTTAGTTTAGGTTCTCCATACTTTTCATCATCATTGTCTACGCGAGTGAAACTGCGTGGCGTGGCTAGTTAATAAGTAAAATTACAATGAGTATACCTGCGGTATACTCTTCAATAAGATCACGAAAAGTAGGTAGGTTACGCATAATATTTATTTCATCATCCAATTTATGTTTCTACGTGACATATTTGTTACGATTTGTTAACAGAGTATGTATGTCGTGTTTATAGTTTTGTATGCCTCTTTGACAATAACCTCAATAGTAACTAAATCAGCTGATCAGATATATGGGCGCCATCTTGAAACTTAAAATTTTAAACAAGGGTCGGGCGGTGTATATTGACAGCTTATTTAAGCAGTACTTAGGTACTCGATAAAGTTATGTAGCGTTTATGAGTAAGAAATTTTGCTAATCAGCGGCTAAGTAATGCTTAAAATTTAAGTAGCGTTTATAAGTAAGGCTGTAAATGTTTTGCACTTCTAGCTAAGCGGTACTATTTGGATTTCGAACGTTATATTTTTTGAATCGCTTTGCAACCTTGTTAGTCATGAAAAAAAAATTGGCGGGAAATCATTTGTCAATTGTTTTTTTTCACACTTCAAAGTTCTACGTACGCAACGAAAATGGAATTAAGTCGAAAATATTTTAGAGTGATGATTTTTTATTATATTTTAAAAGTTCTCTCTCTCCGTAAGACTGTGCCGCTCATCTTCAAAATGCTTTTGGGAGAGAAATACCTTGTTAGAGCACCGTGAGGCGATGGTTTGCTGAATTTGAGAGAGGTCGGGTTTCTTACATGACGAATTTCGAGAAGGGCGGCCTTCAACTGCCGTCAACGAAAATAATGTGACTACTGTTAAGCGTTTTGGAAACTATCGCGAGTTTTATCCATATTAACTTATTAGGAACCGGCTAGGACCCGCGTTATATTTACCGGAAAGATTCCGACCAGTTTCGGACTGTTTTGAAGTCCTTCGTCTGGGAGTCACGATTGCGCGAAGTGACGAGCACGGGCCTCAGCGCGTAACTGTAACGCGGGTCCTAGCCGGTTCCTAATAAGTTAATACTGTTAAGCGGTTAATTGTAGAAAACAACAGACAAAAAATTAAAAGAACACGATTTGTATATGTTAACGGAAAAGTGTGTAATCCTTCATTGTATACAATACCTAAAATAGATAGAAAATCTATGATAAATTTTATTATAGGCACATTTCCTAGGAAATCTATACATTTCCTAAATAGCAATCGGAAATGTATTTCATTCTGGCGCCGCGGCTAGCTCGCTTCGCTCGCTCGGTTCGCGCGTTGTTATGGTCACAAGTAACCTAACGCTCCTCCTCGCATCACTCGTTGTCGCATCTATATATGACTTTAGTGATTATTTACTACATTTGGTGTTCGATTCCAATATATGATTATTACAACTAATTATGTCAACGAGAGCCTCGGAATCGCATACAATTCCTAGGAAATACATACATTTCACAGGAAATGTGTGTAATAAGGAATCTTTGAAACATTATTTTACTCCTAAGTAGGCTGGGAAGGGTATATATTTCCTAGGAATTGTGTACAATTCCTAGGTTTCATACATTTCCGGTAACATATATACCAATCTAGGTACCAGTCCAATTTTTTGTATTTTTTATGATTTAGTGGTAATTAGAACGAGTGGACGTATTTGGAGGTTTCTATCAAAATCGGTTCGGTACTTTTGACGTAATGCAAACAAGCAGATAGACAGACAGAAATTTATTTCATAAATGCATACATATTCGTGTTAAGCTTTTTTTACATAAGTCTCCTATGTCATATTTTTGTATTCATATTCCATGTACAGATTTTTTAGTTTCTACTCCTGTATTTTATGTATATATGTATTTGAAAACAAAATCTTTATTAAAATGAGACGTGGAGTAGAGTACCTACTAACCCAACCATACGGCCAAAAATAAAGCTATATCGAAAGAAGGATAGCAATATAATATATCGCTGAAAATTCCCATAATTTGAAATTCTTGAAGTGTAAATATAAAATTTGAACTTACTCTATCGTCGCAATCAAAAGCAGCAGTCCCACGTCCTTGAAGATACTCTTGGAATTGAGAAATGACACACACCAACGCGTACAACTGAAACAAATAAATGGTGCTTAAAATCTTACACATTGATGTTAGTGTATGTATGGTTTTTAATTCTAGATAACATACACAAAAAATTGTAATTTGAGCTTGGACCATCATATGATTTAAATAACTTTCTATTGTGTAGCTGCTGCTTTCCATTTTCATCCACGTTCAATTTATACATATTGCGTAGTGCCTAATTCTTTTTCGTTTGAATTCATTGTGAAGAATTCACAAACAGATACGCAGACAATAAATTCACTATTACTTTTACAACGATATGAAAAGGATTAATATTACATACACGTGTTATAATGAAATTAAAAGTCAAAAGGAATGATTGATCAATAAAATATTATGAAGCTACAACACAATGTTTGCGATCGCGATAACGTACTTGACGTATTGAATGAAATCGAGGCCTTAACTGATTTGAATATCAAACACGGTTAATTAGTTCAAATACAAAGGCATTGCTAAAGCGTGCTATAGTTATCATTTTTCGGCCATACTATATTTTTTTGTAAATCTACTCTTTTGTTAATTTTTTGAACTTGACCTTTACCGGATGTGCACTTAAGGAGCGCCTCAGAACAACAATGGGTATTTTATTCAGATAGGGTGCCGAAATGTGTGGTTCGCCTAATGTAGAACTTTTTTCCCTTTCAAAACCTTTAATACCTACATACCTATCGACAAACAGACTTTAATAGTTTGCGCTATACAGTTTTGTTATCGTAATCAGAGATGTTAGAGTTCAGATTCTATTATTATTGTATTTATTAAGATGTTTATCAATTTGCTGTACAACGTTTACACAATCGGTAGCTATAAAATAATTAAGAAACAAACCGATTTCTAACCCTGTAATGTATGAAATAACATGTTGGCATCGGCACCATGCTAAATCAGAACACTCTAAAGCTCACCTTTCTTTGCACTCCAAATTGATGAACATCTTAAAGGATTGAACTCTCTGAAACTCTCTCTGTTGACAATAGCAAAATTACCTATAGCACAAGTTATTTAAGTTTGTTTGTCAGTAAGTATGTATAGGTAATTAAACAACTTTAAACGGTTTATGGGGTGTCACCCCGTGACCACGATCACTGCAAAGTGTTTGAAACGTCGGGACAAAAATAATGATAAATATACGCGATTTAAACCGTTTAAAGTTGTTTAATTACTATGTGTAATAATCGCGAAAACCTAAGACAACATTATGTATAGGTATTTTTACTTTTTTGAGGGATGCATACTGCTTCCAAGATCAATTGTGTTAATCGCCATCAGTATTTACTGGTTACTATCCGTAAGAGTTGTAATAAAATTATTGTCTAGCTATCCATGTACAAGAATATTAATACTCTTTCAGCTTTGATTAAGTAATTTTTATGTTACACTCGACTCAAAAATAACTCAATCGAAGTTGAAGAAATTTAAATGGAACTATTTGAAGGACAAAGGGCCACCGTCGAGAAGGGACGATCCAGTATAAAGATATGCGTTCGTGACATACATACATACCTATAAAAATACTGAAAATAATACATTGTCTTGAAAACCTTCCCCTTTTTTTGTAAATCGTTTTTTAAACGAGGCGGCGTAAAATGTATCCAGAAGTAAATCCTCATTTGTATTATTTCCCTGAATACAGAATATTATTGGCGTAGCTTTGCTATAAGTATTACTAAATTTTAAAATAAAGGTTGCAATGTGAGTTCAAAAATATGTAGTACTTCTAGAAGAATAATATAGGAAAAAATATCTATAAAAATAACTGGAAGGAAATTACTCACTTTTGTTTGGAATCGATAAATTATTTCATGAAATATTACGAACTTGATTCCTTGAATTATTAGGGAAGAAATCAAACAGATAACGGTGTTTAAAATCTCATCTGTTGAGGTCATTTCTATGTAACTTTGTAAACAAGCTATTAAGTATAAAATTATAATCCACAAAAATTCAAAATTAAAAAAAAAACATATGAATATTATCTAGTGACTATTCCGGCTTCATTTCCTGCTAAGCCTACTTGACATAAACGCTACGTAGCCTGACCGGAAGAATTTTCCTTTCTGAAGCATCATCAAAACTTGACAGATCAGGTCTTGACTCTTCGAGTGTCGATCGACAGACCTACTACTAATATAATTGTCACTAAAATAAAATTCTAAGATGTAATGTTCCGGCAGCTGTCCTTGAGAGCCAGTAATTCTAAGTTAAGCCTGTTAACACCTTCGACCACATCATCACTTACCATCAGATGAGATTGTGGTCAATGGCTTACCATGAGCAATAAAATAAATAAATAAAATATGCAAATTTTAAAACGTTCTCTTTAAATATTAATTTAACGGTTATTAAAATATTTTTTATAATAACTGTGAGTACATAAAGTCAATGCTCGTAGGCTATAATGATTAACTATAGGTTAAGTTTGTATAATACAGAACAGGAAGTTTTCGAGTAGTTGATGAATTTACGTTAATATAGTTATAAACATACAAATGTTTATTAAAATGAATGAATGAATGAATTAACAAGTGATACGTCGGACTTTCTGAATGTTTCTGGAACTGGCCATTTATAATAAAAAAAGGATTTACGGAATTAAAAAATGGAACTGTCTAGAAACATTTTTCTTTTTAATTTGGAAGGCTGTCATTTGTTTCCTCATTGTGGCGTCCTTCCCTACAAAATGTAATTTAGCTTGTGAAAATTTTCGTTCAAAGTTTTTTTACGCCATTTGCTGTGACTTAAGTCAACAAAAGAGATGCCAGAGACTACAATGGGGATTCGGTGGAAGCCTTATGTCGCAGCTCTATGTATTCGTGGTCGGAGAATTTAGACGTGGACGTGATCATCTCCATGACGTAACGGTTGGCCGATCACTGCGCTTCCAGAACCCAATATTGATACCATATGACAACTGATTGAAACAGACAAAAAAATACTTGTCAGGAAATTCGTACTGTATTAGGCATTGGTATGAGCCAAGTGCTAAACATTTTTCATGTGCATCTGAGAGTTCTGAAGGATTGCAATCGATGGATATCGAATGATTTAACCGAAAACCCGAAATGACAGCGTGTTGAGTGGAGCAATTAAATTATAAAAAAAGTTTAATGGAGAACAGGCATTGGCTGTCTATTATATAGTGACAGGTAACGGAACATGGGTGTACTGCTTCGAACCTTCCTTTTAAGATTTACTGACGAAAGTTAAGAAATATCGACGTCTTCTTTGGCATATCAGGACATAACACAACAGTATCGTTTGAAGACCAAAGGCAGTGACCGCAAATTGGTACTGACACGTGCTTGCCCAGAGTCTTAGAAAAAGTTCATGAAAAGCGTTCTCGAAACAAAAGCGTCCTTCACCGCGAAAACGCGCCCTCACATTCCGCTATGGTAATGTATGCGTATTTGAAGACTTCAGATGTAGAATTGCTAACGCATCCACCATACAGCCCCAACGACATCGCATCCAGCAGCCTCATTTTTGTTTTCTGTAATTAAATACAAACGTAGACGCACACTTTTTACGATCCCTTAATTGGCGGTGAATGCGTTCCTCGAAGTCATTGAAGAGGTCTCTAAGGAAGACTGGTCCAACTACTTCTTACAATGTTCCCATCGAATGTGAAAATAAATTAGAAGAGCATACTTTGAAAAACAAAAAAAGTATGATAAGTCTAATATCTGGTAATAACAAATACTTTTAAAATATTTTAAGAAAACATCAAATTAATATTTTAATAAAACACTTAAAAAATATAAAAATATCGAGCGCACGATCGAGAAGCTCGAAGAGTCAAGACCTCCTGAGGATGCTTCGTGTAGAAGCGAAACGCGTCGAAAATTCTTCCGGTTTGGCTGCGTGGCGTTTGTGACGTCACGTCGGCTTAGCAGGAAAATTAAGCGGAATTGTCACTAGATATATTTTTATATTTTTTAAGTGTTTTATTAAAATATTAATTTGATGTTTTCTTAAAATATTTTAAAAGTATTTGTTATTATTAAAAATGGATTTCCGCAAAGTAACGCCTGAATCTATTCATTATCTAATATCTGGTCTTATTTCTCAGACTCCAGAAAATTTCAGATTTAAGTATTATAACTGATTTACTGCAGTGGATAATCATGATCATCTTATATATAACATTCTCGCGTCACAGTTTTCGCTGCCATACTCCTCCGAAACGGCTTGACCGATTTTGATGAAATTTTTTGTGCTTATCCGGTATCTATGAGAATCGGCCAACATCTATTTTTCATCCCCCTAAATGTTAGGGGTATTCCACCCCTAAATTTTTTATTTTATTTTTTAGACAAAGTTTTTAATTTCTATTTTTTTATGATACAACAGACAAAAATACATACAATCCTCAATTTTCACCCTTCAACGATCAACCCTTATATGGCAAAACAACGTTTGCCGGGTCAGCTAGTAAAATAATAAGTTTTCGAAATTAAATGTGAATGATATCTTATTATTAAAATAAATGATTAGTAAAATATTTTAATAAAAATAGGTATTCTATTACTAACATATTTTTATCCGCAGCCAGATTATTCGGGTAATCATTGTTGCAGTCGACTGCCAGGATAAGATATCACGAAAATCAAATATAGTAAATGACTTCCTACCAATTCGATACCTAGATGTTAATCGCTGGTCAAGGTTTGTCTATCGTGATAATTTTATCACTGAATCGGCTGAAGCACAGCGCCAGAATTGCCCTGCAGATGATGTCATTACGACTGACCTGGCGTGGAATCTTTGAAGTGGAATACTTGCATTTCAGTGATACGATCAGTCAGGGCTGTGACGGCCGGCGGCAACATCGCACTGGCTGCGATGCAGAAGCCGGAAGATGCGTCCAAGCGTGCTACTGGCCGTAACGAACTTTTCGTAATTCAGACCTATATACGAACGAGTGTAGGTGTTATCGGGATTCCGGGTAGAATCATAATTTGATTCGTGTAAACATGATTGCCCATGTTTCTACATAACGGTAAAGTCGCATAACATGACATATATCGTCTGCGAAGTAAAATTAGATGACATTACTCTAAAACTATAAGGATGTGGTTATAATAAATATTTTTGCGCTATTTGTCTTTATTGAAAATGGTAAAAAAATATGGCCACCGTCGGAAAGAAGTTGAAACGCTTTTATTTTGGAACTTATATGAGATAGGTGGGGAGTTTGTTCTCCCTAAAAGAGTCCTGAGATATAAGTATCGTATAGCATAAATTAAGATGAGGTTAAAGTGAGTATGGGTAAAATCTAAAAACATCAAAATGTCATCTGCCAAGTAAATTTTAAACGGCGAATCTAGGAAATTATAAAAGTTAGGGATGAGGTCCAAAACTAAATATCATCGTGCTCTTTATAGTCATTCAAAAAGATAAAACAAGATGGTCGTTGTGAGAGGTTATAGGAATGCAAAGGGAAAGTGAAGGTGGAGTTTTTTGAGTATAGGTAAAATCAGAAAATATTAAAACGTGCGGATGACATTTTAATATTTTATTAGTAAAACTGGATGGCAAATGTCAAAAACCATAAGACTTAGGGATGAGGTCTAAAACATTGCGAGAAAAATGTCATTGCGCTTTTAGCTGTTTTGCAAGCAATAAAAGACGGTCATTGTTAAAAAAATGTAATGATTATATCGCAGAAATTAAAAGATATAGGTGAGGTATTTGCTCTCTCAAACGGAGTCGTGAGAGGTCAAAGTAATGCAATTTAAAAGTGAAGCGTTCCCGCTTTACTTTTAATTTGCATACCAGAGTATGGGTAACATCTGAAAATATAAAACTGTCTCCTGCTAAGTAAAATGGATGGCGTAACTTGGAAACTATAAGACTTAGGGGTGAGATCGAAAATTAAGTATAAGCGCAATTATAATTATATTTCGCTCTCACCCCTAAGTCTTATAGTTTCCAATTTACGCCATCTATTTTAATTGGTCATTTTTCATTTTTCAAAAAGAGAAAGAAGAATCGGAGCCTGTGGAAAAAATCAAACTCTTATAATATCTTTGAAGCTATGAGTGATAGGTAAATTGTTTGTTGTCCCATAAGAAGCCGTGGGAGGAGAGTAATGTACAGCAAAAATTAAGCGGGATGTAAAGAAAGGGGAAATGATTATGAGAAAATGTCTGCGAAGTAAAATTGGATGGCGAATCTCGGAAACTAGAGTGTTTTCTTCATTGAGTGCATTTGTGAAATTAGATGAAACTGGACTCAATTTCAGCGACGGGAAGAATGATAAAAAATAAAAATATTTTAGACCTTAATTATTATACTTTTTGTATCTGTTTACTCTTTATAAAGAAATAATTGTAACTTTTGAATCAAATGATCATGTCATAACAAAAACAGATATGGCTGAAATGACAATCACAATGAAATTCTATTTACCTTCAAAAAAGTATCATCAAAGTTCATATTCAAATCTGTCATCTTTATAAAATCTGTGTTTATTAAATGTATTTTGCAATATTCGTGCTAATTCCAAAATTGCGCGCAATTTACCCTCTATTTTTATTACTTTAAGTTTTTTTCTGTCTGATCTCTGAAGCACAAATATAATTTAAATGCTCAGGCTAAATTTATTGCTGGAGTGACCTCACTGCGCTCGGTAAATTGATCAAATTGGCATCACCCCCATCGGAGACTGCTTTTAGGGCTAAATAATTTTCTCGACCATCACCTCCCTATGAAACTCGATTTGAATATCGATGACCCTTGCGTTGGATATATACCTCTCTACAACTGTGCTGACGTCTACATACCCAATAATATCGGGTTTGAGCAAATCATTTATATGCAGCTAGAAAAGAAAAGCAGAAAGAGCTGACACTTAAAGTAACTTAGCATTTATTGCCAATTGATCGGATAAACATGATCACTGACAACTCGTAATGATCTCTCCCTCAAGAAATCGGATATCCAAGAGTACAAGCCGTCGGCTAAGCCCTAGGATGGAAGCTTATTGGCAAGATTGTCGTGCCAGACCCTATTAAATGCCTGTGATATAGCTAGTTAGATGGCGAAAGCTTACTAATAGCTCCATACTAATCAATAGCTCCATAATATATGAGTCGCACTGAAGAAGGTCCCCAGTTTATCGGTTTCGGCAAAACCTGTACTGGCGTCGGTCTAAATATATAATTTGCTTCCACACAGAGAATAATTTAGATCTAAAATAAGAAAAAGATTGATAGTGTAAAAAAACTTGGAAGTTAGGTCTCAAAATTCACCAAAAAGGTCATCATCAGATCGTGCTCGTATTCTTGCTGTTTCTGTGTGGGAATCTGGTCTTTGGTTATAGGCAATTCTTTCTTATCACAATTGGTAGCCTTATATATCCATCTGTTTTTCTTCCCGCTATTAGCTTACGCTTGGGTGCGAGGTGTTGTGTTGCACATCACTGCCAGTGTGATACGGCACTTGATCAACCATTACCATGGCCTCTCCTGCTCTCGAAGTGCTTGTCGTTTTCCCGCCACACCAGCCTTGAGGATATCATTCGCCGGGCTTTTACCACTGCCATTGTTGCAGCTATTCTTGAACCAAATGGTCTGATGCGTGACAATGGTAAAAGACCTGACGGCATTACTCTGTTTCCGTGGAAGTTACGGCGGCCCTTAGTGTGGAACGGATCTATAAGGTTAACCAGTTTTGAAAGAAGGGATGGCCTGTAACAAAGACCAGATTCCAGACACAGGAACAGCGAGGATACGAGCATGATCCGCTATGCTAGGGCAGGTGTTTATGAGATATTTACGTGCTAGCTTGCATAAAGGCCGATCCCACAGTCCCTAAGAAGACAAAATTTTAGGGAATTTAGTATTTGGATAATACAGAATGACGATTCTTCATGTGTTTTTTGGTTTTTTTTTTCTCTGATAGGTTAGCCTTTGACCACTATCTCACCTGAATGTACGTGATGATTTGGTCGAAGGCGTTAACAGGCTTAACCTAGAATTCAGCCAGATATGCTACATCAAAAGCGCTTAAAGATGGTACAAGAATAATTTGTACTAATTTGTGTGTACAGTATACAGAAGATAAAAAACTAGTAATGCGGCACTAAACATTTTGCGTATCCCTGTGGCAACTCAGGGAAGAAAGCTTGCTCCCAAGTCCTATCATCCATCTCAAGATTTAAAACCAACACTAACGTATCTTTTACGAAGTTGTCTAAATATGGGACGTTTAATGATATCAACCATGAGTGATTTTACCCCTACACTTGACAATAATCAGAAGTGGAAAGACGCGCATAAGTAAGCCTTGATTTCAAGCCTTACCCAGTTCTTTTAATGAAGCTAAGGGGACGTGACAACAAATCCAAATCGTTAGACCATATGATGACAACATATGCAGATTGTAACTAAATTTCAGTTTCTCTATCGTTGAGTAACTATGACTACTGTATGGTTTGTGAAAATTGTGTTATTTATAAGCCGTATGCTCCTCGCTCGACTTGATGCGCCGCAGTCCAGCAAAGCTTTCCCATGGTTTTGTATTTATTGTGGACGCCGTTAAGCAATACTGATCAGATGTACGGGCTAGCGATATTCAAATTCAGTATCACAGGGACTCGATGGTCGAGTATGAAATGAATTTGGTCTAATAGGCAGTCTCCGGATAGGTCGATGCTATTTCGTTTAGGTGCAATATTTCGAAGTCCCAGGCGTGTGTGTTCAGGGTTAAACGGAGTAGTTTCAATACTACTATTTTCTTCCGAAATGTGCCTGTTCCGATAGATGGACAATTCGAGCTGCTGGGAGTAACTCTCACACCTAAACGCAATTTGGGTCACCACTTGTGTCCAGATCAGTAAATTGTTGCGAAAAATTTGTGGGTGCTTTGGAAAGTGCCGCGGAATATAATAAAATAGATTGAGGTTTTCTGAAAATATAAACAAACTTTCAAAGCTTTGCCTGGTTTGGGGACACTTCTTAGGTTTTTTTTAATAATAGGAACATATATATGAACACTTACATAAGTCTATTTCAATAAAAATATTGTTATTACTGTTATATTTCACAAATAATTAATATTAAATAAATATTTTAATAATACCATGAAATTTGAGCACAAAAATAGTATAGTCATAAAGTACCTGGTTCCTGAACTACGCTTTTGACCCGTGGAATAGGCACTCCAGACCTCTTTTCGTATATGTGTACAAATATACACATAATTTCATACTTATTATTTTAGTTTTGTAAATGTAACTACATTATAAATAACAAATAATAAACTCAACTTAAACAGCTCTATCAACAATGATAGGAAATAAAACACCGCACTTTCACTTAATCATTAATACTCGTATATATTTTGTCACCTTTAAAGTAGGATCCATTTGGCGTAAAGCACTTACCGCAATGTTTATTCCTTTTTTGGAAACGTTTAATAAAAGCGCTTTTTATTATACATCTCATACTCTCATACCTTCAGCCACTTCAGCAAATTCAGTTTGAATTTATAGACTTGTGTTTATTTAGCCGATCAATTCACATGACTACTCGACGTACAAAGTAGTCGTTTTTATTTGTCGCAATATTTGACCACTATTAGCCTATGCATCGTTGCTCTATGCGATAGCATTATAATTGTGCAAAATAAGCAAGTGGTTTTCTCTAATTATCGGTCGGATTTGATGTGGCTGAAGTTCAGAAGGCGCTACTGCCCATATTGTTGTTTTGCTAATCAAAACTTTTTATTCTAAACTTTACAGGATCATCCAAACTTGTTTTTATTTTTTTAAACGAGTAACCTTTACATAGTTTCTTTTTAAATTTCATCAGCTTGATGGATGATCCTGTAAAGTTTAGAATAAAAATTTTTGAATAGCAAAACATCCAATACTGTTTACAGTATTGGATGTTTTGCTAATCAAAACTTTTTTTTGTAATTTTTGTATGGAACTGGAAAAAGTAGTCAATAGGTATGCAAAAACGTTATGTGTTGTTGTTACTAATATTTTTTTATTGTCAATATCTGTTATAGTTTTTAACGTTGATCAAACTTTACTCAAACGTAATATTTTATAAAAAGTGTATTGAATATTGTAGATTAAATAATAATTTAGAAGCAATTTGAAAAAAAAACATTCGCACCACATGCAAGATGAAGAGTTGTACTAACCATACCATAAATAAAATTACTTATATTTTGTAACACATTCTCACAATCACGAAACAAAATTGTCCGAATTGAGTCAAATACGAGGACGGACTCTTAAATACTTTTTAGTGAAGGAATTACGTTCCGGTTTATAATAAAGTATTTTGGTTGTACAGGAAAGATCCAATGACGTTTTTTTCCTTCTTGAAGTGGACCTACCATATAGGTACATAAAGACTAATAATTTATGTGAAGATTTTAAAACCATTACAAATCGGTGATTTGTAATGGTTTTATACTTTCATTATAAGCAGGGGTCATATGCAGGTAGGTAATAAGAAGAAGGCTAAGCAATGCTACTATTTATGAGTTTACCATATACTACACTGTCAAGAAAGTACCGGGAAGATCAATGATACACAAAATGTTAGTAATTCATCCAAGTTTATTTTATCGCCTTCAAAGTATACTCCTTCACCTAACGACACACTTGCGCCAACAAATAATCCAAACAGCAAAATAGTTTTTAAACTCTTTTTCCGGAATTGAGTTCAGTTTACGCCGAGAATTCTCCTTTATGTCTTCTACCGAATGAAAACGGGTGCCACAGAGTTATTTGAGCTTAGAAAAAAGAAAGAAGTCGTCTTGAGCCATATGTGGTGAATAAGGTGGTTGCTCGATGGTATTTGTTGAGCTTTTGGTAAAAAAACTCATTCACAGTGATGGTCTTGTGTGAAGAAGCATTAACGTGGTGCAACATCCAAGAATTTCTTTCGACTAAATTCCTTTTTCGTCGTGTTTACAAACACAAAAAAATATTGAAACCATAAACAAATCACCCATTCCCGATACTGCTTTGACGGAATATATTCGAGCGAGGTGTAATTTTATTGGTTTAATTTACCCAACAGAAATAATTTAGCGCTTTCTGTTAAAATCAGCTTCTATTAAGTCTGAATTTACTGAATTTGAATCGTTCATGAGTTTCCCATCGTTGGTAGAGGCCATAGCTTAGCTAAGTTTCTAAATTAATGTGCGAAAACTCAATATAATTAATACCTAGTAAATCACCCATTTTATAATTATAGAATCAATGATGAATGATTCTATAATTATATGGCAGTATTTTCGTTTTAGCACTCAAAATTCCGCTCCATTTTTAAACAACTGGGTAGTAATGAGTTTTCTGAATAATTTATTCGGCCGTTAGGACTAGCAGAAGTTAATCCTAAGAGGTTGTTAGGATTTTACCAATAACCCTGTATATGGGTTTTCAAACTAACTAGGCTAGGTGGGCTAGGAAGACTAGATGGGATAAGTGGAATAGCCGTCAGCAGCCGGCACTGCTGACGGCTATTCCACTTATCCCACCTAGCCTTCCTACCTGGAAAGGAAAAGTAAATTTATTTTTCCACTACTCCATCCCAGGATAAATAAGTGGAATAAACATCTAAAATCCTCTTGGATACTTAATTCAAATGTCATGCAAATTCAAATCTGTAGCACATGAAAAAAGAACCGTACAGAAGGAAAGATTCACTACTACACGCCCAGATATACAAGTTCTAGGTTAGCCTGAACAACATTTTCAACCACATCATCACTTACCATCAGGTGAGATAGTGGTCAAAGGCTAAACTATCAGGCATAAAAAAAAAAAAATGTGTTTCTATACGGTTATTCATTCATGTGTCAACTAGTATGTACCAAAAAACAAAATAATTCATACTATACAACCAAGGCCTATGCTCTAAAATGTAAAAGTTTTGAACATTAGAACACGAAAAAAGAAGACGGTATTGACAGTTTTCAAAGACACAGCTGGTGTCATATTTATGTCTGATGACAGCTGTCTAAAAAACTATTGATCCCAGACCACTGGCTTCTTAAGAAAAGTTATGAATCTCGGCGAGATCTTCATTCCAGATGACAGCTGTCGAACTAAAAAGAGATTTATCTTGAAAACTATTGATTCTACACGACTAGTTTCTTTACCAAAGTAGATTTCTTCGAGATAAATTTCAAAGTATTCGTTAATAAATATCTTATATAATCTTATAAAGTATGAAAGTTTAATCGATGTCATCAGTATCAACCAAAACGAATTTTGACGAGTACGAGTAAATATTCATATAAGTGTGTATATCTACTCAAAACACCATACATCTTCTTATACCCACGCTCTAGTCAGGTTATTAAGCATTGTTCACTTTTATATAGCAATCATAAAATTTTAACTGCGGCTCGTAATGCTATATAGATACTTTTATTTCACATAAAAATATTGAGCTTGATGCTCTGTTATGAATTTTAATATTATTTTGTATTTGAAATGTTCCATCAGGAGTGCTTTATCATTCGCGCTCTACACAGCGAACAACATACAGGCATAAACCATTAATTATATAATGTATTTATACTGGTAGTATATATTTGATTAGATTTGATTTGATTTGACTATTAGTAACCTGGCACCTTGTACGGCAGATTGTAACAGGCTCGCTCCATATTACATTACAGAACCAAAACATATCAAGTGAAACGTTTTGGCACCTATTTGGCTCAAAGAATAAGCATTGCAATTCAACGGGGCAATGCTGCCAGCATGCTGGGCACGCTGCCAACTGATAGTGGGCTAGAGCATTTGGACTGCCTATTAGTCCAAATGCTTTTATTGTAGTATTGTATATAGTTTGTAGTATATAGTATATAGCAATAGCTGTAGTGTTGTATATAGTTTGTAGTATTTGGTTAATAAAGGCATACCGCCGGTAAAAAAAAAGTGAAACGTAGAGACGAGATACAAAGGCGTGCTGTTAGATGATGGTATGTAAATCATCTTTCTGTAAAGCAACTACAACCACTTGAAGTCAAGATAAGTTACAAAATTACAAATATACGATAGGAAAAATTTAAGACATGTGTGGGATTCGAACCCGCGTCCACCCCTTTAGCCTAGAGATAACCTTTTCAAGATAAGTTTACAGTTTGGTATCTTTTCTTATCTTATTTTACTAGTATTTGCACAATGTGTAAAATATTAATATGTCATTACATCAGCGATGAATAAAAAATGCAATTAAAACTAAACGGTACCTTAATTTTTTTTTAATACGGGAGATGCTATCGAACCCTAAAAACTGCAGTCCAATCTGTTAAAATACGAGGTTTTTATTGTTTTGCATTGAAGATAAACATATAAGAGGTTTATTAGGGTGGATAACACGTTTGTCTCCCGTCACTTTTTCTTTCTCCACAGGGGGCTGCTCTTCAGTCATTATTACACCGCAACCCTCACGCAAACAATTTTAAATATTGGTTTTGGAAATAGAATTTTATATTATTATTCTCTACAACGAAAGGTTTTTTGGGTAGATTTTTAAAGCACTTCATTTCTTATTTTGACTAATGCTTACATAACAGCTTCAAATAAGCATGATACTGATACTTATTATGTATAGCTTTTAACCGCGGTAATGTCATTACAATCCAAGTATTTCTGAGTCAACAGTCCAAGACACACATAATATATTAGTATTACAGGATCCTGTTGTATGTCAAGTTTATGTTCAAAATGCATAGTAGTTAAGTTCTGAGTCCTTCAAATTTTGCATTCAACTGCTTTTTGATATGTATGCAAAAACCTTCATAATTATTACTTTACTTTCCCGACCTAAATTTATATATAAAAGACACTTCTGGATCTTTAGTAAAGGTATGTCAAAAATACCGAAGTTTGTATCTAAACATGAATCTTTGTATATAATAAGGAAACCTAGCGAAATTATGCACAGCTTTTGTCGGGTTAAATAAAATATTAAAAATTATATTCTCAAAAGATATATTTTTTTATATAGCTTACGGTTAGCCAAGGACCACTATTTTCTCACTTGATGGTAAGTAATGATGTGTTCAAAAATGGTGTATAGGCATTACTATAATTACTGGTTCTCAAAATATTTTTATGTAATTGTTCTATTTATCACAAATTTAAGCTACTCTATCACTGCAAGTAGGTTTTCGGTTTCATCATACGTGTATGCTTGTAACCATTTACTAATAATATTTTTGGTTTCTTTTTTTGTTAGATGTACCTATAAGTTTTATAATGTTACACTTACATAGTAAGTTATAAAATTTAATGCACGGTTTGCAACAATAATAGTTTCGGTCATTATCAATCATATCTCATCAAGGTATTTGTATGTTATTGTTGTATGGGTGAGTATGTTACTGTGTATTTGTGTGTGTGTGTGTTTTATGTGGGTCAGTGTCTGTTTATGCATGCTAGGGTGTGTGTATGTGTCAATGCAGCCAAAAATCGTAAGCCAAAGATGATAAGTAATTAATTAAGTATTTTTTGAGGATCATAGACGATTGAAGATAATCTCATACAAGATCAATATCAATATTAGCCTTTCGGTGTCGTGAGAGTATTGCAGTTATAGTAAAAGGTTAACTATTGGCGTTGAAGTGTCCGAAACGAGTATTGTTTTTGATACTAATTTGCAAAACAGAAACCCCTTTTAAAGAAAAATCTATTACTGTACTAGATAAAAAACAAATAAGAAGACAAGATAAATTTATCCCTAAAAGCACTACACTAGGTAAAGATAGTAATGCAAGACGAAAGGGAATCCCTGATGAAAGCAGAATTGAACCCGCAAAGACTATTGAAAAATTAAGATTGTAAACACAAGGTTCATGAATATCTCTCGAACAGATCGACTTTCTCTTTTGTCTCTGTGGTCTCGGAGAGCGGCTGACACCAGCCGCGTCGTATGGGAAGGAGCATTATCGTGCATGAGTATAAATTCTTGGTCTATTTGTATTCTGTGAGGGACAATAACAGGTATGTTTGTGCACTCTAACCTGATCCAAACAATCTGGGTTCGTCCGCCAAGACGAACTCCCATGATTGTCCCGCCTTGGTATGAGTGGAACTCCTGAGGGTTAACGCGAATTCGACGTGAATCAGGATGAAACCCAAACCGGGATTCATCGGTGAACAGCACCAAAGACTATTGTTCGTCACTCCATGCTAAATACTCCCGAGACCACGAAAGCCGCCTATCGCGATTGCCATCTCGCAATGCTGGAATACGTAGCGATTATCGAGCATAAAGACCAACTTCATGCAATCTCTTTCGCACGGTTTGGTCGCTTAGCAGTAGCTGGTGGACCTCCTGGAACCTTGGTACTAGTTGCATCGCTGTGATATTGGCTTGTCTTTTAGCGGTAATTTGGAGAAATCGATCCTGTCGTTGCGAAGTAACACGATATCTACCTGTGTGTCGTTCAGATACATCCCCAGTACTGCGATAACGTGACCACAACCATGATTTACATTTTGCCTTGTGTGTAGGGCCTCGCAACGACGCGTTGAATAGTACCATTTTTTAACATTTAGCTCGTAACATTTCATCTCGACTCAAATGATGACGTGACATGACTCGTAAAGCTCAAACGGCACGTTAAATTATTAAAGAAAAACCCCTAATCCCCTCCATCTAATCCCTTTTCATTAATTAATATTAATAAAACCATTAAAATTTTCTTTAACGTAAGGAATAACTAACAATTTTGCCGCCGTATTTTGTTTTCTGTTTTGTTGTTTATTAATTTACATTTTCAATTTTTAACACAGAATAAAATAGATTTCAATCTGTATATAATTTTTTTATAGTAACAAATAAGATTTAAAACTATAAAGCCTTAAATAATTTAGGATTAAGGTATCCCTAGATTCTGTTGAAGTGTGTATTTACTATCTAAATATGATCATACTGTAGATAATAATTTTAATAATTATAAATTAAGTTGTGTTAATGTTCACTGTGATATAAAAGTTGACGTTTTAAGCTTTTATTAAGTTTTTACTCTTACCATTTTTTCATAATAATTGATAAATAATAAATTACAACATTATTAAAGTTGTGCCTGAGGTTTTTGATGTGTTATATTGCTTGGACTGAAGTTAAAAGTAATATTGTAAGTAAGGGACGAGACTCTATCAGGACGCAAGAAGGGGCCTTGCTTTATCATGATAGTGAGAAATGGACTCATTATATTTTTATAAGTTTAGTTTAATGGATACGAATTAAATATTATTAGAATGCTTTGTATAATTCTGTAAGTAAATTAAAATCTTTTTTCCTTTGTCATAACCAATTTAAAAATAAACGCCTTAGTTTTAATAATGAAGTGTCTAAAACACGTAAGATTGTCTCCGAGTATAACATTGTTTTCTGACAAATATCAACAACAATAAAACTGTTAATTGATAAAAAAGTTCTGAATACAAAGTATTTTTGATATATGAATTGAGTTTTCCTTTATATCCTTTAATCTTAATTACATAAAATTGAGCCATCAAATATGTTGAAACTGGACAGGAAAGTATGATGATGGGTGCAAATGCACTAAAACATATAAATTGCATAGGATCATTTGCTGTGGTGATTAACGCTGGAAAGTTATGTCAAATTATAATATGGCTAAAACAAAGTGACCGGCGGAAGTGTTGGTGTCTTAATCGCCTATAGCAGTAATTTATGCGAACGCGCTATTGTATCCCATTTTTGTTTTTCCTTGCATTCCATATTGAATGCGTTATGGGCCGCGACCGAGGTTTTCCTGTGGACCTTCGTGCAATTTTTGCAGTGTGGAATTTACCCCTCCAGTCTGCTTTTGCACTTCTTCAGGAGTGCTTTCCTCCGCAGTGACTGCAGAAGTCATCCTTATCCTGGAAGATTGCCCTCGTGTGAACGAAGCCAAAGCATTTTGTGCATTGTATTAGAGGAGATTGATCATACAACGGCCTACGCTGTATGCCGTTGTATAACTTTCCTTCTTTCACAGGGCATTTGTGGATGACCGGTGACACTTCCAGCACCGGATGGCATTCGAGGGAGTTGTGTGCTCTTTTTCTATATTTGACTTTTACGTGCTTTCCTTCATATCGACACCTTGCAGAACATGTTTATTCTTTACCGATGTTATTACATGGTACCCAAAATCAATGAAAATGTATGGAAAATGTGAGTAATATGGATGAAGCAAACAATTTATGTTTGGATTGTAGTTAGTGAAAATACGTGCGTTTTTCTACAAGACACCGGCGTTATTAATGGGAATGGTACAGCAAACTTAGCTTTCAGTAATATTTTAACAACCACAGAAATATATCGAACAAAATAACTAGCAAAGCCTGTAAGCCCCGTGACTCCAATTTCAGTAGGTAAGTAGGTCAGCTCGTGAGAGTGCTATAAGAAGGGAAAGGTATCTACTTCGTAGAGGTCCCCAAGGGATCTTATCCAGCTCGGCCACGCCGAACGTATCTTTGTCAGACACCTATTTAGTTGTGGTAGGTATCACATGACGAAAGTTATTTCGTGTTGTTTTCAAAATCGCTGTACTATGTAAGCATGGAACATGCAATTTTAGTTTGCAAAGAAAGTTAGCACATATATGAGCAGTAATGATACCTCAAAATATTATGTTTTAATAGATGTTAGTGCTTATGTCTTCACACCCAAACTACAGATACACCTACTCATTTAATCACCCACTCCTAACCACTGTCAGGTCAGTATATGTAAAATCTGAAGCGCTCGTAGCGAAGTTTACTTAGCTGTTCTCAACCGATCAGCAAAGTTAAGCAACGTCGCGCGCGGTCATGAGTTGGATGGGTGACCGCTAGTGACATTACTACTGAGCGTTTCCGTGCTTCGGAGGGCACGTTAAGCCGTCGGTCCCGGTTGTTGTCTTAGGATGGCAGTCGTTATAGCATGGTGGTAGGGCATTTTGCGAATGCCCGCCTGGCTAGCTACCACCCTCAAGTAGAAAATCTGTCGCCAAGCACCTAACGGTGTGTTCCGGCAGCTGTCCTTGAGAGCCAGTACTTCTAGGTTAGCCTGAACAACATTTTCGATCACATCGTCACTTACCATCAGGTGAGATAGTGGTCAAAGGCTAACCTATAAGGCATTAAAAAAAAAAAAAAAAACAAAAACATATCTTTCGCGCTTGACTTAGTGCTACTTTTACTTCGTACAGCCCGCGATATACCCACTATCGGCACCCGATCTTAGGCCTGATACGGTGTTTAGGGTTTTAGTTACTGAATTGCAAAATAAAGATTAGTCTAATTGAAGCATTTCTTTACCTAAGGAATTTTGATTATCGTAACCTTGAATCGTATTAAATTAGCCGTTAAGATGGACGAGCGTGTATAAAAATTATATGTCATCATATCATTTTTGCAGTCAAGAATATATTTAGTAGAACATTGGTAAATATTGAAGGTGGGGTGTTTTATGTTGCCGCTTGATAGTAAGCACCCCTCACGCCTGTCCGTTACAGTAGTTTATTTTTAACTCTACATTACATCACACACGATTTACCGGTTAGTAGCAGTAGTAGCAGTGAAAACATGCTTGTGATAGAAAAGAATCTGAACTATAATAATATTATAATGAGGAAAGATTTGATTGTTTGTTTGTTTGCATTGAATAGGCTCTGAAACTATGGGACCGATTAGGATGAAGTTTGGTATGGAAATAGTTTGAGACACGGGGAAGGACACATGATAGTTTTTTTCCAACTGCGCAAAAAGAGGTTAATGGTTTTGTGCGATAACCGATATTCCCGCGGGCGGAGCCGCGGCCGGAAAGCTAGTGTTAAATAAAATAGTGACGAAATTTAATCGAGCCCACGATGCAGCGCGGAGAAAAATCTTACTCATACGAATAGGTAACATGTAGATACCCACTATCGTATGCGGGAGATAAAAACTACCTAAATGTTTTATATGGGTATAAATACCTTAATAATAGGTAATTACATATAAAACTTATTCATTCTTTGTCATGAGTAATACGAGAACAATAGAAATTAATTCATAAATGGCCGATATCGTCCACGCGGTTGCCAAGGGGCCTCTATACATCGATCGTGCGAGGTAGGTGCGGTATTAGATGCATATGCAACAGATATGCAAATTCGCACAGCCGATTAAAAGCTGTTAAAATAATTCTTGATGTCTAGGTCAAATGACCAATGGAAAAATTGATCCTGTGTAGAAAATTGTAGGATGTCTCGATTTGTAATAACAGCAATTATTGTGCGTCCCGCTATTAAGTTAAGGCCCATTGGCTGGTGGTCTCCAGACGCTTTGAAAGTGGCTATTACCATCTCTGTTTCCGATAAAGCAAGTAGCGTGGTGTCACCCGCGTATCGAAGATGGTACAGTTAGTACCCACCGACCCCGAAATCTCCCTCCCCCCACAGAGTTTTCCGCATTACTAATCCTCCGTAGATGATGAACAAGATGGGAATTACAACACATCTCTATCGAACTTTTATCTCGAAATTATAACTATAAACACGTAAACAATTTAGACGATAAATTCCATAAACACGAGAAGGTATTTCTATCGCACATACCAGGGCTGACTTTGCCCTGTGCCAAGCCAAATCTGTGCTGACTAACTTAGCCTTCATTTAACAGTAAACGTTATCAATATTACGATTTTAGATATAAACTGTTTAGTACTCGTACTATTAAACTGCTGAAGTGTGTGCTAACACACAAGCGGTTGAAATCGTATTTGTTGAGCTTGGATTTATCAGAGACGTTCAAGGGCGTCATTATTCATGAGCCGTACAACAGCACATTAAAGAGCTCTATAACGGGCAGTTGATACAGTAGCTATTCAGTTATATTGATCCCCTAAGAGTTAAAAAACCGAGGTGTAGTAAAGTAAAGCTACTTTAAGGGCGTGAAATGTAAAGCAGAGTTCTTCTTTTGTAGGGCTAAGTATGGGATATAGAAGCGTGATTTTTAAGGTATATGAATGGGCTTTTCACTAATTATTAGAAACTGTGTAGGGATGTGGGGTATTCTTTGATTACTGATGCACTTTGATGTTTTTTTTTGTGGTAAAATCCATAGCAGAGCATTCTACCTCCATTTCAGCGTCCAAACTACTGTATTCGCGTTTCATTAGCCAGGATTTAATAACGAGTCATCGCTATAACGCTCAAAACCACACAAAAGCCAGTACACTTACTCTTTCATCAGCTATATCTACCAATATGTGTTAAAAAACACATGATCCATAATGGACACCACATATTCGTGGAAAATAAGAAACAAATATGGATGAAATAAAATAGGCCTGAAAAATCTTAATATTTTATGACATATCTTTATAAATATCAGTCTAGGACTCTGAACGGATTTTTGTAACGCTATTATCTCTCTAAGAGTGTAATAGCGCCCAATAACCCACCCTGTTGATCCTAAGTATCTTAAACAACGTACACTAGCGCCCTTCTAGACCTCAAACCAGTAGATCGGATGTAGTAGATTGTAAAAGCTATTGGAACCTGACGGCGATGGTTTTCCTAAAAAAATATTATTATGAATTTAAAAATAGATTCCACGTAACCAATATGTATAAATTCTTTTATTCACGTCGCTCTTATAACACCTGCCCAAGCCTTATTGAGCCTCCAAAAACATATAATTACTTTATAAAACTTAAAAACTATTGAAAAGAATTCATGTTATACGTTATTTGTTTATAAAAAAAAACAAGCCCCGTGAAAACTATCTTATTTATGTATATGTTTCAACAATGAAGTGACACTCGTATTGATCACCTAACTTATATAAGTTACCTTAATTAAATATTAAATAAACAGGTAGGCCTGTTTATTAACTTTATTTTCTTGTCGATTCACATTGGTTCATGATGATTTTATTAAGTTTCACTGGAATTTCACTATTGTGGATATATTAAACAGCTCATAACTCTTTTTCGTAGATACAAATGCATCGAAATGCAAAAGGTAATATCTGTAATCGCGATAATGTATGAAATGGTGATGAGTGCTATCGCTTTTTTATTGTTGTTGAAGAGTTGTTAACTCTAGGGCGGTTATAGACCCCACACCTTTAAAATTCCACACCTATAAACATGGCGCTCATAGACTTTTGTATTTACTATAATATTAGCGTGTAGTGTCATTGATAATAACATATGTGTTATTAACTTTCTATTTCTCAATAGCGAAATACGAACTGCGAGTTAAGTTCCACGTTATAACCATATAATTTTTCATAAAGACTGACCTCCTTATTCATAATTGTTCATAACTTTATAATAGGTATACCAACGTCATTTACACGACTCAAAACAGTTTTCCGTTGCGCAGTACTAATGACTTTCGATAATTTATCATAAAGTTATGAAGCGCTTATGAATAAGGGTGTTAGTGACTAGCCCTAATGTCTGAGTCTTGGCCATAGGTAATAAATTCAGTCCAATACGTTAAAAGATTAATACGCCTGTGAATTAAGTATTACCTAACGCGCCACACAGGCACTGTTATGGCTATTTCAAGAAAACTACTGTATGTATTTTATGGTTAAGTTATATAAAGGGTGTTTGGTTTAGTTTGTCAATGCTTTAGTTTATCAACGTTAAGCTACATCATCATCGATTACCATCTTCATGTTCAAGTTTGGGATCGATAGGTAAAATTTTTAGCGATCACATATAGTGTTTTTTAATACTCGAATAGTCCAGTCTACAGCTTGATGTCATCTAGCCTTTAGCATCTTGGACGTCACGGTTATCTTTTCTCCGAACTTGAGCACTAGAAGATCAACCTGGAAACTCGTAGAGGGATCATCTTTCCATGTGTGTAAAAAAGACAACCTTTCGTCTCATGAACGTATCATCAACTCTCTTTTGGAGGGGGCTTTCTCTAGCTCCTTCACTCTAGGTCGAGACGCCTGTAATCGATCGCAGATTTCTTTGAGCAATACCTATGTTTCACACCCATTCAAGGATTTGGACTACAAATACGAGTATCATCTCACGGTAAGATACCAATGTTAAAGATGATTATGGGGTCGCACAGAACTTTGGACGTTTTATTAAAAACCACTTTTGCTTCTCCAATTTATCACTTAAGCCACAGCTGAACAAGAAAAAATATGTCCCAAGACCGAAGACATGTCTTATGTCTTAAAAAGATACTACACGCGGTCTACGACCACTATGTATTTTTATAATATTGGCAGTGGGTAGGATTGGAAAGACATACTATCTCTTATGAGAGGAACCTAACTTAGAGAGTTTATTATGACACTGGACTGCTGCACACTTAGCATTAATTACGTAGCGAACTTATAGGGTCCCCACGTAGCACACTTAGCAAGAGTCTCCACGTAGCGCATATACAGAGTCCTTGCGTAGCACTCTTAGCAAGAGTCTAGTGTATAGTGCATACTTCACAATTATTATTACTTTTCACTGCACTGTTTACTACGTATTTTCTTCTTGTTTCGCTTCCGATTTCACTTGAATCAATACTGGCTCACTTGGTGTTTATGTACTGCTTATATTTTATTTCCCTGCGACTGTTCGAAATTCAAATATATTCTGAATGTCTTCCATCTCTTTCGTTTTCTCACAACAACCCTCTCGATTATGATTTTTTTAATTCGAGTATTGTCTATCATCATCGCTCATCTATATCTTCCTTTTTTTCCAGATTTTGATTTCTGAATATACACAATCCCGTTTTTTAAATTCTCGAACACTCAATTCCGTCAAAAGAAAAACCTATATAACCAGTAAGATGTTCTCTTTAAACCCACATGAAATAGAAGTTTATAGGACCGTTCAACGTAATAAAACGAGACCCACACTTCATATGCATCTCGATTTGCGTGTCGCATTTTTCAACCTCGGAACATCATTGTGCTAAACAACTTTAACGTTTTGCATCTATTGTGTTTAGTTGTGTGGATTAACATATGCGAATCATGTTCAACAGTAAAAAAAGGCAACCAACCATTATCTTGTTAATAAAATTATTCATTGCGGTGTTATAATGTAAAAGTAAAAAAAAAGTTATATTGTAATTATTTTTGTTTTAACATTTTTAGTCATGGTTCTTGTATAGTATCTGGTTCCGTAATTAGGAAATTAATTTGGCAATATAGGCGCAACTAAATACCAGCTTGTAGCCGTATCTACTGACAACTTTATGGTAACATGCAAAATATACAAAAGTGCACGATTAAATTCGCAATGAAGCGAAACATAATCGCAAAGGTCGCAAACGTTTCATGGAGAAAATGCCCAGCTCGCAAGTCTGCTGTTGCGATGACTGCAAAACTTCCATATGCCCCAGACCCAGTATTTAAAGACTTCTATTTCCGAGGTAAAATAATATAGAGATTACAGCGGCTTTAAGATGATGAAGTATTAGTCGCTGTAGTATAGATAGAATAGAATAAAAATATTTATGAACCATATAACTTTGAATGTTAAACACGGCAAGTCCAATACATTTAGTATATTATTTTAGAACCTTAAATTATGATATTCATTATTAATATATTCTATACAATACAATCTGTTTTGTTAAATAATGTCTACTGGATTATACTTTTTACGTTATACATCTTTCATTCTTTCATCTTTCAGAATAACATATCTACTTAGAAAAAAACAGTTAGTAGAATTTATTCGTTTTTCTTAGTTGAAAATCAAACATTGATGAAACTTACTCAACACACAAACTCATTCACTTTTTTTACTGATAGAGCTTTGTATTTGTTTACTATTGGAAATAAATTTAAGAAAATTACTAAAGTGCCATGTTGCGTCACTTCGTTAATAGAGCACAGGCTTTTACCCTCATTTTTTAGCCCTCCGCCCGACTGTTAGCAGCGTAAAGGTATCGGTATCTATTTTAGTTTTCATCTACCACCAGCGAGATCTTAAATATAGCGTGACGATATGTATTTAATTAACGGGTTGTATAAAATTATGTTATTATAACCTTTAGCCCCGTTAATGTGGGCAATAGTATCTTAACACTTGATTTTTGGGCTCGTATAATATAGGGACGTGTCTACTGCCTTGTATAAAGCATTGAAATAATTACATTCAGTTTTCCTAAGACGCATTAGCAACAATGTATAAACACTGATCCATAAAAATGAATACCACATAAACACACATTATATTATATAAAAGACCAAAAGCTCAACATATCGATAAGAGTCTCTTTCTCTTTCCATATCACGTATTGACAGCGGTTCTCTTTATTTTCTTAAATAACTGTAGGTACTTCATTTGCTCAAATATAACGATGTTGCGAATTTCCCGTGTCGCGTGAACTTTTATAGCACTCGCCATTTTTAGGCGGCGCGGCTGTAATTAAATAAGCGTCCAGTCAATTCACAATCCAGCAAAATTGCTTTTCATCTCTTTAGCAAGAAAAGTTTGTTTTGGTGCTCAAAAGCTGACAGAAAAATCAGTTTTAGCTGCGTGCGTGACGAAAAGTAACGATTAACGAACAATATGCAGAGCTGCAAATAATTTAAAAATAAAACTATAGGTACAAATAATGTTTATTTTTTCAAATTAGTAATGTTTGCATGTTACAGTAAACTTTTTATTTAATATTGCATTCAATGTGTTTTTAACCATATATTTTTGTTTCTGGTAGAGATACCTCTATATTCACACGACTGTCTATATTTTTAGGTCAAATAGTAGCAATCTTTTAAGGAAATCTTCTATTATGCTCAGTTCTCTATATTAGTAACACTCGTTACGTCCGTGATTCAATTTCTTTTTTGGACTTTTTCACAAGCTCGAGATTTAAGGTATTACATAAAAACTTTGCTCCCCTGTTCGACAAATAGGTAGCATTGTGTTATTTAATAGCAGCCTCTTCATTTTACGAGTGTGTACAACATGTATTCAATGCCAACATCGATAACAATTGTAAATATTGTAGTCTAAATTAAATTTAAAATTTTAATGTCAGTCAACGTGCTTAATATAGTATCAGTGCTAGTTATTATGATATTGACAGCGATCTTCTTTGAGAGAAATAGCATTTTAAATAGTTATATATATGTATTTCTTCCTTTTATTTCATGCATGTATCTTTCCCCTCTGTCAGTCGTAAGAGGCGACGAAGGGACATATAAGTGGCAAAGGTGGGAAGCAGTACTTTCTGAAGAACTGTCAACCTACGTTGCAATCCACAAGACGCCTGCCAAACCTGGGGATTCTTATTCTTACTCTTATTCTATATGGGGGCTATATGTCCTGCACTGACGTCCCGCTTGGGATGTTTTGTGCATTTTACCCGCCAGCTTCTACCCAAGCCATCCCAACCCCTTGACTCTTGTAGTCCGGGTGTAATTTGTATTTGTTCCGTAGTTCTTCGCAGTGCAATAGTACATGCTCCACGGTCTCATCTTTTCGCATATATCCTCTACATAGAGGACTGGACTGTATGTTGCTCCAGTTTTGTGCAGAAAGTAATTTAGGTTACAATGACCTGTAACAAGATGCGTATTACAATGCGTAGATGCCTGCTATAATGCGTAGTTCCTCAGGCTTTAGTTTCAACTAGGTTATTTGTCAGCTTCTTGTTTAGAGTTGGGAACATGGCCTTTGTTTGTTAACAATCCTCTTCTTATTCCACAGGATTTGTTGTTCTCTCTCGGTGTGACGATGTAGTAGTTCCCGTACTTCCATTGCTGATGGCTTGCAAAGGTTCCTTACGTCATCACAAACTTGTTTTTTGCTCCTTTCTTTACCAGAGTATCTTCCATGGTTACCCGGGCATGCACTATGCCCTTTGACCATGTTATCATAATTCTGTAGTTTTTTTTACAGCCTTTGTAGGCAGCATGACACTCAGCTGTGACTCCAGACCTGCTCACTGGTATTCTTTCTAAACTAGGTGTTATGTGGTGACGCGAGTTGAAAGGTAATAAAATTAAATATGGATGCGGGCGTTAAATACGAGAAATAAAAGATGAGTCACACAAGAGAAGAAAATACACACCAAAATAGGGAATGAGCACTAATCTGGTGTTGCCTACTTGCTTTCCGTTTGGCGGGCTCTGCATCAGTATCCCGGCAACGGCGGCGGGGTGAGCTACAGGCAACTTAGGTATCACTATCAAAAGGGTCCAGAGTTGCTAGTCTACAGTAACACAGCGCGGGAAGTGATGTAAGCTCCATAAAATAGTAAAAGTTCAGAGGTAGGATGACAATGGTTTGTGATTTGTCGCGTGCCTATCCACTGATTTGTTGAATATATCTTTAGTGCTGTCGCCATCGCTTCTTGCTGTATATGAAGATGCAGTGGAGTCAGGCACAGGATGACATCAAGAGCAGCTGATGGTGTTGATTTGAAACAGCCGCTGATCAAAGAGCAAGTCAGTATTTGCGTTTGCTGCAGTTTCTTTATTGTAGTCCCGAGACTTGTTCGTGGTCACCACACTGCGCAACCGTTGGTGAGGACAGGTCGTACTATGACTGTGTAGATCCATCGACAGAGTTTCGGTTTACGATCCCAATCTTTCCCTTCTGGTCTTGTACATTGCATCAAAAAAAAAATAGTTTTTTTTTGTGATATGTTCATGGTGTTTTCCACACAAAAGCTTATTGTCAAGCAAAATGCCTAGATATTTAACCTGTACTTACTTAGGATCAATTGTGTTCCAAACAGCGTAGGCCTTCATACTTCCTCAAAATTTGCTAACTTGGTTTTTCGGGTGTACATGACTATTTCTGTTTTTTTGTTGGTTCACAGGGATAGACTTCATACTTCCTCAAAATTTGCTAACTTGGTTTTTCGGGTGTACATGACTATTTCTGTTTTTTTGTTGGTTCACAGGGATAGACTTTGGCGTTAACAGCGTTCCTCGACTGTGCGAAGAGCCTTCTGCATTTTTTTGCACAGGGTCGCCTCAAACAGTCCGGACACAATTATGACTAGGTCATCAACGTATCCTACAGTGACCATGCCATTCTTGTTCAGGAGTTCTTCGTGTGTTAGTACCAGTCAAAAACAGATTATTATGATGGATTAATCTTAGAGGTTATATCCGCTTTTGGGATCCTATTCTCCCATATAATATTATAAATGATTTTAGTAAATAATACGGGATAACTCACATGAATAAGTCAGATAGCTCCGACTATAGTTTCGCCGAAGAGGACTCGCATCAGAACTCGCCACACCAACTGCAATCGGAGTGGGTTCGCACCAACCTATGACGTCACGCGCGCTACGAGCTTCCACCCGCAGTGCTAAGCGAGACCACAACACAGGCGTCCCGAGCTCTCCTTGAAAAAGACCTCTGAATGTGGGTGAAATTATAGTCGGAGCTGTCTGACTTATTCACGTGAGTAATCCCGTATTATTTACTAAAATGAGTGAACAACCACGGTAGTTTTTATAATAAAATATTTTAACTGATTCGTCAAACCATAAAAAGCCGCTATAAGATAAGATTTATTTTACATATCTCAGTTATTGACAGGGAGACTATTTTTATTTTAAATTTTCGTTCATTTGTGCCATATAAATACGCCATATATATAAACAACAAACACTTTTAATGCTGATACGCATACAACGTATCAGCATTAAAAGTGTTTGTTGACTTACACGATAAAATTTGATACACGTAGCCAAAAAAAATTTTGATCCCAATAAAGGATAGTGTAACCTTGTACCGAAAAATATTTATTGTAAATCTACCCGTAGGACGCTGGATTAAAATGTCACCTCGCCATTTCTTCTCGTGGGTGTCGTAAGAGGCGACTTAGGGAACAGTGCGCCAAATGAGCAGCATGCCACTTCTCACGTGGATGTGAGTAGGGTTTTGACTGCATTAGACGCACTACAGGACTGTATACCGTCCTAACGCCCGGCCAGGATTTCATACAATATGTTCTTGTGCTCCAGTCTTATGTGTAGTTAGTGTAAACATATTATTCGTAACATGTTCTTGTGTTTCATCCCGGGTGCTAGAGAAAACATTTTATATGACCCTGGAACTGTGCTGTTTACACACCCTTGCCTACCCCTTCGTGGAATACAGGCGTATGTATGTATATTTATTGTATAGATTGATTATGAAAAACTTGGATATTTATTAGTAAAAAAAATACATTTGGCATTATTACTACAGCAAAAGACACAAGCGAGCGAGAGGCACCTGTCGAAGTTACAGCGTGACATATTACACGTCGTTTGCATTTAACAAGAGTTGTAGGTACGTGTCCTTAAAGATCATCGCGTCAATAAACCAGTCATGACTGAGTTACAGGTATATCTATTATACGGGAATTGATGTAAATAGTATAATCTTAGAATACCTTTTCATGTATAAACTATTCTTTCCTTAGGAATGTAAAAAAACTTGTAAATTCTCGGCATAGCCAAATAGTCACTGGTTTACAGTTCTATATCCTCTATCGGACGCCACTCCACTGGGGTCCGACGAGATAATTTGGAGATCAACATAAGTAAGGTAATACTGCATCTTAAGTGCAAAATAAGGCTTTTTACAGTCTTAACGCCCTTATTTACAGTCGTAAAGTCTTATTTACCGAAATTTAAGCGCCCGTAGCGAAGTTTGCTTAACTGTTTTGAACTGATTAGCAAAGATAATCAATGTCCGCCGCGGTCATGAGTTGTATATATATAGTAGTAATATATTTTATACCGCTAGTGACATTACTACTGAGCACTTCCGTGCTCCAGAGGGCACGTTAAGCCGTCGGTTCCGGTTGTTGTCTTAGGATGGCAGTCGTTATAGTGGCCACCATCCACTATCAAGTAGAAAATCTGTCGCCAAGCACCTAACGGTGAGTTTCGGCAGCTGTCCTTGAGAGCCAGTAATTCTAGGTTAGCCTGAACAACATCTTCGACCAAATTATCACTCACCATCAGGTAAGATAGTGTCAACTATCAGCCATAAAAATTTTTTTTGAATGGCATCAAGTAGGCGTTTCGCCCAGAAAACAAAGAAATAATTTGTTAACAGTATTATTTTTTATCATTCCTTGTTTTCTAATCAAAAACATACCTTAAAATATTATGTTCAACCTTGTATCGATCTTTGTGTAGTATAGACAACATATAATTATATCACCCCACGCATGGCATAACTGTCAATTATGGCGGAATATTTTTTATTCTTCGTATTATAAACATTTCCTACAACTGTCGGCCGACAACTAGTCATTTTCATGGATTTCAACGCTTATGAAACATCAACTGCCAAGAAAATTTCCACTGCATTTGTAATATACTGAACAACGTGATCAAAAAACCATAGGACATATCGTATTCTGGTGGCTATAATAATTATATACCTGCAATGATATTTTACCGCAGTTTTATTACATAGTACGTAGTATTATTACGTTTAATTACATAGCGCATACTGATAGCACATGAATAAATAGCCGTATATATATATTTATTCATGTGCTTAAAGTATAGCGCTTCTATCGCGTTCGTAAATGTTTAAATTTCGAATGCCATATTTTTATATATATATTAAAAACTCATTCATCGATCTATAGTATATTATTAACCAAGGATGGTAAGCAGTAAGATGGATCAATTGAATATGAGAGTACCCGAGTTTAACATTACATTTTTAATAATAAGTGCGTGATAATAAAAAACATCACACACATTTCATGAAATACCTATTTCACAAAGATTTCACTTTCTTTTCAGTCCACCACTTGATAATAACAAAATATGGACTCAGATGTGTTTCCTCTCAAGTCGTGGGTTATATAAGTTTTGTACGCACATTCCGCCGCCAAGATCATCGTCTTCTTCAAGAATAATAATTTAGTCAGTCTAGGCCAAAATTTTCTTTCTATACAAGACCTCATAAGCAGGGAATGCGCGTAGGGCCCAGTAACACTCAAATTTTACTAACTTATGTAAAATTTTAGTAGGTATATTTAGGTAAATCTACTTATCTTTTCACGAATGAACGTGGTGATAATCTGTTTTGATTGTATTATTAGCTTTATCGTTCCTGAAATACCTACTATGAATATTTTTTTATAATTAATTAACATCGATAATGGTAGACAAGAGCACACTGGCCAATTTAATATTTCAAAGACCTATTACGAGGATCCGTGGGGGATTTGTCATAATCCCCACGCTTGGGAATCAAAGTAGAAGTTGTCAGATCCTCAGAAAGCGACGCTTCCCACCTCAAAATACCTTTCCCTTAGTGGCCTCTTACGACACCCACGGGTAAAATTGGGGGTGCCAACTCCCCACTTCTTCCCCCTTTGTTGTTGCTTACCCCACAGGGTAAGACGGATTTAATTTCATTTTCACTCTTACACCCTGATATAAGTCTGTTTAGAAAATCAACTAACTCAATCTGGGTGTAACTAAGTATGTTATAAGAACGTGAATAAGAAAATGAACGAAATTGTCTAAAGCGCCATATTGTATGTCTATACTTACATTTAGTGATATAATGAAGAAGTCCAAAGTGAAGAGAAACGACGTTATTGGATTGAAATTCATCTGTAACAAGACATATATTTTTATTAGAGAGGGCAATTTGAATATTAACTTAATAACATATTTGTTTTTTCCTTGTACGACGATGAGTTCTAAGTACATGAATTCTTTATTGCACCATAATTATTTTTAAATTAAGTTCTCATTCGTATTTACAGACCAGTTCATTCACGAAGGCACGTAAGTGATTGATGTGCGTTAATACGGGTAGGCATTGTTTGTATATTACAAAATACAGTTAAACAATAAAATGTAAAAATGTGATCGCTTGGGTTAGTTGTCATAAAACTTTTGCACGTTCTGTTACGTTTCAAAACATACTACATACAATATATACTGTACATCTATACTAATCTTCATCTTCATCTACACTAATATTACAGAGAGGTAAGATTTCTAGTTTTGAATTTTTGTATGACATGAATAAACTTAAAAACGATTGGACCGATTTGGAACAAACTTGGTATAGATATAGTCTGAAACCCGGGGAAGGACATAGAATACTTTTTATCCAACTGCGCAAAAAGATGTTAATGGTTTTGCGCGATAACCGAAATAAACGCGGGCGGAGCCGCGGCCGGAATGCTAGTACATATATATAGTTTTTATGTTTACTCGTTAAATACAAATCTTTCCTCTGTATAATGTACAGAGGAAAGATTTTTAATATTTTTTAAAATAAATAATAAATATTGTTTTTCATTTTATTTCTTTAAATTTTTGTTAAATACCAAGGCGAAGCCGGTGCGGACCGCTAGTACAGTATAAATAAACAGGAACAAATATTTCTTCAGTGGTTGGAATAATTCAATTCATAGAGATCCGTACCCAAAAGAGAAAAACAGAGCCCTATTAATGAGATTCAACAGTCTGCCTGTACGTTCAACTCTGTCAGAGGTCTCTAGCTCGTAATAGGAATGAGTTACAAGTCTGTTTCTTTACATACTTACCTGTAAAAGTTTAGATATTTAATGTAAAACGTTGACCCAAAGACGCATATTGTACTAGAAATTAAAGAAACTTTTATGCGCCCTAGCATATTATGTTAGGAATCTAGAATTATTTAGGAATATAATGTACTAACTATATCCTTTCAATAAAAAATACTGAAAAAGCTAATCATTATTTAAGCTTTGAAGATGTGATCATCAAAATCAAAACAACGAATTGCCCTTTGTTTCCCAGGGTGCTAAACTTTGGTGTCCTCTTCGATTACGTAACTTAAAATCAATATCTGATAGATACTGTCCAAAATTATACATTAATTCATGTTCTGACAATTTGTTTACAAGGTTTAAATACAAATAAACATTGACAGCTAACGTTTAAGTGGTTTGTTAGTCTGTTCGAAATACAAAACATGAAACCACCGTTTAAATAAATAATAATTTTGCTTTAACTTTCTTATGCAACTGATACATTGATACTAGAAGCATAGAAGATATATGAAGCTCTATAATACGAGTACCTATGCTAGATGGATAGAAATTACGTGCCGCCGGATTATTGTACAGTCACGAGCATTTAAATGTCAATAGATTTGTTTTTATTTCAACGTCATTTAGATATGAATAAATTCAATCTGTTTTGAATTATACTCCAATAACTGAAAAGTATTTTCCTGTCTTGATATACACAATGAATGACAATCGATCCCATAAGTAGAAAGGGTCACCAAAAAGCATTTTCTACCAAAAATATGGAACCAGCTTCTACATTCAAATGAGTGAAATAACTTGTCGGTACTGCAAGGTACTACTGGTACTGCAACTTGGTAATGCTCTGGTTGGGATAGTACACAGAAAAAAAAGACTTCTTTAGCCAAGAATATACATTGTCTTAATAAATTCAAGACAATGCTGTATTACAACAAGAATATATTCTGAACTGAAAAATAATCGAGTCTTAATATTACACTCGAATATTCTTAGGAATGTTGTTTTGACCCATGAAATATTTCTTCACATTAAGTATTCAAATTATTATTTCAAGATAACGAAAATATTCTTCTAACAATAAAATAAGAATTCTTCAGTTAAAATTTTATTCTCTAAAGAAAATTTCTATATTCTTTCTTGAAATATTTTTAAATATTCTTGTATGGTAAGATTCTTGGATTCAAAACTAACCATATTCGTATTTAAACACTTTAACGATTTCTCCAAAGAAGAATGCAATATATACTTTGATTCAAGAATATATTCCTGAGAATATTGTGTTCTGTTTTCAAGAATATATTGTTTTCAATATATATGAATCACAAATATTCTTGAATAAAAACACACTGCGTTGGCTCAAGTATTCCTTTTTTTCTGTGTATACACCTGACTGCGATTCAGTTAAAACGTCAGTTTAGTTACAAGTACAGATTGACATCTGTGAATATAGAAAAAAATGGGAATCTTGATGGCTCGTTTATGTAGAAATCGCTTATTTCTCCTTTCAGTAAGCCAAAGTGAGAGGGTAAACAAATTCGGACGAGGATCCAGATTCATTCTATACAGCATATAGCCCATGCCCAAGTGAAAACTTCAACGGTGGAGAAAGCAGAGACACCATGTGTCGATACGAACAAACTGTACTAACAAACCCACTTGCCCAACCCCGAATTTTTTCATTCCGTTCGACGTAAGCTGCATATATTAAGCCAGCCTGTACGAAGGCACTAGTCCGTGGGATGCCGGGCAAGAATCCTCCTTTTCTTCTTGTAGAACTAAGAAATAACGAACTTCGTCGCCTCTTACCAGAAACAGAAAATTAAGAGCAGTGTTAAAAATCTTATTAAGGTACTCGTACCGTCTACAAATTTAAGGTTAATACAAAGCCCCTTAATCCCACGTTATTACTCAACGGTGAATGTTTTACAGCTGTAGTGTCAACAGTGAGTCGGAAGCCGCTCTCCAGTCACTCCTGGAATGGTGGTAGTAATGGAAGCGGCTATAGGTAGCCCGACCAAAAGACCGTGCATCACAAAATAAGTCCCACCGTGGACAACAAATGACTATATTGAATTCCTGTGAGAGTACACAAAGCCGGAAATATTTAAGGCACCAAACAATCTTTACAAATTCAACTATTACAAAAATAAAAATCATAAAGATGTTACGTATAAAATAGCTAGTGACGTTCGGAACCTGGTGACAGATACAAGTAATATATATTTTCCATGATTCCAACTAGTATATGGATCACACGAATGATTCATATTCTGCACACCTAAAAGAAAAATGATAATCATGAACACGTTCTACGAATCTGTCTTCCATCTAAAAAAGGGTGTCTCAGTAAGAGTGCACTTTTTAATTTCAAATAAAAACATATATTAATTGAGAGAGTTATGATTTTTTTATTGGATTGTAAAGAAGACATGTTCCGATTAAGTATGGAATAAAATATCCGTCAAATGGCCACTACGGCTCTTAAGACAAGCCATTACTGTTTTAATTTAATTTTCCATGACTTTTTTACCGATGACGCGTTAGATCTCGGATTTGAGCTCAGTTCTGTACACTCTCTTTCTGATTTATTCAAATAAACCTGAGTTATCAGAAAACTCCAAAGAAAAAATCGCACGGCGTTAAATCAATGCGTTACATCGGTGAAGATGACTTTTTTCGAAAAATTGGCATTGTGTTTGCTCCATTACAGCCGGTTTCAGCTCCTGAGTAAGCAAAATTTTGTATGCGATATAAGAGAAGAGAAGAGACAAGAATTTTGTATGTTAGTTCTTTTGTCATAATTCGCTGCATAGTGCTTCGTGAAATTTTAAGTTGAGAACGATTGCGAATTGGTGTTTTCGGGTTTTTGGCGACACTCTCGCTCACAGCAGCAATGTTTTCTTGGGACCGACCGGTACGTTGACGCCCAGGAGTCTAACTGTCCATAACCGACCCAGTTTCTTCAAAATGTTTGACCCCCTCTTCGAATGGTTGACACATTGGGTAAACTTTATCAACTGTTCATTTTTCAAAATTTGAGAGCGGTCTCACCATAACTTTCAAATTTTTAAACATACATTTTCACAATTATAATACTCTGTTTTTCATAAAGCGCTCCATTTTTAATAATCTGAATAAGAAACATATGTGACCGCTGCCAAACTTCAGAGTTGCCACATTATCCAGGTTGGATAGAGTGCGAACGATAACTTGGAACTTTAACTGTTGACAATAGAGAACAGAGTCAGTGTCTCGGAGATCAAGAAAGGTATGAATGCTTGGAAGGAATACTGTCAACCATTCGTTTCACAAGCATTACAGCATCACACTTCACGTGTATCTTGGAGTATATTACTAATGTTTACGTAAATTATTAGGTGCTTCTAAAACGAAGTAAAACCTTGTGTATAGATGAAGCCATGAAGGATTTGAAGATACTGCCAAATATAGAATGTGGCCAAATCCTTCTTCATGTTTATACCGTTTTATAAAGAGGGCGTTCAACAAAGAAAGATAAAACTGCATACTCAAATGCTAGATATTACTCGCTAGCAAAGTAATGCTAAGTCTTATGCCTGTTCCGAGCAGTTCAAACTGGCATGTCTTACTGTTTTTTTATTGATGATAGGTTACCTTTGAACACAATCTCACCTGATGGTCGTTACCATATGATGTGATCGTAGATGTTGACAGGCTAAACCTAGAATTACTGTCTATCCATGACATCAAACGGAACTTGGCGACATATTTTTCTACTCTCAGGTCCACCTAAACTTTTTTTAAGAGTTAATTTATAACACACATTGTTACAACACTATTTCAAGAGTAAATTGTTAGTTTTTTTTCACTTGACTCGTAATGACAATATGTGCACTTATGTTTACAACATACATTTGTAATACGAAAAGGGACTTCATATGGAAATTAGGGTCCGTTAAGGCAATAACTCTGGCAAATGGACCGCACGTATTCGATATGAAGTATATACTAACTGTTAACTGTTCTGCCTACCCATAAACAACACATGAATACAAAGGATGTGTAAAAAAGGATGGATTTCTTGTATAAATATTAAATAAATTTTCGTACGAGATTATGAATTGTATTTGTAGCAAATATTAAAGAAATCTTGCTGTAAGCTTTGACTATATAAAAATTGTTTACTGTTAAAAATAACAAAATATTTTGTAATAAAACAAGCAAAAATATTAAATGCTTGAGACTACCAAGGTTCTTCAAAATTGTTTTAACTCGGTCGGATAAGTGGTTCGTTTGAGTGTATTATTAAAAAAATTCTAAACTAAATTATTAATTTATGCAAAAAATTGTATATATATATACACGGCTTGAGCTGTAGTAGGTTAAGAAATGCAGGGTAGTAAGGTGATTTGCAAAAGTATGTGTTATTTCAATTGCCACCGCAATTTACCGCAAATAATTACCATTCCAAGAAAAACATATTTTATACGTTGCAGTTTACAGCCTCTCTTAGCGAGTTCCACTCCCTAGTTGTGCGTATTAAGAAAGACGCTGTGAAGCGTTTTGTGCAAAGAGTTAGAATGTCAATTAGGTGGGGGTTAACACCTGCTGTGCGTCAGGACTCCCGGTGGTAAAAAGGTGAAGGCAGGATGAGATCATGGAGATCATCGGCACACACTTCATAACACATTATGTAAAAAACTGAAAGACAGGCAACCTTACGAGGATGGGCTAAGCTGTCAGTCAATAGATCTCTTGACTCTGCGATCTACTGAGTCGAGAACGGCTAGTTAGTACTTTACTGAGGCATGCCAGAGGTGACTGCAGTATTCCATACAAGATCGAATCTGTGTTTTATAAAGTACTAAAAGCTGCCGGGCGTGAAGCACCACGTCACCGGTAATCGTGATTTAGACTCGAAATAGGCGTCAAAATTCAGATCAGAAGTCAGAAGTCTTCATGGCAAGAAGTTCTATAGTGCCTGACATTAGGTCAGATGTACTACAGAAAGAAGGACATGTTCAGTGGACTTCGTTTTGCGCTAAGCTAACACGTCTATGTTTTGGTGGTGTTGAATGTGACTGAATTTTCGCTACCCCACTGGGAGTCAAATTTAGTATCACATTAGTTCGCTGCACCAAAGCCTCTTTCAAATAACGCAATTCCTCACCACTAGCCTTTGCTTTAGACATAATATATCTCAATAGGACTGTACAGTTATAAACATGGAAAATATGAGTAAGGAAGAATAGACGAAGACCAACATTGTATGCTGTCCCCACTTCGCAAGAGATAAAAGTATAGACATGAGCCAGCTCATTCTCAAAGGGAATAAAAGTGCAAGAGCTAACTGACTAAAAAACAGTATAACTATATCGAATTGCTAAAGTGTTTACATAGGAACACCACAATGTCGATGAGAGTACAGAAGAAGAGCACAGAACAAATCCAACTGGAACTAGAATATAGAAAAGACGAAAATGTTGTCTAATGTCTATGTAACACCCCCAACAGTTTTATATCGGAAACGATACTCTCGAAGTTATTGATGAACATATAAATATTCCTAGTATACTTAGGTAGGTACAACTTCTATAAACAGGTCGCTCGAAAAATCTAATTCGCTTGGTCGCGTTCGGGAAATTACGCTACATTTTCTCGTCAAACATCCCGCAAAGAAGACAAAAGTCTTTAACTAGTGTGTGTTGCCAATGATTATTATAGCACTGAGACGTGGTCCTTAAGAGTTAAGTTCACGGAGCGCTTTCCATACAAACGTAGGTTCGTCATATTTTAAATACTCGGTGAAACTTTCCATGTATGTCCTTGAGCCTATTATATATGCTTCTGGTTTACCAGATAACCGTCAAGTTAAGTATTTTCAAAAATAGTTCGAAAAATCGTTTTGTTTGATAATTGTTATTTTGACATTTAGGGATATTATAACTAATAAATTGAAGATCTGGTAAACCAGAAGTATACATATTAGGCTTAGCCGTATGCGTACAAAATTTCAGCGAGTTGAAGTCATTTGGTATGTAAAATATGAGGAAACTACGTTTGTAAAGAAAGCGCTCCGTGAACTCTACTCTTAACTGTGGTTCTTATGTATAATTTTAGAGTCACCTAACGAACTATTTAAACAGGAGTCCTCGGAGTTTGTTTGCGCGATAAAATTCGAAATGAAGAACCAAAGTCTATGGAAAAGCTATAAGACACAAATTTACGTTTTCTTTATAAGAACGACTGGTATTATAAAGAAAATGTGTTAATTATATTACTTTTGTTTTCCTGCTCTTATTCTACCGATGTGGGATTAGTATCATGATCACTCATGATTTTTATTAAAACGAAGGACAACAAGTACATACTACTAATAGTTTTTGTAACACATCAAGAATAAAATTATAAAATATCTTAACAACAAACAAATCATACAAATTAGACATCACTCTTAATTGCTAATAAAACAATTTAATTTCGTTAGCGATGCTGAAATACAGTCTCACAGGAACGAGATATTCGGTGAAATTGACCTGAAAGGCGGTATAAGAATGAGGCAATGCCAATTTTTCAATTCAATCAAAGTCTAAGTCAAAATCATTTATTCAATTTAGGCGTCTACGACGCTCTTATGAAGGTCAATTACAAATTTTAGTATTGAAATATTCTACATTGTACTGCCACGTTCAGCAAATAAATTGTATAGAGCCACTGCGAGAAGAACGGGCAAGAAACTCGGGCCCATTCTTTTAAACATCTTTAAACAATGTGTTACAAACTTACTATATAATAGAGTTATTACAATATTTTTTTAAATTATGTAGGTGACAGGCAATAGCTTGGCAGAGGCGGAATTGTCCAGGCATTTTTGTTGTTTAAGTAATCAGAAACTATGCAGTAGGATTTTTTAATCAATATGTTTTTCACATGCAACTTGAATTTCCCTTCTGTGAGCGTTGTAATATGTTTGGGAACTTTATTATAAATCCGTACCCAATTACCTAAGACCTTTTATTTGTCTTTGCTAATCTAAAACCTATATAATACTTTGAAGGTCCTGGCGTGCCTATTCAGTTCGAAGAAAATTCCTTTCAACCGTATTACTTACGTGATATGCCTTTTCCTGTAACCAACCAACTTAAGCTGCTGGGTTGAAACTTTATATATGTTAATAGATCATCTTAGAGGAGATACAACTATTTCCCTGTAGTACTTACCTGTTATAATCTAGTACTTGCCTTCTGTTTATATTATATTAATTATTAATATTAAATTTTCTATTTCACCAATTGCCCGTGGGGTGCTGGGCTAGAATAACACGCTTCCCCCTCCCCGTCCTACCCCATATCTTCTTGTGGAAGTCATAAGAGGGGACGAAGGAAAAAAACCAGAAGGTGTAGTAGGTGGTGTGGTGACTAGGTGAGGTAAGCATGTTAATAACTCAGTATGTTTTACTGCAACATGCCATTTTGCTCAATATTAAAAATATGTTGCCAACACGTTTAACAAGTTATACGCAAAAGGGAGCAGATAAGTTGTAATACTTAAAAATAAAAACTCTAAGATAAAAGAAAATTATAGGTTGTATCACAATGAATAAACATTGTAAAAATACCTAAGATAGAAAATAAATTAGAGAGGTTCTTGTTTGTCATTGAAAACAGACCAGACATCTAAATGATTAAAATATCAAAGCAGAGTTTACGGATTTCTCAGTGCAAAAAGCCCCATGGGATTTATAAAACGTTGTTTCCGTTAGTACATATTTAATTTGGTGAAATTTGACCTAAAAATGAATAAGTAATTAGTAAGTCGTTCGTTCCCCGTGGGGTGTCGGGTTAGAATTGCACCTCCCCATATCATCCCGTGGGTGTCGTAAGAGGCGACTAAGTGAAAAATACTGGAAGGTGGGCAGCAGCGCGTTCTAAAGAATTACCATCTTACACTGCGATCCCCAAGCCGCCTGCCAAGCGTGGGGATTATGGCAAGTACCCCCTTTATAGGGAAGGCTGTGTTCAGCAGTGGACGATCAGGCTGAAACAGTAAGTCGTAAGATTTTTAAAACTGGCCAGCTAGAGGTATTGGAAAAAGTAGCAATGTTTTGTTTGAAATTATACCACAGATATTATTGAACCCGTAGCAGAGACGGGGCTTTTGTTCTGTTATAATTATCTCTTTTTTTTACTCGTAACCGTAACAGGGGACGGTGCGGGTATTATTTAGAATTCAGATTTCATCTGTTAGAAATGTTCAATACTTTGAAAGGATGTCCGTACCCGTCATAGTTTCTAAGTATAATTTTCATATGAATCGCTTCATTTTCCTAGCCCTCCTATCAGGGATCCTATTTTTTTATGTAATTGAGACAGAACACGCACAAAACAAGACCCACCTGGTATTAAACGGTAAACTTTGCCTATATATATAATTATAACAAAATAATTTCGTCACAAGTGTCGAACAACACTGCGTCCATCACTCTGACTTCCAGTTGCTAAGTCTCACATGCCTTTCATTTTACAATTACTTACTAGCTCTCTAGCAATGCTGCCAACACACACTGATAAGTGCTTGGCGACAGAATTTCTACTTGGGGGTAGTAACAGCCAGGCGAGCATACGCCAAACCCGCTTGCACCATGCGGTGAAGCTTAAACCGGCGGTGAGGATCAAACCATTTGCACGGCAGTCCATAGCTATTAGTAGATTTATTCCTCTTACGCCGATCATCTTTGGTGGATACACAGGTTTAGGGCAGGTTTTTCAATCATCAGGTAAAAAATATTAGACTGATCAAAATTTAACCGACCAAATTTAAATGATTTTAATCAAATCTTTTAACTACTAGCATTCGAGTATGCCCCTTTTACACTATTAATTCACACATCACAAAATTAAGAGAGTCTCATAAAGATCTAATGCAACAGCAGTCTTACAACCAGATTCACCAGTGCTGATTTGGTGGAGAGTCATCGATTCAAAACGAATATCCAAATATATCTTCAAGAGCATTTGAGTTTTCATTCCGTTTGCAACATCATATTTATGTGAAGCTGGATGTCCAGCTATAGCTGTAAGTAAAAAATATCGCTCAAGGATCAATGTGGAGCAAGAAATGAGAGGAGCAGTGTCAAGTATTATTCCCCGCTTTGAATAACTGTGCGGATATCATGGAGCTCATCCGGCGCATTGATTTGACTGAGTAACTATCGTATTTTATTTTTTGTTTTACTTAAGTCTATCTTGTTGTTCTGTGTTTCAATTCTTCAATTCTTTTATAATAAAAAACAAAATTTCATATTATAGATGTTTTTATTTTTGTTCCTATCTACCTAACCTTACTTCTATTATTGTAGGTTATTATGCTAGCTAGGATAGGGCGCCGAAGTGAAAAAGTACTACATACATAAATATGTAACGTCGCAGGCTGAAAAAGATTAGGAACCTCTGCTTTATATTATATGCGACCCAAAAAGGTCTGACCTCTGCCTTTGAATAAAATCATCTGAAATAGAAGCTGATTGAATTCAACGTAACATTATAGATTACAAAATAAGCAGCTAAATTGACTAAAGTTAAGTCTACTGGCTTACTAGAAACCCTCGTATCAGACAAGGTTTTTAATTTATACCATGCTTTCCATATTTTTGTTTTTGGGATGATTAGTTCACTATTACCTACGAATATGATAAAAAATTCAGCGACGTACATCCCAAAAAGGGTACGCATATACATAAACACTCTACTTTTGCCAGGTTGAAGGTTCCATGTTATAGTTTTGTATTCTATAGAGTAGTCTGTTACTGTAATAGTGGATCATTTTGAGTTTAATATTAAAAGGGTCCGAACATAGAGAAATATAACACTATTCCGAAGGTCATAAAATCGTCAATTCAAACGTTTGTAATGATAAGGCACGCTTCTGATTCATTTGATTATTATGTCGACCAAAAGTTACATACATTAAACGGTCCATTATTACCTTTTAACCTTTTTACTGGCTTATAAAAGTAATCTTCCGATCCCCATTAACAATGCTGTGGTGTAATAAAATGGCAAATTATGTCCGCCACCCCCTTTGTTCGTCTCAATCGTAAAGTGCAAAGATTTATATATGTTTTATGAGCCGAATCTGGCAAGAGTCGTATTAATAAAGGGATCCAATTGGAAATCCGTTAAGCTGTTTGTAGGAGTTTGATAGAAGACTATAGATATTTGGCTAAGTTTTGCTCAAAACAATATCTTTTGATTAACCGCAAGTTGCAACCGATTTGTTTTGAATAAGGTTTATATACGAATAATAAGAATATATACCTCATATTACGATACACAGTTACTTTTTTGCTAACATTATTTTAATACATAGTATATTTATTACCGTTTAGTATCGATACATTATTTTACAAAATTACAATGAGAGAAAAAATATAGTCATGTGCGGCTATAGACATAGTTAGTGCATACCCCGGCTATATGTTAGATAACGCGGGTTCGAATCCCGCACATGACTATAATTTTTCCTCACGTTGTAATTTTTTACGTAACCCGCAAAGCATGCTTTATTATAAAAAAATAAATATAAAAAATAATACATTGTTGTTATTTTTTATTGCTGATTCCCGTCAATAATTAAGTGCCAATACTTACTGCCATGATTATAAAAATATGCCGTTTTCTGTGTCAGTTTTAAACATCTCCTTTTATGAGCACCGTTGAATATAGCTTGTAGAAAAATCTAAAATAGTCTATATATACAGAATTCAAAAAGGTAAACCAAAGCGCGGAATATTTTTAAAAAAATCGTTAATACGCGTACGCTGCGGAAATTATTGAAACTAGAGCAAAGTGATGTATTACAATTAAATAGATGACATCAATATCTATAAAAAAAGCAATACCGTTAGTCTAACTTTTATAGTTATTCATATTATTAAAATTTTTGTTAAATACCCGTGCGAAGCCGGGGCGTATCGCTAGCATAAAATAATCAGCCAACTGCAAGTCGGAATCACGCTAAGGATCTTGATCTGTTTGATAAAATATAATTTTGGGTACATTCTGTGTTGGTACGGTACCCTCTATGTGGGAGTACAACTCGCACTTAGCCAGTTTTATTTCTATAATATACATACCCAACTTTTCAAAACGTATAAATAGATAAGTATTTTAAAAAGAAAACAAATCAAATAACATTGAAGATGAAGTAATTCGATTTATTATTCGAATCAGCGCTATTGGGTCGGCGCCTTAGGATTTATTTCATTATAATAAATTTTTGAAATACTGAAAATAACTGAGACGTTGATAACTTTATTTTCGAACTTTTAATTTTATGATGATTTTGAGAATGAGATAAACATACTGTCGCACCTGTATTACCTGAAAGGATAGGCAGAGGTTTCTAAGCCACGTTTTTCACACATGTTTTAGTACCATGTAATATCCTTTAATACCGCGCCTATTGCCATATACGATAATTCTAGACTGCGTATTGTTACTGATTTTTTTGTTAAAAACTCAACATTTGTCCAACCCAGGGATAGAACTTACGACCTGGTGATAACACGGCGCACGCTTTAAAACACACCAACGAGGCAGTAATTAATATTGAATCATTATATTACCTAAATATTGCTTACAAGATTCGTGTTAAGATTAAAAATAATGTTTATATTATGAAAACCTTCTCTTGTTAAATAAGTCTGCAAAGTTTTTAATTGCTCTGTAGCTGTTTTGTCATTATTTTGTTAGCTATTTTATTTAGTATTTATATTACGATAAAAACAGAGCTCGCTCAATTTTGTTTAGTAACAACCCGTAATTTAAAAATAAGGAAAGAGCAAATCGAAATCCTCTCTTTAGGATTTCCGTATCGCAACAGCCCGTAAAAGACAAAAAGTTTGTTAGTTTTGATCACAGCTACATACCACAGTAAAAATCGTCTGTTTCGTTATTTGTTGGATAACGTATATACTATATACAAAAATTTCACATATAGTAATCTGAAATTTTGCTACGTAGAAAAAATCTCTAACTCTATCTCTCTCTAACTGTCTAACATTAGCAGTTTTTTTCTCGGATAAATAATATAATATATAATTATATGAAAAATATATTTGTAGGTATATTTGTATACTCAGTGAATTCTAGACGATGACATTCTATTTTTTCGCTATGGACATCCCACACGCTAAGGTAGAAAATAGTTTTTATTTCCTATTCTCACAATATGTATAGGAGAAAAAATATTTATCAAAATTTTTAGTCAAATCTATTGGTCGCGCATCGTTTTTTACAGAGTATAAAAATGTCAGGTTTGTAACTTATTCCGTTTTTGACCTAGACTACCGTGATATTATATAAAGACGGACAGACAAACAAACAGTAGCGGAGCTGCCCTTTTGGAAACCCTAACAATAATTGCAAAACAATTATCACAGCTAAAAACAACATTTTAAATCGCCGTTTAGTTTTTTCTCGATTATTGAGGTTGGATCTGTGCCAGTTTCTAGCGTTTCGAATGCACTATGCTTATATGGGAAATATTTAACACGCTGGCCATAGCGTTTTATACCAATAATTATTATTATATACTGTCATTTCCCCGTGGGGTGCCGGGTTAGAATTGCACCTCCCCATATCATCCCGTGGGTGTCGTAAGAGGCGACTAAGGGAATTAAACTGGAAGGTGGGCAGCAGCACCTTCCTTATAAAGAACTACTATCTTACACTGCGATCCCCAAGCCGCCCGCCAAGCGTGGAGATTATGGCAAATACCCCCTTAATAGGGGAGGCTGTGTTCAGCAGTGGACGATCCGGCTGATACAGTACTGTCATTTAAAAGTTCTGAATTAGACTTGTTATTTATCTATTTCTAACTTAGTACACATAACGACTGTTCGTAATGTATGATAGGATTGACAGACTCGTGGCTGGTGGTAGAAAGTATTGACTATCGAACAAGGGTGCCTAGTATCTACTATCATTAGACTTACAAATTGTAAAAGAGTAAACACATAAAGAATGGCCTCAAGTTTCTTGCCCATTCTTCTCTAAGTGGCTCTAAACTATTTCTGCTGAATGCTGCAGTAGAATATTTTAATAGTTAATAATGTAATTGACATTAGGCACAGTTATCCACTGAATTCACATAGCACTACGTACGAAATTGGCAGTCTCCGCTCCGGGCACTACGCGTACCCCAGCCCAAAGCTCGGGAATAATTTCTGGGATTTCGTTATTGTAGGTCGCCGCGCCAATATGTTCGTAATCAGACTGACAAGAGCATCTTATCTAAGCTTTGTTAGACAGGGGTACCTACTTAAGCGCCACGATGTCTACCGTTAAACTATGTAATCGTAAATTATTCAGACATATTCTAATGTAAGCCAAGTTTTGTTGAAAGTGGATATGGTTAGAACAAAGACTATTTTGATCTTTGAGTTAATTAAATAATTAAATTAGGTATAGCTTCTTAGTTCCTAAATCTTATAGTATAAGATTGAGATGAGATATAAGAACCTACCTACTTTATTTCGTAATTTGTTATTATGACGCTGGGTGCTAATATTTCGTAGCTACATCATATAGCGCGCGGTAAGTAAGTAACATACGCGATAGTATTATCTCAAGAGTTATATAAAGATTTCAGCTTCTTGTAAGAAAAGGATAACTGGGATGATTATGCAACCCTATAATCAAAGCTTCATATAAAATTTAGGTAAGTAGGTACATTTATAAATATTTTCCCTCATTCAGCTGTGCAGCGGATTTTACATTAAAAACCGACCAAACATCTTTTGTTTTGACACGTAAAAAAATGGTAAAAAGTTTACAACTTTTCGGCTCCTCATTGGTGTACTTTTTGTGACAGTAAATATTAAAATATTAAATGATTTTTAGTAAAACGAAGAACAACAAGTATATACCTCAATAGTTTTGGTAACACATCAATTATAAAATATCTAAACAACAAACAGATCATAAAAAATAGCCATTATTCTTATTTGGTAAGAAAATAACTTTATTTCTTTAGCGACGCTCAAATACCGTCTCACAAGAACGAGTCGGTGAAATTGACCTGAAAGGCAGTCAATGGAGCAATAGCAAATTTTTCAATTCAATACTTTGAAGACCCTGGCGTGCCTATTCAGTTCGAAGAAAATTCTTTTCAGTCGTATTACCTACGTGATATGCCTTTTCCTATAATCAACGAACTTGAGCTGCCGGGTTGCATTTTTATGTATGTTTGTTATATCATCTACTATTTCCCTTTAGTATATCCCTGTTTTAATCTAGCATAAGCCTTCTGTTAATAGTATATTAACATTATATTATGTTAAAATTTCTATTTCACTAGTTGCCCGTGAGGTGCTGGGCTAGAATAGGATGTCGCCATATATTCTTGTTGAAGTCATAAGAGTAGAGGAAGAAAAGAATACCAGACGGTGAGGTAGGTGATATGGTGACTAGGTAGGATGTTAATAATCAGTCATAATGCAATATGTTTTACTGCACATTTTTGTCGATATGTTATGGAGAATTTTGAAATTTTAATGATAACGAAAGTGATTTTCTTGAATCACTTCTCTGTTTCTCACGAACTCAAATTTCAATTTTCTATCCAAAGTTTGATACAGCCCAACAAAATTATTTGGAAATGTTGTTTTTACCATTAATAAGCATTCAGTTGCGATACTTTCACGGAAAGCGTTATAAATGATTTGATTGAAGGTTCGCGAAAATAAATTTTAGGACTCCCTCCATATCGAAAGGGCAATAGCTGAAAATAACATTTTTTGGAAAGAATGCTGACTCAAAAAAATTCAATTAAATTATTTTTCAGGGGCCAATACATAAGAAGATAGCTGAAACAAAACTTTTCGCATCCCAGCGAGTGAGATTATCTAGAACCCAATAGTAGCGAAGATCATATAATTAATTATTTTTATAACCTATAACCTAACCTAAATGGGGCTGTGAATTTTAGACTATATTTGATACAGACCGCGTATCGAAAATAATCTCAATCTAACTGAAATTTCAGTACATAATGAAACTATTTTTTCTGTATAAACATCAAAAACTTACAAAGTCACAAAATTGCGAGATGAAAAATTATAGTCATGAGCGGGATTCGAACACATATATCCATCCTTATAGCCGGAGCATGCATATTTGAGTATTTGACTCATAACTCTAAGTTGTTCTCTAGTCCTTAACCATCGTATGAAGATGAAGCAACACCTATAGTTCATCAAATGTTTACTGAAAAATTAGAAAAAATACTTTCAATTTTCAATAAAAAAATTGCCTCCGGTTGGTTTTGATGAGAGACTGATGAAAAGATTGAAAAGCGAGGCCCGAATCGCACTATAGCGATTTTTATGCGATGAAATAATAAATCATAGTTAAAACTGTGTCTTATATATAATTTTAATGTTTTTATTTTTGCCATAACGCATGCGCCACCGATTTCAAACCCGCACCATCTACCTGTTTAACGGGAGTATGTTCGAACCGCTAAGCCAACATGACATACGATGTATGAATCTAATTTATTATTTCGTTCTATGTGGGAGTGGAGCGGCATCCATAGTAATATTAGTAAAAAATCGATTATACGTGATATTGTAAATTTTATATGTATTAACACTAGAGTGCACGCGCGCTCTACTATAGTAGAATGCACTTACTTATTTTAGCGCCATTCATTCATTCTCACACCTGATCCCCCGCGCTCCTAGATAAGCCTCGTCGACAAAATCGCGGAACGGATTAGTACGGGGCCCACTTGCAGCGTAAGCGCCCGTTCTCGTAATTACGTGTCAAAGTTCGTCTTCTACTATTGTAGTACGTGCGAGTATTGGCGTAATAAAACCGAATGTAAGTAAACATTTTCTGTTTTGACTTTTTAATCCATTATGTATAAAAATTTAATGTTTATATTTTGACAAATGAACAATATATATAGTTATTGCTATTTAATATGTTATGGTGTTTTGATAACTATTATTACTTTGTTTCAGCGAAAAAATGGACCCAATCATGGAATCTCGCGTGATTCAGTGGTTGCATGAATAATTTGAGGACGAGGATTCAAAGTGAATCGGATGGTGGGGAAGAAGAAGTACAACCGATGGAGCAGGAAGACAGGCATCAGGTACAGGAAGCTGTAAGCGAAGACCAAGCATCATCGTCTGAAGATGACATGCCTCTTTCTGAGCTCGCTCAAAACAATACACGCGACGACATTTATGTATCTAGAAATGGAACACGCTGGAGTAAAACATGTCCTTCTGCAACCCGGGTAAGATCTCAAAATATCCGATTTAGACCTCCAGGGCCAAAGGGTGCTGCAAGAAATGCCGAAACGTCGTTATCTTGTTTCGATCTATTTTTTGATGAAAGTATTTTTGAAATCTTAGTTACTTGCACGAATATTTACATGGATAAGATACAGAACCAGTACCAGAGAGAGAGAGACAAAAAGAGAACTGATTTAGTTGAAATGAAAGCGCTAATTGGATTGCTTTTGGGGCATACAGATGAGGTGCCTCGGAATGATGCTCAAGAATGGGAAGAGTAGATAAGAGTAGATGTTGCCTGTGCTCTCGAGCCTGAAATCGGTCCACGAAAAAGTGGTGTAAGCGATGTGCCAGGTGGATTTGTCCTGATCACCAAGTTGTGGTCTGTATGGAATGCGAGGATGGTGACCAATAATATAGTCATCGCTAATTAGAAGTTTTTTTTTTGAGCTGATCTCAAACATGCCAAAAATGTTGATTATTTTCTGGATCTCGTAAATTGTTTCTAGTTTAAGTATGTTCTATTAAAACTGTAATCTTTTGCAATAATTGTGTGTAATAATAATTAGATGACAAACATTATTCAGTTTTATAATTTTAAAACCACCCATTTTTAAAATATCTCAATTATTGTTTTCTACTATGGTAGAGCATGCGAGCATCCATGTTAAAAAAAGGGGCGCGTGCACTGTAGTGTTAAACTACTTAGGTACAAGTTAGATGTCTCTTTTACAATTTTGAAATAATGCCCATCTTACTGATTTTCACGAAGGAACAGGTTTTTTCATGAAAATATCTGCAAGAATATTTGTGATAATCTATATTAGGTAATGGGGTCTCAAATCAATCAGTGTCATTGTTGCTATGTTGTACGTACTCTACTTCTGCTAGGTTGAAGGTTCCAATGTATAGTTTTATATTCTAGACAGTTAATGGAATAGTATATCATTTTGAGCTAGAATTGCTTAAAATTAAAAGGATTTGAAGGTCGTAAAATCGCCAATTAAACGTTTGTAACGTAAAGGCACACTTCTGACTTCTCTAATTTGATTATTCTGTCATCCAAAAGAACGGTAGAAATGGGACGACGACACTCTAACCCGGCACATCACGGGGCATTTCGTTTCGACAAAGTTAAGTAATATAATTTAATGGCCTACAAATTAAATTCAGGGCAATTACAAAAATATAAATATTTACGACCTGTATTGATAGTATAAGCAACACAAAGCACAAACAGGGGTATAAACATATATGTACGTTGTAATGTATGGGTTCAATACAATATCCACAAAAAATGTGTACTTACTGTTTGTAAGTACCCCAAGTAAGCCAGGTTAATAATCTCGACGAAAGTTTCAAGTGTCATGGCAAATATCCATGGAAGCAGCAGAAACTTCATATCCTGAAACAAAACATTGAACATTAGAAACTTAACGCTGGTATATGAAGCCACCGAACAGCGTTGCGAACCATTAAAATTAAAAACAAACAAATGACAATATGAATTTGTAAAGGTGCCTGCTACATCTGAGAGGATTATACTATATTATATAGATAGTATGTTTTAAAAGGGTATGAAAGGAGCGCGATTGCAGAGTTATATTAGATTACCATAAAATTTCATTTCCGAATGCGAATCATATCGCATAAGTGTTGATTAAAAGATAAGTAAAGCAAACTAATCAATACATTCTAGAAACAGTAACGGTCCTAACATTAATTATTGCGTATCTCCTATTTTTACTAAACACCCAAATAATATAATATAATTTATTCCAACCATCTCTATAGCTTGTATGACAAATATTTATTTATTTATATATACAAAACAAATAACAGTAAATTTTCTTATTTATTTATAAATTTTATACAAATTTTGAGCTGGATTCATCATAATTATGTGTATACAGAAAGGTAAAGTAAATTCCAAGACGATGTAAAACATAAGTACGAATCCGTAAAAAATATAAAATACAAAATAAATATCCTTCCATTTACATGTTTGTCGTAGACTTCTGAATATTTATCAATTCCAAGATATACCAGAATTATGAGGCCGTTATTTTGTAGAAAATATAAAAATATCTATCAACACTTATATTAATTTCTTGTCAGTTCACAGAAAATATAGTTGAAATTTTAAAATAACGCTATAAATCTAGTTTTATGTTCTGAATATAGGTATACATTAAAGTCACCACATATGAATAAAATTTCTTCTGCATACAATTTTGTATAATTGTAAGCATATTATTTATATTTCAGTGTTTTTATACACACATTATATTCTAATCTACATAAAATATACGCGAACACACTGTTCTTCAAATGTTATATTTTTCTAACAAGAACTATACAATCACCCTTTCTGTGTATGTACTAGACACCCTACAAATAAATCTTCGCAGTAGACACCTGAATATCATATAACACCTAAAATATGATCTATTGTGCCAGTCATGTTTGGGTAAATCATACGAGATATTTGTACAATATCAGGTATTTACCACTGGAAGGGTGTAGCATAGGGCACTTTAAGCCAAGTCACCGTCCTACGGCCTGCATCAGGATTTATGCATTTGGATCACCAGTTTCTTATCTGACAGGAGTATTAAGATCGCTGTCAACGGTTCTTGCATCGACAGTAGTATACCTATCAATGCTGGCGTTCCTCAAAGATATTTTTATTCTTGACATAAATGGCATGTTGCTTACTAGCAAGGTGCATTGTTATGCTGTACTGACGATGCACAACACACCGGTCGTGCACATACCCCTTGCGCCATTATCGAAGAAACTATGAAGAAATTCATTTAGAAAGTCATTTAGGTACGTCATGATAGTATCTACAGTCGCGGTATGAAAATGTTCGTCCAATAGTGATAATTTTTTTAAATCGTTTCAGTAGTTTTTAACCTTTTTTGTTACATACTAAAATAAAAATATCTCCTCTTTTTAATATTAGTATAGTATAAAGATAATAAATACAAACGTTACAATAAAAAAACATATAAGAACCACAAAAATGTTTTTTTTATAAAAGTAATGTCATAAAATGCTCATGGATCCGCTTTTGTAGACTTCCTTAGAGGGAGCTTGTCTAATGGATAATGGTAAGCCATTCCACAGACGACGTGCAACCAATACCACCAGGATTAGTCTATAAAAGAGGTTCTGTGGAGTGGGACATCAAAGTGAAAATTATTTCTTGATTTAAGGTTAAGGTTATAGTTGTTGGAGAGAAAACTGATAGAGTTACTTAGATAGGAAGGGGAGTAAAGGTTGTTGAGAATAGATTTTGAATATTTTTTTGTATTTTTCACAATTGTATAGATCCTCACTTTTCCCCTTTCTCAGATTTTAAGCCATTTTAGCCTCAGCCTTAACTCAGATACGTAGTCGTATTTCTGGAGGCAGAATATAAATCTAATACATGCTTTGAGAAGCCAATCTAGTTTGTTTCGATATTCTTCAGATTGATCACGATAACAAATGGCTGCTTAATTGATAATGGATAACAATAGAGTACTCTTAAGAGTGACATTTGTGTCAGTTGGAAATCTTTTATGGTGGATAATAGAATGAATATATATATTTTTTCACCTTGAATGGGAACCCAATTTACGTCCCTGGTTTGCATACCGGGTACCTTAACACTGGACTATCAAAAGCGATGCGTAAACTGGGAAACGTGTGTTCGATTCAAGATCGAAGTGAAAAATTATATGCTCGAAAATTTGTAAATTTGTTTTTTTTAGCACGCTTTAACGCTTGTAATCGTATTAAAAAATATTTATTTCGCACATCAGATTATATATTCAAAGTTAGGAGAAATAAAATATAGGAATGGATAAAAATAAAGAAAATTTCATAAATTCACGTGGGATAAGAATGATCAAAGAGTTTGTATAAAATACTTGACAAGTCTTCGTGAGCTTAATGATCACTCCTCGGGGCTATTTCCATCGTTCCTTGGGAAGACAGGGATGGGGTGCAAACCATTTTTTTGTCTAATGATAAATTACAGAGATAACAAAAAACTTTACACAAAATGATCTATGATATTTTTTAAATATTGACATAATAACCGTTAGTGTGGTTCAAACATGAAAGTTACGTACCGTAACAAGGTTTTATACAAATACCGAACGAAGATCTATATTTTTATATCTAAATATGATTGCAAGCACTATCGCGTGTGTACAAATTATTGGGGTACACAATTTTCTGATCCGGGGATAGAATCCATATGTCCTCCGATTTCACGCCGGATGCCTATTCCACTCGGTCACCGGAACCTCACTCCTTCGAGTTGAAAATTTATGCTCCAATTGCACCTTCAGATTGTATTGGTGCCGGGTAGAATGTCACCCTCCCATTGCTACCTTTAGGTGTCGTAAGAGGCGACTAAAAATAAAATACCGGAAAGCAGTGTCTTCTGAGGAACTGATATCTTAACCCAAGACGCCTGCCAAGCGTGGGGATTATGGCAAGCCCCCCCCCCCCCCCCTCAATAGGGGAAGCCGTGTTCAGCACTGGACAATCTGGCTCATACAGTAACCGTCATAGGGGAAGGGGCGCGGTCAACAACCAGACTAACTAGACTTCATCTGACCGAAAGAAGTACCAAACCATCTGGTCAGCGCCCGCCGATAAAGTGGCTTATTGGCTAATTTTCTTAAAACTTGTCTTACTAATCGCTTTATTTCGTACAAAAACTAAGCAGAAATCAAAATAAAATAATATTCATATTTATGTTGCTTTTGTCACCATTAAAAATGACTGCCCGTCTTTGAATGTTTTATCGCACGCTACGCAGCAAAAACCGGAAGAATTTTTAAGTCAAGACCTTCTGAGAATGCTTCGTGTAGAATCGAAAGGCATCGAAAATTATTTCGGTTTTTGCTGCGTGGCGTTTGTGACGTCACGTCGGCTAACAGGGAATTATCACTATATATTTTTTTTCAATAAATTTACGTTTTTTATTAAAATTAATTAAGTGTTTCTTAAAATATGTTTAAGATATTTGTTATTATTAAATATGGATCTCCGCAAAGTAACGCCTGAATCTATTCAATACTCGTGATCCTAAAAATAACTAAGTCTACGCTTTCCTATCCCATAAAGGGATCTCTTGAACCTTTAAATAAGTAAGCGGTTGATATTTTCACAGTAAACGACATATATAATAGCGGTGACGTATTACAATACAAGTAAAAATGAAATATTAAGTGGGGTCCTAAAACGGTAAATACATACAAACGTCAGATTTTATAGGTATATAAACATTAATAAATGAAAAGGTTTTGGTGAATATAATATGCAATAAATATATAAGGTTAATATTAATATATCAACAATATTGCTTGTGATGGGGAATCGATAACTGAATGTGTTCCATTCATGTTTAATTTTCACATGCATTAAGTCAGTTCTAACTATTATGTAAGCAGTAGCGCTTTGGCTTTGAACATGATAGCGACCACCACGGTGTACTCCATTCACACACGTACCTACAAACGCTATGCGAAATCAATTTGACGCTATATTAGGACAAAATAGCTGCCATTAAAAAGAACGCGAAGGCGGCGGCGGTGAGGGCACTGCGAGGGGCTAGTTTACAATCTATCTACCTGAAACATCAGGTTACGAATCTAGCAAGCCTAAAGAAGCCTGCCGAATGCCTTGCTTGATCGCCATTCGATTCTCGATGTATCCCGGTGCAATCAGTAGGGTACCTACCTACTTCGATCAGAATGGAGTAGATACACTGCGTTGGTAGACTGCGGTTCTCAAAAAAACAAATGTGTTACAGCTTAGGCAATAGTACTGTTTTGTGTATGTGAAAATTAAACATGAGTGGAACACATTCAGTTATAGAATCCACACCACCCCCCGCAGTATTGTTGATATATTAAAAGCCACTTTATATAGTGTGTGATGCGGAATCCTCGGTGTGCGACTCCGACAAGTAATTTGACAGTATTTGATTACACCCCATCCCTGTCTTCCCAAGGAACGATGGAAATAGCCCCGAGGAGTGATCATTAAGCTCACGAAGACTTGTCAAGTATTTTATACAAACTCTTTGATCATTCTTATCCTACGTGAATTTATGAAATTTTCTTTATGTTTATCCATTCCTATATTTTATTTCTCCTAACTTTGAATATATAATCTGATGTGCGAAATAAATATTTTTTAATACGATTACAAGCGTTAAAGCGTGCTAAAAAATATTTATTTCGCACATCAGATTATATATTCAAAGTTAGGAGAAATAAAATATAGGAATGGATAAACATAAAGAAAATTTCATAAATTCACGTAGGATAAGAATGATCAAAGAGTTTGTATAAAATACTTGACAAGTCTTCGTGAGCTTAATGATCACTCCTCGGGGCTATTTCCATCGTTCCATGGGAAGACAGGGATGGGGTGTAATCAAATACTGTCAAATTACTTGTCGGAGTCGCACACCGAGGATTCCGCATCATACACTATATAAAGTGGCTTTTAATATATCAACAATACTGCGGGGGGTGGTGTGGATTCTATAACTGAATGTGTTCCACTCATGTTTAATTTTCACATACACAAAACAGTACTATTGCCTAAGCTGTAACACATTTGTTTTTTTGAGAACCGCAGTCTACCAACGCAGTGTATCTACTCCATTCTGATCGAAGTAGGTAGGTACCCTACTGATTGCACCGGGATACATCGAGAATCGAATGGCGATCAAGCAAGGCATTCGGCAGGCTTCTTTAGGCTTGCTAGATTCGTAACCTGATGTTTCAGGTAGATAGATTGTAAACTAGCCCCTCGCAGTGCCCTCACCGCCGCCGCCTTCGCGTTCTTTTTAATGGCAGCTATTTTGTCCTAATATAGCGTCAAATTGATTTCGCATAGCGTTTGTAGGTACGTGTGTGAATGGAGTACACCGTGGTGGTCGCTATCATGTTCAAAGCCAAAGCGCTACTGCTTACATAATTTTTTTTTTTTTTTTTTTTTTTATTTATTTATTCAGGAAACCAACAGCGTTTACAATTATGTATATATAATTAATTACATGTACTAAAAAGAAAGGCCAATAACAGGTTACCCTAATTTTATAGGAAATAGAAGTACTTACAATATTTTTAGTTCTAAACAAAAAATGTAGTTATCAGTTACTGGTATTAAATTTATATATACCATTTACCAGTATTACAAATCAATTATATATCATCAATCAACATATACAAATCAATTACATATATATATCCATATAAACATATATATATATATATACAACATGACAGATATGCATATAACTAATGTATAGGATTTATAATGTTTTCAGTTATTTGTGTGTAGTGGGCGTGTGTGGATGTGTGTTTGTTTGTGAGCTGGTGTGGGTGGGGGAAGATATTATAGGTAACAAGGTAGAACTACACTGAAAAGTGTTTATGGTTGGACTGATATCGCTAGCAGCATATAACCGATTTTGTATTTGCTTTTTGAATAAGCTTTTGTGACATGAAAATGGATCGAGATTAAAGAACCTTTTGTTGTAAGTATTGACGATACGAGTAAGAACCGAATTACTTCCGTAGTTTGTTCGGTGATTTGGAGTACTAAAAAGGGGAGCGTTGCGTGTACGATATCGGGGTGTGTAGTATGTAATAGAACTGGTTAGAGTTGGGCAATCAAGCTTCCCGTTAATTATATCATACAGCAACATTAAATCTGATATTATCCTTCTTTGTTGAAGAGAGAGGATTTTAAAGTGAGTGCACCGTTCTTCATAAGTGTTAAAATAGGTATTGGTGCGGTAGCATAAATATTTTAGAAATTTATTTTGTATATTTTCTAATTGTTCCGTATATACCAAATATTGTGGATTCCAGATACTGCTTGCATATTCGAGGATGCTACGAACACAAGTCAGATACACTATTTTCAAACATTTAATATTTTTGAAAGGTTTACAAACTCTTATTAGAAAACCTAGACTTCGGTATGCCTTATTAACTATTGACTCGATGTGTATATCAAGTATGAATTTGGAGTCCAGTTGTATACCTAGGTCTTTCACCACAGTTACACGCTCTATAGTAGTATCATTAATTGTGTAATTATATGTGATGGGTTTAATTTTGCGAGTAAAGGATATAATTTGACATTTCTTAACATTCACAGTTATATTATTTAATTTATAATACCTCGATAAAACATTCAAATCGTCTTGCAACTTCTCACAGTCCACAGAAGTTTTAACAGATGCAAATATTTTGTTATCATCTGCATAAAGTAGGTGTTTTGCATGTTTGAAGCACTCCTGAATGTCATAAAGATAAGAAACGTAGAAGAGAGGGCCCAAATGTGATCCCTGGGGGACGCCCGAAAGGATTTTAGTAAAGTTTGATCGAAAGCCTCCCACTACCACTGCTTGAGACCTATTCACGAGGTACGACTTTACCCATCTTAATAAGTCCCCATGTATTCCTAGCGTGTGAAGCTTTCGGATCAGGATGACATGATCGACCCGGTCGAATGCTTTTTCGAAATCGGTGTAAACCACATCAACCTGACCCGAGAGCTCCATATTTTTCAGTACAAAGGTTGAAAAATCAGCTAAATTAGTTACAGTTGACCTACGTTTTAGGAAACCATGTTGATGTTCGGGAATACTAGAGATTAAGACAGGATATATATTAGAGTAGATTACTTTTTCAAGTATTTTGCTAAAGATGTTTAAGATGGATATCGGTCTGTAATTCTCAATTTTGTTTGTGGGACCTTTTTTATGAATAGGCACTATATGCGCCTGCTTCCAGACATCAGGCACTAAACCTTCTTTTATAGATCTGTCAAATAAAATGGACAACGGGAAAGCTAGCTCTTCGGCACATTTAACAATATAAAGTGGGTGTACCATGTCACTTCCTGCGCCCTTGTTCGGATCTAAACGACGAAGAAGGTTCATGACAACGTTCTCGCTAACTAAAATGGTATGAATGTCATTAGATGTTTGCAACCTTGAAGGTTCTAATATACTGTCGACCTGTGTTTGAGAGTGACATTGTGGTAGGAACACGCTTTGGAAAAAATCATTGAACCCGTTTGCAATAGCTTCTCCTCCACAATATGTTTTATTACCTAAAAAGAGTTGTTGGGGGTACCCTGAAGATCGCCTTCTTGATTTTATGTAGCTCCAAAAGAATTTAGGACTTATTAGAATTAAATTTTGTGCCGATTCTGTATATTTCTTAAAACACTCGGATTCAACTTTATGGAATCTTTTTCTCAAAAGTGAGAACTGTGCATAGTCACTCCTATTATTATATTTCTTCCATAATTCATGAGCCTTACTTTTATCTTTAAGAATACGTATTAAAGGAGTAGTATACCAAACAGGGTAAGTTCGGGAGCCAATATTTTTACTTTGTGGTATGTATTTTTCAAAGGTCATATAAATGTGTCGGTAAAAGTTATTTAATGCTTGATCTAGTGATCCTTCTCTGAGTTCCCTTGTCCAATCGATTCTACTGAGATAAGATTTTATAAGTGCATAATCACCTTTGTAAAATTTGTATTTCTTATTAGTATTTTCTGTTAAGGGACGTACTGATATTCCAAAAATATTTATAAGCAACGTCGTGTGAAATAATATGTCTTCCTTGACTAAAGGCCTACTGCAAGGAGAAACTTCTATGGGAAAATTACTAAATATTAGGTCAAGTGTGTTGTCAAAATTATTTTTAAACTGGTTTGACTGAATTAATCCTGTATAAGTTATTTCTTCAATGAAATGTTTGGCAGAGTTTTGAATTTCAATAGATCCTTTTTTTATATACTGCGGTCCATCTAAAGACCATTTAATACACGGCAAATTAAAATCTCCCAACAACATTACATTACTTTCAGGATTTTCACTACTAATATTATTAACTGACTGTAACACATCATGCAGGTCACGCGGCTGAGTTTCCGCAGCGCCAGGGACGTATACCACGCCTATGTATAAATCTTTTTTTTGGTAGTAACTAAATGTCACGGCTGATATCTTTATCCACAGCAATTCAGTAGATGTTTCAGAGCACTGATATAACTGAGCACACAGGTTTCTACGTGCACAGATCATGACTCCGCCGCCTGTTATTTTACCAGATGTCCTAGCACATCGGTCATATCTGAAAACTTCATACCTACTATCACATAATTCCGAGTTCAAAATTCCTTCACATAGCCATGTCTCAACAAAAACAATAAGATCGTAATCCTCTGACTGTAAGTTTCTAAATAGTTGCAAGGTTTTTGTCCTGAGACCCCTAGCGTTTTGATAATAAATCTTTAGGTTATTGTTTTTATCCATTTTGGAAGACAAAATAATTAAAGGTAATTTTTAGATACGTATGTAAAATATTATTATTAAATGATATATTAGGGCTCAGTTTTGTAAAGTAAGACACCTCACCTAATTTCATTATCAAAATATAATAGTGCAATAATAAAATAATACGCTTAACATTTAAATAGACACAATAGTAATAATATATATTTAGGGAATTATTTTGATTTCGAGGATAACTAAATACGTTACTATCCTCGAGTGAAAAACTTGGTTCAAAGTGTATACTGAGAAATAGTTTAACATGCTCAAGAGGTTTAGTTTTATTATAAATAATTATCTGCTCCTGATTAACATATTTCAATTTGTTCTTAAATTTTTTACAAACATTTAAAGAATCATAGCACAAGGATATTTTTATAAATTGGCTGCAACGATAATAAAATGTGCAAATAAGACAATAACAGTCAACCGGTCTCGGTCTCGATGACGTAACGGATGACAGATAACGCGGTGCGATCAGCTGGGCTGCAGCCATGCATTGGTAGTTACCGCTCTTCTCTCGCCTATTATGCATAAATAAAAATAACGGAATATTAGCAGAGCCTAGTTTAATCGGATAATACTGAATAGTTTCACTACATAAACTACTTGTTTCGTTCATAAGAAAGTAAATGTGACTAAGAGGTATGTAATATATAGATTTCCTTATGAATACAAATGAAATATAAACAGAAAAGTGCAGGTAATTGTACAGGCAGCGTAGCCTGCATAATGAGATTATGATGAATGCTTTTATTAGAACATTGGATACTGCTATATGGTACCACTGCCACTGAGTATACTGTGAGATATCACTTTTTTTGAAATAAATTAATTTTAAGTGTATGATTTGATTAATGAACTTTTTATCAATAAAATGTGATAAATATCTCAGTATGTTGAAGTAAAGATACTGAAATTCAAAAATTAAGATTGTTATGCTGCTAGCTATATAAGCCAAACCATGGGATGACAAGTTTATATGTGTGATGGTAGTTCGTGAATGTTTCAAGGTCAATGTGATAAACTTGAAGATATTATTAACTACAGGATACAAATTTACAACAATAAGCAATAAACAAGCAAGTAAATTACACATGTTGATTTTGACTAAAAAACGACTTACATTATTTGGGCAATTGAAAATATACAATCTAACTATACAAAAACACATAAGTAAGTATAAAGCGTCAATATTGTTTGTTAACGTGATTAATGAATCTTTTTTAGGTCTTCTTCTGTACTGATAAGCAGTTTCGGAGACGTCTCGTTTTGTCTTACGTATATACTGCAGTTTTTTATCCATGAAAATTGATAAAACTTTCCCTTTGCAACTTCCCTGCATTTTTTATATAGTGCCTTGTTGATGACGGTCAAATGCTCATTCACATAAATCTGCCTTGTCTCTCCTTGATAGCCAAGGTCTTTGGTAGTGATGCCTCGTACTTTACGGAGCCCAGCTAGTATGCTGTCCTTGATGTTCTTGTGCACTAACTTAGCTACAATAACTCGTGGGCGTCCCGGCATCACTTGTCTTGGTTGAACACGGGTGACGTGAGTGATATCTTGAGATGTGATTGTTATTCCAGCATGTTTAGCAATGTGAGTCGTAATGAGTAAAAGATCTTCGGACTTGCTTTCGGGCAAGCCAACTATTTCCAAATTAAGCATCCTCTCTCGTTGTTGAAAATGGTTAAGCTCGTTTTGCAATTTATTAATTGAAGCTGATACTTCAGGGGCCAACTGTTTATGTTCTTGTTTCAAGGCCGATTCCATGCCTTTGACTCTTTGTTCCAACTTATCAATGCGGTCAGAGGAAAATTCCATATTGTTCTGCATGCCTGTCAATGTCGCATCGAGATCATTCTGTCGAGCAGTAACTTTCTGTAAAGATTCTTTATAGCCCTTGTAGTCAGATCGAAGAGAACTAAGATCCGTTCGCAGTGAAGTTACGGAAGCCGAAAGGTTATTTAGCTCGGATTTCACAATATCATTAATATTCTTATTTATCTCTGCGATCGATGAATCCATGCTCTGTTTAAAAATATCAATAGAGGATTGCATTTTTTGCATAAAATCATTTAGCATTGCTACAGGCATATTATCTCGGTCAGGTTGTTTCCTTTTTCTAAGGTTCATATAGTTTTTTTGTGTGTCATTGTACTCACAACTTTTAGGTATGTCCGTGTCTGATGACGCAGATTTGATAGCCGAGTGGGACATTATGCTGTTATTATCACTGCAGATCCAATATTCACGTAAATATATATCACCAGGTTTTAACAACACTTTTTACACTAGGTTACACTAAATTTCTGTTATTTAATAGCACTAAATCCAGTAAAATCTTTTATTTAATATCGCAGCACTGTTTATCATGACCACTCGTGCGGGCGGTCGCGGGTAGATCTGCTGATAATAGTTAGAACTGACTTAATGCATGTGAAAATTAAACATGAATGGAACACATTCAGTTATCGATTCCCCATCACAAGCAATATTGTTGATATATTAATATTAACCTTATATATTTATTGCATATTATATTCACCAAAACCTTTTCATTTATTAATGTTTATATACCTATAAAATCTGACGTTTGTATGTATTTACCGTTTTAGGACCCCACTTAATATTTCATTTTTACTTGTATTGTAATACGTCACCGCTATTATATATGTCGTTTACTGTGAAAATATCAACCGCTTACTTATTTAAAGGTTCAAGAGATCCCTTTATGGGATAGGAAAGCGTAGACTTAGTTATTTTTAGGATCACGAGTATTGAATAGATTCAGGCGTTACTTTGCGGAGATCCATATTTAATAATAACAAATATCTTAAACATATTTTAAGAAACACTTAATTAATTTTAATAAAAAACGTAAATTTATTGAAAAAAAATATATAGTGATAATTCCCTGTTAGCCGACGTGACGTCACAAACGCCACGCAGCAAAAACCGAAATAATTTTCGATGCCTTTCGATTCTACACGAAGCATTCTCAGAAGGTCTTGACTTAAAAATTCTTCCGGTTTTTGCTGCGTAGCGTGCGATAAAACATTCAAAGACGGGCAGTCATTTTTAATGGTGACAAAAGCAACATAAATATGAATATTATTTTATTTTGATTTCTGCTTAGTTTTTGTACGAAATAAAGCGATTAGTAAGACAAGTTTTAAGAAAATTAGCCAATAAGCCACTTTATCGGCGGGCGCTGACCAGATGGTTTGGGACTTCTTTCGGTCAGATGAAGTCTAGTTAGTCTGGTTGTTGACCGCGCCCCTTCCCCTATGACGGTTACTGTATGAGCCAGATTGTCCAGTGCTGAACACGGCTTCCCCTATTGAGGGGGGGGGGGGGGCTTGCCATAATCCCCACGCTTGGCAGGCGTCTTGGGTTAAGATATCAGTTCCTCAGAAGACACTGCTTTCCGGTATTTTATTTTTAGTCGCCTCTTACGACACCTAAAGGTAGCAATGGGAGGGTGACATTCTACCCGGCACCAATACAATCTGAAGGTGCAATTGGAGCATAAATTTTCAACTCGAAGGAGTGAGGTTCCGGTGACCGAGTGGAATAGGCATCCGGCGTGAAATCGGAGGACATATGGATTCTATCCCCGGATCAGAAAATTGTGTACCCCAATAATTTGTACACACGCGATAGTGCTTGCAATCATATTTAGATATAAAAATATAGATCTTCGTTCGGTATTTGTATAAAACCTTGTTACGGTACGTAACTTTCATGTTTGAACCACACTAACGGTTATTATGTCAATATTTAAAAAATATCATAGATCATTTTGTGTAAAGTTTTTTGTTATCTCTGTAATTTATCATTAGACAAAAAAATGGTTTGGTTTTTATGGTAATTTCACGTAGATAAAATTGGATCTTTACAGTGACTTGTTTACTCTGAATTGAGCAGCACGTGATGTTAAAAACGGTCAATATTTCAGCGTTCGTTCGTTGCTATTGGTTCCTATTTTTTATGAAATACGAAGGCAAATTTTCAGATAGCTCACCTGGTGGCTGGGGATGTCCGTGGATGGCGATTATCATATCGTCTCGTCACGGACATCTCCGGCGAGACCCCGAGGTCTCAAGCATGCGTAGCCGGTCTTTGAAGAGAGAATATGATCTTTTCATGAAAGTTCTTATGAGTCGGATTTGTTGAGAATTATTTCAGAAGACAACAGGTTCTACATACTGGCGATGGGAGGCAGAAAATACTCTAACTTCTAAAACTTAAGAATCGCACGGTTGTGGATTTTCAAGCGCGAAAATCTACTGTACAATTAAAAAGTAGGTATATAAATGTTTTGTCGTTTTTTGGGGGTTTTTGGCGCTGCAGGCGAGTGCGCGAGGTGCGTACGAGCTCCGCAAGCGAATTTAGACTCCAAAAAAGTGACAAACGCTGTAAAATTACAATATTATGTTTAAAATTTGATGATTTTCAGTAAAATTTTGAAAAAAAACGGTATAATTTCGAAACTATGATACTAATTAAATTTATATTTGCAGATCGTGTAGGGGGGACGGAGCCGCGTCTTGAATGGTATCACACACCCAGACGGACTGTAGGGGACTCTAAGGGAAATGTTACAAAGTTGAAATTTTGAAATTTTCTGTCAAATTCTACTAAATTGTCTATAAAATTGGCAGAACATGCTTTTACGTGACGTCGGATGACGAAAAATAGCTGCCGATATTAAACACAACAGTTCCCAGGAACACTCCTCCTGATAGATACGGTAAAAGGTGTTAAAAAGTCGAGCCGAGCAGAGAGAGCTTAATCGTTCACGCTTATAGCCACTCGGTGTTGAAAGCAGTAAAATGGAAAGGGCTGGTACTGTAGAGCCCCCGCTCAAAGTGAGAGCAGTACTACATATGAGGCCGACCTTGAGCCTTATAAAATAGAAATAGATGGGCCGACGTGAAGTACCTACCATCTCGCTCTATTCGAACACACCAAGATCCTTAGTTGCTAATTTAGCCTGCCCTCCAAAATGAAAACGATTATCGCATTACCTGTCAATGCCATTTGTTTTCTTACTACTTTCATATTGTATAATAAAACAAACTGCATCATTCAAAACATATTTAAAAAGTTTAATATTTCTTTATAATAGTAATAGTAATATTAGTGTAGTTTGGGCACTTAGATACATACAAAAAAAATGCATTTACATTGTTGGTACATACATATATTTAGTTATGTTTTTAATTTATTAATGTTAACGATTTATATGGAGGTTTAATCTACAAACTTACCAAAAATGAGCAAAACAAGAACCGGTTTGAGTGTCTTTTTTTGTTCGAAAGTAATTATTATATTTCGATATCGTATAATTAAGAGTCATATTTTGAGTAATGCAGTTTGGTTCAAATCGGAAACCATTCTATAATTAGTATAATATTAAAGTGTTTTTTGTAGGTCCTTATATTTTGTACTGCTCACAGGTAATATAGGAGATGGTATTACCATAAATTTACTATAAATAAATAGGTTCTGTAATACAACTTTGTTTTAAATAAATAACTTATACCATGTACAATTTCGTCAAAGGACTCATAATTTTGTTGATCTAGATTGTTGATGATTTTTGCTTCAACGTTATAAAATTGGATTGACGGTGATATAAAAACAAACTAATGATAATAATTACAATTTGATTTGCTGTGCTCATTTGTGTTTAGTTTAAAAGGGGCAGCAATATGTGCTCCGATAAAAGAGACTTTTATTATACTTGTGCTATAAACCCAATTCATTAATTGGAGTATCTGTGACCTATATCGGTAAAACCGTATGGTCAGTGTTTAAGTACTAAACTTTAAATAGTCGGGAAAAGTGTTCTAGTGATTTTAAATATGTAATGAAGTATTTAAACATAAATGAATTTTATTTATGTTTTCATTGATATAATAGTTCTAGTCTCTGTCCAGCAGCTTGAGTCATATAAATTTCAATAACTTTTGTTGATAATTTTTTTTATAAAACGTTAGAAATATATAAGAATTTGAGTAGGTATTCGGTACTATATCTAAGCTATTCTCTCTATATTGACGAATTGAGCAAGCATTTTAATGTGCAGTGTTCACAAAGGCTACACATAAAAAATCAAAGAATTACTACGGGTCATTGACGTACGGCAGAAAACAAGCAAGAGTACGAAAAACACTTTATTTTTTAATCTCTCAAACAATGCTTGACTTTGCTTGACTTGACGTGATTATGACACTTGTTACTAAAATGGCGTCATGTAACACAAAATTAAGTAAGGCTTAGTTTTATAGTGTAGTATGTCTGATATACGTCAAATTGTTCGTCAAGTGAATTATTTCGTTAGAACAAGTTTGAATTTGGAAGTTTTTCACAGATTTTTATCGATATTTAAATTTGGTGCAATCCCGCCTTGTTATTTTAATTAAAAGTAACACAACAATTAAAAGAAACATAATTTATAACCATTGTGATATAAATAATAGGCTTTTCTGGTTCAAACGGTCTAAATATATAAAAATAGTAAGTTTTTTTTTTTACTTTTACGACATACCACATTCTTACCAGATATGGGTTGACAAAACAGAAGGCTCCAGTTATCAGAAACTTTCAAAATTTAAGGTTATTACGCAATATTAAAAACAAATCTTGTTATTATATCTTAGATTAATAAACTAATACTTAATACTAATTACTTTAAGTATTAATTTTTGCAACTTGCGACTTTCCATGAGCCTAAGACCTACAATAAAACCTTTCCATGAAAAAAATATGAACTGCAAAATTGATTGGTGATTGGTACTTAAACTAAAGTTGAGCCGGTTTATCTTTATGATCGCAATAATCACTTTTTGCGCTGTGTAAACCCTTTGAATACCACAGTGGGTATGTAGGTAGGTGAGCCACAAGCAATGCAACAGATTAACCACCAATAATGTGTATGTACCACAAGTATTATTGTAACTTTTATATACCTACATAACTGTACTACAGAGATATCGTTTTATAACATGATTTTTAAACGATATTTTCTTGTTTGTACATACTATATATTATTCTATAACGCTCTAATTAATCCAAATGACGCGTTCTTTGCTTAATTTGGTTGTACCGGGCAAAATCGTCCACTATATATAGTCTCGAGAGTGTAGTGACGACTGCATTATTTCTTAGATAGGCCTTTAAAATTAAAACAATTCTATTGAAGGATTGTAGCAGTAACTACAAATAAAAACTAAATAAATATAAGGGAGAAATACCAATCTTTGGAGAAAATTTAAGTAAAATAATTTAATATGTATTTTCATGATTGACTATGCCTTGTAGACTTAAATGCGAAGACAGTAAAATATAAAAACCC